>CM063170.1:40865000-42065000 GCA_031835075.1 Saguinus oedipus | reverse complement strand
TGAGCATTTTTTCATGTGTTTGTTGGCCTCATGTATGTCTTCTTTTGTAAAGTGTCTTTTCATATCCTTTGCCCATTTTTGAATGGGCTTGTTTGTTTTTTTCCTGTAAATCTGTTTGAGCTCTTTGTAAATTCTGGATATCAGCCCTTTGTCAGATGGGTAAACCGCAAAGATTTTTTTCCCATTCTGATGGTTGCCGATTCACTCTAGTGACTGTTTCTTTTGCCGTGCAGAAGCTGTGGAGTTTGATTAGGTCCCATTTGTCTATTTTGGCTTTTGTTGCCAATGCTTTTGGTGTTTTGGTCATGAAGTCCTTGCCTACTCCTATGTCCTGAATGGTTTTGCCTAGATTTTCTTCTAGGATTTTTATGGTGCCAGGTCTTATGTTTAAGTCTTTAATCCATCTGGAGTTAATTTTAGTGTAAGGTGTCAGAAAGGGGTCCAGTTTCTGCTTTCTGCACATGGCTAGCCAGTTTTCCCAACACCAGTTATTAAACAGGGAGTCATTTCCCCATTGCTTGTTTTTGTCAGGTTTATCAAAGATTACATGGTTGTAGATATGTTGTGCTGCCTCTGATGCCTCTGTTCTGTTCCATTGGTCTATGTCTCTGTTTTGGTACCAGTACCATGCTGTTTTGATTACTGTAGCCTTGTACTATAGTTTGAAGTCTGGTACTGTGATGCCTCCTGCTGTGTTCTTTCTACTTAGAATTGACTTGGCTATGTGGGCTCTCTTTTGGTTCCATATGAAGTTCATGGTGGTTTTTTCCAGTTCTGTGAAGAAATTCAATGGTAGTTTGATGGGGATGGCATTGATTCTGTAAATTACTTTGGGCAGTATAGCCATTTTCATGATATTGATTCTTCCTAACCACGAACACGGAATGTTTCTCCATCTGTTTGTGTCCTCTCTTATTTCATTGAGCAGTGGTTTGTAGTTTTCCTTAAAGAGGTCCCTTACATTCCTTGTGAGTTGTATTCCTAGGTATTTTATTTTCTTTGTAGCAATTGTGAATGGCAGTTCATTCTTCATTTGGTTCTCTTTAAGTCTGTTATTGGTGTATAGGAATGCTTGTAATTTTTGCACTTGATTTTATATCCTGAGACTTTGCTGAAGTTGCTTATCAGTTTCAGGAGTTTTTGGGCTGAGACGATGGGGTCTTCTAGGTATACTATCATGTGATCTGCAAATAGAGACAATTTGGCTTCCACCTTTTCTATTTGAATACCCTTTATTTCTTTTTCTTGCCTGATTGCTCTGGGTAGAACTTCCAGTACTATGTTGAATAGGAGTGGTGAGAGAGGGCATCCTTGTCTAGTGCCAGATTTCAAAGGGAATGCTTCCAGTTTTGGCCCATTAAGTATGATATTGGCTGTTGGTTTGTCATAAATAGCTTTTATTACTTTGAGATATGTTTCATCAATACCAAGTTTATTGAGGGTTTTTAGCATAAAGGGCTGTTGAATTTTGTCAGATGCCTTCTCTGCATCAATTGAGATAATCATGTGGTTTTTGTTTTTGCTTCTGTTTATGTGGTGAATTACATTTATAGACTTGTGTATGTTGAACCAGCCTCACATCCCCGGGATGAATCCTACTTGATCATGATGGATAAGTTTTTTAATGTGCTGTTGCAATCGGTTTGCCAGTATTTTATTGAAGATTTTTGCATCTATGTTCATCATTGATATTGGCCTGAAGTTTTTTTTTTCTTGTTGAGTCTCTGCCGGGTTTGGTATTAGGATGATGTTGGTCTCATAAAATGATTTGGGAAGGGTTCCCTATTTTTGAATTATTTGGAATAGTTTCAGAAGAAATAGTACCAGATCCTCTTTGTGTGTCTGGTAGAATTCGCCTGTGAACCCATCTGGACCTGGGCTTTTTTGTGTGTGTGGTAGGCTCTTAATTGCTCTCTCAACTTCAGACCTTGTTATTGGTCTATTCATAGTTTCTGCTTCCTCCTGATTTAGGCTTGGGAGGACACAGGTGTCCAGGAATTTATCCATTTCTTCCTGGTTTACTAGTTTATGTGCATAGAGTTGTTTGTAGTATTCTCTCATGATGGTTTGAATTTCTGTGGATTCTGTGGTGATTTCCCCTTTATTATTTTTTATTGCATCTATTTGGTTGTTCTCGCTTTTCTTTTTTATCAGTCTGGCTAGTGGTCTATTTTGTTGATATTTTCGAAAAACCAGCTCTTGGATTTATTGATTTTTTGAAGGGTTTTTCGTGTCTCTATCTCCTTCAGTTCTGCTCTGATCTTAGTTATTTCTTGTCTTTGGCTAGGTTTTGAGCTTTTTTGATCTTGCTCCTCTAGCTCTTTCAATTTTGATGATAGGGTGTCAATTTTGGATCTCTCCACTCTTCTCATGTGGGCACTTATTGCTATATATTTTCCTCTACAGACTGCTTTAAATGTGTCCCAGAGATTCTGATATGTTGTGTCTTCATTCTCGTTGGTTTCAAACAACTTCTTTATTTCTGCCTTCATTTCATTGTTTATCCAATCAACATTCAAGAGCCAATTGTTCAGTTTCCATGAAGCTGTGCGGTTCTGAGTTATTTTCTGAATTCTGAGTTCCAACTTGATTGCACTATGGTCTGAGAGACTATTTGTTATGATTTCCGTTGTTTTGCATTTGCTGAGGAGTGCTTTACTTCCAATTATGTGGTCAATTTTGGAGTAGGTGTGATGTGGTGCTGAGAAGAAAGTATATTCTGTGGATTTGGGGTGGAGAGTTCTGTAATTGTCTACCACGTTTGCTTGTTCCAGGTCTGAGTTCAAGCCCTGGATATCCTTGTTAATTTTCTGTCTGGTTGATCTGTCTGATATTGACAGTGGAGTGTTAAAGTCTCCCACTATTATTGTGTGGGAGTCGAATTCTCTTTGTAAGTCATTAAGAACTTATCTTATATATCTGGGTGCTCCTGCATTGGGTCCATAAAAATTTAGGATCATTAGCTCTTCTTGTTGTATCGATCCTTTTACCACTATGTAATGACCTTCTTTGTCTCTTTTGATCTTTGTTGCTTTAAAGTCTATTTTATCAGAGATGAGAATTGCAACTCCTGCTTTTTTTTGCTCTCCATTTGCTTGGTAAATCTTCCTCCATCCCTTTATTTTGAGCCTTTCTGTATCCTTGCATGTGAGATAGGTTTCCTGGATACAGCACACCGATAGGTTTTGGTTTTTTATCCAATTTGCCAGTCTGTGTCTTTTGATTGGTGCATTTAGCCCATTTATGTTTAGGGTTAATATTGTTATGTGTGAATTTGATACTGCTGTTTTGATGCTAGCTGGCTGTTTTGCCCATTGGTTCATGTACATTCTTCATTTTGTTGATGGTCTTTAGCATTTGGTATGCTTTTAGGATGGCCGGTACTGGTTGTTTCTTTCTATGTGTAGTGCCTCTTTCAGGAGGTCTTGTAAAGCAGGCCTAGGGGTGACAAAATCTCTGAGTACTTGCTTGTTCATGAAGGATTTTATTTTTCCTTCACTTATGAAGCTCAGTTTGGCTGGATATGAAATTCTGGGTTGAAAGTTCTTTTCTTTAAGGATGTTGAATATTGGCCCCCACTCTCTTCTGGCTTGTAGAGTCTCTGCCGAGAGATCTGCTGTGAGTCTGATGGGCTTCCCTTTGTGGGTGACCCGACCTTTCTCTCTGGCTGCCCTTAGTATTTTCTCCTTCATTTCAACCCTGGTGAATCTGACGATTATGTTCCTTGGGGTTGCTCTTCTTGCGGAGTATCTTTGTGGTGTTCTCTGTATTTCCTGGAGTTGAGTATTGACCTGTCTTGCTAGGTTGGGGAAATTTTCCTGGATAATATCCTGAAGAGTGTTTTCCAGCTTGGATTCATTCTCTTCATCACATTCTGGTACACCTATCAAACGTAGGTTGGGTCTCTTCACATAGTCGCATATTTCTTGGAGATTTTGTTCATTCCTTTTTGCGCTTTTTTCTTTGATCTTGGTTTCTCGTTTTATTTCATTGAGTTGATCTTCGACTTCTGATATTCTTTCTTCTGCTTGGTCAATTCGGCTGTTGAAACTTGTGCATGCTTCGCGAAGTTCTCATGTTGTGTTTTTCAGCTCCTTCAATTCATTCATATTCCTCTCTAAGTTGTCCATTCTTGTTATCATTTCCTCGAATCTTTTTTCAAATATTTTTTCAAGGTTCTTAGTTTCTTTGCATTGATTTAGAACATGTTCTTTTAGCTCATTGAAGTTTCTAATTATCCACCTTCTGAAGTCTGACTCCGTCATTTCGTCACTCTCATTCTCCATCCAGCTTTGTTCCCTTGCTGGTGAGGAGTTTTGGTCCTTTGTAGGAGGTGAGATGTTTTGGTTTCAGGTGTTTTCCTCCTTTTTGTGCTGGTTTCTTCCCATCTTTGTGGATTTATCCACCTGTCGTCTTAGTAGTTGCTGATTTTTCAATTGAGTCTCTGAGTGGACGACCAGATTATTGATGATGAAGTATTTCTGTTGCTTAGTTTTCCTTCTAGTGGTCTAGCCCCTCTGCTGTATGAGTGCTGAGGTCAACTCCAGGCCCTGCTTGTCTGGGGTACACCTGTAGCAGCTGCGGAACACTGAGGGATGCTACCAGTTTCTTCTTCTGCTATCTTTGTCCCAGAATGATGCCCGCAAAATGTCAGTCTGATTAGTCATTTTTTGAGGTGACTCTTTGGATATACAGGGGTCAGGGAGCTGCTTGAGGAGACGGTCTGTACTTTATAGGAGCTCCAGTGCTGAGCTGTGAGCTCTGTTGTTCATTCAGGGTTGTTGGGCACCTGTGTTTCGGTCTTCTGCAGCAGAACTTATAAATCTCCCCTTTTTTTTTTCCCTCAGATGCTCTGTCTCAGGGAGTTGGGGCTTTCTTTATGAGTACCTGTTGCACTGTCCTGCCCGGCTAGGAGGTAGTCTATTCACTATTTGCCTGCCGAGGCTCTGCCCTGCTAGCACGGGTCTGCCCTGCTGCCGTGGGGCTCTGTTCTACTGTGGTGCACTCTGCCCTGCTGGCGGAGTCTCTCTGTTATGGCGGGTTGCCTTAGCAATGGGAGGCTGCATCAGCACTGGGCGTATACCTCAGTAGGGGCAGATTGCATCTGTAGTGGCGGACACCCCTCCCCCACCAGGCTGCACCACCCTGGATTCAGCTGAGCCCACAGCAAAACTCAACCCCAAGCACCTCCAATTGCCACCCTGCTTGTCCCTGTGAGGGTGGGACCCACCGAGCCCAATCACCTGGCTCCCTGCCTCAGAGTTTGTCCTCTCTCTCTCTCTCTCTCTCTCTCTCTCTCATTTTTCTACCCAATTTGAATGGTTGACTCTCTCACTGGCACCCCAGTAGCCTGCTGATAGGACACTGGGATCCGTGTGATCTCCCGTGCCACTGCCCACTGCACCGGCTCAAATCACGCTTCCCAGGAATCTCCTGGTCTGGCTCATTGTCCAAGTCCCATTTAATCAGATGGACATGTCAATCTGCCCTTCCAAATCTCAGATTGCTGGTTTAGCAGGGCACCCAGACCAGTGAGTTTTGTGCCGGGTGCCGCTGTGCTGCGGCGCCGGCTGAATTGGCCGTGTGAGCCAAAACACTGGCTGTGCTGGCGTCTTGTGTCTCTCCTACACCTGGGAATTTCTCCATTCTGTGGGCAACAAAGGTCCATCTGAGAATGAGGCTAGAACTCACCCTCTGTGCCTTCACTGAGAGCTGCAATCCTGAGTTGTTTCTACGGCGCCATCTTGGAAATCCCACAAAAATATTTCCCACAGTTTCTTTATCTGCTTGTTGGTTGAAAATTTGGGATTGGTTCCAAAATTTTGCAGTTGCAAACTGTGCTGCTATAAAAATGTGTATGCAAGTATCTATTTTGTACAGGATTTGATTTCCTCTGGGTTGATACCATCAGTGGCATTGCTGGATTAAGGGTAGTTCTCCTGTTAGTTCTTTAAGGAATCTCCACACTGTTTTCCATAGTGGCTATACTAGTTTACATTCTCACCAGTGGTGTAGACATGTTCTCTGTTCACTGCATCCACACCAACATCTACTGTTTGTTTATCTTTTGATTATGGTCATTCTTGCAGGAGTAAGGTGCATTGTGGTTTTGATTTGCATTTCCCTGATCATTAGTGATGTTGAGCATTTTTTCATATGTTTCTTGGCCATTTGTATATCTTTTTTGAGAATTTTCTATGTCCTTAGCCCACTTTTTTTGATGGGATTTTTCGCTTTTTTCTTACTGATTTGTTTGAGTTCATTGTGGATTTTGGATATTAGTCCTTTGTCAGTTGTACAGATTGTGAAGATTTTCTCCAACTCAGTGGGTTGTCTGTTTAGTCTGCTGACTGTTTCTTTTGCCATGCAAAAGCTTTTTACTTTAATAAGTCTCACCTGTTTATCTTTGATTTTGCATTTGCTTTTGGGTTCTTCGTCATGATATCCTTTTCTATGCCAATATCTAGAAGGGATTTTCCAATGTTATCCCCTAAAGTTTTTACAGTTTCAGGTCTCAGATTTAAGTCCTCAATCCACCTTGAGTTTGATTTTTGTAAAGTGAGAGATGAGGATCTAGTTTTATTCTCCCACATGTGGCTAGCCAATTAGCACTATTTGTTGAAAAGTGTGTCCTTTTCCCCACTTTATGTTTTTGTCAGAAACACATCCCATGCTCATGGATGGTTAGAATCAATATTGTGAAAATGACCATACTGCCAAAAGCAATCTACAAATTCAGCACAATCCCCATCAAAATACTAGCATCATTCTTCACAGAATTAGAAAAAAAGAAGTCTAAAATTCATATGGAACCAAAAAAATGCCTGCATATCCAAGGCATGACTAGCAAAAAGAACAAATTTGGAGGCATCTCACTACCTGATTTCAAACTATACTGTAAGACCATAGTCACCAAAACAACATAGTATTGGTATAAAAATAGGCACAATGACCAATGGAACAGAATAGAGAACCCAGAAATAAACACAAATAGACTTGAACACTTAATTTAAAATGCATGTGAGCATAACTAACTTTATTTACTAAATATACTCCCCTTTCATATTTCTGGTCTCAGTTAATGTCATTGATATCCAAATCAGTGAGCTGATTAGAGATGATGTTATTGGAGTTATTCCTCAGTCACTAAACTTTATCAATCTTTGTTTTAAAATATTTTCTTGAATCATTCATTATCAAAAAAAAATCGTATTTTCAACTATATATTGTATGTAATATATTCTTCTGCCAATCCAAAATTCATCTTCTCTACTGCCATGAAAATTATTTTCACAAGAAAAACAAAAAAAAATTGTTCATCTTCCTTCCTAAAATATTTTTATGACTGTATTGTTTACAGGAGTAGTTGTCATATTGGACAAAGGAATTTCCAGAGGTATGGAGAATATGGACATAGAATGGATCCAGACATCAAATATCACATATGCTGTTTCCCAAACTAATCTATCCATCTGTGGCTTAGGTGTCATGGTTTGTCAGCCTTTTCCCATTTATTTATTTATTTATTTATTTTCTTGAGAGGGAGTCTTGCTCTGTCACCTAGGCTGGAGTGCAATGGTGCGATCTTGGTTCACTGCAACCTCTGCCTGCCAGGTTCAAGCAATTCTCCTGCCTCAACCTCCTAAGTAGCTGGGACTGCAGGCCTGCACCACCACACCCCGCTGCTAATTTGGGTACTTTTAGTAAGGACAGGGATTTACCATGTTGGTCAGGCTGGTCTCAAAATCCTGACCTCAGGTGTTCCACCCACCTTGGCCTCCCAAAGTGCTAGCATTACAGGCATGAGCCACCATGCCTGGCCCTTTTCCCATTAAACAAAAAAAAGCATATTGTACCAGCAAGCAAAAACCTGGGGCTCAACTAAAGAGCCACTCAGAATGTTGTTAGTCTGAGAACGTGGACCAGCCTAATAACTATGTAACAAATACCTTTGTGAAGTAGTTGGTTTTTCATATTTTATTTTTAACAAAATTTGCCTGGTAAACCACTACAAATAATGTTAGAAATGCATAATTATGTGATTTTTGGGCATAAAACCCAAAATAATTTATAAAAATTGAGTGCCAGAGGAGTATATCTTTTTATACCCATCTACATGTTAATGATTAAATTCTCAAGACTTAAACCCATAAATGAAAAATAAGCATAAATTTGATGCTTATTATAGAAATCATATATATTTATTCATGGATATATAAACTGCTTATTAGAGGTTTTAGAGTTATTAAAGAATATAGCACAAATAAAATGTTGCTACTTTGAGTAATTATTGCTTGAAATTCGTAATCTCTTACATTACATACTAACATGCTGAAACTTCAGTCTAGAGGGAAACAATGTCTAAATCTTACGGACATAACATTTGTTAAAGAAATATTATGTTATAATAAACTTTAAAAATATTCTGAAGTAAAAATATAAGAAAAATAATTCTGCAGGGAAAGTGAAATAGATCTATGAATTCAAGAAGAAAAATTAGTGATACAAAATTTTCAACTATTAAAAGAGGACTGTTCATGTATTTTTAAACAAGGTAATCATTTTCATGTTATAATAATTAAGTTTTCTTCAGTATGTTTGTTTTATTTTTAAATGGAGTGTTATTTGTAAATTCCTAAAATATGTACTTTGCTATTTAAATTTAATTGAAAAACTTAAGACAACCAATAAATGCTTGGCTGCTAATGCTTTTAAGACAACGTAATTTTAGAGGGCTTGCAAAAAACTATAAAAACCACAGAACAATAGAATCAAGTCAAAATTCCATATTTAGATACATGTAATGATTATTTTATCTTTCTAATTTCATGTCCCATCTCCAGTTTTCTTTGGAGTATCATTGGTCTCAAAAATTCTTTTTCTTCTGTTTGGAATCATCTTCCATTTCCTTTTAATAGACAAAAATTTTATGTCACTTGTATGCCAATTGCCTGACACAGTCACTGTCACATTGTAGATTCACATTAATAAGAATAGTTATATTTTATTGAATGCAGTGGGCAGTAGACTAAGCATTGTGCACGCCCCAGCTGTTTTAATCCTCACAACAACCCTAATCATGACAGAACTGAGTCCCAGAGAGATCTGAAAACTTACCTAAAGTCAAGGAGAAAATGAGCCTTATTGATTAAATGAATAACCAAATAAATGCTTGGCTGCTAATGCTTTTGTCCCATTTCAACAGTTCCTATGACTTTGTATTTATTTGGATGTACAATTTCTGTAAACTAGCCCAGGCCCTGTGAACAGCTGTTTGTTGTTGTTTGTTTTGCTTTTAATAGGAAATGTCATTATACTTTGTTGTAATTACCTGTTTAATGTCCCTCTCCCTGACAAATGATAAGCTTCATTGAGTCAGGGATCATGAATACCATATTCACCACGCCCAGCATTATACACAGTGCCTGGCATATACTGTGTTCTCAGTAATACATATTGAATTAACAAATACTCTACTGTGTTTTAGAAGGAGTTTTTAATCAACCCTGATGGTTGTAGATCATTAGGCACATTATTCTCTAATACAATGCTTCATTTACTTTAGAAATCCTTTTGTCACTTTCTGATTCTGTCATAACTGAATATTCCAAAATTATTCTTTAATTCACATTTCTGTTTATATTGACTATTCCTATCTCTACTTAATTTATTTACAAAGGAGACTCTGTCACCATGGGAGATGGAATGCCTATATCATTGAACATAAATATAGTAAAAGTAAATATCAAAAAAAGTAGTGTTATTAAAATCCAGCTAACCATTGTCATCAGCTATGCTTAATGTTCCTTCTCTTTCTGTGAAACAGGAAAATTGCCAACAATGAGGAAGGCCTTAAAGACAGACTAACACCAAATTATGACTTTTGTCTATTTAATCATGATTGGAAAAGCATTAAAAATGGACTCATATTTTTTCTTTATGTGATTCTACTTAGCTTAATGGCATTCCTGTGTGCTCTCTGACACTGTCTTGGACACTGTCCTAGATGGGGCTTGTAAAATGTGTGATTATTGAGTCCGGCAAATCCTATGCATTCAAAAAATATTAGTTGTTTTTATAAATATCCCACGCTTTGAAAAATGGCATATACAAAACTATCTTGCTTCTAATGAATAGTATCAAATGGGACCCAGTGCCAAGAGTTGTAGGTCATTGAGACTGCCAAACATTTTAGAGTATTTCCTGCCTACTACCATGCATGTGAATATGTATAAGATTACTAGCAAGGAAAGCACTGAACATTTCTTGAAAGTATTAAAGTAAATTGAAAAAAGAGGGGGACTACACTGAGTTAGAAGGGGGAACTACAAAGAGTTTGATTCACTAAGAAGGCAGAAGCTACTAGATCAATGACTACCTGCAACAGAGTCAGAGTCAAGCTTGTCTCAAGATGTCACACTATTAAGTAAAGAGCACTGATGTGTAACAATTTCTGGAAACTAAACAAAGAGAAGGGGAATTGGACTTTTGGCCACTTTCTTGCAGTTATTCAAGAAGTGCATATTCTTGATATTTAATAGACTAGGGATTAAAAGTTTATTGCTTGATAGAGATGCTGCTTAAAAATTTTATTTCCCATCATATTTAATATTTGCTAATGATATGGTTATTAAAATATACAGTAAATTCCTTTAAAATTGCCACATATTTTATAGTAACAAAGTTCTTAGACCTTCCACATTTTAACAAACTTTTTGCTTTAAATGCCAAAACTCAGAAATCTCAAGATCTCCCACAATTATTCTAATTTATGTGAATCCCATACCTAGACAAGGAGAAAATTAAGCACAAATATCTGCCAGCTCATAAAAATAACCCTTCTGTATGACTAAAAAGAACCCTTCTGTATGACTAAAAAGATGCATATGTAACTTTAGTTTGTTTAATTGACACCATCCATAGAAAAGATGCTGCCAGTACACTCCAGAATGTTCAGTTGAAGTGAACATTTGCAAAAGAGATAGGGTAATAAAGTTTACTATAATTAACAATGAAAGAGTGAGAATTATTGGAAATTTGCAAATTGAACCAGCACAATCTATTTATCAACTTTCTGTTTGAACTCTGCTTCTCATTTAACATATAAACACCACCGTGTCAGTGCTTTCCTCTCCAAAATTGCTATAACCTTACATCAGAGATATCAGCAATCTATGATATTTGCCTTAAAATAAAAGAACAAGGTCCATTCTCAAAAGAGATAATGTGTGTATTGAAAATCCAGAAATCCTATTTACTGAGAGAGTCAGTCAAATCTTTTGATGACTAATGTTTGTTTTGGAGGCTTTTGATAAACTATTAATGAGTTTAAAAGAAAGAAAAAAGTATTTGCAAAGTTTATTTCTTATATTTTGAAATGCACAGTTGCTGAAAATAGTTACTTCGTTCATGAGCCGTCTCATTAGGCTCATAGCTTATTTCTTATTTGATTGCGATTGTAGTAAAAGGTAAGATAAAATTCACCATTTTTACCATTTTTAAATGTACAGTTTGGTGCCATAAAGTACATTCATATTGTTGTATGAAACCATCATCACCATGCATCTAGCAAAACTTAAACTGCATTCCTTAAACAATAACTCCCTATTCCCTCCTCTCTTCAGTCCCTCATAATCCTCACTCTTCTTTCTTTCTCTATGAATTTGACTACTCTAGGTACCATATATAACATATTTAAGTGGTACCCAGGTTAGTCAGTATTTGTCCTTTGTTACTGGTTTATTTCATTTTGCATAAAGTTTTCAAGGTTCATCTATGTTGTAGTACATATCAGAGTTTCCTTCCTTTTTGAGGCTCAGTAATATTTCATTGTATGTATATACCGCATTTTGTTTCTCTATTCATTTGTTGATGGACACTTGGGTTGGGTCCACTTTTTGGCTGTTGTGAATAATGCTTCTATGAACATGGGTGTACAAATATCTGTTCAAGTCCCAATTTTCAGGTCTGTTTGTGTTTTGTCTGTACCCAAAAATGAAGTTGATGGATTATATTGTAATTATATGCTTAATTTCTGGAGGAGCCACCATACAATCATGTCTTAATTTCATTCAAAGGAACATAGTCCTTTGGATAAAATTAGAGTCTTTTTTCCTGTTGTCCTTTTCCTACTCTCTGCACCCCCACCCCACACACACACGTAAACATACCCTTCCTCTCCTCTTTATTCAGATTGGCTTTAGCAGGGGAGAGTCATTATAAAGCTCATTAATCTTCATTTTTCACAGCAAGATTCATTTTATAGAACTGAAAGATGCAGAAATGGAACCACACAGCACTTTGTCAGCAGCCAGGATTTCTGAATGTGATGCCGAGTGAAAATTAAACACAAGAGACCAGACAGCAGCTCTAATAACTCAGTAATTTCTAAATAAATAGACTAAGATTGATGAAACTGAAAACAGTTTTCTCTAACAAGGGAAAGTGTGCAGGGTAGTAATATTTGACTCAAATATGCTTTGCATAAGGGATTAGAATTCCTGAAAGCCTCTCATTTCCCCATCAGAGAAGTTGTTTCTTCTATCAGTCAAATGGTGGTTAATTATCACATTTCAAGGAGCAGCTCATTAATTCATTAACTAAAAATAACCAGATATTTATGTAGGAAGATAACACATAATAACCGATAACTTGAATAGCTCTGCCAATGTAAATTGTCTTCCATTTTCATGAAAGTTTCAGGAGGTAATTCCACATTAAAAGTTTATGCCAATTGTTAATTTCCACTTCAAGAATTAGAGAAAATTTGAATTTTGGAATGAAATAAATTTAAAACTGCATCCCCAAGGGAAGTTATTTGATCTCTGTTTGATCAGCTTTGTTTGGAAGTTAGATACTGACAAAGAAAGGTACAGTTAGGAACAAGAGGCTGACGAGGAAACAAATAAAGTACTGTATTAAAATCCCAGGTTAATCAAGCACTTTAAGGAATAAGGAAAAAGAGGGGAAAAGCACGAAGAGAACTGGGAACTTTATCTTTCCCCTTGTCTATTCCAAAATATGCCCCTCATATCAGGAAAAAAACTTTAATACACATATATTTAGTATACTGTTGAAAAAACTGCTATTAGAAAGTTAACCTCCCCCTTTTTTTTTTGAGTCAGAGTCTCACTCTGTCACTCAAGCCTGAGTGCAATGGTTGGGTCTCAGCTCACTGCAACCTCGCCTCCCGGGTTCAAGCAATCTTCCTGCCTCTGCCTCCCAACCGCGCCCAGCTAATTTTTGTATTTTTTTTTTTTTTTTTTGAGACGGAGTTTCACCCTTGTTACCCAGGCTGAAGTGCAATGGCGCGATCTCGGCTCACCGCAACCTCCGCCTCCTGGGTTCAGGCAATTCTCCTGCCTCAGCCTCCTGAGTAGCTGGGATTACAGGCACGCACCACCATGCCCAGCTAATTTTTTGTATCTTTAGTAGAGACGGGGTTTCACCATGTTGACCAGGATGGTCTCGATATCTTGACTTTGTGATCCATCCGCCTCGGCCTCCCAAAGTGCTGGGATTACAGGCTTGAGCCACCGCGCCCGGCCTAATTTTTGTATTTTTAATAGAGATGGAGTTTCACCGTGTTGGCTGGGCTTGTCTTGAACGCCTGACCTTATGGTCTGCCCACCTTGACCTCCCAAAGTGCTGGGATTACAGGTGGGAGCTACTGCACCCAGCCACAAAGTTAACTCTTACATTTAAAATATCAATATTTGAGAAGGTTACTTTGTTTCTCTTTGTTTCATTGTAAAATGTTTACCAAAGAGCCTTGTGATATTTATGATAAATCAAGGAATAGTCATTAAACAAACAGCAGTATCCACCATTCAACCAAAAATATAGAATTTTAATTTAGAGAAAACGTAATTTGTACTTCAAGTTTCATGGTAGATGTTACTGGTATGTTTTTCCAGCACAGTCACAATTTCAACTACTGTATTTTATGTATTACATATAGGAACAAAGTTTTGTCCATTTAGTAAGGGAGATTTTTAAAGGAGGGGGTTTAAACTTAATCTGCATAACAATTTACATAATCCTAACCTCCTGCTTGTCCTTATCACAGAAGGGAAAAACAATCTCCCCTAAGATGCCTGACATCCTACACAGACATGAAGAGCTTCCACCTTTACCCCAGTCCCTACATTTTCCTGTGCCTAACTCAAGCACTGCAAAGATCTGTTACCTATTATAAATCAGTTTGGAGAATCTAGTTTAAGTAAAAGTTTCCTTTTTTATGTCTCTTGCAACTTTAACAAAGATAAAGATTTCCAATATGGAGGTATTACTATTGAGAGCTGGCCCTATGTCAGAGTAAAACTAAGTTTGATTACAACGACCTTTCACTATTATACTGTTTTCACTATTTTACTGTAATCAGATGAAGTTGGACATGTGTTCTCTAACCCGTGAGCATGTACACATACTGTTTCTTCTGCCTGGAACATTCTTTATTACCCTTTTCCCAAATTTACCTTCTCTTTGTTTTTCAGCTTAGTGATCACTTCCTCCAATAAGCCTTTCCTGATCCTCTAAGTGCAGAATATGTTGCTATTCTTCTGTCTTTGTATCATTTCTTGCATTCCCACTCAGTAACTGCCAGTATTATTATATGTAGTTACGTAAAGAAAGGCAAATAATTCACTGTATTGTGATTGTCAGTGAATTCTTTACATTTCTCCTGACTTGATCTACTACTAGCTTTGTAATGGCAGAAACTTTACATGTTACAAGTTATGGCCCAATAACTAAGCACAGTGCTTGCCTTATAGCTGACATTTATTACGCAATGTCATTAATCTCTCGGAATACAAATACCCATTCTGTATCTGCACAGAATTGCCTACATTTGGTATTTAGAAAGCTTACATTTGTCAGTTTTTACAGCATAGCTTCTGAGTCTAGAAGCAGACATAGCCACATTTTTAAAAAGTGTTATGTTGCCTCACCCTTCAAAGTACAGTCTTCTTGAACTGATGAATTTAGTTTAGATCAGAGTTTCTCAGAATTTAATGAGCATAACACTATCATGGGAAACCTATTAATACTAACATTCTGATTCAGTAAGTCTGAGATGGGACTTGAAATTCTATGTTTATAGCAGGCTCCCAAGTATTACAATGCTACTGCCATTTGCCATTTCATCATCTATAGTTATTTCCTCAAGGAAAAGATATAAAGAAATGTCCAAAAAGAATTAGAAAAAGGAAGAGAAAGAGAAGTAACAGGAGACAGGGAAGAAAAAGAAGAACAATCTACCTAACTACCAAAAGTGGCAGCTACCTTTCGTTGCCTATATATGTGGAATCTTTGCATTTAGAAAATAAAAAGGCATTAAAACAAAACTATCGAATTAGAAGCTAAGGCACAGACCAAAATATGCTTTGCATAAGTATTTAGGACTTAGTGATAAGATGATCAAGTGAAGCATTTTCAATTAAAAATTGAAAATTCCTGGCCGTGCGCGGTGGCTCATGCCTGTAATCCCAGCACTTTGGGAGGCCGAGGCGGGTGGATCACGAGGTCAAGAGATTGAGACCATCCTGGTCAACATGGTGAAACCCCATCTCTATTAAAAATAGAAAAAATTAGCTGGGCATGGTGGCGCATGCCTGTAATCCCAGCTACTCAGGAGCCTGAGGCAGGAGAATTGCTCGAACCCAGGAGGCGGAGGTTGCGGTGAGCCGAGATCGCGCCATTGCACTCCAGCCTGGGTAACAAGAGCAAAACTCCGTCTGAAAAAAAAAAAGAAAGAAAGGAAAATTGAAAATTCCTATGTCAAATGACAAATTTTGAAAACGAAGGGAATGAGAATCAGCAATTAATAAAGAAGGGAAAGAAATTAGCAGAGAAGAAACTAAAAGTCAATTCATTAAAGTTATAAGAAAATCAGAAAGCCAGATGCACTGTAAAGAGGCACGAGAGAAATATTTAGCAGCGGAGCCATAGAGGGGAAGAAAATCAAGGATCTTCTATCTGTGAAGGAGACAGGTGCTTAAATTCATTTGTTCAATGTATTTAAGGAAATTATTATAGGACATCTTACTAAGTTCATTGGATACAATGTTGAATAGGTATTAAGAGATACAGAGTTTCTTTGGGTAGGCATTCATGTAAGGAAAAAATGCAATATATTGTCCTGTAAAAGACATATGAAGCAGGCATCTTATAAGTCAAACGAGGAGAGTCTTACTGAGTGGCTGGGGTCACACATGGGAGAGAACAAGGAGAAGACCTTTGAGCTAAATGTGAAAGGATGAAAAAGTACCCCATTTTGTGCTCTCTCTTACTCCCACCAAAAGAAGAAAGAACATTCTAGGCAGGAGAAAGTACTTGAAAAGATAAACTGAGCCATATATTTGAGCTTGAGACAGTTGGTATTACTAAGGAAGGTAGACAATGGCATATGCTTATACCAGTGTCTGGTTATGGGCATTCAGACACTGTAGAAAAAGGAGAGAGAAGAAAAGAGAAAGAGAATATGCATAAAATTTAATTTGGAAGAAAGAGTGAAGATACTTTTTTTTGTTGTTTGTTGGTTAAGAGAAAGACATTTTTATACTTAAATATACCTGTCTAGTTAATGGCTTCAAGCTTGCTTGGAAAAAAGAAATGCTAATAGTGAAAATAGATAAAATGGAAAAGAGTGATAAGATGATTTGATCTAACATTTTCAGATATGAGTATTTTATAACCTATACAAATTAAACTTTCAAAGGCAGAAAATAAAGAATGTTCAGAGATACTAACCTCATAATACTATAGAGCATTGGCCTAAAATACCATAAAGCGAAATTTTGTTACAGTGTCTATGTTGCTTCTTTGAGTTACATAATAGTAATTATAAAAGTAATAATTAGGAAAATATAAACATACATGAACCTATATAATTTGCATTAAAACATTCCTTAAACAGCCCAAAACATATTTTTTTGATGAGTCTGGATGCTGATAATAGTAGAATAAAGTTTTGTTTTGACTTTGAGTTCTCCTATTACTTCTTTATATATTTTCCCCATAAATTGGTAGGCTTATACAATCACTCAGTAAATCGAGGAAAGCAGCCATTTTTAAGTTAATTATCAAATATCAACAGCAGAAAAAGAAATGATGTATAAATGCAAAGCAGCAATTTTATCATCTATGTTTGTGTTCTGTCTCTATTCATCTATAAGCCAGTATGCTCCAACACATGACACAGGAAAGGGAAATGAGTTTGGCTTTGTGATTGACTCGTGGATAGCATCACAGACAATTGGAATTCAGTGAGAAACTACAGCAGACGGATGTTTCACACTGACTTTTACTACACATGCAGCCTGATACATGAGTAAGAAGACTGTGCCTTGGGGATTGGGCCTTGACTTTCTGCAGGAGAAATAGCAGGAAGAGGGGAGCTTACTACTTTCTAGTAGATAGTGTTTATTTTCCACTAAAACATTGTTTACAAAACAAAAGGAATAAATAAGAAAAGGATACCGACTTTGTTATTCTCAAAGCCATCTTTCTAAAAAATGGCTGGCAATGTTTCTGTAGAGTAAAAAGTCATTTTCGATGGAGGGATTTATATATACCGTTTTTTCCTATAGGGAAGTATTATCAGCCTTTCAATCCTGGGCACTGATATTTTATGAAGGATAAGCTCCCGGAGTACTTTTGTAATTTAAATCATGCATAAAAGCAGATGAATGTTGACAACACAGAGAGACTTCTGTTCACCTGCTAAAAGTCACTGGTTACTGTTATTAGTAGCAACACAATTTGCAATTTGAAATTACATGATTCCTGCCATATTTCACGTTATTTTGTATTTTGTGCATAAAATGTTTTTCACATGTATTTTATATTACACTATTTTAAATTAATGTCATTCCAATGAATATACACACTCCTGTTGAAAGACACATTTGGAGACTTTGGTGTCAAATATTTTATCCTCAAAACTTGACCTAATTTAATATTACAAGCTGATTTGGTTATATCCTTATCGAATTGTTGACCCTCTTTAATTTCTCAGAGAAATTAATAAAAGACTTCTATGAGATAGCAACAAGACACGGACCTTAAAATTGCTCTTGTATATCAAATTAGGATTCTTGTCTTCTTTCTTAAATTTTTAATGCAATTAGATTAATGACTTTCAAATTTTATTAGTTCCATAGTCATACATTTTTCTTATTAAGTAGGACATTGCTATAGTTATTTTATCATAGCTATTCTGCTTTTATTGTGACTTTTGCAGTACTTTAGCTTAAGAGCTATTGCTATATAGAAACATGACACTGTAGACTTACTTAGCACACAAAATAAATATGATTATTTAAAAACTGCTAACAGCATATGTTCACATAAGTAGAAACATTTATTTAATAATCTTTTTATTTTTTACTGATAGATCTTACTAAAAACTTCAGGGCTTCATACTCTTGTCAAAGACACATCAGCTTGTAGAAAGGATGGATAGACAGAAGATATCATAGATAAACTACCAAGTAATCCTAACAGAAGAAACACTGTATTATATCCATTTTAAAGGTTATTTTTGTAGCACTTTTTAGAGTATAAGTATGCCTTTACTGAAAATTCTAGACTTAAGTAGTAGCAAATAGAATATATGTTTACCATATAACTGATGAACTATTTAAATTAGATTTCACTCTAACAGAATCTTCCATAGATGAAATGACTTAAAGGTCTTTTCCTATAAATAAGTACTTTTTAAATAAAAGGCAACTAGTACTTTCCACAGTATCTTCTCTAAGAATGATAGTAGTATTATGAATTTGTTTAATGAGCTCTTTAGAATAGATGACGACCATCCTCATTTATTTCATCTGAGAAATCCAAGCTGTTATTACCAATATAAAATCTAATCATATTATGTCCTAAAACATTATTTGAATTCATTGATGTGAAGGGAAATGATTATAAAATGTTCTCTTAAGTACATTACAGAGGAAACAAACACCCTAACCATTATTTCTGACAGAGGACAGAGTATTAAAATGCTACTAGATGATAGCCCAGCTTGGGCTTACAGAATTAATGAAAAACAAATGTTCTAGGTGATGTGTAAGCGTGACATTCTCTCTGTGGGATGACCTTCATTCTTTCTCAGTTAGCTAATGAGAGTTTCTTTGTTATCTTTCTTGCCTAAGGACCTCGGGGCCTTGTATCATTATTGAGTGAACGCAGTGTCACCTCAGCTGGCAGAAATGTTTTGTCTCTTGTCAGGAAGAGAAGTTTCCTTATGTCATCTGGAGAGCACCACAGAGGGACTGGCAATTGAGACCAGACATTTCAATCAGTAAACTCAACCCAGCAGAGATGTTTAACCTGCTAGAGTTGTTCAGATCAGAATATTTAAACTCTGTTATTTCTCTCTTGGAAGGTAGGGTATCTGTTATGGATAAAGAAAAAAATCGGATTAATCTATAGTCAAGGTATTTCTTATTTGGTAGTCAATGTTATTTAGTTAGGAGGGCATTATTATTATTTTTTTTTTACATTGTGCGCAGATACGATATATGGATACTTTTGACCACAAATTTACATGGACACATCTTCTCTAATCCAAATTCCCAAATTGATTCCACTAATAGTCACAAAAGCAGGGAAGAGAAAAGGGTTAAGAGGTACACCTGACATCCTACCAAATGAGATACCAATATAAACACTCAAAACACTCAATTTATTTTAACAACAACAAAGCATTGGATAATACTAATGTGTTGCTACTGAGAAAATATGGACACCAGAAGATGCTTTGTAAAATGACAGGTATAACTTTGATCAGCCTGTCTTTTGGTAGGCAAGTTTTTGGGGAGCTTAAATACCAGCTTGAACGGCTTTGAAATGCATTAGAATGTGAATGTAACTCTCCATGGGTCAAATCATTTAACTGTTGAACTTTCTCTAGCCTTCTGAATGCAATCCAGGGGCTTGTCAATGTAAAGTAGCAACCAAGAGAAAGTAAAAAAAAAAAAAAAAAAATTAAGATATTTTGATGATTAATGGTATGGATGATTAGCTCATAAAGTTACACAAGTTCGCAAGTATGAAATGGTTCCTTGTTTGCTTATTTATTTATTTATTTACTTAGGACTAAATTTGAAGGTTTCAGCCAAAGAGTTCTGCCATACCGCTCACCAAAACTTGGCTTCGGGTTGCTAGCAGATCTGGCTGTGACAACATTTACCCTATAAACCTGAGCCACAGAAAAACTTTCTGAGCCTTGGTTACCTCGTTCTTGAAAATGGACATAGAAAATGGGCTAGACGTGGTACCTCAGACCTATAATCTTGGCACTTTATGAGGCCAGAACATGAGGATCACTTGAGGCCAGAAGTTCAAGGCCAGCCTCGTCCACATTGGAAAGGCTCTGTCTCTACAAAAAAAAATTTTTTTTAATTTTTAAAAAGCCAGATGTAGTGATATTCACCTGTACTCCCAGCTACTCAGTAGGCTGAGGTAGGAAGTTGGCTTGAGGCTCTAGTGATTGTATGAAGCTGCAGCAAGCCAGGATTACATCATTGCCTGGCAGCCTAGGCAACAGAGTGAGAGACCCTGTCTCTTATTTTTTTCTTTTTAATTTTAAAAAAAGAAAAAAAAATGTGCTCCAGGCCCTAATGATTGGTTAAGTGATGTACAGTATTAGAAAATGCTTTGAAAACTTAATCTGTCTACTGTCATTTATGGATATAATTAGTGTCTATAAATGGTGTCACATACCTGGATGATTCTATGAAATGGAGTAAGTTTGGCGAAACCATGGAGAATTTGTAACTCATATATGATAGTGTCCTAAGTGGCTAATTAATTGGGTGTATTAACCACGTTTCTAGCTCCTATAAACATGTTGCTTTAACATCTGCTCTGCATACCAGCCTTGCCTTGCTATGGACAACTAGACATAACACCTGAATCACCTTGCCCCAGCCTCCTACCTTATGCTCCTCCTTCCAGGTGACTCTCCTTCCAGTCATACACTTTAAAAATACAAACCAACAAATCCAGGACCCACATTCCCAACCACCTCCTTTACTGGATCTGCAAACAGGTCAGTATCCTCCTAACTGGAGGTATCACATAAGCAGAGACAGTGCCTGTGCCCCGTAGTTTGCGGAAATTATTCCAGCTACAGCCAATTTGAATCCTGCTTACCCCAACTCTTCCATTCTTTTCCACAGAAACCACAATTAAGCTTATTTCCCACAATTTCTCCCTTTCCCTCTGCCTCATTGTCAATCCTGGTGCTCCCATGTTTGACTCTCCATGCCCCTCCTTTTGGAAATGGTGAGTCATAGGCTATCTTTCCAATTACCATTGTTTCCTTATCGATTGGCCTCATTTTACCTCAGATTTTCTATAACTACCCTGTATTTTAAGTCACCTGGCTATTTTTATACCACAAAGTGATTAAAATTAATTTAATGTGTCAAAACACACTTACAAACTATTTATTTCCATAACCTGACTTTCTCCAGTAGTCTAGCAAGAGAGCTCAAAGGGATATCCTGACAAACATGATTCAAAATACTTTTTATTTAGGCTATCTTGCTTTAGTTTGCCACATGTACATTAGTTGAGCCACTCATTAAATATATTTACAAGTGCAAGTAGGAGGAAGTTTGGAATCCTAATTGCAAAAGGGACATCAGACTGGTAGGACCAGGGGAAAGCAATAAACAAATGAAAAAAGACAAGTATCCTACCTTTCTTCATGGTCCAAGACACATAGCTCTCCTGTGCAAGTAACTCAGTCTTCTTCCTGTGCCCAACTATAACTAGTCCCTCGGCTAACAAAAAATTGTAAGTTAATTCACTAAAACCTTAGTGTTATCAGCACTACAGAGAACCCTCTTCAAGGCTGGGCACCATGGTTCATGCCCATAATCCCAGCACTGTGGGAGGCCAGGGACAGTGGATCACCTGAGGTCTGGGGTTCAAGACCAGCCTGGCCAGCATGGTGGAACCCTGTCTCTACTAAAAATACAAAATTTAGCTGGGTGTGGTGGTGCATGCCTGTAATCCTAGCTACTTGGAAAGCTGAAGCAGGAGAATAGCTTGAACCTGAGAGGTGGAGGTTACAGTGAGCTGAATTGGCACCACTGCACTCCAGCCCAGGTGACAGAGCAAGACTCCATCTAAAAAAAAAATCCCTCTTTAACACACAACATAAATATTATTCTATAATGTCCCTAACAAGCCTTTGTCTCCATACAGTCATCTCCTCTCTTGCTAACTTCCTGTTGCACTCTTACAACATATTTTAATACTTTATGTAATAAATCTGCCATTCTTTAGCCACAACTGTAGCCACAACTGTCTTAGTAAATTCTTCTTACCCTCTTGCCACCAGCCCCAAATAGTAACCACTTGCTCACAACAGGAAATTACTATTTTACTTTTTTGGCTTAATCAACATTCATTCAACAGATTTTCATGCTAGGCACTGTTCTAGACGTTGAGGCTGTAACAATGAGGAAAACAGTAAGCCTTGCTGCCCTCATGGGATTCACATTCTAGTGTGGAGACAATGAAATGATACATAAATACTATCATTTATGTAAGATGGAAAAAAGTGCTAAGAGGAAAAATACAGCAGTGAAGGGTGATATAATATGTTGACACTGGTGTGATCGTGTAGGAGATGAGAAGGAGTTAGAGTGACCAGGCACTTGAAGAACGTGCCTTTTGAGCAAGAACCTGAAAGACATCAAGATCTAGAAATGAGGATATCTGGAGGAAAAGTTTTCCAGCCAGAAAAATAGCACATGCAGAGACCTTGATTGAGGACCAAAGTCAAGGAACAGCATTGAAGCTGCTGTCACTGGGGCCCAATGAACTAGATGGAAAGTAGGAGGACATAATGTCAGGAAAGAAAACAGGGAGGAAAAGAAGGACCAGTGTGGCCTTGAAAGTAGCACCTGGAGGTGGGAAGCATGTGGGGCAATTGAGAGATACTGTAATGGGATCATTCTGGCTGTTCTATTGAGCATACAGTATAGACAAGGGCAAAAGGAAAATCAGGAAGATAAAGCAAGCTAGGCAAGAGAGACTGTGTTGCCTGGGTCAGAGAGCCACAGTAGGAGTGGTCAAATTATTGAGAAGGAGCACAGTAGGAGTGGTCAAATTATTGAGAAGGAAAAATCAAATAGACCTTTTTGAGTGTGGTATTTTATTATTTTTTAAATTGACAAAATTGCATATATTTATAATGTACAAAATGATGTCTTGAAGTATATACACACTGTGGAATGACTAAGTTGAGCTAATTAGCATATGAATTACCTCATAAGTTTTATGATGAGAACACTTAAAATTTATACTCACCATTTTTAAAAAATACAATATGTTTTATTGATTGATTGATTGAGACTCAATTTTGCTTTGGTTGCCCAGGCTGGAGTGCAGTAGTGTGATCTCAGCTCGTTGCAACCTCTGCCTCCCGGGTTCAAGCAATTCTTCTGCTTCAACCTCCCGAGTAGTTGGGACTACTGGTATGTACCACCATGCCCAGATAATTTTTGTATTTTTAGTAGAGACAAGGTTTCAACATGTTGGTAAAAATGGGCTCAATCTCTTGGCCTTGTGATCCACCGATCTCGGCTTGCCAAAATGCTGGCATTACAAGCATGAGCCACCACACCCGGCCACAATATGTTGTTTTTAACTGTAGTCACCATGTCATACAATGGATCTCTTGAACTTATTCCTCCTATCCAAATGAAATTTTGTGTCTTTTGACCATCACCTCTACAGACACATACATAAACACACACATACACACCAGCCCAGACTCTGGTAACCACTATTCTACTTAAGAGTTTAGCATTTTTAGATTTCACGTGTGATGAGATCATGCAGTGTTTGTCTTTCTGTGCCTGGCTTATTTCACTTAACATAATGCCATCCAGGTTCATCCAGTGTTGTTGGAATGAGAGAATTTTTTCTGTTTTCAGGCTGAATAGTATTCCATTGTGTGCATATACCACATTGTCTTCATCCATTCATGCATTGATGGGCAAGTTGATTGCATATTCTGGCTGGAGGAAAGTCCCCAAGTTTTTGCTAAGGATGATAGGGTATTATCATGTCTTTAAATGAAGAAGAAAAAGGGGTAAATAGTGAAGGAGTTCCTCCTATCAAATCTTTATCATTTTATTCAGAAAAGGACCTCTCCTCCCAGCAACTGTAGTATAAGCCTTATTGTCTATGAATTGTATCAAATAGCTTGTTTTAATCCTGAGAGGTTAAAAAAAAATGCAGTACTTGGCTTTCTAGTCTTGGTGCTAAATGAGGGCAGGTGAAAAGAAAACTGGTAACATATTTTGAGGGTGACAACTCTAGCATCTACCACAGTGTACAAATCTAATGGAAAAAAACTGACTATATTATTTGTCCACTACATAGTATTCTATATGTTCCCCTGATATAAAATGGAGCAGAAATGTTATCACTAACAAATACTCTGCAGAAACCTGATAACAGCATACTTTTTTACATTATTATTTTTACTTCAAAGTTCAATGTGCGTCATGATTTCAGACATTTCTCTATGTAATGGGAATGTGAATATTTCTGTGTATGTGATCTCTCTAGAATATTGTTATATGCCTTATGGAACAATTTGACTTTGATCAAATTTGAGTTAAGTGTTGAGTAATCGAAATCACTAGTATATTGCCATCATCTTGCTTTCAAGCATGCTCACTTTAAATAGCTTGAAATTGTTCTCCATATGTGTGCTGTATTATATGGATATGCATCTCAAACAAAACGATAGTACAATAAAATAATATTATGAGTCCAATAAAATTAATTGCCTAGTTATAATGGAATCTGTTTAAATTTTTTCATTCAACTATTTTTGAAACAAATAGAAATATTCAGCCATAGGTTAAGCATATAAAGCTTTCTGGTTTTGTCCTTGTCTGTTTCATATCATTAGGTTATCACCAAGCCGTAAGATGACAGTACAGGTAGTGTAATCTATTGTAGTAGGCAGTATGTTAGGATATTGGAAAACCGAAGAATCTATTCATTCTCTCATGCTGGCCACTTGCTATCATGCTAAGGTTAATAACCTGGGACTAAAAAGAAAATGCAGATTTTAAAAGTAAAAATAGTAACAATTTTTACTACCTTTTGAATGAAAATTCCACAGAAGAAAACCATTTAAATTAATGCAGTGTTCTAAGTCAATGTCTGAAACTATTGTCAATAAGGACACTTTCAAAATGTTCAGTGAGTTTTTGTTTGTTTTATTTTGTTCTTGCTATTAGCTGTTGATGGGGCCCAAGGTCTGATTTCCATGTGTACGTTAAATATTGAGAAACAATTCTTTCAGTCCAAACAAGAAGTATAGAAAGTGACAGTGTTATGAACAGACATAAGAATACCAGAATAATAATAATATATTGAACAATATGTAAAACCTAAATATAAAATAGGTCCAGGCCATCTTGTATATAAGTGACATAATAATAGTAAGTTAAGAGGCAGTTAATTTCTAGAATAGTGCCTTGGGTCTAGAGTCATTCCACATCATCTGAAAGTCAATTTTTTGAAAGGCTAAACAGAAGCTAGCACTTGGAGAGTCAATGAAAGTTTATGCCTTTTAGTGCTGTTTCACAAGTTTGTAAATTATAGTCAGGTCGAAAACCAATTCAAGAATATATAGCAGTTTGGCAATTTCTATACACTGATTATGAGTAGGTGGTATTATGCATGCTTTATTTTTCAAATCTTTTCTGTATTAAAAAATCAGAATTGTAAATATTAAGAGGCACAGCTGCTTAAAATTTATTTTCACAATCACAGTTTTTTAAACATCCTAAATTACCAGACTACTGTTATTATCCTATGACTTTTGTTTTTAAGTCATAAATTATACTTTAATACATTAATGTATATACTTTACCCTTCACCATTACTTTTTTACATTATTATTTTTACCTCAAAAAAAAAAAATCAATAATACCTGTTATCTACCAGGTATTAGGACACCTGTGTCTGCTATACATTAATTTCAGAGTCCTTTAGGGGACACATTCATACAATAAAGAGCAGATGAGTGAGCATATGGTTTGTTAAATCATGTTTATGATAATTAGATACAGATCACATTTAAATAAAGGGTCAGTGGCACATAAATTGGAAACTCTATTTTAACACATTTTAGTAGTAAGAGGTTAGAGGCATTACTACCAACATGAACACCAAAGCCACAAGCTATGAAACAAACAAATCTAATTATTAAAATGTAGAAACACTGCACGGCATAAGAAGGTAGCACATTTTAAAAACATGGTTAGTGATTCTATAAAACCTTTACCAGATGGTCACAATTGCTACAAGTCCATGACAGATATAGAAGTATTTCTCAACCTAGAATACACAGTGTCAAAAATGTGTGAACAATAGCCAAGACAGAGATTGTGAAACTACTTATAAAATTTCCTATATCTAACCCAGTTTGGAAGAATTGTAAGTTTCTTCTTTTAGTAAGTCAATGAGAATGCATTTTTTTACATTACAAATCTCTTTGTGATTCATCCTTTAGAAACCACTTCTCTAGTAGCATTGGACTGTTGTAAAGATACTAAATTGCTCAAGTATATTTCTCTGAACATCATCAAATGTGATTTTAAGGTATGTTTGTCGATAGAAGATAACATGGCTCATGCTGGGTATTTTTTAATCCCTTCTGATAAACAGAAAATTTTATTAGAGAAATTCTATAAGTCATAGTAAATAAAATAGATAACAATTTATAAAAGCCAGATAAGCCAAGGAAGGTAGTTTACACTTATAATCCCAGCACTTTGGAAGGCTGAGACGAGAGGGTCACTTTTGTCCAGGAGTTCAAGACCAGCCTGGACAACATAATGAGACCTCTATCTCTACTAAAAATTAAAAAATTAGCTAGATGTGGTGGCATGGATCTGTGGTCTCAGCTGCTCACGAGGCTGAGGCAAGAGGCTCCTTTGAGCCCAGGAGGTAGAAGCTGCTGTGAGCCATGATATGATTGCGCCACTGCACTCCAGCCTGGCAACAGAGTAAAACACTGTCTCAAAAAACAAACACACAGAAAACGAGAAGAAAGGTTAATGCGAAAACCTTATATGTGGCATTTTCCTATTAAATTTATTTCTCCTTAAGGTGTCTGCCATAGCATTTGCACAATTTATGGTAATAGTAATAATTATATTCACCATAACAATCAAATGACTTTAAATACTTAGTACATATTATAAACTTCAATATTAGCTTGTCAGATATTCTCAGAATTCTGACAATTTAGCTGTTCAATTTAACATTAGCTATAAGGTTTCTTAAATCTTCCCCTTTCGCTTTTTTGTGATAATCAAAAATGCATAGATAATTTTAAGAAAATATTTTAAAAGTATGAGTTGCATCACATTTGTCTGGTAAATAGTGTACACTCAATGCTCTTCTTAAAGAATCACAGTCCAAATAACTTTATTAAAGTCTTCGAATGATAATCTAATAAAAAGTGTGTGGTCTAAACCAAATGTATTTGCCTATAGACCCTTATACTATATCATACCATTAACAGTTTCTAATTTTAGTGCTTTATGAAGCATACTTAGGAAAAAATACCTTGGCTGATAAAATTGTTCACTTATGCCTACACTTAAGATGGGTTAGCCACTTATCATACTTACAGCAGTCTCTAAATAATTGATTCTCAATTCTTCTCAGAAATGCCAAATACAAGTTTCTATGGTCTACCTTATTTCTAGTTAATCCCAATGTGGAAATATGCCTTGTAAAAATGTCTATTTTATCAGATAACTCTGAAGACTCAAAAAGGCATATAAGTAAAGACAATTTTAAATGCTTCTTCAATACTCTACATTAGAGGAAGCTTTTCAATTTGCAAAATTGTGATCATTTGAAGAGTTACCAGCGGTCCAAGGAAGCAATATAAATAAAATATAATGAGCTTAGAAAAGCAAGTATAACTGATCAAGAATTTTAAATTTGTGGCGCTCCCATGTGGAAAAAAAAAAAAAAAAGAATATAAAATCATAGTGTGTTCGCCCAGTAGGAAAAAGCCTGAAAAGGGAGAAGCGGTATTTACTGGAGAGTAAGATAATCGAGGTCAATGTTTGGACAAGAGAATGCGATGGGGAGAGTTTGCCAGGAAAACTGGAAAATCAGTGCATGAGACTCTAGCTTCTCTGATTGGTAGGTAGCATTGGGGGTAGAATTCTAGAGAGAGATGTTGGTCTAAGACTCTTGTGTTATTTCAGGTAAGCTCAATGAGATTTATTGAATAAAATTTTGCCATCAGTGCTACAGTTTAGATGTTTGATTGCTGCTGAGTTTGCATTCCAATAGAAATCATAGTGTTTTATGAAATAGAAACTGGTACAAATTTTATTCATGACATATCCTGATGAACTTTATCAAAGATGGGCAAATAAGTATAACTAATCACCTTTGCCTGTATTCTTTGAGCTCAAGGAAATTCATGTAATAGTATTCAAAAGTAGAGTTCTTTGAGAGGAATACATGGGTTGCTAGTCATTTATTATTTATTTAATAAATTAAACAGTGGATAATTATGAAAATTAGAGCCATCATGACTTAAGGTCTAATTTCCCTTGGGAGATAGATTGTTCTAGAAAAGTGGGTGTGTATGTGTTTTCCTTAGAGTGAGGACTTCTGCAAAAACAGTATGTTAACAGCAGACAGGATTTCTCTAGGGAATATCAGTTTCTCAATTCCTATCACTTCTACCTGTTTGTCTCAGCTTCTTTCTGTTCCTCTGAATCCCTCACACAGTAAACTTGGCACCTCCCCATTCTCAAAACTTGAACCCTTAGGAAAGGAAGACATAGAAGGGCTGAGTCAGAAATTTTGATTCTGAATAACCCTCACTTCTTTTGCACATAGTAGATGTTCAAAAATTATAATTAAATGAATTAATGTTTAAAATTCGGGCTGGATTGCTGTCACCAGGACATTTACTTACTTATCAAAAGTGATGGAAATTCCTCTAGACCTATTTACAAAGAGGAATCAAAACCATGGGTGTTCAGGTTAACCTGGAAGTCCAGATGGTATCTTGTTTGGTTTTGGTATTATTTTTGATGGAACAATTCCAGATTTCTGTAATTAATCTTGGTCAATTTTTTCTATGAAAACAAAATACCAAATAAATGAAAACAAAACAATTCCAACATCTGTACATGTATTCTAAAGCATAGATTTTGTTTAGCTGGGCAGATATTGCTAGTAAGTACAGAATTGTAGTATCAGCTAGACTTTCAGATGGTTTGGTGTTCTGAGCATCTTTTTCGGAGATTTGACTAGATTATAGCCCCTCAGTGCTAAGGTAAAAGGACTCTTCATTAAAATTAAAAAGTTTTCTGATATTTTGTATATGCTTTTGGTCATTTTGAAATTCATCCTGGTTTTTATATAGATGACACATATAGTATTTTCTTTTTCATTGCCAGGATAGGTCTGAGTTTATCTCAAGGCTGCGAAACCAAACAGAAGCACCTAATTTGTTCAATTACCTTTGACTTTTTAACACTATAACATTCTGATTCAAATTGAGCATGTTATAAGCTTTTTTTTTTTTTTGCTGTGATAAAGAATTTCTATGCAATTTTCATTGCCTTTTGTAACATGTTCTTTTTCTTTCTTCAAGTATATATGACATATAGAAAACAAATTTTGATTTTATTGCTTATGAAACATAGAATATATGATTTAAAAATGAGCAGATCTTCATATACATAGCCCATTAACTGTAATAGGAAACATTGTGTATTCTTAGTTGTGTACCCTACACAACTCAATCACTTCTACATTTTAGTGATCCATGTGTTCTCTAATACCTGCTCTTGTGGATAAAGCTGCTCTTTCCTGGACCATGAAGCTAGTTTTAGAAAAAAAAAATATAGTGTTTTGGGAGGCAGAGGCGGGTGGATCACGAGGTCAAGAGATCGAGATCATCCTGGTCAACATGGTGAAAACCCGTCTCTACTAAAAATACAAAAAATTAGCTGGGCATGGTGGCGCATGCCTGTAATCCCAGCTACTCAGGCTGAGGCAGGAGAATTGCCTGAACCCAGGAGGCAGAGGTTGCGGTGAGCTGAGATCGCACCATTGAACTCCAGCCTGGGTAACAAGAGTGAAACTCCCTCTCAAAAAAAAAAAAAAAATAGAAATGTCATGCACTACATATGTAAATATCTTTCAAAGCAAGTGTTAATTTTGTAGCAAGAACCTACACCATTGATTGCCAAAGTTATGGCTGCAGAAAACAATGAATGTCAGTTCCATTTTGTGCTATTATTAAAAATCTGAAAATAGTTTTCTGATGGCATCTGGATCAACTACCAGAATATAGTCACCATCTACCATTGATAAGTTTTGGCAGGCCAATATATTCACAGTATGTTTTAGCTTATATTATCAAGAAATTGTTCACAAGGAAGAAAAGTCACTAAGTGCTATGTTTCCAATATTGTTTGATTTTTCTCTTGAATACTTGAGTTGGAGTTGTCTTTTTCTGACAAATGATCATCTTCCAATACAGAAAAAGAAGCAGAATTACATTTATTACTAGTGTTGATTTTTATTTTAGTTGAAATATATCAACATTATGTGGGACAAGAGAACAGATGTTTATTGAAAAAAGACTTTAAAAAGGAAAATAAAAATAGGACTAAATGGAAGTAATCAGAGTTAAGACAGGAAGAGGAAAATTATTATAGTAATAGATACAAATCATATATAAAGCTAACACTGCAAAGAACATATTTTAAAATTCTAATATTTGTCATTCTTAAGCATATCTAAATCCAGTGCTCCTTAAAATTTAATGTGAATTCAGATTCCCTGGGCATCTTGTTAAGATGAAGATTCTGATTCAGTAGATCTGGATTGGAGCCTGAGATTCCAACACACTAGTATTGATGCTGTTGATCTGTGCACAACACTCTGAGAGGCAGGGCTTGGAGTACAACTTGAGAACTCAAAGATCTGGAATATCAAACAATATCAAGTATACAGATAATAGCTAGTTAAACTAAAGAGATTAAAAAATACAAGATTTCAAGATCACAACAGAAATATGTAGACCATAGTCAATGAAATACTATCCTGTAAGTTTTACACAATATGTTAGGCAGCAGCAATTCAGTATTTATACAGAATAAGAAATGGAAGACAGATGCTTGCTGACCCCTCAAAAACTGAGGAATTGAGCATGTGCATTCAACTTCAATCATTCTTCTTAGTCTGACCTCTGAAGTTAGACTTACAGTGTTTATAACCTCCTCAGAAATATTTGAAGGATTGAGTTGTGACCATATGTATAGTTACTTATTGGTTTGTTTGTTTTGTTTTTTGAGGCACAGTCTCCCTCAGTCACCCAGACTGCAGAGCAGTGGCATGATCTCTGCTCATTGCAATCTCCCCCTCCTGGATTCAAGCAGTTTTCCTGCCTCAGCCTCCTAAGTAGTTGGGATTACAGGCATGCGCCACCACTCCTGGCTAATTTTTGTACTTCTAGTAGAAATGGGGTTTCACAATGTTGGCCAGGCTGGTCTCAAACTCCTGGCCTCAGGTGATCCACCCACCTCTGGCCTCCCAAAGTGCTGGGATGATAGGTGTGAACCACCGTGCCCGGCCTCTGTAGTTCTTTAGAGGAGGGCATCACAATATGTATCCATAAATGTACAAATATACATCTATATGTATGTGTACATCTAGATGCATGTGAATAGACACACATATATGCAGAAGAAAACACCATGTTTATAATTAGCTGGCATTCTTAAAGGAAATTCTTCCTTTTATTAAGTCAAACATTTATTTTCCTTTTAGTCTATTTACTACCAAACATCCTTTTATGTAATTATACATGAAGAATTAGGTAATATAACAGTTGTATCCATATTGAGGAATAAATGATCTGTAGCTTTATTTCAATGCATCTGAGACAGGAAATATTTATGCTTAATATTTATATGTTCTTACCCAAATTGATTTGGAATTATAACCATAGCAGGTCCAAGTTAATTTATAATTTTGAAACAATTATTACCCTTCAGTTTGCTTTGTGAAAAAATTACACAAAACATGCAGGAACACAATTCAGAACTTACATTAAGTCCTAAAAAATGGAAATAAAAGGAGCAGTCAAACTACATCAATTTTCATAAAATGAACCAAGTGCAACATTTCTACTTTGATGTATTTGATATTCCTACAAAATTTTGTATTAGGAAATTATTTAGTCACCCTAGAAGCTAGAAGCAGCAGCCATCAAATGAACATAGGCTGGTTTTTTTTGGTGCGAAAACAAAAGAAAAACATTTAGCAACAGAAAGTGAAGTACAAGATTGTCTTAAAGCATCTTCCCTGATGATGGGTTATTTTTTATTGACTAATTGTTCTGGACCTCAGAGAAGATGGAGTAGGGAGTCACCAAGAAGCAAATGGAGTAATTACATTAAATAAAGATTTTATTTAGCTTAAGGTTAAACAGTCTTCCAGAAAAGAATGTGAAATAGCTCCAAAGCCACCTATTATAAACCAGAATCACAGTCCAGTTGATGACGATATCATTTCTGTGTGAATCAGGCTGCTTGCAACTGGCAAAATTTTACATATATCACACTGTCAAAACTTCATTTATATATATATATATATATATATGCACACATATAAATATAAATATATATACACACACATATACACCCACACAATTTAAATATGTATTAATTTTAAGATCCCTATGGGGGACAGCCTTGTTATTAATACAGTGAAGAGCAGATGCTGTAGCATATGGCATCCTAACTCATATTTATGTTAATTTTATGTAAATAGGATTTTAATACAGTTACATTAATCTGTTGTTGCACTGATTTTTCTGATATATCACTTTACCCTCTCTTTAGATGAGATTAATATAGGTACTTTAGACTACTCAAAAAACCTTTTAGGAGAGTAAAGAGAAATGACTTACTTAAATTACTAACACATATATTTAAATAGAATGTCAGCTAATAGAATTAAATAGAATGTCAATTCCATTGAAAAACTAAGAATGTATCTAATTCTTGTTCTCTTGCTCTAATTTAAGCAGATTTTAAAAATACAAATGAGAAACAATATGATATTGGTGCAGAAAATAAACCTAAGTTTTATTTCAGCTAAATAGCTATCAATTGAATAAGCAAAACAGACTGGAAGAAAATTCTCCAAATTATGTACTTAACATGAGGATGCTATTTTCAAGTGTGCGTACATGTCTATTTTTATAAATTAAAATATTAAGTGAGCACTTTTATATTAAAGAGATCCTGTGCCATTGTATTTTAACATCTGCTTTTAGGTTGCAAACACAAGATGTAGCCTAGTTATTTTGTAAACAGTATAGTTTTAAGAATACAAATGTAACACCTAATGTTACTAGATGAAACAGAAGAAATTTAACTCTTTAGTTTACTCAGTATTGTACTAACATTATATTAAATGAGATAGAAAATGGTCTACTTGATACTACTTTGATATTTATAATGAATTACTATTAAATATTATTAACATTGAGTTTTAATTTATTTCAAATTTTATCATGAACTATAACATTATTATACTATATTTGTTATCTCTTATGATGTAACATTAAAAGACCTTTAAAATAGAAAATAAAAATCACCTAAATCTCATTTCCATAATACAATTGTATTGGTTCATGATTTGGATTTGAAGGATCTTAGGATAGTAGATTGCTTCTAGCATTTGCCCACTTAAATTTTTTTAAGGTGATTAACAGACTTTCTTTTTTAAGTTCAAGTTTATACTCATTTAGCTATAAAGCCAAAATATATGCTATTTTCCTTTTGTGGTTTGATCAATTCAATCAAGACCAAGTCAGATCTTCAAAATTATACTATTCTAGACTAAGATGAGAAATGAATGTAATTAATCCAGTATAAAGTAAACCTACAAACGTAAATAAAATCTTTAATGAACTAAACATTAATGACATTTTTGTGAGCGATTGATGGATATTTGAGTAAAGAACTGAACCAGTAATGGAATAGAATGAATCTAAATTTCTAATTCCCTAAGTTTATAGACAAATCTACATTTCAACAAGTAGTTTTTACTCATTTGTACTCATTTATGATGCCTGTGAAATCTATTTTGTGAAATAAATTTACCTATTAATGGATTTCAAATAAGTACTTATAATTAAAACCTTAATTTTTTGATAATATGGAAAATCATGACACAAAATAGTCCTAGGTTAATTATAAAGGAAATATCAATTCACTAGATAGTACGTAAGCCTATATTGACATCTAAATGATGGGTTAGGTTTCCTATATCTTGTTTGGGGCAGAATACTTTGTTCAATGAAATACTTGGGGCTCAGGACAATTTTAACATAGAAAATATATACTTTCCCACATGACCTCACACATCATTATAGAGTAATGTTTTTTGCACCTATTCAAAATTACCTTTTTTGTTTTTAAGATAGGGTCTCATTGTCACCGAGGTTGGAGTGCAATAGTGCCATCACAGTTCACTGCAGCCTCTGCCTTCTAAGCCCAAGTGATTCTCCCACGTCACTCTCCAAGTATTTGGGATCACAGGTGTATGCCACCTAGATAATTTCTTTCTTTCTTTCTTTCATTTTTTTTTTTTTTTTTTGAGACAGGATATTTCTATGTTACTCAGGCTGTAATTGAACCAATGTTCTGGGAATACAGGTGTGAGGCACCATGACCTGTCCAAGTTACTATTTAAAGTGTAATTCTAACTGTCTTACACATATGGAAATTATTGGCTGCTATGATAACACAAAAACTCAACTGCTGAAATTTAACTACTTTTTGGACATATTATTAAGCATGTAAAATTGTCTAGCTGTTCAGGGTCAAGCCATTCTTTAAAATTGTGGTATATACACTAAGATAAATTGTGTTAGAGGAAATGTGATCCCTGAATTTAAGTGGAAAGGCATAGGACCACATCTCCTCCTGTCTCCTGACATGTGCAGTATATTCTGAAGTGGGCAATTATGTATCTCATATAAAGAATACAATTTATGTTTTTATTGTTAGTTTTAAAAGTTTGGTACCATTAATGCCATTCCTGTAGATGAATTATCATTGTAGCTTGCTGATTATATCTATTCTTTTACATTTTTAACAAATATTGAGAGCACCAAAGAAAGTATAAATTCTTCTCTACATATAATATCCTGGATACATGAAATGAAAAGTAATTTATTGAGAGATACACATTAATAGTATTTAATGTGGGAAATTACAAGGAAGTGAGCAGAAAGTAAAGCATGTGCAACATCCTAAGTTACCTACTAAATGTGTTGGTAAATGATAATACAATGAGAACACAGAAATAAGAATCATGTTGTTAAAATGATTAGATATCTTATTCAGAGGAGAACCATCATTTTGAAAGGTCAATAAATTCTCTTTTTATTCTCAAAAACTGCGGTTATTGGGATGTCCTGGGAATTTACAATCCAGCCACAGTGAAAGGACAACTCATGTCATCATCGGGAGAATATGATCAGATCATATATCTTTACTTGACAAGAGCTGGCAATTTAATCTGACAAGATTCTTGCCAATGAGGACAGCTTTAGGAGTTCAACTGCTGTGGTAAAGATTTGACATGTCATTGAGGGATGTTGTGCAGAAGCCTGACAATAAACTGGGACTTGCTAATGCAGTTTAGGATTGCTGTAAAAATTTATTAGAAACCAGAGACTGTAAAATTACTATACTCCTTTAGAACTGTTTTTCTTTCCCTTGCTGAATATTTATGTGATGTTTAATGCACAGCACATGTTTTAAAACTTGTTTCCTGATGGTGTAAAAGAAGTCTATTATAATGCACATGAAATTGCAGGGAATTCAATTAAATGCATGAGAGAGTAAGTAGAATGTCCACCTGTAAGCCCATTTTGACAAGATTTTTTTTTTCATTGATGGTTTTGGTGTCTGTAAATTTAAGGAGTTTCAATAATGGCTCTTATGTGGTAAGAAACAAAAGATATTTACATTCAATTGGGGACTAATTTAACAAGAACTTAAAAAGCATGTATGACTTGGAGTAGCAGCATTTTATGTGTTTTATTCAGAAGGGAAGAAGAGACAGTCTAAATCTAAAGCAGTTATTAACTGGCAATGCAATTGCAGCTGCTGGTGATTCTGTATTATCCATACTAAGCCCCTAAAGTGAAACAAAAAGAGATAAGGTAGACCCATGATGATTCTGTATCTGTCTGTATAGTATACCAGCTTTTTAAAAGGTATTTCCATGTAATAATAGGGGTCAACGAATTCCTAGATGTAAATCAGAAGATACTGTACTTTTTCACAACTCCAAATGTGTTCAACCCACAGTTTAAGGGGAAATACTAATAACCTATCAACCAATAATACTAAATGTGCCCACTCAACCTTCTCCTGCACATCTGTTATATTCACAGCAATATGCTAACTGTAGTGGGGTGGAACTATAAGAGACACAATCAAAAATAGGCAGCACAACAAACAAGTACTTAGGAGCTGAGAGTGATTCATCATGAGAGATAGAAATTCAAGGTGACTGCCCAGCATAGGCAATATCATTAAAGGAAGAGACATATTGATTTGAAATTTTTCCAAACTACCTTTCAACTGTACTTTAGGATCTTAATGTTAACTCTCACCCGATAAATCCATTGTATGAATACTCAAGCAGTCCTAACCATTTTATTCCCTGCTCTCTATTTATTCAATCTTTGCCTGTCCTCTTCAGTAAAGGATGAACTGCATTCTAGTTGTCCTCAACAGGAGTCCTTAACTCTGCATGACTTCTCTCTGCCACAGGTACCTAGGGAAAAGGCTTATGACACTATCCAGGAGGAAAGAGTCACATTGGGAAGACTCAGCAATGCTTGAAAGAATGACAGGACAATCAGGCATAGCTACATAGAAAATAGAGTTTGTCAGTCAGTCTATCACTGCTTTATTCCTTTTTAAGAATGGAGAATTTTTTTGCCGTGAGGCTTGTGACTGCTCACTGTGTTGCATTTCAGACTCTGCTGCATTTCCTCTGCATTCGTGTTTTTTTTTTTTTTTTTTGCAAACTTGGCACTCTCATTCCACTTCACACTAATTGTGATTGCTGACTTTTGCCTGGATGGGAGGCTGCCAGAAGGGCAGGTATCCCAGAGAGACATCATTACCCAGGTTGGCAAATACCTGAGAGGCCGATTTAATGATACAATCTTATTTTTATAGCATGGGGCAGGCTTCCAGTGTCACAGCACCAGTTCCTGGCTGTAATATTGTTTGGCAAAAGCCTTTCATATTCTTTTGCAGAATAAAAGGAAATAAACTGTGGGGATATAGATCAGTGGTAGATTATTGGATACCTGGGTAGAGTTGGGAAGATATGACTAGCTCTAGGGTAAACATATTTATCTAATTGCTGCAAAATAAAAGTTGATGACTTGCCGACAATAACTTGGAAAATTATCTACATAAAAAATAGCTTTCTGTAGAGAAATAGTACTTTTTTTGTTTTATACCAGAGTTTGCTCTGATATTCATTCAGGAATTGAGGTCACTGTGAAGTCATGGAAACTAGATGGAGCTGGTATGACAGGGGCCAGTGAGTCTTTGCAGCACCCAGCAGGATACGTAGGACAGTCTTCATATTTATTGTTATATTTTAGTGCTTCACATTCAAAAAATCTAAATGTGCTCTCCCTTTATTTGCATAATGATTTCTAAAAGAAAAAGTAATAGATATTATATACTTCATGAAAAAAATTCTAACCATACAGTTCTCCTCCCCTGGATTTTGAATCCCTTTTGCCAATAGCAATCATTATTAGAAATTATTTTTGTGTAACTCAAAAGCTTTCTACATATGCAAAAACACTTAAATATGTGGGTGTGGTACACATACACAGGCACTCCTTTAAAATGCATAGATTAAAGCAGACTGTAAACACTGTTTATTTTAATTGGCTTTTGTAGAGATTGTATATATCAATGAATACCGAAGTCTAGCTTTCTTTTCTTTATTTTTCTTTCTTTCTTTATTTTTTGAGAATGAGTCTTGCTCTGTCGCCAGGCTGGAGTGCAGTGGTGCACTCTCGGCTCACTGCAACCTCTGCCTCTCAGGTTCAGGAGATTCCCCTTCCTTAGCCTCCCGAGTAGTTGGGACTAGGGTGCCACCATGCCTGGCTAGTTTTCTGTATTTTAGTAGAGATAGGGTTTTATCATGTTTGCCAGGATGGTCTTGATCTCCTGACCACCCTGGCCTCTCAAAGTGCTGGGCATGAGCACCTGCTGGGCCATCTTTTCAATGACTGAAGAGTAAAATAATACCCTATTGCATGAATTGGCTGAATTTCACAGTACCTTTAAGGATATTTATCAGTCACATTGCTAAAAATGAATCATTTTGTATATACCTCTGAAGACTGAAAGGAGAAAATCTTTTGGATTCATTCCTGAAAATAAAACTACTAGTCAATTATTTGATGATTTACATTGTAAAAATATTTTATTAAATCACTCTAAAAAAAAATTGCCCCAGTTAACACTTGCCACAATACATAGGAATGTGTCTGTTTTTTCACACCTTTGCTAATACTGTGTATTCTTAAACTTTTTTAAACTTTATCTTTTTGAATCTGATAGGTAAAACCTAGAGCCTCATTTCCATTTTTTAAACTATAAGTCTAATGAGTGAATAGAACTTTAGTAACATTTTAATGTGGGTGACTCAAGCCCATCTTGCAGCTGTAAAAGTTAAGAGATCCTGTTTCAAATTCACAGAATTGCTCAGTGTTAGTGACTGTGCATGTGATTCTCTTCTAATCAGAGTAAATTAGCCAGCATATAGATTTTATTTTAAAAGACACTAATTCAAGACCACCAACTAAACATATTGTGGATAATTATGGTTTTGAAAATTAATGGTTAAAGAAGGGGAAAAAATTTTTAAAAGATTCTAGGCATATAATTACACTCAATTTAAATCAATCTTTATCATGATAACTTAAGTATCTAGCTGCAGGCAAGTATTACGGCAATAGAATTTTTACGGTACAAATCCTGAAGTATAGAAATGTTTCAATTCAGAGAAAACAGGTGAAAACAACAAAAAAGAAGTTTCTTTATTATTAAATTAGAGTAGTATTCTCATAAAAATGCATTAACAGTATCAGAATTATAAGTCTGTAAGTATTCAATCTACAAAACTGAAACACATAGGAAATACTTATATTGTACCAATGTAGTCGCTAAGATATCCATTTATAGTATATCAATCGTGTGAATTTTTTTAATTCCGTGAGACAGCTTAAACTTTGTCTCTGTTGCTGTGCTCTTTCCAGACCTTTGGATCACAAGATAGCCTTCCATTTTCTTAGTTAAATCTCATCCATAGGCCGGGTGTGGTGTCTCATGCCTGTAATCCCAGCACTCTGGGAGGCCAAGGCGAGTGGATCACTTGAGGCCAGAAGTTTGAGACCAGCCTGGCCAACATGTTGAAACACCATCTCTACTAAAATTACACAAAATTAGCTGGGTGTGGTGGGGGCGCACCTGTAATCCTAGCTATTGGGAAGGCTGAGGCAGGAGAATTGCTTGAGCCTGGGAGGTGGAGGTTGCAGTGACCCAAGATTGCACCACTGCACTATAACCTGGGCAACAGAGTGAGATTAAATCTCAAAAATAAAAATAAATCTCATTCATAGTTTCTACAAATGGTTTGTTTAGTAGAGAGAAGGAAAAAGAAATATCTTAACCTCTAGGTAGGGCAAAACCTTACATGATACTATCCTATAGCCTTTACTTTGTAACCCAATTTAAACTTTCACTAATGAAAATGGTCTTCTTATATTCTTTTTCTACTTATTGAGACTTCTTGCTTACAAATAAAGCCCACATGTCTTAAACATTCAACTTCATACTTCAAAAGGTAAATCTCTTTCCAGGTAAGGGATTTACTGACAATTTATGTGGAATGAATCAGATTTTCAGCTTCCCCATCTGCTATCTCATGCTCTCTTACAACCCTATTTCTCAAAACCAAACTCTCTCAATTTAAAGCTACTAGGTAGGGAGAATATCTTAATCTCCAGTATAGTTTAACTAAAGAACACGGGTGAAAAGAAACTTTGTATACTAACTCATACATTAGAACCAGTAGGTAGAGATACTTAACAGAAAAAAAAAGTTGCTTTTTAATACATAGTGAAATGCCTAAGGATTTGAATTCGTAATATAAATACATTACAAAATGCAGTAGTAGCAACTGCAAAACATAAATATTTATCCAAAATGAGAAACTTTTAATTCACCTTATATGTCCCATAGGGAGATGTGAACCATAGACACAATTAGAGATACAGGATGTCCAAGCCACCACCTTATTTTCTATTTGAAACACAGAGTTAATTGGACATCACGAAAGGGAAATGAGAAATTAGAGTATGGGTATTTTGTTGCCTCTGTCTGTGACACATATGACTTCCAATACAATTTGATTTGCTAGAATTTATCACTTACTTCTTAATAGAGGGCTATGGAGTCAAATATTCTGTCCACACAAAAGGAGGAATCAAGAGGATATTGAGGAAGACTAGTAATTTTGACAAAATGAAATTTCCCTAAATGGTACAGTGACTTATTATGAAACTATAGTAATTAAGGGAATATATTACTGACAGAGTTTAGCTGATAAACTGGTGAAATATAATAAAGAGCCAAAAATAAATTTGGAACTTTGATCTCCCACAAAGGTGAATTTCACATCAGGGCAAAAAGGAAAGATCATTCAACAGAGTTGTAAAAATGGTTAGATACATGTTAAAAAAAAAAAAAAAAAAAAAAAACAAGTATCTCATGTAAAAAGATTATCTCACTATTTTTCAAGGGTGTTAAATGTAAGAAAAAAATTAAACTCTCAGCTAAAAGTAGAGATAATATCATTTAGAACTTGAGTAGAAAGGAAGTTCTTAAACAAAAGTAAAAAATGTAACTACCTGTATATTATAATCAAGAGCTTTTTTCCTCAGGCACCCTAAAAAAGTTTTTTTAAAAAATGATAACACCAAAGGCACACAAAAAAATGAACACATTTTCGATGCATACAACTGCCAATGTGTAGATGAATATACTGTAACATTTACACAATGGATTATTTCCACCAGACAAATTAAATAAGCCATAATGTAATGCAGCGAGGTGAACCTTTACAATATTGTATTAAGTATAAAAGTCCCAAACAAGTAGATGTTGCCTGATGCCCTTTACACAAGGTAGGAAAAAAAAAACCCTGAAATACAATTCAAATAAGAAGACTTAAGGAATACATATAAATGCAATAAAACTATATTAAAACGGAGGCAAAGAAATGGCAGACACCTTATTTTGTGTTATAGATTGTCTTCCCAGTATTTTACTATTAAAAGTAGCTAACAAATTAACTAATTATGAGAAGGTACTTTGAACCAAAGATTATGGTTAATCCAATCTGTGAACTAGGCACTCAAAACTTTAATAGAACACAAAGTTTTAGGGAGGCATTTTTCACAAACACAGAATAGGGGCCCTGATTTAACAAGTATTTCTGTTAAAAAGAAAAATGACATTTTTAGTTGGCCATCAGCTCCACATAGGCCATTCATGTATCACAGGTATGTAAAAGGTTAAACTTAAACCTGTGAAATAAAGATTTGTAGTATTGTCTGGGTGTGGTGGTTCAGGTCTGTAATCCCTGTAGTCCCAGCATTTTGGGAGGCTGAAGTGGGCAGATCACCTGAGGTCAAGAGTTCAAGACCAGACTGGCCAATATGGTGAAACCCCATCTCTACTAAAAAATAAAAAAATTAACTGGGTGTGGTGGCACGTGCCTGTAATCCCAGCTATTCAGGAGGCTGAGCCGCGAGAATCACTTGAAACCCAGAGGCATAGGTTTCAGTGAGCTGAGAGGGTGCCACCGCACTCCAGCCTGAGAGACAGAGTAAGACTCTGTCTAAAAAAAAAAAAAAAAAAAAAAAAATTGTAGCATTCCTCTGAGCTAAAGTTCTTCCACTCACATTATTCTAATGTCATCTTAGTTAAATATTTAACTATCTTAATGTTTGAATTGAATCCTTGGCTTCAATCATTTTCTAAATATATTGGACAAATTCTCTTAAACTCAATTTCCTCCTTTATAAAATGGGGATCACAACATTAGGGATAGCTCCATTGGTCGGTGCCTAGCATAAGGCAAACCCACAAGTAATAAACTCTTATCATCAGTTTCATAGTTTTCTTTATTTATTCTGTATTTCAGAGAATGAGCTTTACAGAAATCAAAGTTATATCACAGATAATAGTAGAAACCAGATGCATTTTGCCTAGAGAAGATTTCTAGGCTAGGCTAAGATTCTTTGGAGAGGTCTGGAGAGGAACAAAGATTTTTAACATGTTTAAAAATTGTGATGTTAAAGGAAGGTTAGAGCCATTCAGGTTTGAAAATATTATAATAGAAAGGCGAGAGCCTTTGCTTAAGAGAGCAGAACTAGAACAGTTGGTGGCAATTACATGAAAGCAAAATTAAGATCAGAATTTAAAGAAACTTTCTAATTAAGAAGGTCTAAATTTACAATGAATCACTTTATAAAATATATATTACAGCTAACAATGTTACAAGTGGGATAACTTACATATGGACCCTAACCCTGGATAATGTCACCGAAACGCCTTTCTTGTTTCATGTGTAATGATAGAAAACAAAGTAAAAATGTAAAAATTAATTTGAATTTTTCAATTAATTTGAATTTCTTCAAGTAAGGCTGTGAATTCTTAGTGCTTAGGCACTATATTTCGTATGGCTTACTTAAGAAAATACCATAAACTTGGTGGCTTACAACAACAAATATTTATTCTTTCAAAATTCTAGACACCAGCTGTCAAAAATCAGTTTCAGTGAGCTGAAATTAAGAGGTTGGTAGGGCTGTTTCCAGAATCTCTAGAGAATAATTTCTTCCTTTTCTCCTCTAGCTTCTGGCGGCTGCCAACATTCCTTGGCTCGTGGCTGCATCACTCCAGTCTCTGCCTCCATGGTCAGATTGCGTGCTCCTTTACTGTTGTCAAATTTGCCTCTGCCTCTCTCATAAGAAACTTAAAGCTCGCATTTAGGGCCAAGCTGCGTAATTCGGGATAATCTTATACTATCTCAAGATCTTTAATGAGTCTCATCGTTGCCACATGAGGTAGCATTCACAAATTCCATGCATTAGTGTGGTATGGGGAGGTAGAGCAGGGAGCAATTCCAGCCTAACACAGGTGCTTTCCATTTGAAACAGTTGATCATATCTGTTTTTACTGATCAAACTAACACTTTTAGAGAGCAAATCTGTTTTTAGATTTGTTCACATGTCATTATCATTTTGGCATATTCCTCAGGAAAGTTTTATGAGAAGTTAATGCTTCACATTTAAGTCAATGCACATGGTGATTAACATAATCAAGATTATCCATATTTGGCATTAAATATTATAGTGTATTGCTTTACTTAATTAACATAGGCTTAAAAGTTCTTACATTTTCCTCATGTAGACCTCAGTTAGGCTCAGCCCTGTAAGGAGAAAACTTTATGCATTTTCTTATATCTAAACTCATGTCTCACAAGTCCACATTTTAACTTATGATAGGTAACTTTGTCCATGTTCTGATGACTCATAGTTCATAAGTTAGTCTTTTCAGAATTCTCTATGGTCCTTCTAAATCTGGGCACTATCACTCTCGCCTCAAGCTGAAAATAGCATAGGTTAACTGGGGAATATTTTGCTCTGCTTCCATAGCCCCAGAGAAGAAGTAGCTTCTTTCTCCTGGTACCCATCATCACAACCTGACATACCCTGATGAACTCGAGTGAACTTTGTGGAGGGCTGTGCGGTCTGTGCACCTTGTCCTTACTTCAGTCTTCCTTTGGGTCTTTCACCTTGCTTTCAGCCACTTCTGTGCACTTTTTGAGACAGTATAAGTTGTTCTTCCCATAGTTAAGTCTTTTCTCTGAGGATTGGGTTTTCCAGTCTGAATCTTGAGATGCCTGAAATATAATCCCTTCTGCTCTGGCAGTCTACTAAAAATTTTTGGGAGTTTCTATCATAACATCATCACTGAAGCCAACTCCCTGTGCCTTGAAATTTTCCTAGAGAAATAGCATGTGAACTACCATGAGGTCAGAATTTTTACTTAGTTTGAAGAGTATAGTGGCATTTACACCATCCTCTCTTCTTCATGATTTGCAATGAAAACCAAAAGTCAGAAAACTATGGTCCTTGGGCCACTTTCAGCTAACAAGATGTTTTTGTGTGGTCTTCAAGAATGGTTCTGCTTTTACACTGTTGGTGGGAATGTAAATTAGTTCACCCATTGCAGAAGACAGTGTGGTGATTCCTCAAGGATCTAGAACCAGAAATACCATTTGACCCAGCAATCCCATTACTGAGTATATACCCAGAGGAATATAAATCATTCTATTATAAAGAAACATGCACTTGTATGTTTATCACAGCACTATTCACAATAGCAAAGACATGGAATCAACCCAAATGCCCAATAATGATAGACTGGAAAAAATAATGTGGTACATATACACCATGAAATATGCAGCCATAAAAAGGAATGAAATCATGTCCTTTGCAGGGACGTGGATGAAGCTGAAAGCCATCATCCTCAGCAAACTAACAGAGGAACAGAAAACCAAACAGTGCATGTTCTCACTCGTAAGTGGGAGCTGAACAACGAGGACACATGGACACAGGGAGGGGAACAACACACTGGTGCTTGTTGGGGGAATGTAGAGGGAGGCACAGCTTCAGGATAAATAGTTAATGCATGCCGGCTTTAATAGCTAGGTGATGGGTTGATAGGTGAAGCAAACCACCATGACACACATTTACCTGTGTAACAAACGTGCATTTCCTGCACATGGAACTTTAAATATATTAAAAAAAAGTGGTTCTTACATTTTTTTAATGATCAGAAAAATGAAAAGCATTTCATGGCATTAAACAAATACATAAATTTCAAAATTCAGTGTCCATAATTAAAGTTTTGTTGGAACACAGTCACACTCTTTCATTTACATATGGTCTATAGTTGTTTTCAAGCTCCAATAAGAGTTGAGAATTTGCAAGGAAGTATAGCCTGCAAAGCCCAAAATATTTATTATTTGGTCTTTTACTGAAAAAGTTTGCTGACCCCTGGTATAAATGGTTTACTTTTAATTCTCATAACTTTTACTCTTTCAATGTAAAGATACACTTTTGGAATGAATAAAACAAAACAAAACCTCGTACATAAGTGACTGGCTCATACAACTGAAAGCCTTGGCTTTAAGAATATTAACTTTGTAATACATTAACAAAAATCTACTTAAGGGCTCAAAAAAAAAATAAAAAATTTGGTCTAATTCCTCTAATTATTCATATTCTGAGGGCAGTGAATAAAAAGAAGTCCTGTATTATCTTGAATGGTGGAGAAAGGTTGGGGATTAAAAAAATCGAGAAGTCACAGGTTAATACAGAAAATTACCTCTGCTATACCTAGAAACAGAACTTGGATAGCATTAAAAATAAATTAATAAATTAAAAGTAAGTGAGAATTATTTATTGATATATTATCACCATTTGGTTTGTGAAATTAACACATGTTGATTTCACGTTAGGTAAAACTCAATTTGCATGTGACCATATTGAAATGACGAATTAATAATATATAATATTACATTGCATTCAAAATGAGGATGAGTATGGAATTCTCATTAAAACAATTTATTTGAAGGTTGCTCAAAAAATTAAGCTTTATAAATACATTTGACAGAAATTCAGTTTGAGCTTTGCAGACCCATACCTGTGTAAAATGATTTTAAAAATCATGTTTAGGTTGAAACTCACATGATAAAATTATTGTTCATTCTTCAATGAATTGTCAGTCTTTCCATTAACAATTATAAAGCTCTTGCCAAGCTAAAACCGTCATTGAATTAAATTCTCAAAGCCAAGAACTAAAAAGTTCCGTCTTTTTAGTTTCTTTTCCAAGATTTCTACTACATCTGAAATTGGCTGTCCAATTATACATATATATATATATATATATATATGCACATATAAACACATGCACATACATATATCCATACATAAATGCACACCATATATACATGCATACACACATATGCATATATACGAAGATAATGCATATAGTGTATATATGTGTGTGCCTGTGTGTAAGTATACCTTATATTAGTGTGTACATTTATATTAGTATGTACACCTTATATATCTCTCTGTAGATAGATATTTAAATATCACAGTGAATAAAGACAAAGAAATCCAACATTTAGGCCACAACTGACTAAAATTATGATTTGGGCTTCTAAATGCTTAATTAGCAAATCTTACTTTGACGGCAATATCATTTGGGTTTTCTGGGAAACATTACTTTGTAAATATAGAAATGGCTTTAGTATTTTCACACATTGCATCTAAATCTCATTCGTCATCTAGAATTAGATAACTGCAGAAATATTAAACTTGTTTCATATGTATATCCTGTTTTAATATGTTTTAGGAAATAGATTTTCAAGGATGAATTAGCTACTATTGTTTCAGCTCCTAGTTGACAATAAAATAGTATATATAAGTTGTTCTCCTAACCTTAGTTGTCAGTCACAAACCTATTTTAATAGATTTCTTTATTAAATCTGTATCTCAAGTTTTTTCTCATTCTACAAATCCATTTGAGAGAGATTTTTTTAATATTTGTTTTGACAGAGAGAGAGTAAACAAGGTGATAGAAAATAAAATTGAATTTATGCATTTATGTATTTTCTTCATATGAAAAGTATCAATGTGGTTAAAGAAAATTGTTTTATTTTGAAAATATTTCTTTCAGTCTCCTTTCCAAGATGTGGATATCTTCAGTTATAGTTTCCCAATAAATTGGATGCAGTTGTCAATATTTCTACTATTCATAGAGATAAAGACAAACATTTTTCTTAAAAAAATTTAGTAATTCTTTGAAAAATCAGCAAAAGTAAAAGAATTCTATATCATTTAGAAAGTCAATATTTACAGGGTTCAGTAACATGTAGTCTTTCCTGTTTTATAAACTCTTTCCGTAGTTTATCATGCTAACCTTTAACAGGAGGGTACTTTAAAAGGCTGAGTAGATTCTATTTCATGTTTCATTTCTATGTACATATATTATAAATGATATGCTATTAATTAACATATGTAAAGATAATAATTTATACAGTCAGTCTTTGGAAACTTCAGTTGCATTATTATATATATAAAAAATAAATGGGGTGTGTGTGTTCATGCACGTGTGTGCAATCCTTGTAAAAAGCATAAATTTTGGCGTGGATCATGGATCTGGGTGGTTGAGACTCAATTTCACCATTTAAAATGCCAATAATGTAAATTTTTTTTTTTTTCTGAGACAGAGTCTCAGTCTGTTGCCCAGGCTGGAGTACAGTGGTGCAATCTTGGCTCACTGCAACCTCCGCCTCCCAGATTCAAGCAATTCTCCTACCTCAGCCTTCCAAGTAGCTGTATTTATAGGTGCCCACAACCACACCTGGCTAATTTTTTTAATTTTAATTTTTAATAGAGATGGAGTTTCACCACATTGGCCAGGCTGGTCTTGAACTCTTGACCTCAGATGATCCACTTGCCTTGGCCTCTCAACGTACCAATAATATAAAATATTACAATGATTCAAAGTTACATCAAATATATGACATATATTTAAGGCTTAAAATGTAGTGCCCTTGCACCCCTTCTTCTCGACTCTCTATAGTGTGATTTCAATTCTGTACTTAATTTTAAAAACTATACTTACCATTTAATACACCTTTACAATTTGACTCCTAAGTTCTATCCTAACCAGATAAGATAGTATTTATTAATTCCACCTTTTCTTTTTTTATTTGTAAGCAGAATCATTAGTGTTAAACAATCTTGCCAAATAATAAGTCTTATGGCAAAGTAAATACACAATTTGAGTAAGAAAACTGTAGATATCTTCCAGCTGAGTTCAGTCTTATCTAATGTAGAAACTCATGTCACAACATTTGTGATGATGGTTCATTCAGGCTCTATTCTTCATGGTTCATCAAGCAACTCATCAGTTCAGAGGCAAGACATCCAATTTTATTGGATATTTTTACTTAAAGAGAGCCAACATACAGCTCTATGCAACTTGATTCAGCTTTTCATTCCATGTAAATGCTAAAGCAGCCCTTCTCCTAAATCATCTCTTTTCTAGGTGAATCATAAGCTTCTTTGTTCCTTAGGTGAAAACAGTTTCTCTCCTCTTCCCCATTGAGATCTTATCACTGTTACTGAGCCAGGAAATAAACTACACACATATTTTCTCACTTAATGATCACACTGACCCTTTGAGGTGGGTGCCATCGCCACCCTTCTGTCACACATTATTTTAGATAACATATGTGGAAATAAAGAATGTTTAGTAACTTAATCCAAGTTACATAGCCAGTATGTGGTAAAAATTGGTAGTCTGACTCAGTCAACTAAACTGTTAAGCCCAATAACGTGAATGGGCTCAATTTTATAAATGTTCTTTGTGGAATGTAATTAAATAGAAATCTATGTTCCAGATGTGATTTCACCAAAGCAGAGGACTTTTCTTGCTTTATCCTGAACACTCTCATAGAGAGTAAGAAATAATATGAATTTATTTTTTTCTCTTTAAAACTGAGCAAAAATGTTATTTTGGGAGACAACCATCTATCTATAGTTTCTTCTAAAAAAAAAATCTTCCCCCTTTAAAGTCCAGAGGGACTTTAAGGGTTTCCTTCAAATCCGTGACAGATCCTATATATTTCTGACAGAAGTGGGTAAAAATCGAGAATAGAAACTTTTTGCATGAGAGGAAGAATATGTAAGGTGAAGGAGAAATGCTAATCTCTTCTTTCTGGAATTTGGGGTATTTCTTTATAAAGAAAATTCAGTAGGAGGCTGGGTGCAGTGGCTCACATCTGTAATCCTAGCACTTTGGGAAGCTGAGGTAGGATCGCCTGAGGTCAGGAGTTCAAGACAAGACTGGTCAACATGGTGAAACCCGTCTCTACTAAAAATACAAAAATTAGCTGGGCGTGGTGGCACATGCCTGTAGTCCCAGTTACATGGGAGGCTGAGACAGAAGAATCATGTGAACCCAGGAGGGGCAGAGGTTGCAGTGAGCGAAGATCAAGCCATTACACTCCATCCTGGGCAACAGAATGAGACTCCATCTCAAAGAAAAAAAAGAAAGAAAGAAAGAAAATTCAACAGGAAAAAATTATGATCAGGTACCAGCAGAGAGAGTCCTATCATCAGTCAGTCATGTTTGACACAGGCTCAGTAGTGGGAAGGAGCAGCAGACACCAATGTATTTCCCTTGCTCAATACTGTACAATCTACTCTAGGCCAATTTACTTTCACATTAGCAGTGTCATTATAAAATAACATAAAGAACATGCCTCCTGTACCTATCGTTCTTGATTACTACCCAGTAAGTCGCACTGGTGATCAGTCTTCCATAGAGTTTCATCTCCATCCTTCTCTTATCTCAGCCTTCCACTATTCCTCCCCTCTGCAGAGTATCAGTGCTAACCTCTTCCCCCCAACACATACATATGCAAAGTAAGTATTCTTTCTATTGTGCACTGGAAATACTTTTTTTCACAAGAAATGAACTCTATCTAGAGAGTATATGCTCCTTATCTTAACTGAATCCTGACTCCTTAGTGCATATTTTCTCTCTCAGAAGAAATGGGCCTTTTAGCATGGCCCACATGGCTTCAGCATCCTCCCTCCTCATTCACCAGGGCTACTTCAAGACTTTCATTCCTGCATCCTCACATAAGCTCCCACTCCTCTCACAGCCATAAAACCCATAGTCTCCTTCTCTGCACACCCTTTCTTACCTGTCAATTTTACAGGCATTCTTGCTCATTCCATTAAATTTTGGTACTTGTTTCAAAGTTTATTTTTTATTTTTAAATCACCCTGGCATTCTCAGCGTTTATAATAAGACAATGGAAAATAAACTCAGTATCTTTTGATATCCTGCAATAGAACCACTTTCCTGTATTTGTTTCTCAGCTCAGGGTCATGAATTTCAGTCTTACTCATTCCATTTCTGAAACCTACAGGCTGCCAAATCCCATTCTGTGATGATAGCTTACATATCAACATGGTTTTGGTTTTGTTTTCATTTTGCTTTTTGCTTTGTTACACCTTCCACAATGGTTCAACTTCGTGAAGACCACCAGTCCCTTGTCACCTCCTTTCCTCTCTGCCTTTAGTGGCTTCCTTAAATAACTTAATCTAAAATACATGTGTTTTGGAAATATTCTCTATTCCAGTGCCTCATTTATTTTTCCAGTTCACCATCCTCAAAAAAACTGGGACCTGGGATGAGTGCAACCCTTCATCTTTGTAGCTACATTTGGGTTGCTCAGTGCTCTTAGGAAAACAGACTCGCTCGCTCTCTCCATAAGCGATATCAGATTTATTTTCCCCAGCTTCATGGGGGCCTGAAATGCTGCCGAGACATCTTTCAGTTTCCTTTTTCCTTCACAGAGCAATACAGCAGGCATAGGTTAGAAACTCCCTCAGCTTTCTGCCACCCTAGTCCCAAACGTTACACGTTCACATTCATCTCTCTCTATTTCCAAGTAAGATGGAAATGCTGTCCTTTCTTGTCCTGCCCAGCGCTTCTCCTCTGTGCTTCAAGCCATGCCCCTCCTTCCTCAAGGCCTCCCCAGTTAACTTTCCCTCTTTTTTCTGATATCTTCAACCTCCTCCTCTATTGTCTTTTTCCCATATCTAAGTGTTTTTCTTTAAAAAGAAAAAAAGAAAAAAAAACTATTCTCACCCAATTTTATATTCACATTCAACATAGCACCTGATTTCTCTTTCTGTTTTTATTCAAGTGACCTGAGGAAATTCCCAGACATACTGGATGTTCCTCCTTTGTTGGGTGTAATTGCTTGCCTTCCTGAACAACAGTATACTGGCATTTTAGCTTTTTATACCTTCCACAGCACTTTAAAGGTTTCTACACAATGGCACTCTTGTTCCTAAATCCAACAGATAGTTCCTTTCTTGCATGATGTCTTGGAAGTGTTTTAAAAGATTTAACCAATTTTTCTTATTTTTTATTTACATACATGAAAATGGATCCTCTTAGTATACAGTTATGAGAGTTTTGACATGTACAATTGTAGAACCAATAAAATCAAGATACATAATTCCATCATCCCTTAAAATTTTCCTGTGCCCCTGGTTACCAACCTCTCCCAAGTTAAGCCTCTGACAATCACTGATCTATGTGCTGATCCTATTATGTTGCCTTTTCCAGCATGTCACAAAGGTAGAGTCATAGAGTAGGTAGCCTGTTTGGCCCAGTGTCTTTCAAACAGCATAGCATGTTTGTTGTGCCCTGCACCACAATGTTATTTTGTGTCTCTGTCATTCATTCCTTTTATTGCTGAGTAGTATTCCACTGTATGGATACACCTCAGTTTAACCATTCACTGACTTAAGGATATTTGGATGGGTTCTAGTTTTTTATAATTAACAATATATCCTATATAAACTTTGGAATACAGATATTTATGTAAGCCTAAGGTTTTATGTTTTGTAGGCGAAGTCCTAGGGGTGGCATCGCTGGGTCATATACTATGTGTATGTTTTTCTTTCTAAGAAATTACCAAACTGTTTCCAGCATGACTGTGCTTTTTGTATTCCTACCAGCATAGCAGGAGTGTCTCACTCATTTCACATCCCTGCTATAATTTTGTATCATCAGTTTTTTTTATAAGCCATTCTAATAGGTATGTAATGGTTTCACATTGTAACTATAATTTGCATGTTGTGGTTGAATATATATTTTTGCCATCTGAATGTCTTTTTTTTTTTTTTGAGACAGAGTTTCACTTTTGTTACCCAGGCTGGAGTGCAATGGCGCGATCTCGGCTCACTGCAACCTTCGCCTCCTGGGTTCAGGCAATTCTCCTGCCTCAGCCTCCTGAGTAGCTGAGATTACAGGCATGCGCCACCATGTCCAGCTAATTTTTTGTATTTTTAGTAGAGACGGGGTTTCACCATGTTGACCAGGATGGTCTCAATCTCTTGACCTCGTGATCCACCCGCCTCGGCCTCCCAAAGTGCTGGGATTACAGGATTGAGTCACCATGCCTGGCCCTCAATGTCCTAATAAAGTATCTGTTTAAATATTTTGATAATTTTTAAAATTGTTTTTTTGATTAGAGTTTTCAAAATATAGTCAGAATATAAATCCCTTATCAGAGATGATAACTGCAAATATTTTATCCCAATCTGTGGCTTGTCTTCTCATTATCTCAACAGTTTTGCAAGAGTAGAACTTTCTAATTTTGATGAAAGACAGTGTATCAGTTTTTTCATTTATGAATTATACTTTTGGTGTCATAGCTAATAAATCTTTACTTAATCATTCCTCCTGCGTTTTCTTCTAGTTTCAGGATTTACATTTAGGTCTATGTCAAATTTTAAAGGGTTTTTTGGTGTATTTGCTTTTGGTGTAAGATGTGGATCAAAGTATATTTTTTCAGTACTGTTTGTTGAAAGGATTACTGTACCCTTTTGGTGTTTGTGTCATTGGGAAAAATTAATTACCTGTATTTCTGTGGGTCTATATCTGGGCCTTTTTATTCCATTGATCAGTCCACTTTTTGCAAGTACCACACTGTCCTGAATATTGTTGACTTTTCTGTTGTCCTGAAATCAAGTAAGGTGAGTCTTCCAACTTTGTTGCTCTTTTTAAAAAAATAATTGAGACTATTACTAGCATCAACATGTGTCCAAAAGTAATCCTGCTGGTATTTTCATTGAAATGGCATCTGATAGATCAGTTTAGAAAGAGCTGGCATTTTAACAATATTAAGTGTTTCAGCCAGTAAACTGTGTATCTTTCCCACTTCTTTAGTTTGTATTTTTAATTAGCATTATGAAATTTTTACAGATATTGCATATAGCGTTTTTTAAGTATACCTAAGTATTTTGTGATTTTAGGGTTATTACATATGGTGCTCTTTTTATAATTACGGTTTCTAATGGACCATTGCTAGTACATAAAAATATGATTGATTTTAAAGTATTGACCTTATACCATGTTCCCATGCTAAACTCACTTACAAGTCCTGCTAGCTTGACTGAAAATGTATTGGGACTTTTCACGTGTAGATATTCACACAATCAGCAAATACAGGTGTTTCATTTTTTTCCTTTCCAGTTCCTGCCTTTTCCAGGCCAGATCTCCAGGCATTCGGAGCATCTGCTGGCTTGGATCAGCAGCATGAGCTGTCCCATCTTTCCTACACAGATGCTGGAGCAGGGGCCCTCTCTGCTATATGCTCAGGCAGATCTCCAGGTATTCAGAGCACTTGCTTACCTGGTTCAGCAGAATGAGTCACCCCACCCCTCCTTTGCAGAGATCTTAGTATAGGAGGGACCTCTGCTCCATGTCCAGGTAGATTTCCAGGCATCTGAAGCACCCACTCACCTAGGGTAGGAATTTAAGCTGCCCCTCATACTTGTTCAGAGAAACAGGGATCAAAGTGGTTTCAGAGATCCACACCTAGGCACACCTCTTGGCACTTGGTAGCCACTTACTGGATCAGTGGCTACTGAACCAGGTAAGCAAGTGCTCAGAATACCTGGAGATCTGCCTGGGCATATGGCAGAGAGGGCCCCTGCTCCAGCATCTGTGCCAGAAAGATGGGGCAGCTCATGCTGCTGATCCCGGCCAGCAGATACTCTGAATGCCTGGAGATCTGGCTTGGGTATGAAGGAAATAAGGCCTCCATCCATGAAGATCTCTGTACAGGAAAGGTGGGGTAGGTCAGGCTGCTGATCCAGGTGAACAGATGCTCCAAATGCCTGGAGATCAGCCTGGGAATGAAGTGGTATGGACTCTGCTCCATCAACATCTTTACATAGGAAGGATGGAGTGACTCAGGTTGCTAGACCAAGCAAGCGAATGTTTCAAATGCCTTGAGATCAGCCTGGGCATGGAGCAAAGAGGGCTTCTCCACACCAGGATCTTTACACAAGAGAACAGCTGCTCCAAATGCTTAGAAATATGCCTGAGGACAAACAAGGTGGACAGGGCCCCACAGCACTATATCTTAGGTAAGCAGGCTGGAGCACCCAGCAATGGCACATACAGAATCAGTTGCGATTTGCCAAGCTTGCCCTATCTGTTAAGTCTTGCCGCCCAGAAGAAACTGCAGCTGTAGCAGCTCTTCTCTCACCCAAGGTTTGCAATCCCAGCACTTACTGCTGAGGCACTTTCCACAGTTCTGACCATGGAGGCCTCCACCTCACTCCAGAGTAGGTACTCGTCTCTGGCCTAAGACTAAAATGCCTGCATGGCCACACTGCTGGCTTTCTAGGTGCCCAGATTAATAATGACGTCCTGTTCTGAGTCCTGGGTCTGGGAGGATATCTGCAGCATTTCCCGGTATCTTTCTTTCCCATTATCTCCAAGCCTCTCCCCAAGTTAGCTCAGGACTTGGAAGAAACAAAGTGCTCTCTGTCTCAGCCTGGGTTGCTGAGATCCCCACTGGAAAGGTAATCACAGAGAGAGGCACTCTACCTCTCTCATGTACTGGGGCTTCATCCACTTTTATTAGCAGGATGCCACCATGGACTAGGCTGTTTGCAAGCATTCTCTTCTCCGGAATCAGGAGAGTCCTTCATGAATCCAGTGGATTCCCATTTTCCTTCTTGAATTAAAGCCCATAGTGTTGATCTTTATGTAATATTTTTCTATTCCCAAGTGGCTGAGACATGCTAAAAGCCTCTAATCTGCCATCTTGCGGGGGAAATACTGCCTTTTCTTTTTCTTGTCTTGGTACAATCTCCAGAAAGACGTAGAATAAAAGGACCCCTCCTTTTTGTGATCCTCTGTCCTTGGCACCAATTTCCATAAAAAATATTTCTGCCTTTTTGATTACTCCTCCTCAGTATCTTTTAGTCATCCTTTCTCTCTTCTTCTAAATGATCATTTTTTCTCACTCTTTTTTTTCTTAATTTATGCATGTTCCCTTAACCCAGTTGTCACTCAACTCATGATTGTCCATACAGTTACTCTTATCACTGCCCTTTCTACTCATCTAATGACTCTGACTGAATACTGCATCCTAATTTCTCAAAAACACTGAGAATTATATGTCCAGAAAACAGATAATTACTTCTTCCGTCCCCTGCATTTGTGATCATAATGAATGATTCTAATAACCACTGAGATACTCAAACCAGAAACCTGAGAATCTTGTATATCTCTTTCATACTTAACCTCTAACAATACAAATTATCATTTTTCATTTTCAAAAACATTTTAGTATTAGCAATTTCATATGGTTCCAACTAATATATTCAGTCAACCATGACATTCTCATGAATATCTCAGAAACGAATTCACCTTTCTTAGCCCCTTGCTATTGTCTCTATTCTAGATTCTATCACTTCTATCTAGAATATACAATGACAATCTCTCAACTGGCCTTTGTCTAGTTTCCCTCATACCCTTTCCAATACATTTTTCAAACTGTGGCCTGACAAGTTAAAAATCTGATCTTGCTAGCACTTAGCTAAATATTTTCATTTTTTGCAGCACCTGCAGTAAAATAGAAACTGTAACTCCAATGACCCTATATGGTATGGTGTTAGCTGTGCTTTTCTCTGTAGCCTCTCCTCTCAGTACGCCTCTCCTCTCTTTCAACTTGCCCTCTTCATATCACCCAGTCTTCCCAAGCAATTCTAGTGAAGTTGTGAATATACTCTAGAGAAATTAAACAATAGAGCCTTCATTATATATTGAGATAAAATCTTAAGTTTGCTACTAATTCACAAATTTTAATTGTACTTATTTTTCTATCTTACCCACAAAGACAATAGTTTCTTAATCACAGCCCTCCCCATTTTTTTATAATTAATCTGTGAATTTTTTAGCATGCCACAAAGTACTAACGAAGCATCATTATTTCTATTCTACCTACCTGTTCTATATATTTGTGCATACTTCAGAAAATTAAAGATTTCTTAGCTTTAAGCTTTTCATCCATGTGCCGAATATCATAGTTTCATCATCTGGTGTTGTAAGGCTCAGTGAGAATATATATGAGAGGACATTATGTTAAATAAGAAGCTCTTTACAAAATTCTTACACTTGTCATTGCCCACTAAGGTTAAAGTCCTTTCATTTCTTATCTATGAATTAATTTTCTATAAACCAAACCAACTGGACTGCCTATTACAATTATAAAAACTTCATACTGTTTGCCTCACTTCCATTGTAATCATGGGAATATATTATTACCAAGAATTACCCAGATGTTTTATACGGAATAAACTTTGAGAAAAGCTTTATGACTGCATTTTTTTTTCATGACAAAGATAGCATGTCCAGGCTCCATACATGAAATCTACTGGAACATCTCATTGATTAGAAGAGCCTTTTTTTTTTTTTTTAGATGGAGTTTCGCTTTTGTTACCCGGGCTGGAGTGCAATGACATGATCTCTGCTCACCACAACCTCCACCTCCTGGGTACAGGCAATTCTCCTGCCTCAGCCTCCTGAGTAGCTGGGATTACAGGCACGCACCACCATGCCCAGCTAATTTTTTGTATTTTTAGTAGAGATGGGGTTTCACCATGTTGACCAGGATGGTCTCGATCTCTTGACCTTGTGATCCACCCGCCTTGGCCTCCCAAAGTGCTGGGATTACAGGCTTGAGCCACTGCACCTGGCCAGAAGAGCTTTTGATTGAGAGATTAAAGTAGTTCATATACCGGTATAGTTATAATCTCTATGTTTAACAACTTTAAAATAACAAAAGTGCACAATAATAATGATTCATATAATTCAGAATACAAAAGATTATCTATTTTCATGAGATTCTTGCATAATTTAATGAAAAAATAATTTACTTTATCTTTGCCCAGGCTCTGTCGCCCAGGCTGGAGTATAGTGGTGTGATCTCCACTCACTGGCATCTCTGCCTCCCAGGTTCAAGAGATTCTCCTGCCTCAGCCTCTAGAGTAGCTGGGATTACAGGCATTTGCCACTGTGCCCGGATAATTTTTGTATTTTTATTAGAGACAGGATTTCACCATGTTGGCCAGGCTGGTCTCGAACTCCTGGCCTCAAGTGATCCATCCACCTCGGTCTCCCAAACTGCTGGGATTACAAGCATAAGCCAATGCACCCAGCCCAAAAATATTTTTAAAGCTACTTGTAGTTACACCAACTATTTAAAAATCTCACTGTATCATGAATTTTGAGAAAAATAAATCAAAGTAGTCATTCGTGGCCTATGCATTTCCTATGTATTACAAGTCCCCTGACAGTTACAGTCTTGCGATTTTTATATTCCTATATATTTGGAAACAATAAAGACAAGAGGGGCAATATCTAAATGTGTGCTTTACATTGAGCTCAAACAAGTCAGTAACCAAGAAAATATATGTTTATGTCAAAGGGTATTTTACTGATAAAAGTTTATTGATTAAAAGAGCACCTAATTTTCTGCTCTAAATGCAGCATAAGTTCACACAGTATTTTGATCCAGCACTCTAGAATAGGACATTTGAAAAGTAGGAAACTTTATAATGAACATAAAGAGAGTTGGTGCTCAATAAAATTTTTAAGTGAGGAAATAAACGAATAAGTTACTGGCAACTTGGACCTTTGACAAATTTCATTTAGAAAACCTAGTATCTTTCCTTAAGCACCTTATCCTTACATACGTGTTTTGTAAAAGGGCGGACTTAAAAGATCACTAACAACTTGAATTTCATCTTGTATTCTCTCTCTCTATCTCTGTAAACCCTAGGCTTATAGGCCCCTCTCTCTTTCTGAAAGTCTCAAATTACATAATTGCTTTAAAATGTAATCACCTGACCAGATGCCTAATTTATTTAATATAACTTGTTTAGCTGAATCAATTTAATTTCTAGGCCATATGTTCACACAGTTATTTCACTTAATCCTTTTCAAGGTGGCTTCCTCTTTTGTGCCTTGCTGATTCACCTCCCTTTGATTGATCCAACTCTAGAATAAGTAATGACCTACATGAGAATTTTAGAATAACACCATTGAAAAATCAAAAGACACATTCTATTCATCTTATCAGGCCAAGCATTCCAGGAATAATAAGGCTTCTTTGAATTCTGTGTCTTGCCTTTTTCTTTTATAGAAAATGAAAGGCTTAAAAAACATATGTTCTAATCATGCCTACAAATGAAAATATGAATATTGGATTATCATTGAAAGCACAATAAATTTCAGTTAAATCACAGTATTATCCATTATGTTTTCTACAGTAATTTATCAAACACCCCCTCGCTTTCTCACGCTCAGTGCCAAACTGAACATTTAACAAATACGACAAGAGACATTTATGTAACTAACATTTTCCACATAGGAATTTAGGGAGTTCTGTTTTCTCACCCTTTTATGTTAGTTTGATTTTTAAAGTTCTTGGACTGTACCTGACAGTTTTCAACAGTTATCACTAGATGATCAGGTTTTGTTTCAATGTGTAATTGTTTTAGGAGAAATAATGGAGATTTGAGTGACATCATTGTATTCCGTGTAAATTAATCTCAAGTTTCCTCCTATTTATCATACTTTAAGCTGGTCACTATAAATAAAAGAAAATGCAAGGGAAGAGAGAGATACTCTTTTTTTTTTACATTAATTGTACCCTCTCTTCTCTCCTCTTCATTCCTAGAATCATGATACAACCACATATAATTTTATTTATTCTGTGTGCCTCACTTTTTAAAAATCACAATGAGAGCGATGTAGATGATAAACATGAGAAACTGACACATTCTGTACATCATTTTCTTATATACAAGATTCTGGCCTATGTTTCACATAAGCTTTTCTTTACTCACTAAATCAAATAGTCTGACATTCAGTTTGTATTATTGTTTTGTTTTTTCACAAAATTGTATCTTTAGCCTTTTAGGTAAGTGCATGAATTATAACATATTTGTTTTTCAAATGAGAGTCATTGATAAAAAATTTTACATTATTGACCATTTATTTTTTTCAAAAGAATAAAATGTGACTCTTGCAGACTGGCTTTTTCAGTAAGAAGTTCTAGTCCTAGCTCTGGGAATTCTATAACCTTACTATGTCCTTAACCCACGAAATCTAACAGATGGGTTGAAAATTCATTAATTTTCACCATGGAGTATTATATCATTTGGGTCCTAAACACATTAATGTTTGTGAGACCTGTCAACTTCTATTGATTTACCTATTTCCTCTTGAACGTTTTAAATGCTTTTTGTTTGGAAAAGCATTTCTCTACTTTATTCTCTGTACTATAAAATAATGAGAAATTATTTGTTGATTGACTAACACAGCAGATATAAATGGAATGAATGGAGTATTTGAAAAAAATTGCATCATCTAAAAAAAGATGGAAAATTACATTAAAACTGAAGCACTATAAATTTTATGATAAAAGAGGGCTATTGCTCAGTGTGCAAGCCTAAATAACATACTCGTTAATTCAAGAAGTAGCTGTTAGAGTCCCAACAGAGGCAGAATAATATACGATATATGGAGCAGGGGCTGTCAGGAACCCAGCAGAATACCCCTCACCTTGATCAGTTCATTGCATATCTGCCAGTTATCACCTATGGAGGCTTCCATACTTTGAAGGCTTTCTCTGGCCACCTGGCTACTTTATTGCCTGTGGGAAAGCTGCACCACTATCTCCCCAGAAACAGCCTTTAGCCACAGGCCGATGGGAGCTAAGATGTCAATACTTATTCCTCACCCCTCAGGTAACTCTAAGGTAGGTGTTTTATACTGGATCCCAAATCTCTCTAATAAGATTAAGTTCTATTTACTCACAGCAGTAACGTTCTTAAAAATAAACTGTTTGTTTGGCTTTGCTCTCATTCTTCTCACTCCTCTCATATTATTTTCAAAGATGACATTCTAAAATAATTACTTGCACTTCAATCTTCATCTCAGTTTGCTTCTCAGGAAACCTCACTACAATAGATATGAATATCAGTATAGATAAATGGACATAGAGTAGACCTGGATAGTTACCTATTTCTCTTCATTATCATCAGCAGCATGATCATCATAATCTTTAGCAGTATCATTCAACATGAAGACCACCAACACTACAACATTAATAAAATGTTATTGCCATGAAATCAGCCAAGGGCTTCATGTACCTTACATTGTTTAAAATTCTTATGATGATCCTGAGATAAGAACTCTTCTTTCTTTAAATAAACTAAGAAATAGGTAATTTTCTCAAAGTCACCCAACTTTTAGTGAGAAAATTTAGAGTCCTAGTTCAAACATTTAAATCCTATCAAGAGACTATATCTGATTTGTCATATGCTATCACACAGAAAAAAAATGCTTTTAGAGAAAGAAAGGTAAAAGGGATATGTAGTAGATAAGGGAAAATTTCATGGAGAAAATATCAAGAGCTGGTATTTGAAAAAGCATGAATTAAACTGGCAAAAAAAAATAATGCCAATCATGTCACCTCATATTCTGCTGGTGGTAAATTTCCACATAGGTTTATAAAAGAATATGTAGTATGTTATTTGCAGTGTTATGAGTAGTAGCAGGGGTTTGAGTGACTGTCAGTGGAGGAGTGAAAAGGCAAAAGGAGGTGGTGACAGAAGACTCCCTTTGCAGCAGTTAGAAGCCAAGACTCGTGCATGTAGCTACGTATACAAGAGGCTGAGTGAATACATTTAAAAGCATGATGAGAATTATAGCAAAATACTTTCTACATGCACTTACAATTTTATAAAGTTTAATAAAATATCTAATAAATATTCTTATAAAAACATTTATAAGAATATGCATTTGCAGAGGGATAAGCATTAAGCAAAACAATCACCTCTGAGGTATGGGGGAAAATGGGAGTGGTAAATAAAATGGAGTAACTAAACCAAGAAACAGTAACAAGGTCTTGAACCATCTGGTAATAAATTATTGTTAACTGGAGAGTGTGGTTAATTCAGCTCTGTTCCTGAGCTTCGGTCACCATCACCACAACCAAGAACGATGAGAGCAACAATAAAATGTAAAACATCTTCCATTTCTGAGTCTCAGAACTAGTCAAGTGAATGAGCCACATAGTGACAACTGGCTGAATCAAGCCTCAGCCTAGCCTCAATGGGTGTCCTTCAAAGTCCAAATTACAGGTTTCCTTCAAAGTCCAAACTCTTAATTACAGGTTTCCTCCACCTTCCAATGCTGTTTAACTCAAATATTTCATTAAGTGTTCTAGCATTCTTTAAAAATAATGTTCAAAAGTGTAAATTTTTCAGTGTACTTACATCAAATTCAGATTTTTAATATTTTAATTATTAAAAATGTAAAACAAAAAGCAAAGCTTCTAAGGGGTACTAGAATTAGTCCAAATAATAATTTGTAAAAACGAAAAATAGAGTAGGTACTCACATTCGAGTTAGCTTAACACTAACCCCAGTTAGTTTTGGGGTCAAATGTTCACATAAGCAGGAGCTATAAAAATATTTTACAAAGATTCTTTGTGGGATATTTTATAAGATGAGATGCCAGTCATCATTTTGAATTACAATTGAAAAATAATTCTTTGCCTACATTGAGGTCACATTTTATAGGTGACATCTTTTCATATTTAGAGTCTACTGCTAAGTTTTTTTTTAAATAAAATGACTATCCTATGGAAAATTTCATCAATTCAGGGAACAGAAAAAGGAATATAAAGTAGTAAGCTGTGCATTGATAAATAATTTATTAGTAGAACAGTATATTTTTTACACTTCAGAGTATGATTAATAAAGAAGAATTTTTCTCAGTTTTTATTATAATATTCTTGTATCTATGGCCAACTGCAATTGGCCATAGATACAAGAATATTATAATAAAGTTCATAGCATTAAAAAAATACGAAGGTATTTCCCAAGGCTACAAAAGTTATCACCAATGCAGAGAAAACTAAAGCTGTAAACAGTATGATCACATAGTTAAATACTTTTTAAAAATTACTTTTAAATAGTGCAGAGGTGTTGTGAACACAAATTCTTATTTTTCTAGAAAAGGTACTTAGGAGTGTGTTTGTAGACTGCATATGTTAATTTTTGACAAAACTGATAAATGGTTTCCCAGAGTTGCTATACCATTTTACACTCTCACAATCAATGTTTGTGAGATCCACTGTCTCTGTATTCTCAGTTAAGTGAAATGGTTTTTTAAACTATTATTGAAGTCATATGATGGCTCTAGAATAGTGATTTTCAAACAACCATAGTGTCCATAAAATTACAGGGAGTTTCAGATGCAGATGTCCCAATTATTATTAATGGTAATAGCTATAATTTATTGTGTCTATAATGGGTCAGGTTGTCCTAGACTGTTTAGTTCCCTCAACTACTCTTTGAGATAGGTTATTATTAGCATCTTGATGATAAAAAAACTTATACCTCAGAATGATTTAATAAAGTATTGACAACCCCACATACAGTTAAGGAGAATGTCAGGGCTACAACTTCAGTTTAATTCAAAATCAAAGCTATTTCATTAAGCCACATAAAAGAGACTAAATATTTTTATAATATTTATGAAAGTTCACGAACAGAAACTGGACGTGGAAGAATGACAGTGATTAATTTGTTGAGATAAATTTTTCTCTGTTAAGATTAATTTTTAATGCTGATGGCTAATTTGTAAGTTGGAAAATGCTTAAGTCCTCTTAAATAATTTTAAAATATAAACCAAGGTGTAATTTAATAAGTGATAATGGTATTTGGTAGAGAAAAAGAAATTATTTAAATAAATATGTGTCTCAAATATATACAATCTATGGTTATTTTGAAATCAGAAATTTATTGAAATGATGCCAATAAAAAGGATAACTTTTAAAGACAGAGTCTGAGCTCAGTAGCTCATGCCTGTAATCTCAGCACTTTGGAAGGCTGAGGCAGAAGGATCACTTGAGGCCAGGAGTGTGAGACCAGCCTGGGAAACATAGAAAGACCATATCTCTACAAAAAAGTTTAAAAATTTGCCACACATGGTGGCACATGCCTATAGTCCCAGCTACTTGGGAGGCTGAGGTAGGAGAATCACTTGAGCCAAGGAGTTCATAGAGCTGCGATTGTACCACTGCACTCCAGCCTGAGAAAAAGAGTGAAACCGTCCCTAGAAATAGATAACAAATGAAATATAAAACACATAAGTAAAATAAAACTCTCAGATATGATTCTCTTCATACTAAATTTGAAACAATATGTCTTATAGCAAACTTATATTTTGTAGAAACTAAACTTTCTGGACAAGTGCTTCTATGACTGTCAGGTAATCAAAAGACCATAATCTCATTCACAACAAAACATTTAGTAGAAAATTCTTGAGTTTTCTATTAATTGCTGTAGACTGAGATGCTGTTGTACATTCTCTTAATATAACAAGCATCCCATTTAAACAGCGTCCATGTACACATTTGATATACAGAATGATGCTCGATTTGTCTCAGCTTCCACTGACATGTTGGCATGTGTCTTCAATCTGTTTAGAAGAATAAGCTTCCAGGTTGTTTATTCATAATATTGCAGCTTTCTTTCCCATAGCAACAAGAGACCTATTGAAAAACTATTCTTTTTTCTAACTTTAAGAATGATAGTATAAAGTGTCAGTTTGTAGGCTCAATTTTTAATCAAAATTCACATCTAAGTTATCTAGCCTGAAGCCGCAATATAGTGTGTCTCCACACAAATACAAATTCTTCTGAAAAACTGCTGTAACATAAAACTTTCAGCCCAGATGCATAATTTCTACCCACCCTGCACCTCTAGGTCAAAATGGATGTTCACCAATGCTTTCCTAGCTCTTAACCCAAAAGACAGTTGTAGGCTATATTTCCCTTTCTTTTTTATGCATCTTAGATTCGCTTTTCACAGGATGCAGAAAGGGTGGTGAAAATTGCTGTAGCTAATTTAACCAGACAAGACACAAGTATAGAATTGTAATCCAGCCCGACTGAGTCTCTTCTCATAACCCTCCCATAACCTGCATTACACTTGGAAAATAGTCCCTGTAATGCCAGGGATGCTCTAGCTTCTGCAGAGTAGCCTCATCCCCTCACATCTCCATTTGCTGACCCTTCTCCTCTCTTGGGTTTTTGAAGTAGGCATAGCTCTTTCCTGCCTCTGGAAACTCATACCTGATATTTCCTCTACATGAAATGCTCTTGGCTAAACTTGGGCTGTCCATGGTCAATGCATGCATCAGGTTTTAATTTGGTTTACTTCCTCAGACTCCAAGTCTATATCAGTGTTTCTGTTATACTCTCTAATATGTTTTCCTGTTTTCGTATCTGTGTGTGTGTGTGTGTATCATTACAAAATGTGATGTCTTATTTGAGATTATATTTGTTTAAAGACTGTCATTCACATTAAAATGGAAACTCCATAAGGGAACGAAAAAGATCTTTCCTAATACATATTTTGTGCTTCACCTAGTACCATTCATGAACAAAAGGGTTCAATACATATTATGTGAATCACCTGCCTCATAAATAGTTGCTCTGCTAGCTTATCAAAAATTTCTGAAAAGATCTCTATAAAGCAAACCTTTTGGTTTAAGATATAATCAAGGTCAGGGCCGGGCGCGGTGGCTTAAGCCTGTAATCCCAGCACTTTGGGAGACCGAGGCGGGTGGATAACGAGGTCAAGAGATCGAGACCATCCTGGTCAAAATGGTGAAACCCCGTCTCTACTAAAGATACAAAAAATTAGCTGGGCATGGTGGTGCGTGCCTGTAATCCTAGTTACTCAGGAGGCTGAGGCAGGAGAATTGCCTGAACCCAGGAGGCGGAGGTTGCGGTGAGCCGAGATCGTGCCATTGCACTCCAGCCTGGGTAACAAAATCGAAACTCCGTCTCAAAAAAAAAAAAAGATATAATCAAGGTCAGAGCCAGTCAATGTTCAGCAAGATGCCAAATCGTTATCTTTGAATGAAATTGTACTATAGCTCTCTATAGTTTAGAAATACCAGTTTCTAAATATTATTTATGGACTTTTATAATTATTAGTATAATTATTGAATTTGGTTAATGTGGACCAGCCAAAATCTAATACAATTTATTCTCAAAGTATGGCGTGATCCAACTGGGATTTCACTTTCCACTTTCCCATATTTGGAGTAATATAGCTGTAACTGAGACACTGTCAAAGTAATGCCATTTGCATTGTTCAATAATGAATGCTTCCTTATAAAAATTAAAATCAGTGTAGATTTTGTAAGATACTGCTATGACAAAGATAACCACCTAAGTCATATTTGAATAATAGAAAATATAAGAAAGGCATTGATTTTCAAATCCTGCCATTTGCAACAACATGTGTGAACCTGGAGGACATTGTGCTAAGTGAAATAAGCCAGATGTAGAAAGACAAATATTGCATGATCTCACTTATATGTGTAATCCAAAATTATAAAACTCATCAAAATAGAAGAGTGGTGGTTACCAGGGGATGGGGAAAGGAAAAATGGGGAGATGTTGGTCAAAAGGTACAAAATTTCAGTTATGCAGGATGAGTAAGTTCTAGAGATCTAATGTAAAACAGTGTGACCAGGTTGACAATATTGTATGTACAATTGGAGTTTGCTAAAAGGGGAGCTTTTAAGTGTTCTCACCACAAGAAAGAAAGAAAAATGCTAACAATGTGAGCTGATGGATATGTTAATTAACTTCATTATGATGAATACACACACACACACATACACACATACACACAAACACACACACATAAATAATCACATTGTACACCTTAGATGTATTTAATATTTAAGTGTCATCTATAACTCAATAAGGCTGGGAGAAAAAGATGTAAACTCTCCCCAAAATAGAAAGTAGTCAGTTATTTCATGTAACAAAATATTTTAATTACCTAAAAATTTTAAATGTTAAATTTATTTAACGTTCTAATTCTAAAACTTTATGTGAATATTTAAAAGATCATCTTAAGATGTTCCTTTCTCTTGAATCACTGTCAGAAAAATCAGCTATCTGCAAGCAATAAGGTTTCTTTGACATAGTTAGAAATTCCAGATTTCAACTTAAAAACTTGAAAATTTTGTAACATAAAAGAGTATTTATAATATAGTTCTAAACAAGATTCTAAAGAAATCCAAATTAATTACAAATATTTGGGGTTATATTCTTAAACTATTAATATGGTTTGGCTGTGTCCCCACCCAAATTTCATCTTGAATTCCCACGTGTTGTGGGAGGGACCTGGTGGGAGGTAACTGAATCATGGGGGCAAGTTTTTCTTGTGCTGTTCCGATGATAGAAAGTAAGTCTTACAAGATCTGACAGTGTTATAAGGGTGAGATTCCCTGCCAATCTCTCTCTTTGCCTGCTGCCATCCATGTAAGACGTGACTTGCTCCTCCTTGCCTTCCACCATGATTGTGATCTCTCCGGCCACATGAAACTGCAAGTCCAATTAAAACTCCTCTTTCTTTTGCAAATTGTTCAGTATCAGATATATCTTTATCAACATTGTGAAAATGGACTACTACAAATATAGTCTTAATATGGCTCTAAACTAATCCAGGCAATTCAAATTATTAGAAACATTCCCACTGGAACATATAATGTACATTCCCATCAGAATGTACAGTTTCCTACAAGAAATAAATACAATTAAATATATCCTTGGGTTTGGTCTCCTTAAGTTACAAAGCTATACATTTTTCTACAAGAAAATAGACAACAGGATTAAGAATTTAATGGATATTTGATTTTTCTACATATTATCTACCCAGATACATAATATATAGTGTATAGCTCTATGTAATCAATATAAATAAAATTAGTTTTTCTGCATGAAACCACATTGAGGGAAAGTACTACTAAATCAGAAGGTGCTTGGGGATGCTTGGAATTAAATTATAGTAGATGTGATAAACATGAAAATTGCATCATGAAACCCCAAGAGAGAACCTCAGAAAGATAGTCATCCTCCTGAACAGTTGCATGTGTTAATTAGAAATCCTGCTACATCTCAAGTGGACAATTCTATGAAGTATGCATCATGGTCGGGAGCAGCAAGGACTGGTATTTGAAACATTGATCAGTGATTTTTTTCAAGCAGTGTCATCCCTCAACTGGTACTGTCCCAAGACAATTTCAATTATGTGGAGACTTCATTATTATGAACCTTTTTTACAATGTTCAGAAAAAAGAAGAAAGGTTAGCACTTCATCCAACCCCCACACACAGGTTGGACCCTCCACTGTTATCCTAGTTTATTTCCAAAGGACAGGCCTCCCAAGCAATGCTGAAGAGCCCAGCTAGCAGATAAGCAAATAGATAATCAATATTCTTTTCATGTTTTGTATAGCCTTTGACTCAGCATGCTTCTATCATTCAGTTTATTGAAAGTTAGCTGAAAATTCCTGCATGTTTTTCTACCATTTCAAACTAGTGAACTTGGAGAGCATACAGCTTTTAAATTAAATTCAAGGGAGACTAGTTTTTGCATAAAAGAAAAAAATATCCTAACAGGTGTAAGAAAATGGGATTTAGATTAGGAAGACAAGTGAATGTTTTATAAAATTTGAATTGACTCACAATAATCAAAGTACAACTAGCAGTAGGTTAGGGATTAGACTTTAAAGATGACGATGACTGTGTCATGCTGATGTGTACAAGCATCTCCCAAGAATTGACTGGCTTCTGTTTGCATAGTAAAGATTTCCTACAGGTTATCCCAGTTAAGCTTGATAGCTTGTTAACGAAGAGTTCCTGCCCAAGGGCACCTCATAGACATTTCATATTGTACTAAATGGCAACATAAAGTCTACATTCTTAGACAGGAAACAGTCTGTTTATCAAATCTTCTGCGTTTCCCACCTTAGGTGCGTATTTGCAAACCAAATTTATGACACATCATGTATTGGTTCACATCTCAGATACCAGGACATGCAGTAGGTGAAAATCAGACATTTGTAAAAGAGGTAAGTTTACCTCTAGGTGTAATTTTAGTGTAATTAGTATGTGCTTTGGGAACACTTCTGTCACTTTTCAATAGGCTGATAATTCTCAGTTAGCATACAATGCAAAATATGCATAGCTTACGGGAGTAGATTTGTATGGCAATGATTTTATGAAAGAAGAAATATACTATCCACCTTTTTAAGAAAAAAATATTATTTCTAAATACATAAAGGTTTTTTTTGCATATTACACATGTTAAAACAGAACATGTCTAGCCTGTCCAAATATATACTTTTGATTGTTTTTGACTCTAAGAGAAGTTAGACTCTTTGATAGAGATTGGCAATATAATTTCTACTGGACGTCGATCCAAGAGGATTCATTATACAAATATACACTCAAAGCAGAAGGATTAAATGATCTTCTATTGCTTGCTTAAAATTTTAATTCATAAAAACTGTCAATATTTTAAAAGAACCTCAGTGTGGCTACATATTTAAAAGAGAGGAAAAGAGGAAATAGCAAAAATACCTCTAACGATTGAGGCATAAAGATAGCATTCAATGGCTTTGCCTTTGAGCTGAAAAACAAATTTTTAACTATATTTTTATGTTGAGATAATTATGGATTTATATGCCATTATAAGAAATAACACAGAAAGGTCCATAGTAACCTTTACCCAGTTTTCTCAAACTTGGGAAAATTATAGAAAATGTCTCAAGGAGGATATTGGCATTCACATAGTCAAAGATAAAGAACGGTTTTATTACCATGATAATCTCTGCTGTTGGCCTTTTATAGCATACCTATGTCCCTGCCCAAACTTCCAACCTCATCCCTAACCCCTGACAACCACGAATCTCTTCTCTGTTTCTAAAATTTTGTCATTTCAATAATGATAGATAAATGGAATCATACAGCATATCACTTTTTTTTTTTTTTTTTTTTGAGACTGAGTCTCACCCTGTTGCCCAGGCTGGAGTGCAGTGGCACAATCTTGACTCCCTGTGACCTGTGCATCCCGGTTCAAGTGATTCTTCTGCCTCAGTCTCCAGAATAGCTGGGATTGCAGGCACGTGCCACCACTCCCGGCTAATTTTTTGTATTTTTAGTAGAGATGGGGTTTCACTGTGTTGGCCAGGCTGACATGGTGATCCACCCCCATCAGGCTTCCAAAATCCTGGGATTACACTCATGAGTCACTGCACTCAGCCAGCATGTAATCTTTGAAATATCACTTTTTCTTTTCCTCAGCATAATTTCTTGGAAAATCCAAATTGTCCTATGTATCAATCGTTCACTTCTTTTTATTGCTAGATAGTATTTTGTGATACCTATGTACCACAGTTAAAACATTTGCCATTTGAAGGATATCTGGGAGGTTTCTAGTTTTTGGCTATTAGAAATAAAGTTATCAAGAATACTCATTTACAGGTGTTTTGCATTAAAATAAAGTTTTATTTCTCTGGAATAAAGAATGCAAATGCTGGATCACATGATAGTTACACATTTAGATTTTTTGAGAAACTGCTGAATTATATTCCAAATAACTGTAGTATTTTACATTCTTACCATCAGTATATGAATAAAGCAGTTTCTCTGCATCCTCACCAGCATTTCTGTTGTCAGTATTCTTTATTTTAGGCTTTGTGATATGTATTATTTTATTGTAGTCTTTACTTTCCTTAATGGCTAATTATGTTGAATATGTTTCTGTGTTCTTCTTTGCCTTTGTCTTTGGTGAAATGTCTGTTCATGTCTTTTGCCCATTTGCTATTATTCTGAATATTTTTTTTTTTTTTGAAATGGAGTTTTTCTCTTATTGCCCAGGCTGAAGTGCAATGGTGCAAACTTGGCTCACTTCAACATAACCTCCCAGGTTCAGGCAATTCTTTTGCCTCAGCCTCCTGAATAGCCAGGACTACAGGCATGCACTACCACGCCCAGTCAATTTTGCATTTTTAGTAGAGATGGGGTTTCACCATGTTGGTCAGGCTGGTCTTGAACTCCCGACCTCAGATGATCCACCCACCTCAGCCTCCCAAAGTGCTGAGATTACAGGCATGAGCCACCACTCCTGGCCTCTAGATACTATTCTTTTGTCAAAGGAATCTTCTCTCATTATGTTTCTTGTCTTCTATGTGCATATGTGGTAAGTGGGTTGGGACTTGTCTCTTTATTCTTTAATAGAATTTGTTGCAGAGCAAAATCTTTTTATTTTGAGAAGTGTCCATTTTTTTTTCATCCTTTTTTTTAATTGTACTTTAGGTTCTGGGGTACATATGCAGATCATGCTGGATTGATGCATAGGTACATACATGACAAGGTGGCTTTCTGCCTCCATCTCCCCATCACCTATATCTGGTATTTCTCCCCATGTTATTTCTCCCCAACCACCCCACCCACCACTGTCCCTACCCTAGCCCCCCCACCAACAGACCCCAGCATGTGATGCTCCCCTCCTTGTATCCATGTGTTCTTATTGTTCAATACCCACCTGTGAGTGATAAAACGTGGTGTTTGATGTTTTGTTCTTGCATCAGTTTGCTGAGAATGATGGTTTCCAGATTCATCCATGTCCCTACAAAGGACAGGAACTCATTTTTTATGGCTGCATAGTATTCTATGGTGTATATGTGCCACATTTTCCTTGTTCAGTGTATCATCGATGGGCATTTGGGTTGGTTCCAGGTCTTTGCTCTTGTAAACAGTGCTGCAATGAACATACATACATGTGCATGTGTCTTTAGAGTAGAATGATTTATAATCCTTCAGGTATATATCCAGTAATGGGATTGCTGAGTCAAATGGCATTTCTATTTCTAGATCCTTGAGGAATCACCACACTGTCTTCCACAATGGTTAAACTAATTTACACTCCCACCAACAGTGTAAAAGCATTCCTATTTCTCCACATCCTCTCCAGCATCTGTTGTCTCCAGATTTTTTAATGATTATCATTCTAACTGGTATGAGATGGTATCTCAATATGGTTTTGATTTGCATTTCTCTAATGACCTGTGAGGATGAGCATTTTTTCATATGTTTTTTGGCCTCATGTATGTCTTCTTTCGTAAAGTGTCTGTTCATATCCTTTGCCCACTTTTGAATGGGTTTTTTTTTTCTTGTAAATCTGTTTTAGTTATTTGTAGATTCTAGATATTAGCCCTTTGTCAGATGGGTAGATTGCAAATTTTTTTTTCCCATTCTGTTGTTTGCCAGTTCACCCTAATGATTGTTTCCTTTACTGTACAGAAGCTCTGGAGTTTAGTTAGGTCCCATTTGTCTATTTTAGCTTCTGTTGCGAATGCTTTTTGTGTTTTAGTAATAAAGTTCTTGCCTGCGCCTATTCGTGAATGGTTTTGCCTAGGTTTTCTTCTAGGGTTTTTATGGTATTAGGTCTTATGTTTAAGTCTTTAAACCATCTGGTGTTAATTTTAGTGTAAGGTATTGGGAAGGGGTCCAGTTTCTGCTTTCTGCACATGGCTAGCCAGTTTTCCCAACACCATTTATTAAACAGGGAGTTCTTTCCCCATTGCTTGTTTTTGTCAGGTTTGTCAAAGATTAGATGGCTATAGATGTGTGACATTGCCTACAAGGATTCTGTTCTGTTCCATTGGTCTATATCTCTGTTTTGGTACTAGTACCATGCTGTTTTGATTATTGTAGCCTTGTAGTATAGTTTGAAGTCAGGTAGCTTGATGTCTCCAGCTTTGTACTTTTTGCTTAGAGAAGGTTCAATTTTTTTAAATGGATTATGCTTTTGATGTCAAATGTCAAGTATAAGGACAGAGTCTCACTCTTGCCATCTTTGCTTAGCCCTAGATCCCAAAGATTTTCCTATCTTTTATTTTCTTTCTTTTTTTTGATGGAATTTCACTCTTGATTCCTAGGCTGAAGTACAATGGTGCAATCTCAGCTCACTGCAGCCTCCACCTCCCAGGTTCAAGCAATTCTCCTGCCTCAGCCTCCCAAGTAGCTGGAATTACAAGCATCTACCTGGCTAATATTTTTATTTTTAGTAGAGGTGGGGTTTTACCATCTTGGCCAGGCTGGTCTTGAACTCCTGACCTCAGGTGATCCACCTGCCTCAGCCTTCCAAACTGTTGGGATTACAAGGGTGAGCCACCATGCCTGGCCACATTTTCTCCCCCTGCCTTTTTTTAAAAAGTTTTATAGTTTTATGTTTTTACATTTTGAATCTGCAACCCATTTTGAATTAATTTTTGTATAAGATGTGAGACTTAGATCAAGATGATTGATTGATGGGCTGCCTGTAGATGTCCAATTGATCCAGCACTATTTCTCAAAAGTCTGTCTTTCCTCGATTGAATTTCTTTTGTGCTTTTGTCCAAAATTAGTTGAACCAATTTGTCTGGTTTTACTTCTGTTATCAATTTTGTTCCATTGATTCATTTGTCTGTTCCTCTGCTAATACCACACTGTCTTGATTCATGCAGCTGTATAGTAGGATTTAATATTAGAGTGATTCCTCCCACATTATCCTTCTTTTTCAAGATTCTTTTTACCTATTCTAGGTTTTACAAATAAATGTGTTTATATCTATAAAAAATCTTTATGCATTTTGACAGAAGTTGCATGAATCCTGTAGATATATTTGGGTAGAATTGTCATAATTACTATGTTGTCTTCCAATACATTAACATGGTACTTTTCTTCTATTTAGCTTGTTTTAATCTCTTTTTTCAGCATTTTGTAAATTATAGCATACATATTCTGTAGAATGAATACAGTCTTGAAGAATGAAGTATATTTATGTGTGAATACGTCATTCCCTTTATATAGATTTTTAATGTAAATATAATTTTTTATGTGACTACAACATTCTCTTGGAAATTCCCATTACAGCAAACAAAGAACTTAATGAAGAGTTACAAATGAAAAGCAAGCTACTCTTTCAAAAATAGTAGGCAGAAGGTTTGTTTTTAAAAAGCATAAAATTATAGCACTCTTCCTCCAAGGTACTAATTGACTATTGTGTTCCTACTGCCAATTAAGTACTTAAATTTTTGATAGACGCCTTTTGAAGGCATATATCAAATTGTATCAACAGTCAGAATATCAAACTGATTAGTTTTCTGGCTCCTTGCAGGTTTCTTTGTTTTGTTGATCTTATTTTATCCTGACCATTCTGGACTTTTAAAGCATGTTTTAGAGTACATTTATCCTGGAGTCAGTTGGAAATTATTCTGAGCCCCAGTTCTACTGCCAAGTAGGTAATTGACCTTAGCCAATGTACCCTCTTTGATCAGTTTCTCCATCCTTTACATAGGAAAGATGATGTCTCCTTCCTAGGAAAAGAGGATCCTAATTATAACAATTAAGTGGTGCTTAGTCATTAGTATAGGTACCAATTCTTATTCTTTGAGAATTAAGAATTATAATTCTCATAAACTTATATGAAGTGAAATGTAATTAATATGATGAAAGCCAGTTAAACAACAATACAAAATATGATGATAGATGAAACTATCATGAAGATAAATTAGATTTTAAAGTATAGTTTCATTTTAGGGGTTCTAGGAAAGCTTTCATCCAAAATGTCTTTCAAAATCTTTGATGCAGCTAAACTCCTCCTATTAAATCATTCTATTTCTATTATTTTTTTCTCCTAAAATGCAAGTAGCTCTGGACAAAGTAGTCATTAAAACTTTATTAGATACTAGCAATATTTTAGAAATTACTTTAGTAATATCTTATATATATATCACATGAGATATATGTTATATATAATATATATGTCAAATATATTACATATTATATACTCTATATTAAAATATAGTATAAAATTTTAGTAGATACTAGCAATATTTTAGAAATAACTTTATTAAAATATATCACATGAGATATATGTTATATATATGTGTCAAATATATTACATATTCTATATTAAAATATATTAAAACTGTATAAAAATATTAATAATAACATATATATGAGAAGAGCTATGCTGATGTTTTTGGGAAATTTCTCAAGAAAAGAACTTTTGGTTGGAGGGCCTGGAAGATGAGGAACCAGCTAAACAAAGAGGAAAATAGGGCAGGACACACACATTTATTTGCTTATTTTCTTATAAACTTGATGGAAGTGTAAATCACTGGTTCTCAGTCCTGGCTGCATTTTGGAATCATCTCAGGAATTAAATGCATATATCCTCACATAAACCCAGACATACACACACACAGATGCATGCATGCCTACGTTCGTCAGAGCCCTGACCCAGAGATTCTTTTGTGGTCGAATTGGTCTGTGATGAGGGTTGTGCAAGAGTATTTTTCTTCAGTATTTTTTAAACCATCCACTGTGCCCTGGGATTTCACATATTACTAGGTTTGAAAATCTCCTGTATGTAAATTACAGAAACTGAATGGAATGAAGTGTTTAGATGTATTGAAATGCTCTCTGGATTGAGATTCAAAGGAATTGGGTGCTAATAGTAAACTTTATGAAAACAATTTGCTTTTTATATTTTATCCTTCTCATTTGGAAAGTAAAATAATTTTATTAGGATAAACGCTAAAGATCCTTATAGTTCTAAAATAAAAATATCATTATTCTAAATACTAAAGCCATGTAAAATTTCTCCTTCCTTAAGCTATTTAAATCAACATTTGTACATTGACTTAATATGACAGATTCCCCCCTGAAGGAGTATTAGTTTAATGGATGGTTGGATATAGTTTATATATCCCATCCCCAAAGTAAAGCTTTATCAGATATCCTGAAAGAGATCTGGGTACATTAGGGAAAATAACATTTCCATTCCAGATTCAATACTGATCCATCAAATCTGTTTGCCTGCTGTCAGCAGAAGTTAATGCCAGATGCTTGAGAGGCAGGCCAGAACAATCCTGAATGCCACCAGTTAGCTGTGCAAAACTTGACTGTGGGGAACAATTCTCTTCTCTCTGGTTCCTCCAGATACTATTCAGACATTATTATGAACTATTAGCTTTAATTACACTTTCAGTAGCGTAACTATGAGTGCGAGGATCAGCTACACCCAAATCCAAGGTGTAAAACCCAGTCGCACAGTTAATATGCTTGAGTCACAGATAAATGTTCCAGTGTGTTCTAAATAATCCCAAGAAATTATTCTGGAATCTGAGCCAGCTCATTTCCTGCTTCTGGAATGGCAGTGCTTTAATGAATTTCAACTTTTACAAAATGTAGATTTGGATGTTTTGGTTAGGGAACGCATCTAAGTAACTTCAGGTTCAAAGTGACAGAGAATGAATGCATAAGATTCTATGTGTTCTTTTTATAACATAGGTTTTAAAAAATGTTATTTGCAATTTTATTATGAGGCAGGACAGCATTTTAGCTGAAACAATGGCAGTAGAAGCTATAGTCACTGCCAAGGGTGCTTGATTTGGCTCCGCTAAGGTAGAAACTAGCTCAGTGCCTGAACAGGCAGCTTCATGAGCGATGGAAGGCCAAACACTCCAAGCCCTAAATCAAATAAAGATCTAGTTAAGTGCCTAATGGACCTCTCAAGCAGATGCAGACAGTTTCAATATGCTAACTATTGTATAAGATTATTAGGTAGAGAGTGCAACATAAAATCTTACTAAGACATAATACAAGATATGGAAAATGGACAAAGTCTTTTCCAAATGCTTTTGGACTAAACTTCACTTCAGGCATTCAGCATATGTATATTCTGAATGGCTTGTTTCAAAACAATATTTTCAAAGGTAACTTAGGCTGAAATTAAATCAAAATTTCCATTTTTTCAGAGCCTCTTAGACATGTTACCTTATTTGATTCACAGAAAACAAGATTTGTAAACTTACAGTGTCCATCAGTTCAATCTGGTCTTGTGGAAAAATAAACAGTGATCATCTTTTAAAGGTTTCCACCTAGTGGTAAAGTTATTATGAGCAGGAGTTAGGACCTCGATGACTAAAGCAGATGCAAACACTAACATTAGGCAAGTATTTCCACTGTAGTCTTTTGCGAAGTTGAGAACTAGACTTTAAACACACTCATGATGCCGAGAGTAGTAATCTACTTAAAATCTTGTGGGAATAAGGTCACTTTTCTCCTTTAGCTTTGCTTACATTGCTGCCTAAATTGCTGTTAGAGATGTCATAACTGTACAAAATTACAAGCAGTAGTTTGTACACTTTTTTTTAGGCTTCAGAGAAAGATGCAGCATATAAAGTAGCAATTTCCTTTAAGATTAAAAATAAAAACTGGTTTATGTATAGTTTGTCAGATTATTTATAGTGAATAAAGAATATACCCTGCAAGGGATTGAGGAGGTTTAAACCCTTGCCATTAACAAACCACACACATTTGCTCAGGCACCTTTTTAGGTCTCAATTTCATGCTCTGTATAATGAGGGGGTTGTAATTAAATCTGGAGTGACACACTGGTTGCCATGGGCCAATCTGAGTTTTTGGTGTTCACTGCTTAATCTGTACATATTAGAGAAGAGGAAAAATGTGAAAGGGTAAGGAAGGGAGAAAGAGGAGGAAGAGGCAGATAAAGAGCATTTCAAGCTTCTATGTAGAACAGTCATTCTACAGAAGACCCCAATCACCATGAGTTTGTTTCCATGCTAGTTGCTTTGCTCAGCTACCCATCTGGTCTTTGAAGGCATGTGAGGTTGTGTCTCCAATGCTAGATGATTCCTAAGGTGACATCTAAATTAAGCCTATTTCACAGTTTTCTAGGTGTCTTGCAAAATCAACATTAATGGCTAATACTTATTGAGTTATTATGTACCAGACAATGCATATCATCGAATTTCATCCTTACAGCCACTCTCAACATCTCTCATTTTCCTCTCATCAATGAATGAAGAAACCACGGTTCATGGAAGTTAAAGAATTTGCCTGAAGTCACATAGTCAAAAATCGGCAGGACAGGGATTCTAGTCTTGTACAATCCAGAACTCAAGTCCCAAATCTGCCCAGAAGTCTATTTCACATTCCCAGACTAGAGAATTGGCATTTATATTCCATAGTCGACTGGTCACTCTCTACCTAGCTTCTCAATATATCTTAATTTCGAAGATGGGGACATGCATGGGAACAAAAAAAGAGGTCATTTTTTAATTTGTAATGTTGTTACATCTCAGTGCTGCCTAGTATGATTTATGCAACCAAAACATATTTAGATAAATATAAGCACAAAGAAAAAGGCAGAGAATTGACATGGTTTTAAAAAAAATTCTTGGTTGTGTTACAACTTCTGTATTAACTGTGCAACAAAATGTTCCAAAGCATTTTAAATTGAATTTGAAATTTCTCTAAAACAAATGCAGCATTGAGTGGCATATCATTGTGAATCTGGTCCTGTGATTGTAAGGATGGCAGTACAGTTTACTACTGGACCAAGGAGTTCCATTAGTCATATGATGGGATATGAAAATTTGGGCTTTAAACATTTAAGACTAAGTCATCTTCTAAATATACATTTAAACATTTTGGGGGATGTTATGAGGGAGAAAGAGTGAAGAATAATTAATCTGGATACTTCCAAGTGCATGTAAGAATCACAAATCCAATGATTAAAATGAAAGCATAGAAACTTGCATGTAATGTGAAACAGTCCAACAAGATTAATTGTACTTTTAATTGTACTCAATGTGTGTGATTCAGATGGGTCAATTGTAAAACACAGGGCAACATACTGATTAAAAATTTCATGTGTTTTTCTATAACATTTTACTCTGTTGTTTTCATGAGAAATTGCTAAAACTTACCTCGAAATGCTGATGGAATTCTAAGCATATTCAGGCATCAAAACTCATTGTACATTTGAAATTGCTCCATACTCTGTTCTGAATAAACTGGCCGCTGGGGTTAACAGTCATCCAGACAGGACTTTCTGACCTATTGGAAATTTAGATCATAGCTTATTTTGCACTGCGGCATCCTGTGCTGGTCCTCTAAGGACTCAGCACAAACTGTAGAAAGCAGTTATGAGCTTGGAAAGAGATGAAGCCAGAGAACAATATTAGCTTCTAAAAACTTTTCATTTTCTCCTTCTTAACATTAGTGTTTCCCTCCACAATGAGTTAACAGAATGAGCTAGAGAAAAGTTCCCCCTACTTTACAAAGTTGAACCTTTTTATTTCCTTGCTTAGGTGATAGCACTGACACTTCACACGGAGGGCTAATTTACATTTAATGCTTTGGAAATTAATTACGGAGAATAAAGATAATTGTAAAAGCACCCCCCATATACACTTCCCAAAATAAACAAACCACATCATGATTACTAAACAGCTATCTAATGCTTAATTTTATGCACAGTGGGAAGGGCACTGGTAGTCTGGAAAGGGATGCAGGAAAGAGAAGAAAGGATACTAATTTGAAATATGTAACAGCAGAGGCAGTTTTATGTGGTAATGACCTGCAGCTTTCCCAGCAGGAGCAGAAGTCCTCAAAGCTTTATGCATGGAGTCCAAGGACGTGCTCACTGGAATTTGGGCCCAGCCAGTCAGCCAAATTACTTAAATAATGATTTAACCAAGTTCGAGAATTTTTTCTGTGCCAGTGGGTGGGTATGCCAGGCATAAGCATATTGCTTTTGCTGTTATGATGAACTGGATATGTCTCATTCAAACAAAATCTCCCGACTATATTTACACATTTCCTTTTATATAGAAGACCAATATTCATTTACCTGGGAAAGAAGAATCACAATGCAAGCAACATTTATATTTGATATTGCTTTAGAAAAATTCATATAGAGACATATTTCTTTAAATGTTGCTCTTTACTTCAATGCGGCAAATAAAACTTCAAATGTTCACCTTGTCAGACATCCCAAATGCAAATGTCCTCCACCAAAGCATTTGTTGGGATTTTGATGCAGAGAGCAACAAGAAGGAGTAGCATCAATTTGTTCAAATGTCAGGTAATCAAGATACCTTCATTCCTTGATTTCTCTTTAAATTTCAAAAACCTTCTTTCTCTTGCATTTAACAGCTAATTCCACTTGACATTTTATCCCTCTTTTCTTAATACCAGCTGCCATTTATTTACTTATTTATTTGTTTATGGATGGTCTGCCCCACTTGAATGCCAGTTTAATGAGAGAAAGGAATTATGTAGGATATTACCTTTGTAGATCCTAGATCAGTGCTTGGCATACAATAGGCACTCACCTGTTAGTTGAAAGAATAAGCAGACTTAAATTATGTGTACTTTATTTCACAAGATTATGGAATAGAATGGAGTCATACACCAACTCTATTAATTTATAGTCCGGGCAGCTCAGTGGCTAAGAGAAGGTTGAGTTTACTTCATCTTTTAGAAAATTCCAAAACCAGAGTAATAAAACATTTGAAATTCACTGAAATGTTATGTTAATTATTAATAAAATTAACTATTTAAACTGAAAGAAACAATGCAGAAGAGTTATCATAGGGTATTTCCAAAATTTATAAAATGTTGTTTGCTAGGTCACTACAGATGATAAGGAAGCAGGATTTTAAAGTTCTCGGAATATCTTCCTTCAACTGTGATAGGATCCATTACCTCATTTGTCAATAACATTCATAATCTGTATTTAAGGATTGTTGCTGATATGAAGCAGAGACCAAAATGTCTCTTCTGTATCCCTAGTTCTTCATCCCCCATCCCCAAACAGGTGCTAGGAACTTTACTGCAGCCCACCTGGCAAATCTTCCGTCACATCACCAGCCTTCAGAAGACATATGGCAGATCCTAGTGCAAATTCTAGACATGGGTAGCAGTAGTAAATGCTAAGTTATAGAACTAAAGTAACTGGCCGTGGTACCCCGGGAAGTTGGCTTTGAAATGATCATGTTCAACAGCCCTTGTTAAAGTCTCATGCCCAGTTAAACAGCACACATTGGGTAAGATGGTAAAATTAATTTTGGAATGTATTTTTTTTTAGTGTGTATTAGTTTCCTGTCTCCGCTGTCAAAAATTACCAAAAACTGGGTGGCTGAAACAAAAGTTTATTCTCTCACAGTTCTGGATGTCAGAAATACAAAGTCAGTATCACTGGGCTGGAATGATGGTATTGGCAGGGCCTTATTTCCTCTAGAGGCTCTAGAAAAGAATCTGTTTCATTCTCTTCCATCTTCTGGTAGCTGCTAGTATTATATTGGAGTTCAGGGGTTCAGGGTGCCCTCAGCTCCCCTGAGAGGATGTTTCTCCAGGTTCCTGGCCTCCTGTCCTCTCAAAAATTAGAGAGGGGACCACACCGCAGTGTGCAGTAAATGGAGAACTCGAAAGTGTCTGTAGACAGGGATTTATTTAAAGCAGGGAGAGAAAAAGGAGAAGGAGAGAGAAACAGCTAACTCTCACACTGAGTGAAAGAAAGAAAAGCCGCTCTCACACTGAGTGAGAAGGGTTCCCAGAGTGGGAAAACTAGAGAAGGCAAGCTCCTCTCACACTGAGTCACAGAATCCAGAAAGGTGGAATTCAGGAGAGGAAAGCAGCTTCCACACTGAGTGGAAGGGAATAGAGAGAGAGAGAGAGAAACAGAAGAGGGAAAGCTTCCACGAGAGAGAGTGTGTGGTAGTAGGACCCCAGAAGGGAAATCCAGGAGGGGAAGGAGAGCTCCCACTATGTGGGAGAGGATTCCAGAGAGCTGGAAATGGGGGAGAGAGAAAGATGGTTTCCACGAAGGCAGTGTTCCTGGAAAGGACCCTGGTCCAAAGGGGTGTGGACGAAGGGGACTTTTAACCTGGGAGGAACCCCACCTTCTCTAGACCCCTGGCCAATGAAAGGAGTTCCTTAGAACTTCCGCTGGGGTGATTGACTCTTTGCTTCTTCCTGAGCCCGCAAATTTTTTTTTTTTGGGGGGGGGAAGGGGACGGAGTTTCGCTCTTGTTACCCAGGCTGGAGTGCAATGGCACGATCTCGGCTCAGCAACCTCCGCCTTCCGGGTTCAGGCAATTCTTCTGCCTCAGCCTCCCGAGTAGCTGGAACTACAGGTGTGCGCCACCATGCCCAGCTAATTTTTTTTTTGTATTTTCAGTAGAGACGGGGTTTCACCATGTTGACCAGGATGGTCTTGATCTCTTGACCTCGTGATCCACCCGCCTCGGCTTCCCAAAGTGCTGGGATTATAGGCGTGAGCCACCGCACCCGCGAAATTTAAACGTAAATGGTTAAATCTCTCAGATGGAGAGAGATGGTGGTGGGGCGGGGGGGGGGGGGGGGGGCGGGCACGGCACTGGGAAGTTCTTGCCCTTAAAACTACGCCCCCTTGTGGACCGGGAAAAAGAGCACATTCCCTCACCAGCATTACTTGGCTTGTAGCTACATTACTTCAATCTCTGCCTCCAGGGTCACACTGCTGTCTCTTCTGTCTCAAATTTTCCCCTGGCTCTCTTTTATAAGGACACCTGTGATTGCACTTAGGACCTACCTGGATCATCCAGAATACTGTCCCAAATTTTTCTGTCCTTAAAGGAATCACATCTTCACAGTCCCTTTTTTTTTTTTTCCTATAAAAGGTAACTTTCATACATACTTTGTATGGGATGTGGACATCTCTTTGGAGATGGCATTATTCAACCTAGCACAGCCTACCATCTGGCCTACAGAGATTCAGGTCTGTCCCATGTGCCAAATATATTCACCGTATCCCAATAACCGGAAAAGTCTTAACTCATTAAAGCATTAACGCATCTAAAATTACAAGAAATATTATAAACTCAAAAATCACAAATTTCATTATCTGAATAATCTAACTTAGATGTGAGTCAGAGTGTGGGTGTGATCTCTCCTGTGGCAAAATTTCTCTCTATCTCTGGATCTATGAAACTAGGGCACAGGTTACCTGCTCCCAAAAAGCAATGGTGAGACAGACATACAATAATAGCTACATACATGCTCAATGCAAAATAGGGAAATGGAAGAAAAAAACGAGTTGCTAGCCCCCCAAATAATTTCAGAATCCAGCCAGTCTTGATTATATTTCAAGATCTGGAAATAATTCTCTGCAGCTAATAGCTCTGTCTTCCATACCCATCCCTGTGGCCTCTGCATCCACAGCTTGGGCCTAGGTTACTGCTTCTGTGGCTCAGGTCTCTGGCCCATTGGGAGTTCCCTTGTAACTCTGCACTTGGAGTTACCTTATAACCACCCAACAAGTTCTTTTGCCCACTGCCTGGATAAAGCCAATGTAACAAGACAGGGTAATTACAATAGAAAAAGAGCTTAGTTAACACAGAGCTGGCTGAGGAGGAGACCTGAGTTTTATTATTAATCACATCAGCTTCCCCTACAATTTGGAGGCTAGGGTTTTTAAGGATAGTTTGGTGAGCCAGGGAAAGAGTGCTGCTGATTGCTTGGGGATGCAATCATAGGTAGTGTGAAAAATGGGCCTCCCGCAGTGAGTCTGCTTCTGTGAGCCACAGACTGGTTGGTAGGGCTGGGTGGAGCCATCGGTTATTAGAAATGCAAAAATCTGAAAAGATATGTCAAAAGTCCAAACTTAGGTCATATAATACTGAGTCTACCTGCAGGAGTAATTAAGAAGTTACAAATCTTGTGATCTCTGTGTAATGGCTGGTAATCATTTATGTCTACACCTTAGCAGAATTCAGTTTCCTCTCATCCTTCCAACCTAGCAGTCTTTCTTTAGCTTTAAAATGGCAGTTCAGTTTGGGGGAAAAGGTTGCTATCATTTAATCTATAAACAAATGTCTTCCAAAGCCCAGGAATAATTAAGGGTGGTTTGGAGGCTTAAGGCAAACTGGGAGTTGGTTAGATCAGATCTCTTTCACTGTCATAATTTTCTCAGTGTTAAAATTTTTGAAAACATGGTTTCAACATTTCCTTCATTTCATCCTGTCTCTGTCCCTTTCAGGCCAAGCTGGCAGTCTTTCTGTTGATATAACATTTCTTGAATTCCTGTACGTCACAGGGATTTATGCTGAAAGAAATTAAAATATTTTACCCCAAATTATATTTCTTTGACATATTTTGAAATTGCTGTTAGTTGGCCAGCAGGCAGAAGTGGCCTTGCAATGCTGTTTTATGTGGGAAAAATTTGCAGCTGTAAAGGATCTTCATTAATGCAGCCTTGCTCCATCCCTTTTCTATGCCTCCCTGCCCACCCCTCCCACCCCATCCCCACCCCATGCAGGAGAGATTGAGAGTCTGACACCTTTAAAAGTCTAAAAAGAAACCTTTACCATCTTTTCTCTCTGAGGGAGTCTTCATCTATATAACAAGGCCACCTTTGCTAGCCAAGCTTCCTTGCTAACCACCCATAAACCATTTTACCAGAATCTAAGCCCCTATTCTTTCCACAACTTCAAATGTTATGTAAGTTTCTATAACTCATTGGGATGTTGGGTCTTCATTCTAAAAGTTTCCATGTATCCAAGTTACATAAATTTGTCTGCCTTTTCTCCTATTAATTAATATGCCTCAGGTCAGCAATTTTTTGAAAACCTTTAGGGGGCCAAGACCCTATGACCCCAAAATACCATTAGACAAGAGAGTCTTCCACATAACTTTTCTGGATCATCTCATCTTCCTGGCTTCTGCTGAGAGTGTTGAGTGGTCCAAGTCACATGCTTACTCCGTTCAAAGAGCCCTCTGTATGAAGGAATACTCTGACCTTTTTGATCATTTTGAGTTACTAGCCAATGGTTGTCTATCTACTGTCAATGACAAAAGGTCAAATTCTGTAAAATATTTGAAGAGATTTATTCTGAGCCAAATATCAGGACCATGGCCCTTAACACAGCCCAGGAATCACAGAACATTTGTTACATTTGTCCAAGGTGTTATGCTATAGCTTGGTTTTATACATTTTCTTTTTTTTCTAAGATGGAGTCTCACTCTGTCACCAGGCTGGAATGCAGTGGCACAATCGATCTTGCCTCACTGCACTCTCCGCCTCCAGGGTTCAAGCAATTCTCCTGCCTCAGCCTCCCGAGTAGCTGGGATTACAGGCATGCACCACCATGCCCAGCTAATTTTTGTACTTTTTTAGAGATGAGGTTTCACCGTGTTGGCCAGCATGGTCTCAATCTCTTGACCTCTTGATCTGCCAGCCTTGGCCTCCCAAAGTGCTGATATCACAGGTGTGAGCTACTGCGCCTGGCTTTTGTTTTATACATTTTGGGGAGACATAAGTCATCAATCAATATATGAAAGATGTATATTTAAGCAATATACTAATATAGAATATGTGTTTTATATATTATACTATATTTTACTATATATTATATAGTATAATATAAAAATATATGTTATACAGTATATGTTATATATTTCTATTATATATTTAATATATCATATATATTATGTGATACATAATATACATGTTATATATTATGTATTATTCAAATTTTATATTTTAGATTTTTTATTTTATAAATATATGATCATAAATATTTTATTTTTCAAATATTTGCATTTATTTTATATTTTATATTTATATTTTAATTTATAAAATAATATAATTTTATATGTTTCATAAATATATACATATTTATATATAAATATATTTTTATATTATGTTATATATGATACATAATATATATTTCATATATTTATATACTATATATTCCAATTTTATAATTATAAAAGAATACTATAATTTTGTTTTATATATGGACACAAACATTTTTCCCCAAAATGCTACATGTATGTAAACACCTTGCAAGGATTCAATAAACCACTGTTGATTTTCAACCAACCATGAAAATATTAATTGACATCTCTATCAAGAGATAATTGATAAGCCAGTGGTAGATCTAAAACTAATACTAGTAAAATATTTATCACAGACTCAGCAAAAAGCATAAGGTTCATCTAAGTATGATTGGAACCATGTATTTCTAAATACCTTGAAAAAGACATTTGAAGATATTATTTTTAAGGCAAGGTAAAGTACAGAATTAATTGACATCATTAAAAGTGCAACAAGTTTCCATTTTAGCAAACATTTTCTCTCCTTTGTGAATAGGAATGGCCATTGTAGCTCATTATGTGTGAAAAAAAGGAGCCCACATTGAAGGGACAAATGAATCTATTAGATTATAAGTTATCTTGAACATTTTAAGTAAGGTAACACATTAGGCATTTCATTTTATTTATTTATTGTTTTATATTTTAAGTTCTGGGGTACATAGGTATACCCAAAGTGGTTTGCTGCATCCATCACCCTGACAGCTACATTATATATTTCTCCTAATGCTATCATTCCCCTGTCTCCCACCCCTTGCTATCCCTCCCCTAGTCCCCCACACCTTGCTATCCCTCCACTAACCTCCCACCCTGACAGGCCCCAGTGTGTGATGTTCCCCTCCCTGTGTCCAACACATTAGGTTTTATACTGGGTATAAAAGGACGTCAATGTGTGGTGTTAAGCAGTGTAATGACATTAGCTGGTGCGATTTTAAAAGATCATACTCTGGCTGCTGGGGGGAGAGTGCATTGTTGGTAGACAAGAGTGAAGGCAGGCCGACAGTTAGGATATTACTGCTAATTTCAGGAGGGAAATAACCATAGCTTGAGAGAGAAAGACAATACTGGACAAGGAGAAGGAGTATTCTGATGACAGTCTTGCTGATGGACTAAATACGGTAGATGAAGAAGGGAAAATTTCATCTAATTAGATGATGAGTGAATGGATGCAGATTAAGTGTTCTTTCATAAGAGAAAGAAAAAAATTAAAAATACTATTATTTTGAGTGCAAAATCAGACAGTATTATTATTTTTTTTTAATTCTAATAACATAGCAGGTCCTAACTCCTTGAACCTTTCAATGTTACCTTATATGGAAACAGCATCTCCGTGGATGTAATTAAGAATTATATAGATTAATAATAATAATAATAATTAATTATATATAATTGTATAATTAATTATATAAATAAATTAATTTATATTATATTAATTAATATAATGATATTAATTATATTAATTATATATAATCATATAATTATATAATTGTATAATTATATATAATCATATAATTATATAATCATATAATTAATTTTATGATCATATAATTAATTATGTGATTAATTAATATGGTTACTATAGATTAATAGTTATAATTAATTATATAATTAATATAATTAATATATTAATATAATATATTAATATATTAATATAAAATATATTAATTAATATATTTATATTATATATTATATATTATAATTAATATATTATATTAATTAATATATTAATTATAATTATAATTAATATATTGATTATATTTATTAATATATTAATATATTAATAAATATAATTAGTTAATATATTAATTATATTTATTAATATATTAATATATTAATAAATATATACATAATATATAAATATATTAATATAATATAAATATATTATATTTATATGTTTATATATTATGTACATATTTATATAATATATAATGTATATATTATATATAATACGTTAAATATATAAATATATATTATATATAAATCAATATATATACCATATATATTATACTATATATACATATATATTATACTATATAATATACATACCGTATATTGCATATATAATACATATATTGCATATACCATATATTGCATATATATATAAATTATATGCATTTATATATAAATAATATATATGCAATATATGGTATGTATATTATATAGTATAATATATGTTATATATTATTATTATATATGCAATATATGGTATGTAGTATATAATTTAAAATTTATACTATATAATTATATATAATAATTATATGTAATATATATGATATAATACAATTATATATCACATCATATATAATGATATATAATATACAATGTTTATATAATATGATACATATTATTCAATATATATTTATATATTTCTTTTTGGTTTACACTAAACTCATATATTACATCATATGATTATAGATTACATATAGTATATAGTATATATTTTATATATATATGACAATATATATTTTACATATACATATATATTTCTCCCTGACTTGTTAAAGCATCTCCTTTATTTCATCTTGTCATTCAGTGCCTTGAAATTTAAGGTAAAATGTAAATTACCAGTATCTCAGAGTCAAAATGCTAATTTACAAAGGAACCCACAAAAGCCCAGAAAGTTATAGACATCTTTAGTAGCAGCTAAAAATTTCAAAATTATACCTTTTGCATGTATCATATGTGTAATTATAAGTTTAATACCCATTGTTAGAAAAAGTATGAAAACTATATTTTTGGTACAGTGTACTCAAAGTGTAGAGTTAGCACAGCCCAAGTATGTTGGAAAGTTATTTGTCAAGAATCATAATTGCTATCAAAATGAGCATACTGGCAGACCCAGTGGTTCATGCCTGTAATCCCAGCACTTTGAGGGGCTGAGACAGGTGAATCATGAGGTCAGGAGTTTGAGACCAGCCTGGCCAACATGATGAAACCCTGTCTCTACTAAAATACAAAATTAGCCGGGTGCAGTGGCAAACACCTCTAATCCCAGCTACTTGGGAGGCTGAGACATAAGAATCGCTTGCACCAGGAGTGGGAGGTTGCAGTGAGTGGAGATCACGCTACTGCACTATAACCTGGGTGACAGAGTGAGACTCTCTGAAAAAAATAAAAACAAGTATACCTTTGAACATATCTCTTCCTTTTAAACTAATAAAAAGGAAGATATTTTCCTTTTTTCTTGCATCATATATGTGCGAGAAAATCTGTGCATAAGGATGTTTGTTATATCATTCTTTACAAGAAGGTGAATTTTTTAAAAATCTGATTGAGTGAATAAATTATGTAACAACGACATTCTGAAATAGTATATGACCATTTAAAATCATGATTTAGAAAAACATTCTGTGACACTAACAAGTATTCATGATATGTAGTCAGGGCATGTTAAGCAATTGTTAAGTGCCTTAATATTTCAGTGTTTTGAGACTTACATATGGAAGTGAATTAATATACACATATAATAAATATTGAAGGTATTAATGGTGACCCTCATTTTTTTCTTGAAATCATTTTCCCTTTTCAAAATTTTAGTTTGAGCATGCATTGTTTTTGTAATCTACTTGCTGAAGAGAAAACAGAATCTGTGTATTCTAAAAAAAAGTTGCTATGGAAAAATTAAAAGATGCCCTTTATAGGATCAGAGCCCCAGAAACATTCACATAAAAGTAACTGGGTGCTTCTTTTATTTGTCTGCAGTAAGAGAGGCAGAAAAATAGGTATCTAGAGGCTAAAGAGACCTTATAAAAGAGCTGATGATGAACTCTTCTTATCTCAATTAATGACACGGAATCAGTATTCTTAAAATTCCATAAAATTGTGCACAAATGCACACAGAGCTAGAGTCAAGTATTATCTATGTTGACAGAATACCACCATGACAAAATTAATCACATTCGAATTGGACCAAAAATATTGTGCACCGAACCTTTCATTGAAGGGTGTTAGAGGTATATAGTAGGGAAGGGAGATTTTCATGACAAAGAAAATCCAATTAATTCCTTAATTTGGAGCATGCTGGTAATGTCATACTTAGTATATATTCTACTGGTTGCAGTAGGGCAAAATCATGGAAATTTATGTGTTTAGAAAAATATCTACATTACATTTTTGGGTGGCTATTTTGTACCATAAAAACCTGGTGAGTATTAGCTTTTAATAATTTCATATATATTTAAAAACTAATAAAAATAAACTAGTTTTTTAAAAATAATACTGCAGTTTTATAAAAGGAATCATAAGTAAACCAAAAAAATATCTTTTCTTTTTTTGTTTCTATATACTTCGTTAATCATATTCTATTCCGTTCATCACTGTCTTCCTTTCTCAGAGCCAGAAGTGAAATTACCATCAGTGGGCAGGGCACGGTGGCTCACATCTGTAATCCCAGCACTTTGGGAGGCTGAGGTGGGAGGATTAGGAAACCGAGAGATTTAGACCATCCTAGTCAATATGGTGAAACCCTGTCTCTACTAAAAACACAAAAATTAGCTGGGCATGGTGGTGCATGCTTATAGTCCCAGCTACTCGGGAGGCTGAGGCAGGAGAATTGCCTGAACCCTGGAAGCAGAGGTTGCAGTAAATCGAGATTGAGCCACTGCACTCTAGCCTGGTGACAGAGCGATACTGTGCCTCAAGAAAAAAAAAAGAAAGAAAAAAAAGTTACCATCAGTTACCTAGGATCATCAGCTAATAAATATGAACAGCGGTGCTTTCAAGCTCCATGTATTTCTTCAGGGATTGAATCTGTGAAAAGCACTCACATCAGATCTGAGACATGGGAAGAAGTTGTCCATTGACTCAAAATTTTGTTTAAATACTTTACTGTATACAATGTATATATGTATGAACTTCTCTGATTTGCACATTACTTTACAGATAGTATTTGCTTCATTATAACAGCAACTGAAAAACCGAAAACACAATCTAAACAATTATAAACCCATCTACTCAAATGCATGTCTTCAGCTTGCTTTAATATGAGTAAGAATCTCTACATACATGGACATACTAGTTAGATCGATCATAAAGAATTGCAAGAGATTCTGGAATCTAGGTTGGATAATGTATTTTGATTGGCTTCTTCAGCTTTTCTGACATTCCATCCCTCTGTGCATTTATCTGTGTTCAGAATCGAATCTATTGTAGAGCTGTCCTGTCGGTCTTCTACATCCCTATCCCTGTTCACATCCATTATGCCGTTGTGGAAAATTTTGCCTGACAAGAAACCCGAGCAGCACTCAGGGAAACAGAGGAACACTCTTTATTACGCTGGTGGGCCCAGAAGGGTTCACACCCAAAAGTTTGCCCCCCCCCCCCAAGAAAAGTACACAGTTTTTATAGGTAAGGGACAGGGGAAGTAACTCATAACTTTTAGACAAAGCAGCAGCTTTCTTAAGGCTTTTCAGCTAGTGAGCAATAAACTGAGGTACAGAAGCAGTAAGAGGTAGTTATTAGCAGAAAAACAGGGGCAGCTTTCAAATAAGGAAGTTGCTGACCATGTGCTAACAAAATCCTGGGCAAAACTTCCACTTCATCTCCCCCTCTGATGCTCTCTTACGGATATTAAGGAGCATCACCTTTACGCCCTGGTGCCTGTATTTAGCAGCTTGTACCCCCTGAGGGCCAGCAACTGAGCATTTGTTTTTCTAATTATCATGGCTTCAATGAAGCACCGAAGCATAATTAGGCAAGGTCCAAAGGCAAGGGCCAAGAAGATTATTAATAGCAAAACAGGAGGTGACATTTTATACCAGACATGGATAAGGAGTGTCCCTCAAGGGATGACAATGATGACAGCACAACAGAAATGCTGCCAGAATAGTTCTAAGTGTTAAGATTTCAGTCCACATTTGCTGATTCAGTGGAGTCTCCTCAAGCTTCAGCCGTGCGTTGACTAGTCAGCTTCCGGTTGTGTGACTAGAACAGGGCTTGACGAGTTCTCAGCATTCAGCTTGCAGGAGCATGATTTTCGTGGGGTGCGGAGTGTCTGATGTGCAGTCCACCAGTCACAGCGATGTGTTCGGGTGGGCCCTCTTGGCTGTGGAATAGTGTACCCACAGAACGACTCCTGCAAATTTGAGAGCAGTTGGAGTGACAAGGACTACAGTATGGGGCCCTGTCCAGACAGGATGGAGGGGTTCCTTTTTCTAATCTTTCACCCAGACCTGGTCCCCAGGTTGGAAGGGATGTACTGGATTGGCTAGGGAGACAGGTGCTCTCTCTATTACAAACTGACTGACCTGGGACAGCACCTTTCCCAATGCCTGCAGCTGGGATGTCATGCTTGTTTCCCCCAGCTATCTGAGGTCTCCCCTCACTTTGTTAACCAGAGTGGGGGGCCTCCTGAATAGGATTTCAAAGGGTGAGTAACCAGCGGGTCCTGGTGTACACCATGACTGCAACAGGGCTCGGGGAAGCACATCTACCCAGGAAGCCTGGGTTTCCTGACAGAGCTTTGCTAGTGTAACCTTCAGGGTTCGATTCATGTGCTCCACTTTCCCTGAACTTTGTGTCCTATAGGCTGTGTGAAGTTTCCACTTAATCTTTAGCATGCCGGTGAAGGCTTGGATGATCTCTGCCACAAATGCTGGCCCACTATCACTGCATATGGTGAGTGGAATCCCGTATCAGGGAACAATTTCACGAAGTAGGACATTCACTACTTCTCAGACTCTTTCCGTCTTAGTTGGGAGTGCCTCAGCCCAGCTTGAGTATGTACATACAAGGACCAGTAAGTATTTGTACCTTTACTGGGCTTGACTTCAGTGAAGTCCACCTCTGTGTCCTCAAAGGGGTAGCCACTCACCTGTTGCACCCTGGGGCAGGTTTCAGCCATTGTGGGGGGTTGCTTTTAGCACAGGTAAGACACTGATTGCTTACTGCAGCACAGAGTTTGGGGAGGGTTGCAATATAGTAATACCGTTGAGTAAGGTCTCCAGAGCGGTTTACCTAGGTGGATGAGACCATGGCACTGAGCAACTGTATGAGCCAAGTTCTTAGGCACCACTGGTCTGTTGTCAGGGAGCAGCCCCCATCCCCCGGCACTTTGCTTTGCCCCCTCCTGCTGTGCCCACTGGTTTTCTTCCTTAGAGTACTCTGGCTGTCCGACATCCTCTTGTAGCCAAGGGGTGACTGTGAACTAGTGGGCGGGGGCCTGCACAGGCTCTTTCTTCAGTGTGGCTTCCTTAGCCTCTCGTCAGCCAGCCGGTTTCCTGTAGAGATAAGATCGGGTCCTTATTGGTGGTCCTTGTTATGTATGACAGCTACCTCTTTGGGCTTCCAAACTGCTTCTAGCAGTCTGAGAATTTCTTCCTTATTTTTGATTTCTTTTCTTCCTGCTGTTAGCAGCCTTCTTTCTTTATATGTCACCCCATGTATGTGGACACCATGTATGTGGACAGTTGCAAAGGCGTACTTGGAATGAATGTAAATACCGACCGCTTTGCCTTCCGAGCGGCATAGGGTCTGAATGATGGTGTGTAATTCCACCCGTTGTGCTGACCAGCCTCTGGGCAAGGGGGCTGCCTCCACCACTTCAGTGGCAGTGGTGACTGCATACCCTGCATACCTCTCCCCATTCTGGACATAGCTGCTTCTGTTGGTGAACAGGTTTAAGTCTGCCTTTGGGAGGGGACAGTCCCTGAGGTCTGGCTGACTATCAAAGACCTCATCTACCATTCCCTCACAGTCATGGTCCGGGGCCCCCTCCTCCGTGGCCGAGTTGAGGTCACGCACAGTCTCAATAGTGACCTGTGGGTTTTCACAGAGCAGCCCTTGGTACTGGGTTAAACGGGCATTTGAGAGCCACCAGTGCCCCTAACTTCTCTCCTCTCTCTGTCTCTCTCCTCTCTCTCTCTTCTCTCTCTCTCTCTCTCTGTTTCAATTTCTCTCCTCTCTCTCTGCCAAGGCCCAATAGTCTGGGTGAGGACCCCAAGTGCAGTTTTGTTTCTCTCCTGAATGAACAGATTGAATTCTCAGGTGACGTGTGGAAGTCCTAGTGCTGGGGCACTTTGGAGCAGTGCCTTCATTTCCCATAAAGCCATGTCTTGGCTATCACCCCACTCAAGGGGTCTATCTTCTGGCCCAGTTAGGACCCCATAGGGAGGCCTTGCTGTGTCCGAGAAGCTGGGAATCCATATGTGGCAGAAGCCTGCCACCCCAAGAAACTCCTGGAGTTTCTGCTTGGTGTTGGGAGTGGGCATGGAGGAAATCACCCTTTTTCTCTCTGGTCCCAGGGACTGGTGTCCTTTGGTGATGATGAAATTCAGGTTCCTCACCTGTTGTCTGCAGATTTGGGCCTTAGCCATCCCTGGGGCGTTTGTCTCTGCCCAGACTACGGGGAAGACATCCAGGAATTCTGGTGGGTTTTTCTCTGACCTCTTGGCACTGTGCAGTTTCCATTCTTCCTCACGTGGAAGTGTGACTGCCAGGATCAGGCCCCCCTTTGGCTCACTCCAAGTCAGACTGGCTGGTCCCCTGGGGTGCAAAGGTGATTTGCATCCCTGGTTGCTTAATAAGTCTCTTCCCAGGAAGGAGACAGGACATTCTGGTAGGTAAAGGAACTCATGGCATACCTGGTGTCTCCCCAATTGGCATATCCAATCTTGGCAGAACAGCTAGGGCTCTGCCTGGTTGCCTGTTGCCCCCCAAACAGTTGCCTTCCAGTTGCTAAATGGGACAACTGGAGTGGTGACCACTGAGTACTCCACTCTGGTGTCTACCATAAAAGTCATTGGGTGGTCCTCGATCTTCATCTTGACCATGGGCTCTCGGTGCCAAGTTTCATAGAGCCTGGCCTGTCCTAGTCTGAGTCCATTCTGACTGAGTCCATCCCGGCCAAGCCAATCAGGTGGGCCTGGCTAGCCTCTGGCTGATCATTCTGCCCTCCCTCAGGGGGGGTGCCCCATCTGGGACCGTCCACTTGGGGCATTTGTTCTTCCAGTGTCCCACCTCTCTGCAGCATGCATACTGATCTAGCTACAGGGGAGGGTGCTCAGATCCCTCCCTTTGCACGTGGAGTGTGTCAGGCAAGGCTGGTGGGCTGGGGGCTGGGGGCTGAGGGTGCCGGAAGGACATAAGGCAGTAGCAGCTCCTCCTTGGGGTCATCCTGATGAATGGGTTGCTTGGTTCCCTCATTGCTTGGGCAACGAAGACCTTGCACTGTCCATTCCTATCAGCGCAGAATTGAACCCAAGGTGGGGGGGAGTCTGAGCTCTTTCCAACCAGGAATCAATATATGGGAACTGGTCTGGGTGGTGGAGGTTGCTGGTCACAGCCTTCCAAACAGCCTGCAGCTTGGAGACTTCCAGGGTGCCCTCTGGTGGCTAGCCAACACTAAGCACCAGCCACTTTGATCTGCAGAGGGTTTTTAGCTCTCCTGGGGTAGTTTTAACCCCATAATCTCCAGAAAAGCCCTTCCTGAAGTTTTTGACTATACAATCTAGGACTGTGGGCTTAGACTGACTTCCTCATGATGTGTGTCCCCTTTTGAATGGTGATGCAAGACAGACAAAGGAGGGGTGTTCCATGAAGGACCACTCAGTGCCCACCTGGCCACGCCCCTTGCAGGAACTTAGGCGCCTCTTAGCAGTCAGCAGGTCGGTATAATCCCCAGTCAGATCAAGCTCAGCTTGCGCTCAGCTGGATGCTGCCATAAGCCTATGAGGTGCGCCACAGAAACACAGGCTGTAGCCCAGTCGAGCTCCGTAGTTTGCACCGTGGAGCTCCAGATTGGAGGTTCAAGAGTGGGCTCTTGAGCTCCCCACACGCTCACTCAGGTTATCACATTCCCAACCTAACTCGAAAAATCCACCTACCGTCTCCAAATGGAGACCCTGGGAGGTGATCAGACTCCCCTTCCGTCCGCAGACGGGCCTGACTAAATCTACCTGCTGTCTCCAAATGGAGACCCCCCTAGAAGGTTATCAGGCTCCCCTTCGGTCCGTAGGCAGGCCTGGCCAGAGTCGGTCCCGGGACTTAACCTTATCCAGATTTCCCCTCAGTTCAGCCCATCTCCCCTGCAAGTCCAGCGAGCTGCAATGCCGAGGTGGCAGCAGTTCCACTTCCAGGGAAGGAAGCCCTGTAGAAGCTTACAGTGCGGGGGAGGGGAGGGGGGGCAAGCTGCCTCATTCCCCGGTGGGGAACAAGCGAGCTGTCTGTCCTTTCTGACCCCAAACTGGTGGCTCAATGGGCCAAAGTGGTTGAGTTTTTGGGTCAGGGAACCAAATGTTGCGGAAAATTTTACCTAACAAGAAACCCGAGCAGCACTCAGGGAAACAGAGGAACACTCTTTATTACGCTGGCGGGCCCAGAAGGGTTCACACCCAAAAGTCTGGACCCCCTCTAAGAAAAGTACACCGTTTTTATAGGTAAGGGGACAGAGGAAGTAACTCATAACTTTTAGACAACGCAGCAGTTTTTCTTTAAGGCTTTTTAGCTAGTGAGAAATAAGCTGAGGCACAGAAGCAGACAGAGGCAGTTATGAGCAGAAAAACAGGGGCAGCTTTAAAATAGGGAAATTGCTGACTATGTGCTAACAAAATCCTGGGCAAAACTTCCACTTCAATACTTCTGTTATAATAAATAGTATTTACAAGTTGTTCCCATCACTCAATGGAGCTCATAGCTCCATTAAAACAGGGAAAAATGCTCATCTTTCTATACTTGAAATCAAGCAAAGTGTCCAGCTACCTGATAGACTGTAGGGATTCACAAAGAATGAATCACAGTGATACTGATATTTCAAAAATATTATAGAAAATCAAAACTGTAAATTTCGGTGATGATACTCAAAAAAACTCTGGCCATTTACTTGTAACAATAGTTGATTTAAAATAAGTTCTTCTTTCAGCTTATATTTAAAAAATAAGATTTAAGGTAATATAATTAATGAGGAGTGTTATAAAGATGTAAAATACATCTCCTAGAAATTATTAAATTATTTCTCAAAATTAAGAAAATTTTAATATTATATATTTCTCCCTGACTTGTTAAAGCATCTTGTTATAAAGATGTAAAATACATCTCCTAGAAATTATTTCAATTAAATTATTTATTAAAATTAAAAAAACATATTTCTCCCTGACTTGTTAAAGCATTTTCAGTTAGAATTCAATAATTTGGTTATGTAAACTCTGCCGTAGTTTACATTGAGACAGTAAACTGGAAAAAAATACTATTTTTTTTATATGTTAAAAATATATTAACTACAGAAGGAAAAATTAGTATCCTGACCTACATACAAGCTAACTGGTAAGAAAAAAAAACACGAATACATGTATTTATTACTATCCCAGCTTAAGGTTAGAATAAATGTGGATAGCAAGAGAGAGTATGTGGGTGTGAGTGCAGATGTGTGTCAGAGGATGAGGTTTATAGCTGTTGTGTGCACATAGGGAAGTATATGTGTACAGTCCCACATGTGTGTTTAGTGTCAGAAATGCATCAAAACCAAATTCTGAACTTAATTCTACAATAAAAATAAAGCAAAGAATGTATTAATAATAATTTTACTCATCATTGTCCCATAAATACACTTGAGAGAGTGAGAAAAAGTCTGCTTGCATTTATGCTTAAACACTTCTAACCTTCCAGTTCCCTAAGTAATGTGGTGTTTTGGCTTATTTGTGAGCATGTAGCCTTCTTTGCTAGAATCCAACCCAAACAAACAGATCCTTATGCAATCTGTTGCAGGCTTTTTCATATAAATAGAAGATTAAGAAAAAATGATGTCTATCCTACCAATGCTGGTAATTTGTGTAGCTAGTTTTCTACTCTACTTTTGAATTCCTTTTTGTTGAGACATGATTTGGGGGACTTAATGTGAGCACCTTACAAGCTACCTAGACATGAAAGTTTCTGACAATCATTGACTGTAAAAATCTAAGCTTCAATTAATGTCTATCATCAAATTAAGAGATAATGTTAGTTTTCACACTTCAGTTATCAGCTGAATGCTTTAACTATTCTTATTAGGGGCTTTTAGCACATCAAAAAAGGGGATAAGCAAAACAAATGATTAGCTCTGGTCATTTACTCAGCTTCAATGGTAGTTTGATTTTTTAACAATGCATTTCTAATGAATGTAATTGCCACTTGTTTAAGGATCCTAATTTTAGTACAAACACAAAAGTATGAATCAGGCAACATATGTTATGATTTGCTGCTCTATATTCTCTATACATACAAGTACCCATAGGCATATATAGATATATATTATTTTAAAAATCATCAATTTATAATTCAGGTTAAGTTGCCAAATTCCATATTTTGGTTTCCAAACCGGCTTTTCCACAGACTTTTCTCTCTCTAACAAAAGGAGATGTATGTTCTATTAAAAGAAAACAAATCTTTCAAAAGCTTAATCTTCTGGATTTTCTTTTGGCGTGTAAGCAAATTATAAAGAGAACGATGTAATGTCTGTTGCTTACAAATGCCTAAAATAACCTACAAATGGTTAATAACAATTAGCAGTTCTATTTTTGCTAATTGATTTGTGCCATGTTAACAACAACAACAAAAAATCTACACAGAGAAATCCCTTACTTTATGAGTTTTTTGTTTTGTTTTGTTTTTGAGAGGGAGTCTTATTCTGTCACCCAGGCTGGAGTGCAATGACACAGTCTTGGCTCAATGCAACCTCTGCCTCCCATGTTCAAGAGATTCTCCTGTCTCAGCCTCCTGAGTAGCTGCGACTACAGGCATGTGCCACCACATCTGGCTAATTTTTGTATCTTTAGTAGAGATGGGTTTTCACTATGTTGGCCAGGCTGGTCTCAAACTCCTGACCTCATGATCCACCCACATTGGCCTCCCAAAGGGCTGGGATTACAGGCATGAGCCACCATGCCTGGCCTACTTTATGAGTATTTTAAGCCAGTAAGTTGTATATAACATTGCACAATGAATTTATTTTACAATTAATCTATTTGGTCTGATAGGGGAACAAACGCAATTAACATTACAGGCAGATGCTTACAAAGTCTTTAGGAAATTGACCACTTCATTGTAGTTAAAACGTATATTATTTGAAGGCATAAATGGATATAAGATTGCCTTTTATGATTGGACTTTGGTACTAAGTTACAATAGGCCATAGTCCTACTGTTAGCCTTAATAGCATTAGTTTGGATATTATCAAAAGAACAATTAACACCTACTGATATGATCACAGATGGCATCAAAGAGTAAGAGGAACTCAATTTTACAGGGACACTCATCTCAGGCTTTTATGTTGGTAGTGCCAGTACAAAAATGGCTATAAAATTCAATGACAATATTCCCCATAACTATTAGTGGTACATCATCAAAACTGGTAGAAAATTAAAATATTTTTTCTATCTTGCTTCATTTTGAAGAAGGGTGTCCTGTCTGATTGTCTGCTAATAATAGCTCTGTGACTCTGGGTATGTTACTAAATTTCTCTGAGGATAGGTTACTTACCTGCAAAATTGAGACTAATAATAACACTAATTCCCAGATGGTTATTCGGCTTAAATCAGGAAATTTCAGATAAAAGGCGTAGCTCCCCTGTTGCTTACATATAAATGTGAGTTCTTATTGTCCTGATTTTGATGATGTTATCTTTAATGATTTTATGGACTCTGCAGGAAGCTTTAATAAATGTGAACTTAGAAATACTTTGTGTTTTTGATAGATACCATTAGCCCAATTTCCAAAGAAGGTCTATAATTTTAGTTACAAAGTGATGATAAATTTTCTTATGTGCCTTTCAACTTCAGAGGGATTTTTTTCCTGCTATTAGTGGAATGTATTTCATTTACGGATTAGATTTCTGAGAATAATTTAATAGTAAATTATTGTTTTATTATACTGCTATTTCATTTTCCTAATAGTTTCTTTGCTTCAGTTTTCAACGGATATTATTATAGTTTCCTTTGATTATAATATCAATTTCTAGTGTGTGGCTAGCATTCTTCTAGCTTTATAGAATGAATTAAGGTGCTTTGGGGCTTTCCTATATTCTAACACATTTAAATAGCCTGGAAGTTATCTATTCCCTGACACTTGTAGAAGTTCACAGTGGCATTTTTGAGCAAAGTACAAATAATTCAAGGGGAAAAAAATGACTTATTTTTTTTTGTTTTTATTTGGTTACTTATTATATGTTTAATTATGAGTTAGCTTTGGGAATTTATATTTTTCTACAAAAACCCAGCGATATAGAATTCTGGAAAAGCCAAGAGGACCCCTGAAAACAAAGTAGAAAATACAATCTAGTTATCTGAAGAATCATTCAGTCACTTTTAAGGATAGAAACTAATCTTTCAAAAATTGAGTTCTCTTTAAGTTTCACAAAGAAATTTTAGACATATTCACAAGTATTACATCTATTTGGTCCTTTTGGACAAATTTCATGAAAAATTGTTTTAAGGAAAGGAGACAGAAATGTCGCTAAATTAGATGACTCATCTAAAATCAGATGAATTACCTACCTCACATCCATTAAAATGGCTATCAAAAAGAAAATAAGAAAGGAACAGAAAACAAGTGTTAGTGAGAATGTGGTGAAATTGGGACCCTCCTGTACTGTTAATGGAAATGTAAAGTGGTACAACCTCTAGGGATAACAGTATGGTGGCTCCTTCAAAAATTAAAACTAGAATTACCATATGATACAGCAATTTTACTTTTGGGGTATACACCCAAAGGAATTGAAACCTTGGCCTTGAAGAAGCATTTGTACACTCATGTTCAAAGCATCATTACTTATCATAGTCATAAGTGAAAGCAACTCAAGTGTTTATCATGGATAAATGGATAAGAAAAATGTAGCATATATACACAATGGAATAGTATTCAGCCTTTAAAAAGAAAGTCATTTTTCTTTTTAAAGAAAAATAAAAATCCCTACCATATGGATTAAACTTGTGGTAGGCTACATATGTCGATACTATGCTGTTAAATAAGGCAACCACAAAAAGACAAATACTGTCTGATTCCACTTATATATAGGGTACTTAGTGTAGTCAAATTCATAGAGACACAAAGTAGAATGGTGATTGCCAGAGGCTGGGGGAAGAGAAAAAGGGGTATTATTTTTTAATGGGTATAGAGTTTCATTTCAGTTTGGCATAAAGAAAAGTATTCTGGAGATGGATGGATGATGGTGATGGGTGCATAACAATATGTGTACTCAATATCACTGAATTGTCTACTTAAAAATGGTTAAGGCCGGCCATGGTGGCTCACACCTATAATCCCATAGGTCAAACTGGGCAGATCACCTGAGGTCAGGAGTTTGAGACCAGCCTGGCCAACACGGTAAAATCTCATCTCTACTAAAAATTAAAAATATAGTGAGGCATGGTGGCACAGGCCTGTAATCCCAACTACTGGGGAGGCTGAGGCAGGAGAATTACTTCAATCCAGGAGGCAGAGGTTGCAGTGAGCCGAGATGGCGCCACTGGACTCTAGCCTGGGTGATGAGAGTGAAACTCCATTTCAAGAAAAAAAAAAAAAAAAGGTTAAGATGATAAATTTTATGGTACATATACTTTACTGCAACTTTCTTAAAAAATATCAAATGCCTAGAACATGACTGAGCCAAGCCAAGGAATATCACCTGAACTAGAACCTTCTGAACTATGCTTGTCCACTCTAAGTTGAACAGGGCATATTTCTTCCATACATAGTCTCCAAGTAAAATTTCTTATTTTTGAATTGGTCCGCACTTTTATATATTAAAAAATAAAAGAAAAATTTGAAATGTTAGCAAATAAGGCCCTAAGGCAATGCATAATAATTTTCCCTCCAAAATAGGCATCCATCCTATTGAAAGACCCTTCTCTTGGGAGCCATGCCTGACTCTTCTAACACTGTGCTGTGTGCACGTGTTTCCCTTCAACATGCCCACTACACCCTAGTCTTTCTTTACACTTCTCAATTTTCTATATTCTAAATATCTTCTTATTTTCTTTTCCCCTCTCGAGTGGGAATCTCTGGAGAATAGCCAATAGACGAAGACATAAGCTTTACCCCCTGTTTCTACTCTCATGGAATGGATTTCAATTGTTTAGTGTTCTGACTTCCCCGTTAGCCCACAGGTTTTTCTATGCATGCAGCAGAGTTAATAAATATCTGAGGACTTATTTTATCCAAAGTGCTGTGCTACAGTCCATGGAGATAGCAGCATAAAAATTTTTTAAAAAAGAAAAGATCCAAAATTTCTTTTCTCACTTGGATGGATAGTAAACAAGATAAAGAAATGCAGTCCAGGTTGGTTGCCATGGCTCACACCTGTAATTCCAGCACTTTGAGAGGCTGAGGCAAGAAGATCACTTAAGGCAAGGCGTTTGAGGCCAACATGGTGAAACCCTGTCTTTACTAAAAACAGAAAAAAAATTAGCCGGGCATGGTGGTATGCACCTGTAATCCCAGACACTGGGGAGGCTGAGGCAGGAGAACCGCTTGAACTCGGGACGCAGCAGTTGCAGTGAGCCAAGATCACACCACTGCACTACAGCCTGTGTAACAAAGCAAGAGTCTGCCTCAAAACTAAATAAATAAAATAAAAACAAATGCTGTCCATATGATGTTGCATATGTGATAAGATAAAAACAAAACAGAGAAGGAGATATAAAATGTCTGCCTATGTAAAAAAAAGAAAAATATTATTGCATCATTTTATAGAATTTAATAATTATTAATTATACATATGCCTAGCCAAGTAAAAAGACAAAGAGTTCAATAAAAGTTGTAGATGATAACTATGAGATGATAACAGAAAATAATAGGAGGAAGAAAAGGAAGAAGAAAAAAAAGATACATTGTGTTTTCTCTACAAAACTATCACAAGACTTGAAGTGAATTATGAAAATTATGAGAAATTGTTTTAGAAACAAACAGATATGGTATGGTGCCTGTGCTCAGGCTGCAACTTATGCTGAGGTGATTCCCACTCGCATTGTTCCTTGTCCTTGTCATCCCTCCATGCCTCCATGCCACAGGTAGCAGAGCCAAAGAGCCAAAGAAGCTGTGCCCTTGGGTTACCCTTGATTGGCACCTCTTGATGAGGTGAAGATATTATTTCTATTATATTTTTTTCTTGTATCCTGTGATAAACCTAAATGCAGTTCAAATTTTATTAAACCTTTTTTTTTATTTTTGAGACAGAGTCTCTCTGTCACCCAGGCTGGAGTGCAGTGGCACAATCTCGGCTCACTGCAACCTTCACCTCCTGGGTTCAAGTGATTCTCATGCCTCAGCCTCCCAGCTGGGATTACAAGCACCCGCCACTACATCTGGCTAATTTTGTATTTTTAGTAGAGATGGGGTTTCACCCATGTTGGCCAGGCAGGTCTCAAACTCCTGACCTCAGGTGATCCACCCGCCTTGCCCTCCCAAAGTGCTGGGATTATAGGCATCAACCACTGTGCATGGTCTATCCAAACATTTTTATGTTGTGTGAGTCTGATAGACAACTTCTAACTAGAGTTGTGCTGTTTTAGTAATCCGAGTAGATGAGATTCTCCTTTTGAAAGTCAAAGTCTACAAACTCCAGTGCCCACAGGAACCTAGAAAGTAACATAAATAAGAGCATATTTAAGAAAAAACTGAAAGGAATGAGGGAAGAATGTCTGTGGCAGGCTGAACAATAGCCCTTTCTCCCCTGTAAAATCAAGTTAAGGATCTTGAGATTGGGAGATTTTCTTGGATTATCTGGGTAAGTTCAATGTAATTGAAAAGGGAGGCAAGAAGGTCAAAGACAGAGGAGATGTGACAAAGTAATTAGGGATTGGAATAATGTTCTTTGAAGGAGGAGACCATGAGTCAATGAATGCAGGCACCCTCTAGAAGCTGAAAGTGACAAGAAGATAGATTCTCCCCTAAAGCCTCCACAATGAACACAGCACTGACAAAACTGATTTTAAACTGACCTGCAGAAATTTAAGGAAGTAAGTTCAGCATTTCTTATGTTTTAACAGGAATTCATCTTTTAAAAAATAAAACTCAGGAGAATAGATAAAGGTCATGCATTCAGGATTTAGTACAGACCAAAGATATCTGGTTTTCTGCCCAGTCTCCTCAGAGCCACCAGATGGGAAAGACTAAGTCTGCTGAAACAGATATTGCAGCTGCCCCTTCCACAAGGGCTCCATCCCAGGAGATCAGAGTTCTGTTTTTAAGCCCCTGGCTGCAGTTGCTGCAATGTCTGCAGGGAGGCACTGGCTTATGAGGAGGGATACTGTTAAACTGTGATTTTGAGGAAAACATTTTTTTACAGTTTTATTTTTGTAAAAAAAATGCAACAGGCTCCCAGGGGAAGGGCAGCCACCATCACTGCAGCTCATGTGTGCCATTTTCCCCTGCTACTGCCAGGGAGACTAGATGGTTTGGACCAGGGGGAGTTCCTCACAACACAGCACAGTGGCTGTGGCAGATTGTAGCCAGACTGCTTCTTTGTGGAGGGTGGTGGATCCATCCAGCCCTCCTCATAAGCCAGTGCCTCCCTGCAGACATTGCAGCAACTGCAGCCAGGGGCTTATAAACAGAACTCTGATCCCCTGGGATGGAGCCCTTGTGGAAGGGGCAGCTGCAATATCTGTCTCAGCAGACTTAGTCTTTCCCATCTGGTGGCTCTGAGGAGACTGGGCAGTCTAGATGAGTGGAATTCTTCCCAGTGCAGAGCACCTACTCCATCAAGGGGTAGCCAGACTGCTTTTTCAAGCAGGTCTTGATCCTGTGTTTACTGACTGGTTGAGACCTTGCAGCGGGGGTGTCTAGACATCTCATATAGGCATATTCTCACTGGCCTCAGGTTGGTGCCCCTCTGGGACCGGGCTCCTGGAGAAAAGAGCAGGCAACCATCTTTGCTGTTCTGCAACCTCCACTGATGATACCTCCAGGTGCTGGAGGGACCCAGGCAAACAGGGTCTGGAAGGGACCTCCAGCAAACTGCATCAGCTCTGTGGAAGAGGGGCCTCACTGTTAAAAGAAAAACAAACAGAAAACTACAACATCAACAAAAAGACCCCCCAAAAACCCATACAAAGGTCAGTAGCTTCAAAGATCAAAAGTAGATAAACCCATGAAAATGCAACACAAAAACATGGATAATTCAAAAAGCCAGAGTGTCTCTTCTCCTAATGAACACAACACCCCTCCAGCAAGGGCACAGAACTGGAGTGAGTCTGACATGGATGAATTGACAGAAGTAGGCTTCAGAAAGTGGGTAATAATGAATGTTGCTGAGCTAAAGGAGTATGTTCTAACTCAATGCAAAGAAGAACAATGGTAAAACATTACAGGAATTTTTAGTCAGAATAACCAGTTTAGAGAAGAACATAAATGACCTGATAGAACTTAAGAACACAGCACAAGAACTTCATAATGCAACCACAAGTGTCAATAGCCAAATAGACCAAGTAGAGGAGAGAATCTCAGAGCTTGAAGACTGTCCTGTTGAAATAAGTTAGGCAGACAAGATTAGAGAACAAAGAATGAAAATGAATGAACGAAACCTCCAAGAGGTATGGGATTATTTAAAAATACCAAACCTATGATTGATTGGGGTACCTGAAAGAGATGAGGACAACAAAACCAAGTTGGAAGACATACATCAGTATATCATCCAGGAGAACTTTCCCAAGCTGAAAAGACAGGCCAACATTCAAATTCAGGAAACTCAGAGAACCCCAGTAAGGTACTCCATGAGAAGATCAACCCTAGGACATATAATCATCAGATTTTCCAAGGTTGAAATGAAAGAAAAAATGTTAAGGGCAGCTGGAAAAAAAGGTGAGGTCACCTACAAAAGGAAGTTCATCAGACTAACAGTAGGCCTCAGTGGAAACCCTACAAGCCAGAAGAGATTGGAGGGCAATGTTCAACATTCTTAAAGAAAAGAATTTCCAACCCAAAATTTCATATCCTGCCAAACTAAGCTTCATAAGCAAAGGAGAAATAAAATCCTTTTCAGACAAGCAAATGCTGAGGGAATTCATCACTACCAGGCCTGCCCTGCAAGAGCTCCTGAAGGAAGCACTGAATATAGAAAGGAAAAGCCATTACAGCCACTACCAAAACACACTCAAGTATACAGACCAATGACACTATGAAGCAACTAAATTAACAAGTCTGCTAAATTAATTGGCCAGCATCATGATGACAGGATCAAATTTACACATTAAATGTAACTTAAAATGTAAATGGGCTCAATGCCCCCAATTAAAAGATGCAGAATGGCAAGTTAAATAGAGTCAAAACCTATGAGTGTGCTGTATTCAAGAGACTCATCTGATGTGCAAAGGCACACATAGGCTCAAGATAAAGGGAAGGAGGAAAATTTACCAAATGAATGGAAAGCAGAAAAAAAGCAGGGGTTGTAATCCTAGTTTCTGACAAAACAGACTTAAAACCAACAAAGATTAAAAAAAAAGATGAAGGACATGACATAATGGCAAAGGGTTCAATTCAACAAGAAGAGTAACTATCTAAATATATATGCACTCAATACAGGAGCACCCAGATTCATAAAGCAAGTCCTTAAAGACCTTTAAAAGGACTTAGATTCCCACACATTAATAGTGGAAGACTTTAGCACCCCACTGTCAATATTAGACAGATCAAGATAGAAAATTAGCAAAGATTTTAAGGACTTGAACTCAACTCTGAATCAAGTGGACCTGATAGATAGCTGCAGAACTCTCCATCCCTATACAGCAAAATATATATTCTTCTAGATGGCACATGTCACTCACTCTAAAATTGATCACATAATTGGAAGTAAAACACTCTGCAGCAAGTGCAAAACAACTGAAATCATAGCAGACTCTCAGACTACAGTGCAATTAAATTAGAACTCAATATTAACAAACTCAAATCAAAACCACACAGCTATGGAAATTGAATAATCTGCTGCTGAATGACTCTTGAGTAAATAAAGAAATTAAGGCAGAAATCAAAAAGTTATTTGAAACTAATGAGGAAAAAAAAGCGGCAGCATACCAGAATTTCTGGGACACAGCTGAAGCAGTGTTAAGAGGGAAATTTATAACACTAAATACCCACATCAGAAACCTAGAAAGATCTCAAACTGTCATCCTCATATCATAACTAAAAGAACTAGAGAACCAGGAGCAAACACAACCCAAAGCTGACAGAAGACAAGAAATAACTAGGATCAGAGTGGAACTGAAAGAGATAGAGACATGAAAAACCCTTCAAAAAATTAACGAGCCCTTTCTGGCAGTGACAAGCTACCCATGAAAACATGTCCCTCACAAACGATCTCCTTCATCCCTCTCCTGAAGAGGAGAAGAGGAAACAAGAAGAAACACCTGGTGAAGAGCCCCAATTCCTACTTCACGGATGTGAAATGTCCAGGATGCTATGAAATCACCATGGTCTTTAGCCATGCACAAATTTTAGTTTTGTGTGTTGGCTGCTCCACTGTCCTCTAGCAGCCTACAAGAGGAAAAACAAGGCTTACAGAAGGATGTTTTTTCAGGAGGAAGCAGCACTAAAAGCACTCTGAATCAAGATGAGTGAGAAACCATCTCAATAAACATGTTTTGGATTTAAAAAAATTAACAAATCCAGGAGCTGGTTTTTTGAAAAAATTAATAAAATAGGCCACTAGCTAGATTAACAAAAAAGAAAAGACAGAAGAATTAAATAGACACAATAAAAAATTGTACAGGAGATAGCACCACAGACCCCACAGAAATACAACGATCAGAGAATTCTCTAAACCCCTCTATGCAAATTAACTAGAAAGTCTAGAAGAAATAGATAAATTCCTGGACATATACTCCCTTCTATGACTGAATCAGGAGGACGTTAAATCCCTGAATAGACCAATAACTAGTTCTGAAATTGAGACAGTAATAAATAGCCTACCAACCAAAAAAAGCCCAAGATAAGAAGGATTTACAGCTGAATACTACCTGAGGTAAAAAGAGGAGCTGGTATCATTTCTTCTGAAACTATTTCCAACAATTGAAAAGGAGGGACTCCTCCCTAACTCATATTATGAGGCCAGTATCATTCTGATACCAAAACCTGACAGAGATACAAAATAAAAAGAGAGAGAGAAAGAAAGAAAACATCAGGCCAGTTTCCTTAATGAGCATCAGTGCAACAACCTCCAAAAAAAAAAATACTGGCAAACAAAGTCTGGCGTCATATACAAAAGCTTATCCACCAGGATCAAGTTGACTCCATCCCTTGGATGCAAGGCTGGTTTGACATATACCAATCAATAAATGTCACTTATTATATACACAGAACTAAAAACAAAGACCACATGATTATCTCAATAGATGCAGAAAAGGCCTTTGATAAAACTCAACATCGCTTCATGTTAAAAACTCTCAATAAATTTGTTATTAAAGGAACATACTTCAAAATAATAAAAGCCATTTATGACAAACCCACCAACAATATCATACTGAATTTACCTTTGCAACTAGTACAAGATAAGGATGCCTTTTCTCACCACTCCTATTCAACATAGTATTGGAAATTCTGGCCAAGGAAATCAGGCTAGAGAAAGAAATAAAGAGTAATAAAATATGAAGAGATAAAATCAATTTGTCTTTGTTAGCAGATGACATGATCTCATGTCTAGAAAACCCTATTTTCTTAACCCAAAACCTTCTTAAACTGATAAGCAACTTCAACAAAGTCTCAGGATACAAAGTCAATGTGCAAAAATCACAAGCATTCTTATATACCAACAATAGACAAGCAGATAGCCAAATCATGAGTGAACTTCCATTCACAATTGCTATAAAGACAATAAAATACTTCAGAATACTGCTAACAAAGGATATGAAGCACCTCTTCAAGGTGAACTATAAACCACTGCTCAAGGAAATCAGAGAGGACACAATCAAATTTCAAAGCATTCCATGCTCATGGACAGGAAGATCCAATATCATAAAAATAGCCATATCCCTAAAGTAATTTATAGTTTCACTGCTATTCCCATCAAACTACTATTGACAGAATGAGAATTATAATTCTCTAACAGAATAGATATATCAGAAATAATACTGGATATCTATAATCATCTGATCTTCCACAAACCTGACAAAAACAAGCAATGGAGAAAGGACTCTCTATTTAAAAAACGGTGCTGGGATAACTGGCTAGCCATATGAAGAAAATTGAAACTGGACTCCTTCCTTACACCTTGTACAAAAAGTAACTCAAGATGGATTGAAGATTTAAATGTAAAACCCCAAACTATAAAAGCTCTAGGAGAAAATCTAGGCAATTCCATACAGGACATAGGCATGGACAAAGATTTTATGATGAAAACATGAAAACTAATTGCAACGAAAGCCAGAATTGACAAATGGGATCTAATTAAGCTAAAGAAGTTCTGCAGAGCAAAAGAAACTAGCATCAGAGTGAACAGGAAACCTACAGAATAGGAGAAAATTTTTGCAAACTCTCCATCTGACACAGGTCTAATATCCAGATTCTACAAAGAACTTAAACAAATTTTTAAGAAAAAAACAACCACATTAAAAAGTGGGCAAAGGACATGAACAGACACTTCTCAAAAGAAGACATTTATGCAACCCAAAAGCATATGAAAAAAACCCAACACTACTGAGCATTAGAGAACCACAGTGAGACACCACCTCACACCAGTCAAAATGATGATTATTAAAGTCAAGAAACAACAAATGCTGGCAAGGTTACAGAGAAATAGGAGAACTTTTACACTGTTGGTGGGAATGAAAATTGGTTAAACCATTGTGGAAGACAATGTGGCAATTCCTCAAAGACCTAGAACCAGAAATACCATTTGACACAGCAATCCCTTTACCACGTATATACCCAAAGAATATAAATCATTGTATTTTATATGAACACATATATTTTATATTACTGAATATGTTCATTGCAGCACTATTCACAATAGCAAAGACATGGAATCAACCCAAATGTCCATCAGTGATAGACTGGATAAAGAAAATGTGGGTATATAACACCATGGAATACTATGCAGCCATAAAAAGGAATGAGATGATGTCTTTTGCAGGGACATGGAAGGGGCTGGAAGCCATTATCCTCAACAAACTAATGTAGGAACAGAAAACCAAACACCGTATGCTGTCACTCATAAGTCAGAGCTGAACAATGAGATCACATGGACACAGGGGGGAGAACAATGCACACTGGGGCCTGTCGGGGGCATCAGGGAAGAGAGAGCCTCAGGAAAAATAGCTTATGCATGCTGGGCTTAATACTTAGGTGATGGGTTGATAGGTGCAGCAAACCACCATGATGCATGTTTACCTATGTAACAAATCTGCACATCCTGCACAGGTACCTCAGAACTTAAATATTTTTTAAAATGCAAAAAAGTACCATGTCAAGTGTAATTTACCCTTTCATATTAAAAATGATAAAAATAATACTTCTGTCTAATGATTATAATAATACTTCTGTCTAATGCTAATTACTTTTAGGTAAAAAAGAAAAGAGGAAAGACAATAGATTGATTCTTTGTCATTCATCATTGGTTTCCACTACTGCAAATTTATGTCTAATTTTAAGAGACAAGCTTCCTAATCAGTTATGATAAAATATGTTAGAAGTTCAGCTTCACAGTTAACCATGGTTAATTGAGTTTCCTTGATTTTCAATTTGAAATTTGCTTCTACAAATTATAATCAGTATAAATGAAAAGAATCTTATTGGAAGAGAAATATTTAAATTACTATCTCTCTAAAATACTGATAAAGTAATATTTTTAATTTTATGCATATAGAATCACAGCTGAGCTCTAGAATAAATATAGTAGGTCAAATTTTTATTTAATTGAAATTATCCAGAAAAGTAGTCAATTTATTAACACTTAACAACCATATACTTAAACTTTTCTCCATATTAAGCATTCATCAGTTGCCAGAGTAAAATAATGCTTTGCCTATGTTATAAATAAAGTAGCAAAAATTGACATAAGAAATTGACAGTTTTTAGCCAGGTGTGGTGGTGTGCAAGCCTGTAGTCCCAGCTACTTGTGGGAGAGTGGGAAGATCATGAAGCGCGGGAGCTGAGGCAAGAGGACTGCTTCAGCCCAGGAGAGTGAGGCTGCAGTGAGCCAAGATCACACCACTGCACTGCAGCCTGGGTGACAGAACAAAACCCTGTCTCAAAAAAAAAAAAAAAAAAAAAAAAAAGGAAATAAATTGACAATTTTATGTCAAGAATTTGTAATTATCATCTTCCAAATCTCCAATACTAATATCTTAAATTGAACAGTGCTAGCTAATATTTAATCCATTTTTCCAATAAATTTAGAGGTCACATTAATTAATAAAGGTAGATTGGATCAAAAACATAAGCTGATCAAGATCAGAATTAAACATGAACGATTCTCTTAGTTCAAGTTAAGATTTCATGACTGGGAGACTTCTATGGAGTTTCGGGGACAAGATTTAACATCTTCACAAGAACAACCAAAAAAAGAAAACAAATAAACAAAATTCAACAGATAAAATATATGAAATGGTGGTTTGCAAGACAGTGGATATTCCGCAACAAGGAACAGCGATTGCTGAAAACTGAGGATTAACTCTTATAGGTGACAGGATCTGGGAGACGAATGCAAAAGAAAGAACTCCAGAGATCTGTAGACAGGTCTCTTGCATATTTAGCAAAGTATTGATCAATGTATTGTTGTAAGGAAAATACACAAGGCAAGGGAAAGAATCATCTGAAAGGGTTAGTGGGAAGAGTACTTAAAGCATACACAGGGAATGTTGCCTCTTTTCACCAGATTTGAAAAACTTCAATTTGCAAATCACTGGATAGAGTATCAGAAGGGCCTTGCCTTAGTAATGGAAAACTACTATCCCTAGATTAAACATTGCTCTGGTCTTGCAAGTGAATCTCAAAGGCAAGTCCTCAAAAAATGAAACAGTTTCCAAGTAAATGTGTCTCAGATGAAACTTGAATGTACTTATAGAAATGCAAAATTATATTCACAAAAATCAATTTGCAATCTCTAGTGGCCAGCGAAAGATTACTAGGCATATAAAAGCAAAACATGAACCATGATGAAAAGAAAAATCAATAAATTGAAATCAACCCAGAACTATATTATAACAAATATTACAATTAGAAGACAAGACATTACAATGGTGATTACAATTGTATTCCATATGTTCAAAAATGTGAGAGACTTGGAAGATGTAAAAATAATCTGACTTCTAGAGATGAAATCTCAAATATGTGAGTTGAAAAATCCCCTGAAAGAGATTAATGACAGATTAAGCATTGTGGAAGAAAAGATTAGTGCATCTGAATATAGCAACAGAAGGAATTTAAGATGTATATTTTTTAATGAAAAGAGCATCAGGTTAGGTAAAGTGGCTCACACCTGTAATCCCAGTACTTTGGGAGACTGAGGCAGAAGGATTGCTTAAACCCAGGAGTTTGAGACTACTCTGGGCAACATAGCAAGTTTCTGTCTCTACCACAAAGTTAAAATGTTAGCCAGGTGAGATGGTACATACCTGTAGTTCCAGCTACTCTGGAGGCTGAGGTGAGAGGATAGCTTAAACCTGGCAGGTTGAGGCTGCAGTGAGCAGTGATTGTGCCACTGCACTCCAGCCAGGCTGACAAGGTGAGACACCAACTCAAAAAAAAATAAAAGGCATCAGTAAGTTCTGGGACAAATTCAAGTGGCCTGCCCAAGTAAAAGAAACAGGAAAGTAAAAGAAACATGAAAACTACACTAGGACATGATATAATCAAATTGATCAAATCAATGATAAAGAGAAAATCACAAAAGAAGCTGGGAGTGAGGAGGAAGATGTGTTACCTACAAAGAAACAAAGATATGAGTGATGGAACATTGTCAAAGTACTGAAAGATAAAAGGTCTGTCAAACTATAATTCTGTACTCAGCAAATAGGTCTTAAAAAATGAAGGTAAAGAGTTTTTCAGATGTACAAAAGGTGAAATAATTTATCACCAACACTTGAGCACTATAAGAATTGTTAGACTAAAAGAAGTGAAAATATGGATCTCTGCAAAAGCATGAACATTTTAACGTACAAGATTGAACACCTCTGGAGGGAAGTGTTTCCAGAGTTGAATAGTGCAGCAAATGCTTCAAAGTTAAACCAGGCAGGCTCTTTCAGAAGGTATTCAAATTTTGTCTGAATCACCATGCACTTGATCCTGCATCCTCTTCTAGTTTACTTGAAGTCTGTATTTCATCTATTCATTCCTCACACTTTTTGTTCTTTTTCCTTCTCTGCAGTCTCCAAAAGCTCATTTATTTGCTTATCTGTATCACGTGTGATGTTCCTTCCTCCCCACTTTTTACAATATTCAGCCTAGCCATAGAGTTGGCTTCAGTCCAAATAAAAATACTCCACTTGACTTAGCTAGGGTGAATGCATACATTCCTTGTAAGACTCTAGAGGAATAGCTGATTCTCTGTCCTTTAAAGGTGAACCTATTTCTGGATAGAGAATTGAGAAACTAGGAAGTAGATGAAAGAGCTAATGAACCTTGTGTAGCTATAATCCTGTGCTCGGTGTCCTTTTCCTGCCCCTCTGGCCCTATTTATCTTCTTGGATGTCTATTACACTTTCAGAGAAACTTAGGGTTACTCATATGGCTAATAATTGGCATGTGCCTTTAGGTGTTTCCCCAAACTGTGAACAAGGCATGTTTCTGACTGTTATCTAGCCCAGCAGAGATGTGGATTCTCCTATAATTCTCAGCTCAGAACATATTGCTGGGTCAACCTTAACATGTCCAAGGGAAGTATGGTCAGTTTTTATTTAGGCAATCAATCTTGGACGTGAACCACATCCAATTGCTGTGCAAAAGATAGTGTGGGATGCATGATCACAGGCTACATTTTCCTTCCATGCATCAGTCTTTGGTTGAATAAACTTATATGTATAAACAGGTAAAGTTTAAAGCTTCCAACAGAAATGCATTTGTCTACCTCCAAAACATGCAAATCTCGGACTCATCAACTTGGGTCACAAGACTATTTGGCCTGTCTTTGACATTTGAATAAGAGGTCCTTATTCAAATGGATAATGGGGCTATGCCCCATTCCTTTCTTTGACTAAGCATTCATTCATGTTCCAGATACAATAGAATTAGAAAGGATTCAGTAATCTGCTTCCAGTTCAACAAGCACTTTAGTGAGATTCTCAAATGTGTCTCCATTATGGCTAGGTGGACCAATTGCTACTGCTTTCCCAGCCAGTGGGTTCAGGTTCCAGTGACAGGCCCAGAGCCTATGGAAACCATGAATGGGAAACCTGCTTGCAAGAATACTTCTCTCACAGGTACACCAAAAAGGGTAACCTTGAACCAATTTTAAGGCATTGTTTTCAACATTATGTATTCCTTCTGCAATTGTTACTGTTTTTCCTTTTATTTTTATATTTTGTTTAAATCAGGATGTTAACATTGTTCGTATATTGCAAGAAATTGATAGCTCTCCATTTGCCTTCAGTGATTCTAGTGCTAGACAATTACAAATCTGCTTTCTTATTGCTGCAGCTTTGACTAATTCCAGAAGTTTTATATAGTGGAATCATACAGTATTATATTTCCTGATTGATTGCATTCATTTATCATAATATTTTCATGTTTTTTTTCAAATTGTAATTATCCATACTTTAAATTTGTTGTGACTGAATAATCTATTGTATAAGTATACCACATTTTGTTTATTCATTCATCAACTGATAGACATTTGTGTTGTTTTCAGCCTTTGACTATTATTACTAGTACTTCTATAAATATTCACATGAAATTTTTGTGTGGACATATGTTTTCATTTTGGGGGGAGGGGCAGGGAGAATGGAATATACCTAAAGCTGGAATAGCCAAGCCCTGTGATAACTACATATTCAGATTTTAGAGGACCTATCCAACTGCTTTCCAAAGTGGTGGTACCATTTTATTATTCCCAGTAGCAGTATATGAAGGTTCCAGGTTTTCTGCAACCTCACCAATGTTTGTTATTATCTGTGTTTTTTATTATGGCCATTTTAGAGGGTGGGTATGAAGTGGTTATCTCATGGTAGCTTTGATTTATTTATTTTTCTGATAGCTAATGATGTTGAGCATGTTCTCATGTGTCTATTGGCCATTCACTATATATTTTTTGAATACTATTTTTAGATGATTTGCCCATTTGTTAATTTAATTATTTGTCTTATTATTGAATTACAAGTGTTCTTTGTACAATCTGGTTGCAAAGTCCTTTAGCAGATACATGATTTGCAAATTTATTCCATTCTGCAAGTTGTCTTTTAACTTTGATAATGTCATTTGAAGCACAACGTATTAATTTTGATGAAATCCAATGTATCTAATTTTTTCTCATCACCTGTGTTTTTGTGTTATATCTAACAAAACTTGCCTAAACAAGATCAAATAGATTTACTCCTCTATGTTTTCTAATAGTTTCATAGTTTTAGGTCTTACACTGAGGTCTATGATCTACTTTGAATTAAGTTTTGTATTTGATGTTACTTTTGATGAGGATGACTCAAACATCTGACTTCACCATTTAATGGACTATGGAAATATAGCTTTCAAGCTACTCATTGCTTCTTTGAATGCTGGAATAACCCACATTAACGTTCATGTGGAAACACAGGTGTGTTCCCAGTTCATGTGACAATCCTAGAAATGTATGACCTTTACCTTTATTCCTTCCCTGTGAACACTATGGAAATTGCACAATTTCTACCTAAAACTCCTACAAATTTCTCTTTAGCCAGAATCAATACAATGTTGCATATTATCCAAGAACCCTTCTTTCTCCCATCAGTTACTCATAATAATTGCAGATATATTGGAATATACTCTACATGTCTTGGTGGACACCTGCAGAAGCCAGGTCCTGTACATGGTATACCAAGGCCAGGTCATTCACACATGCAACACCTGGACTTGATGGCCTCAGGTGACTACTAATACCACAGATTCTTCATCATAAAACAAGATTGTCAAGATGTAGTCCAACTTTTTCATTAAAAAAAATTAATACAAAAATTAGCTGGGTGAGGTGGCGTATGCCTGAAGTCCCAGCTACCTTGGAGGCAGAGGTACAGGTGAAAGTGTGAGGATTGCTTGAGCCTAGGAGGTTGAGGCTGCAATGAGCTGTGATCACATCACTGTACTCTGGCCTGGGCAACAGAGACCCTTTCTCAAAATAATTAAAATTTTTTTTTAGAGATGGAGTGTTACTAGAGTGGGGTCTCACTAGAGTATAGTGGTGCAATCATAGCTCAGTGTAATCTTGAACTTCTGGCCTCAAGCAGTTCTTCTGCCTCAGACTCTTGAGTAGCTGTGAATACAGGCATCACACTTAGCCAATTATGTGTGCTTGTGTGTTTATGTAGTTATAGGGGTCTCACTATACACTCAGCCAATTGTCTCTGTGTGTGTGTGTGTGTGTCTGTGTGTGTGTGTGTGTGTGTGTGTGTGTGTGTCTGTGTTTATGTAGATGTAGGGGTCTCACTATATTGCCCAAGCTGGTCTTAAATTCCTGGACTCCAGCTTCTAGGCTCAAGTGATTCTCCCATCTCAGCCACCTGAAGTGCTGGAATTACAGGAGTGAGCCACTCTTTTGCCCAACTTTTGCATTTTCTTTAATATTTTTTTCTGTTATTATTAAGATAGACTTAACTTTAAGTGAATGAATGGTCATGGTAGGAGAAAAAAGTGAGAACAATGATTTAAAGTCCCTTTCTGCAGTGATATTTCCTTAGAGATAAAATTCAGTGACATCTTTCTAGAAATCACAGTATTCCATATAATTAATCTTATAATGATTTTATACTATACCATTAAGTCAAGCTTTACCAATATGAAAGGTAGAAGGATAAATACAATTAAAGGAGGGGTGTGGATGATAGCCTGTATACCTAACTACATACTTCAGACATCATGATCAAGTGAACATCTAAGGTTTTGAGTGCTTTTCTTTTTCTTTTTTTTTTTTTTCTGAGATGGAGTTTCACTCTTGTTACCCAGGCTGGAGTGCAATGGCACGATCTGGGCTCACTGCAACCTTCGCCTCCTGGGTTCAGGCAATTCTCCTGCCTCAGCCTCCTGAGTAGCTGTGACTACAGGCGCGCGCCACCATGCCCAGCTAATTTTTTGTATTTTTAGTAGAGACGGGGTTTCACCATGTTGCCCACGATGGTCTCGATTTCTTGACCTCGTAATCCACCCTCTTCGGCCTCCCAAAGTGCTGGGATTACAGGCATGAGCCACCGCGCCCGGCCCTTGAGTGCTTTTCTAGTCACTATGAAATATGCCTACAAAAATGTATAGTAATATAGCCCCAGACAACGTGTAAAATGGTATTATTATTGCCTATTTCAAATTCACCACTTATCTAAAGCTGTGTCGGTAGAGGTGGGGGGAAGGACAGAAAACTCATGCAGCAGAAAATCAAAATGAAAAACGGTTTGAAAATGACTGAAATTCTACTTTGTATACGGTTTTTTTCAGTGACTTGAGAAAGAATGAGACAGATTATAAAAACAAAAAAACCCACAATTCCATTTTAATATTTAATCAGCACTTGAGAGATGAAAGAATTGGTTTCATATAATTGAAATGATCTGTTTGAAAGTAAGACAAGCAAGAAAATAAAATTTGTTATCCCACAGGATGATATTATTAAAAATTTATAAAATTACCTATTTCATGAAAATCACTGGAAGATAAAAATTAAAGCCAATACATTCTTAATGAATGGAAATAAAAGGGGAGAAAACCCTTAACAGGATTTAAAACTAAACTTTCATTTTGTGAAGGAATATTACAACAAAGGAAAATCCAGTCTTAAGTTAGTCTTCACATAATTTTTGGTGCAAGTATGAAGTAGTGATACTAATACCTAGTGTACTCACTGTAAAAACATAAAATATTCAAGGTGTTCAATTCTTATAGTTGAAACAACACTTATTAATGCTTATGTTGCAAAGAAGAACCATCTAAAAATAGATTTAAGTACATCATATACTAAAATGTCACAAAAGTGCATCAATTTGTTTTCAGTTTTCATGTTAAACAAGAATCACTAATCATTCTATAGAAAGTGATTCAACCCTATTTTTTTCATGACAATTTTACAGTGACAGATCTCTATAAAGATAATTAAATTATTAAAAATTATTTACTATCGTCAGTCTTCTATGCAATAGATCTCTAAAGCTTATTTTTCTTGTCTAACGAAAACTTTGTACCCTTTGATCAACATCAATAAGAGTGCACTGTATACTTCAAAATTGCTAAGAGAGTAGATTTCAAATATATACACCACAGAAAATGATAAGCACGTGATGTGATGGATTTAATTAGCTTATTTAATCATTCTACATTGCAAACATGTATCGAAATATCACATTTTACCCTCAAAATAATAATATGCAATTATGATTTTCAGTGGAAAATAAAATTTAAAAACATGTCTTTAAATGATATATCAAATTTAGGCTGCTGTTCCAAAAACATTACCTACAAATCCATGGCAAGATGGACCACTTTATAAGGTTTCTAATATTATAGGGCAAGAAATACCTATAGCACAATGCCTTTCACAAGACTACTACTTTCTTCAAAAATGGTGTGTAGATTTGAGCCTGATTATAATTTCCTTCAGGGCTAGTTCCATTCTGCATATTTATCTTAGTTTGTACCTACACAGACATATGTTCTGATAATTTAATATCATATTTATAGTAAACCAAAACTTTAATATTTTGACATATTTACCATTCATACCATTTCCTTTATTAAAAAGCAGCAGTATCGGCCATCATGGTGTCTCATGTCTGTAATCCCAACACTTTGAGAGGACGAGACAAGAAGATGACTTGAGCCCAGGAATTTGAGACCAGCCTGGGCAACATAGTGGAATCTCATCTCTACAAAAAAATACGAAAACTAGCCAGGCATGGTAGCACACACCTATAGTCTCAGCTACTAGGGAGGCAGAAGTGGGAAGATCACTTGAGAACCAGGTGGTTGAAGCTAAAGTGAGCTATGATCACACCACTACACTGAGCGACAGAGGGAGATCCTGTCTCAAACAAACTAAAAACGGTAATACTAGCTTGCCCAGTGGCTCATACCTGGGTAACACTGGTATTTTAGGAGACTAAGGCAGAAGGATTGCTTGAAGCCAAGTGTTCAAGACCAGCCTGGGCAAAAAATAAGACTCTGTCTCTATCAAAAATAAATAAATAAATAAAATAAAGCAGTATCAAAAATCAATGTTTAGTAAAAAGAAAGCACATATTTTTATATTCTCAACCCATTTAGCACATCAGAAAGTTCTGAAAAGATTGTCATAAAATATTTAAAGGAACAGTTTAAATGTGAAATCATAGTCCCCACTCTACTGTTCATGCTGAGAAATATCAGCATCTTCTTAAAATAAGAGACAAGATATTGAACCTATTGCTTGAAGAAAGAGCGTATGTTGATTAGTCTCAATGGGTGGCAGGGAAACTCACTAATCCTCACTCATAGCTTTAAAACAATTATTCTACATTGCTTTACAACCACTATTCCCAAAGTGGAGGCCTTCAGCATCAGCATCACCTGGGAGCTTTTTAAAGATGCAGATTCTTAGGTACCACCACAGACTTAGTCAGACACTCTGGGGTTGGGGTCTAGCGATCTGGTTTAATAGATACTGCAGGTGATTCCATGCAGGCTAAAGTTTAGGAATGACTGCTTTAAAGCAAGTATAAAGAGAATAGGAAGGAAAGAAAACAAAAAAGAACCAAAAAACAAAACTCACCCATACTGGAAATCATGATGTAGAACCATAACCTTTAATGTCATCAACTAGGCTAGAAATCTTGCACTAGAACTTTTTAGGAGTATCACATTAGGAACCATACTTCTCTTACTTTTCTTATTTATAAATTTGGGCAAATATAATAAACATTGAAGCATTATTTTAGGTACAAAAATAATATCTATAAAAGACCTGGTGGAATCTAACCAAGAATATTAACTGAAGAATATTAAAGCAATAATATTCGTAAACAAAACATGGATAGATTCTGTTATTAACAACAGTTAGCAATTCTTTCCTAAAGTTTGAATCAAGCCCTCCAGCTCTAGCTATGCTTCACGTGTCCATGTTCAAACAGTCAAGGAAATTGTGTTTGTTACACAAAACTAGAAGATTGCAAGTTTCCATCCATTCATAACAAGAGGTCTACAAATGGTTTACTTATTTAGTAGATTAATCTCTCCTTGTTATCCTACCCAGGAAAGTATATTACAAACTTTTTATACAGGCATTTAAAGCTACATTTGAAGTTATTAAAATATAAATAACAAATGTCCATGAAATGGCCTTAGACAAAACAGTTGAAGTATGTGTGGTTTGAGAAGGCAACAAAAAATAACACAAACAACTGCAAAAAAAAACCCCAAAACACTAAACAGTAAAGGGGGCAGTGTTTATGTAGTCTAAGCATCTAGAAGAAAACCAACCCCTAGAGTTGTATGTATGTATGTATGTATGTATGTATGTATTTATTTATTTATTTATTTATTAGGGCTATATACCTAGGTTTTAAAGATATCACATCCGAAAATATGTTTTTAAATAGTTTCCATGCTCCAGTTGCGCCTGTTTATTTAAGATTGGTATATAGTCTCTGAGATAATCTATTATTTTGGCTTTGCTAGAACATGTCTTTTTTCCTCCTGAATTTCTTTTAAGTTACACTGTCTGCTGTTAAAGTCTCTCTCTAACTCCCTGGGCAGAGCATTCTAACATGGAGCTGGAGTTTTCTGAAGGAGCTGTCATGATCTGTTGACTCAATGATCTGTTAATGACACCTGAAGGCTCACAGCAGCACTGGCCTCAGCTTGCTGCCGCTACAGCTGGCCCATTGAGGATGCAGGTGCATTGTAAGAGGCACCCAGAGCAGCCATTAAGGTCACTTTTATTAGTGGCTTCTACTTACAAAACAGGGCTTTCAGGGAACATGATTCAGTCTAGCAAGACCCTGACAGCTCAGAAGAGAGTCACACTTTTAAGGAAGAGCCAAGTCATCTTATAATAAAAAAAAAAAGAAGAAGGAAAATAATATTGCTGTTTTTACTTTCACAGACTCATATATCCTTTTGAGCAAAGTTTAAGAAAAATGGTTCCCACCCTACACCTTCATTTTACCCCTCACCCCCTGCTAGTGGTAGCTAATTTTAAAGGCAATCAGCACCCCATCTCCTTTTTAAGTCAATAAAAATTAATTCCTTTGCAAATGTCACATGTAGATTGCTGAAAAAAAGCCATCTAAGTAGAGATATAACTCTTAAGAGTTTAATAAAGACTAGAAGTACAAACACTGGTAATGAAAGATAAACATTTTTAAAACTCAACTTAAGGAGTATCCCTATTCCACCCCAGCCCCACGTGGGACATTTTGCCTATATATTATTTTGCTCCAGACAGCTTTATAAGATATAAAACGAAACAGGGCCTTCTTCTATTGTTAGGCACTGGGAGACTTGTTCTAAACTTGTGTTTTCAACTTACGTCTTTAATTTTAGTTAAAGGAGTCAAGATACCACACATTAAACTATTTTAAATCTATCTGGAATTTTGGCTAATTGTTCTTGGAGCATACCTGAAAGTATTGGAAGAGAATATCATGGTTTTTTTTTTTTCCCCAGTTTCCCACCATTCTTGATTTGTCACAGAATACCAATTACTCTGCTTTAATTGATATTAGAAAATCCATTATTGAGTTTAAATAAAGCAAACCATTACAAAGGGAATTGTAACATATCGATGCTATAGGAAAGAAAAACAAATAAAACTTGAACAGATGTCTTTCCTGGAACAACTCAATTTTATAAAGTTGGCAAAACAATGTTTAAAGAACATGTAGAGTAGACACCATTTTTGGTTCAACGCAAATAGGTCTTTGATCTGGCAATCAGCACTGAAGAAATAAATTACCGTTCAGTCATGAATATATTCATTCATAGAACTCCTTGGTGAGTTAGAGAAAATATTTTTATCCCTGCTTGTTTTGTATAATGTGCCACTATATGTGGATTTGTTTTCCAAGTTGTATTACTTCCATTGATGGTGCATCTCTTGAAGTATGTTTCAGACTTCGTTATCTCCCATCCTGGACAGCCTTATGCATGGGTGAGGCTGATAACATTTTACTTTTCCCAACGTGCACAATGCTTCTTCGGATGAGAATATTTGAAGCAAATTTCTTACTATGTCATTTACTTGCTCAAAAATCTTCACTAGATTCCTGACTCAACAAAATAATACAAAAACTTAATAGCCTGTAATTTAGAACCCTCTGTGATCTGGTCTTGACATTATATAAACATCATTTTGTATCCTGATCTTTATGTCCCTAGGACCAAAACTCTACTATGGCAAAATTGTTCCTGACCTATTTCCACATAATCCACCTCAACTTGACTAGTTTACCAGCTTCAACCAAACCATGCTCTCCATTCTTCTCTCTAAAATATTTGCGTGATATTCATCATGTGTTCCTCACACACTAGTACACTATTTGCTATTTGCACTCCCATTTCATCAGTCAATTAAACAATATGATTGGCCAGGCATAGTGGCTCGTGCCTGTAATCCCAGAACTTTGAGAGGCCAAGGTGGATGGATCACGTGGTCAAGAAGTCTAGGCCATCTGGCCAACAGGGTGAAATCCCATCTCTACTAAAATACAAACAATTAGCCAGGTGTGGTGGCGCACGCCTGTAGTCCCAGCTACTCAGGAGGCTGAGGCTGAGGAATTGCTTGAACCCAGGAGGCGGAGGTTGCAGTGAGCCCCTAGATTGTGCCACTGCCCTCCAGCCTGGCGACAGAGAGAGACTCAGTCTCAAAGAAAAAATATGATTACTGAAGAGCGGTTATAACCAAATGTATTAATGCAAATTTCTATTATTATAATTATAAAAATTAATTAAATAATAACGAACTGATAAATACAAGTTGAGGATAAATTTTTTCCTATAAAAAGTAAGTTAGATATTTTGGGAATAAATCCAAGTCCCTAAAACTATTGCTGTCATATCAGTTGTGACAATATAGCTGTAAAACATTGGGGGAAGATCATAGAAAATCAGAAAGATTCTGCATTTATGTTTCTAGTCAAAAATCTTCAAGTTTCACTTCATTTTAAAGGGACTGAAACTGGAATTCTAAGGTCATGCATTTTGGGTGTGGTATGTGCAAGGAAGGTGACATATTTAGAGAATGATATGGTACAGTAGTAATGGTCATAATTCTTTGGGAAACAAATCGAAACGCAGACATTATTTATGTAATGACAGAAAGACAAATCTAAACATGATGGAGAGAAGATTGTAGCAAATCCATTTTTTAACAAGAACTTGTTCTTCCCTTAATTATGAACATTTTCAAACATTGATAGTATGCATGGTCATTTTTATTGTGTATAATATACATTCAGAGAAGTGCACATACTATAAGCTTGATGAATTTCCATAAACTGTACACATCTTTGTAACCAGAAATACAGGATTGCCAGCCACCCAGAAGGGCCCCCTGTGCTTCCTTTCTACCACTGCCCCCTCATCTTGCATGGGTCACCATTCCATTTACCAGAACAAATTAGCTTTGCCTCTTTTTATAATATGTATACATTGTGTACATTGTATTTGGCTTCTTTCTCATAACATTGTACTTATGAAATGTTTGCTTCATGTAACTACAGAGCATCTAATTTCATGGCAGCAAAGTAGTCTGTGAATCCTCTTGAAGCAAATATCATTCACAGTTTACTAAAATAAAAGGGCTTTTCCTTCTTCTTATGTATGCCAATTTTGCATTGTGTCACTTAGTTTCATCTACCTGGACTGTTCTTGCTCTTTTTTTTAATCCCCAATCTATGGTCAAAAGGTAATCTGTACAAAGGTATAAGGATGTCTCTCATATAAATATAAAATGTGCCATAGTTTCATGTAACTTCTTAATAAGGGCAACAAGAAGATGGTGAAACTAATTCAAAGAGCATTTGAGGAACCGAATATGTACAGAGATTAAAGGAAGAAAACGTTAGAATAAGATTGCTAGGTGACATTAAAAACTAGAAACACTTTGACAGGATAAAAATCAATCTACAATATAACATGCAACTTCAAAGTCTGGTAACTAAATAATAATAAATGATATGTCAAACCAAATTGTGTCCTCCTAGGGAATAAGATAATAATTAATTATTGGGTGAATCTCTGGAACATTTTTTCAGGATAAACCGGAAGGGACACACAGATATAATTTTGCCTTCTTTTTTTTTTTTTTTTTTTTTGAGATGGAGTTTCGCTCTTGTTACCCAGGCTGGAGTGCAATGGGGCGATCTCAGCTCACCACAACCTCCACCTCCTGGGTTCAAGCAATTCTCCTGCCTCAGCCTCCTGAGTAGCTGGGATTACAGGCACGTGCCACCACGCCCAGCTATTTTTTTGTATTTTTAGTAGAGACGGGGTTTCACCATGTTGACCAGGATGGTCTCGATCTCTTGACCTCGAGGTCAAGGTTCATACCACTTTCACTCTGGAGTCTTTCTGATCTCCTAGCTGGAAGTCATCTCTCTGGCCAAGGAGCACTGGTAGTACATGGAATATGTACAATATAAAGATTGTGAATGAATAATGGTATTCTGCCACTCTAGGGGTATATCACTCCAGAGCAGAAAGGGCTAATTAAGAACATGGTTAAATTTTAAATTATGGTTGAAGAAATTGCACTGTAGGAGAGATAAATTAGAACACATCATGGTGTGGTTAGCACATATGTGTTCTTAAAACCAGCAAATATGCTTTGATAAATAATTGGTTTATAAAGTACACTGCTTTTTAAACTTCTTTTTGCCCATTTTCTAAGCTCTGCACTATAGAATCGTTCTCTCTGTAATCCCCCTCCCCCTTCATTCTAGTCTTGTTAAGCAAAACTACAGGAATCATCTATATCAAGCTCCAGTTTACCCATCTTTTTCCCTCATAAAAGCTTGGAAATTCTCTTTGGAAACTCAAGTGGATTTTTCTGGCCACAATTTTCTTGTTTAGTTCTTTGACCCTCTATGCTGATTTTCCTGTTAACCACTGTCAAGAGCTTGCTACTCACATCATTGGACTTACTGGATTTTTATTTCTTATTCTCTCCCTTTCAGTCTTTACAAAAACATTCTCTTCAGCAGATCTTTGTTAAACATGGTTCTTTTTTCTTTAGCTTCTCCAGATCATGATATTTAAGGGAGAATTTGCATAATGCATCCATAAGTGGAGTTTTATCAGAACTTCGCCTTGCTTGTTTTCTCAGCTTCTCCCAAGTAACTAAAAAGTTGCTGACATGGTTTTGAATTAAATTATGATCACTCTTGGCCAGACTTCCTTTTCTTACTTCCAACTGGAATGAATAATGCAAGATAAGAGGTAGACCAGACAGTGTAAAACTTACCTCTTTTTCTGGGAACTCTCAGCTGAAGTATAAAGGGTAATTGACAAAAAATTTTACATGTCCCTTTCATGAAACTCCTGGAAAGTAACATTTGGCAATAGCTCAAATCTGTGCTCTTTAGCTGTGTGTGGCTATTTGAATTAAAATGTAAATTTAAATGCATTAAAAGTAAATACAATTCAAAATTCATTTCATCAATCAATTTAGCCATATTTCTAGTGCTCAATAGCCATGTATAGTTACTATGCTGAACAGTGCAAATATAGAACATTTCTGTCATCATAGGAAGTTCTGTTGGACAGAGTTGACCCAAAGTATGTGATAGCTATTCAATGCAAATGTGCACACTAGTGACTTCTGTTTCATTTTTAGCTAAAGTGCCTCTTGCTTTTTACAGAATTTTACTTACCTGAGTCCTCTAGGGATTCGTACTGTCTAAGGGGCTTATAAATGAGTTGGAAGACACAGAACCCAGTGAAATGTTCAAATGTGTAGGTGAAACTAAGCTCTTATGGAAACGGAAGTGCCAAACTGAAAAACTATGCCTGAAGGCTTTGTGAGGGGGCAGACATGAATCAGATGAGTTCTCTTCAAGCAAGTACAATGTGACAAAGTTAGGTGGAAATGATTGCAGCCTTATAGGATACTGAATTTGGTTTTCCTGGTTAACAGTTGATATGACAGTATCAAGTTTATTATGTACCATTTCCTAAAATACAAAATTTTGTTACGGCTCAAAATAGTAAAAATAAATGTGAGTCAAATGATGCAGATATCTTCTACTTGTATACAACGTTTAATGCACAATTATCTGTGCAAATAAAACATAACGGGGTAGATGTTTTAACTTGTTAGTATTAACTTCCCAAGTAGAAGTGGAAGAAAAGGCAAAACGCAGAACCATAAGGGAGCGAGGTGTGTTTTTTGAGAGAAAAATACTTCTTTGTGGTTGAAGCAAAGTCCAGGACATAACAGAGTTTTAGAAATGAGTGCCAAGCCTTATTGCAAAAGTCGTGGTAAAATGCATATCGAATAGGTGGAAAAAGAAAACATCAAAATAAGTTATTCAAACAGCAGAAAAAGAATAGCATAATCTAATGAATATTTTAGAAAGATAAATGATATAGTTTTTATATTTGTCCTCTGCAAATCTTATGCTGAAATGTGAGCTCCAGTGTTGGAGGCGGGGCTTTGGTGGAAGGCGTTTGTGTAATGGGGGCAGATCCTTTATGAATGGGTTGTTGCTGTCTCCATGATAATGAGTGAGTTCCCACTCTCTTAGTTCACATGAAAGCTGGCTATGAAAGGGACCTGGCTCTTCCTTCTCTCTCTCTCTTACTCCCTCTCTTGCTACAAGACACGCAGGCTCCCACTTCACTTTCTACCATGATTGCAAGCTTCCTGAGGCTCACCAGAAGCCAGGCAGATGCGGGCACCATGCTTGTGCAGCCTGCAGAATTTTGAACCAAATAAACAATATTTCTTTATAAATAACCCAGCCTCAGCTCTTCATTTATAGCAGTGCAAAACAGACATATATAAGAACTCTAGCAGTAATGTAGATTAATAGTTCTAAAAGTGGGTGCTTTTGTCTCCCGGGGACAATTGGCCATTTCTAGGGATAGCATTGATTGTCATGAAAGATTAGGGGGTCAGGGAGCCGATGTTATCTACTTGGTAGAGTTTAGGGATGCTTCTAAACTTCTTATAATGAAAATTTCTACAACAAAGAAATATTCAGCCCCAAATGTTGATGATGACAAGGTTGAAAAACCTTGATGTAGACAATAAATTTAAGAAAGGAGATCCCTGAAATAATAAAATCTTTTAGGATACTGATACAGCAGTAAATTTAAAAAATGATGAGAGGAATGATATTATATGATTTTTTTAGTATTCTTAAATTTATAAAGACAGAGTATTGACAAGGAGGAATATAGAGTTAATCTTATTTTCTAAATTGAACGAAAAGAAACCCATTCCCTCTATATGTTTTATATAACTTATACAATTATTTATTCATAAATTTGTACAAACAAAGGAACATTCAAGGAGGATATATTCTGCGTTACAAGTAAAATTAATGGAAAAATTATTATACAGAGAAAAGGGGGAAATTTCATAATTTTCTAGAGAGAATGTATAGTTACTGAAAAGTGCAAAAGAAATTAAGCATCGCAAGAAAAGAAAAAAAAAGAAATTCAGCCTCAGAATTCCCCCATTTAACATTAAATTCCATTAGAATTTTAGAGGGAAATGGTGAACCAGCATTTCATGGTCAAACGAGGTGTGTTTCATGGGCAAAGTCTGTAGGAGTACTTTCAAATTTCACAATGCTCAGAATATACATAAACAACCGATGGTGACTGAAAAAATTACTTAAAGATGATAAACATGGTAAATCATAAAATTTAAAGAACTTGGTGTATAAAAGATTTTCCTCTTTTACTATTTGGTAAATTCAGGAATTAAATCTTTTGGCCATGTAAACTGTAAATTCTGTAAAAGTTTGACCCTGCTATTATTACCTCATCTGTATATTGTGTTTCTTTCTATTTTCCAGGAGTCAGCACATTCTGCACTTTATATAAGAAGTCTTTTTCAGTTTGGTTACTTAAAATGGTAATTGTTCCTTTTCTGTTGGAGTGCTTACTAAAAATGGCTAAGCAATTGACTAGTTGGGTCATTGCCTGGTATAATTTTTTTTTTTTTTTTTTGAGACAGAGTCTCGCTTTGTCACCAGGCGCCGTGCGGGAGTGCAGGGGCACAATCTCGGCTCACTGCAACCTCCGCCTCCCGGGTTCAAGTAATTCTGCCTCAGCCTCCCAAGTAGCTGGGACTACAGGCACATGCCACCACGCCCAGCTAATTTTTGTATTTTTAGTAGAGAAGGGGTTTCACCATGTTGGCCAGGATGGTCTCAATCTCTTGACCTCGTGATCCACCTACCTCGGCCTCCCAAAGTGCTGGGATTACAGGCTTGAGCCATTGTGGCCGGCCCATTGCCTGGTATAATTGCCCAGCAAAGTTTTATTGTATATTGTTTCTATATTCTTGTCTCCATGAAAGAAGATTTCCACAAAGAAATATGGCAGCAATTATAATTATACTTAGGCAATGCACCTCTGTATATTAAAAAAACCCCACAAGTTTCTGAATTTTATTCAATTATCAAAGATGGATAAAAAATTATCTCACTTCAAGTTCTACTTTTTTTAATCATTCCTGGTCCTTTTCTGGAAACAAAAAAAAAAATTCTTGTATAAGGCTCCTCCAGAGATTTCACAAAAATGATAATGAAAGAGAACCTTTAAATATGATATGGAAGAGACAGTGAAGCATTTAAAATATACTTGGAAATGCCACTGGCACTTATTATAAGTTTTTAAAACCTGAATTATTTTTTATTTAATTGGAATACTTCATGGAATTCAGCAGAACTTTTTAACATATACATTCTGGCATTTTCAGTTACTTTACATAAATAATACAGCATGTTCACTTCTGTCTGGCTTTAGCTCAACGGTGTTTGTGTAATACATTCCTATTGTTACATGTATTTGTAGGCAGTGATTACCATTGCAGTACAGTAACCATTGTGAAATACCTCAATTTATCCTGTCATTGATGGAGATTTGAGTGATATCTAGGTTTTGGCTATTACAAAACCTATTTATGTGTTACATATTTTATGTGTTACATGATTTTTTAGTAAACATTGGAACACATTTCTGATAAAAACATATCTGGGAATTGAATTCTTGGATCATAGAGATTTTGTATGTTCACATTCAGTAGAAACAGCCAGATTGGTTCCCAAAGGTTGTACCAATTTCTGCAGCTTCTAGCTCTGTCTGAGGATTTCAGTTGCTCAATATCCTCCTGAGCACTTGATATTCCTGTCTTTCTCATTAGCCACTCTGGTGATTATTTAGTGGTATTTCATTATGATCATACTTATGATCAAAACGTTTTCTTGATGTCATTTCATGTTTTATTAGAAAGTTGGATATTCTCAAACTTCATACAGAGAAATGTTTACAGAAGTCATAGATGGGCAGGAAAGGGGAAGAGCAATTGTTACCCCAGACCAGGACGGTGTCCCTGCCTGTCCTGGAGAACATTCCTAGCTAAGCTGCTGTGGTGCATTGCTTCATTTCTGTTCCAACTTTTATTTTAAGTTCATGGGTACATGTGCAGGATGTGCAGGTTTGTTACATAGGTAAATGTGTGCCATGGTGGCCTACTGCACAGATCATCCCATCACCTAAATATTAAGCCCAGCATCCATTAGCTATTCTTCCTGATGCTCTCTGTCTTCCCACCCCCTACCCTCCAACAGACCTGAGTATATGTTATTCCTGCCCCCATGTTTCCACATGTTCTCATCATTTGGCTCCCACTTACAAGTAAGAACATGCAGTGTTTGCTTTTCTGTTCCTGCGTTAGTTTGTTGAGGATAAAGGCTTCCAACTCCATCCATGTCCCTGCAAAGGACATGATCTCATCATTCCTTTTTATGTTTGCATAGTATTCCATGATGTATATGTACCACATTTTCTTTCTCAGTCAATTATTAATGGGCATTTAGGTTGATTCCATGTCTTTGCTATTATGAATAGTGCTGCAATGAACATATGTGTGCATGTATCTTTGTAACAATAATTTTTATTCCTTTGGGTACATACCCAATAATGGGATTGCTGGGTCAAGTGGTATTTCTGCCACTACATCTTTGAGGAATCACCATACTGTCTTTAACTATGGTTCAACTAATTTACAATCCCACCAACATTGTAAAAGCATTCCTTTTTCTCTGCAACTTCACCAGCATCTGTTGTTTATAGAATGTACTGCTTCTAAAATGGGGCTGCCTTAACCCCTGCTGTTGGGACCTGAAAATGCTGGAAGCTATGCTTTCCCGGTAATTGCCTTTCTGCTAAGTTGAAAGTTAAATACAGAATGCCTCCTGCCTGTGCCTCCTCCCATTGCTTCCCATTTGTAAAACTAACCATGAAACAAGGCAAGCAATTCTAGCAAATGTCATTTTTAGACTTCCAGCATGCCATTCCTCCCCTCTACTCCCAATGAAAATAAAAGCTTGGAAAGTCAAGAAACAAGCTGTATATCAATTGCCTCCACTGCCCCAGTGCCCTGCACCTTAGCCTTCTAAATATCAATGAGTAAGGATGGATGTAAGATCTATGGCCATATAAATATGCATACGTGTCTACCAACATTTTCAGGCAACTGGTTAATCATTTGTGTATTTGACAGAGTGACTAGAAACATAAAAAGTAAAGCACTTGCCCTCATGAGTCTTATAACTTCTTAGTTATAAGATATTAGTCATTATTAACTTTATTCACTAAGAATTAACGGAAGTACACATGAAACATCAGTTATTAATACAGAAAATTGGGAGGCTGAATTGTCACAATAGACAATGAGTCTTAGGTGATTTTCCAACAGCAGGAGTGGAGAAATGACAGGGAATGTGGTTGAACATGAAAATGGGGTGAGTTTTTTCCTAAAGGGCAAATAATGAGGAGGAGGGAAGAAGGAAAACCATTCTAGTCAAAAGAAGCAGTGTGAGTAGAGTAAGCAACATAGGATTGAGCAGTGGTATCTATAGATTCTGCCTTACCTTGCCTTAAAGTGGGCTTTGGAAGAAGATAGTAAAATCAACTATCATTTAATAACAAGACCCCTGTCGGTTTGGAAATCTGGAAACCATGACAGGAAGAATAAGGAAACTAAGATATTCAGCTCATAGAGGAGAAATCTAAAAGCAATGTCCATTAAGAATCATGTTGAAGAAGGCACAAATTTATTTTGGTTGTTCAAAAAGGAACAAAAGCTAGAGGCATCCAGCTATAAATTCAGTGAAAAAAGTGTTTAAATCAATGGCTATCTTACAGTGAAACACATTAGCTCATGTAGATTTGATGTCTGCAGCCCTAAATCATTCTCGTAGAAGTTGAATGGCCAACTATATCACAGAAAGGATTTCTGCTATCAAAACAAAGAAGATAACCCAAATACTTCTTTTATCTAAAGAATAATTTGGGATAGATATGGCAGCATGTATCATGGAACATGAAAGCAATTAGTTTAAATTTTAGTAACTGATGGATACAATTAGTTTTTCTTACATTCCTACTTAGTGCCAGATACTATCTAGTGAAATGGTGAATGATATAATTCAGTGTTTTCTAGAGAAAATTGGGAAAGATAAAAATAAACTCTAGTCTTAGAAAATACTCCATAAAAAAATAAGTCCAAGGTAAAATAGTGTTAAGAAATTCTGCAGCTACTTACCTTTTTAATAATCATTGTTATTTACAGAATATGAAACACTTTCATGGTTCTGCTATGTCCTTAAGTAAATATATTTGCTTAACCTCTGAATCATCCAGCACCTTCCAAATTTATCTTAAAAAATTATTTTTTATACCCAGAAAACAATTATATCAACATCCTGGAACTGGTACTTGTATACAACTAATTTTTAAAATACATCTTGTCATTGTAATCACAACTATTGCCTATAGGAACCTACATTCTAGTAAGGGTGATAGACAGTTATAGTACCATATGCAAAGCCATGCTATGGGTGTGAATACTTTTGCTATAGAAACACACAGCTAAACCAGCCTCGGGATGAGGGCTAGGGCAGGAAAATTCTCGGAGAAGGTCTAATAAAGTAATTCCTGAGTATCCTATAGGTCTAATAATTTACCTGATAGATAAGCTAGACCTGTAGGAATTGCTAAGAAAAAAAAAGGAAGGAAAGAGAGTTCTAGACTTGATATTTAAAGTACATTAACACAGACTTGTTCTGCGTCTCAGATTTCACTGCAGGGTCACGACAAATGCCATTGAAACACATAATTATGCAATCTTAGGTGCAGGAAATAAACATAGAGATTGTCTAGTCCGGATGCCTTTTATATAATGGCCAAAGGGAGGCCGTCTCACCTCTGTTCAAATGTTTTTACTCACTGGAAACTATCTCGTGAAGCATTTTCCCCCTTATATAAAATGAAATCACCCTTCCTATAACTTTTACCTGCCCCAGTCTGCATTCTTGAGCTGCACCAAAGAACATGGACTTTATTAGTTTGGGAGTATTGAAGTCATTTTCTATCAGTGATGGAATTTAAAATCAGGTCGATTTAATGGAGTTTTCAGTTACTCTGTCCATTTATTTTCAACCAGACATTTCACTGCTTTTAACATGTGAAATATATCTGCACATCCTAAAGTTTTCTTAAAACTACAATATAAATACTTAGTTTTATATAAGTTTTTATTTATCAAGGGAGTATTTTGGAAATTTGGTTGTGGCATCTTTTTGTAAAAATGTTAGTTTTTAGGAATATTTTCATAATTCAGCAGGATCTACAATGGTAATGGACCTGAGCAGCAGGATCCTTGGACTGCATACTATAAATACCCCTCAGAGTGCTTGTAATTTCAATTCCAGGGCCTAATGCTGGCTGTAATTCATTTGTTTTTCTTCTCTTATTGAAAGTGATTCCCAGCAGCCTTCTGATTTTGGAAATCTATTGCTTTTGCTCAGTTCTAAGTTCATAGTCCAAATTTAAATTAAAGTATGGTAGTGGAAAACCCATGGTAGGAATTGAAAAAAGTAGTGATGGAGAAGTAAATATTTTCTATGAGCAAAAGATCCTTTTAAAGGCATTTAAATCACTCGGGGGAAATTAGAAGATTTTTTTCTTGAGTTTTATTTTGAGCTTCTAGTGCTCAGACTACCAAAACATAAGAAAAATATGTTCTTCTCTTGATTAAAAATAAATAGTTGCAAATTACTCAATAGCTTCACATTTCAATTTAAACATGAGATACATGAAATACAACTTGATGTTCTATGCTCTGAGAAAAAAGGAAGGAAACAGAGTTGTTTAGTTGGCACTGCAAAATTAACATGGGTACAATTTGTAAAACACTAAAATTACATTGTTCTAGCTTTACACATAATTAAAATTTTAGATTGGATATATCTACAAGTAAATTTCATGATTTTATAGGTAAGAAAACTAAGGCCAGTAAAGTTAAATGATTTGTATTAGAAGTGGAAAACCACTGACCATTATTCACTTCCTATAGAATGCTTTTTTTGTAATAGAACAGCAGTCTTACAATAAATGTAAAAGTATTTTTACTATTTATATAGTGACAGTAGTCTTATTTGAATAAATACATTAAGTTCAAGAAAAGGGAGGAATCTAAATTTGAAAAATAAAACTTATTAAATAGCATATGATGTAATATTCATTATTCCTAATTTTCTTTTTCTTTTCCTTTTTTTTTTTTTTTACCTCCACCAGGGAAGACATCTTTTGGGAACTCATCTAAGAAGAACTTCTTATGGTAAGAATGTTTAATAAAATAACATTTTTTAAAAATGATCATATAATTTTATTGTATGATATCTTTATTTTCAAATAGAATTTCCAATATACAAGGAGTTGATAAAAATATGTATGTACTCTATTCTATTTATGTGACGTATCAAATTACAGATACCGAAATGGAGTCACCAAGTATCTGCTATTTATTTTCACTGAGATTTGAATGTCTGATAATAGATGAAAATGTTACTTCTTTAATAATAGGTTTTATCTGTTTTCTCCCAGTGTAACACATTGAAAACTTATGCCATGAAATAAAAACCAGGCTATTGACATTGATACGTGTAATATAAAGAACATTTCCATCACTACATGAATCCCTCCCACGACTTTTTTATAGCCATACCCATGTTCCTATTCCCCTTAACTTCTAGTAATTACTAATCTGTTCTTCATTTCTAAAATATTGTCATTTCAAGAAGATTATATTATAAATAGAATCATGCAGTATATTCATGGACAAGATTGGCTTTTCACTCAATATAATTCCTTGAAGATGTACACCAATAGTCATTGTATTGATAGTTCATTAATTTTTGTTGCTGGCTAGTATTTTTTGGTATAGATGGACCTCAGTTAGTTTAACCATTTACCCATTAAAAGACATTTAAGTTGGCCAGGTACGGTGGCTCGCACCTGTAATCCCATCACTTTGGGAGGCTGAGGCGAACAGATTGCTCTAGAGTTCAACACCAGCCTGGCCAACATGGAAAAATCTTGTCTCTACTAAAAATACAAAAAATTAGCCAGGCATGGTGGTGCGTGCCTATAATCCCAGCTACTTGGGAGGCTATTAAGGAGAATCACTTCAAACTGGGAGGTGGAAGTTGCAGTAAGCCAAGATCATGCCACTGCACTCCAGCCTGGGCAACAGAGCAAGACTCTGTCTCAAAATAAATAAATAAAGACATCTAGATTGTTGTCAGTCTTTGGTTATAGTAAATAAAACTGCTCCATTCATAAAACTGAACATTTATATACAGGTTATTTGTGTGTGTGAACTTAAGTTTTTATTTCTCTGGGAAATGAAAAGAACCATTATATATTTTTAAAATTAGAAATACAAAAATGTTTTAAAATTTTATTCACTGCTGGCCCTCAAACACAAGGTTAACTGATTCAAAACAAGAAGAAAACTTAAAGTAAGTTAAAAGGAAATAACTTTTTAATTGGGGTATGTAAGCGTCTTTACTGTCATTATTTTTATTATAGCTGATATATCTCTGATATCAATAGCTTCATCTTATTTGTCTAAGAAATGTCCTCATTATGCTCTCTTCCTCTGTGGTATTTTTTTCTTCTTTTAAGGACTATAGTCAAACCTTCCTTTGAATTTTTACTCAAAAATTTTATGTGCTGAGCATTAACTGTTTGGTTTATTTAGCCACTGATACATATTGCAGGCATTACTAGATTTATATTCATAGATCAACTTGTAAAGAATCAGAACTGCAGCATCTCCCTTAATACATAAGGACACTTCTAATTTACTACAGCATGACACGACAAAGTGTCAGGATGTGTTTTATAGCATTTGTTAATAAGTTACATTTCTCTCATGAGGTATATTTTCTGGCCTGGCAACATGCCTCTACTCATCTAACGTTAAACTATAAGGAAAACAGCATTCTGCCAAATAACCATATGGGAAAGACAATGTCCTAAGCATAGGAAAAGAACAGGTAAATACCTATATACACACAAAAAAAAGAGCTGCATGTGTGTACATGTATTTTTATCTGTGTGTGTATGTATATAACTGTATGTATGTATATATATATATCTACCAGCCATAAAATACTGCTCTATCACAGAAATTCCATGATATTCATGGCTAAGACTAAGGGAGTAAAAGAAAAGGCTGTATGTGTTGAGTTCTTGTCTTGTAAGAATCGCTAAAATTGCACATGTCTTATTTATAGAGAAAGATAAATTGGAAATAGACCATAATGTATACACCTACCAACTATAGTAGAAAAAGTTAAGTATCTGCCTACAAAATTGCAAAATTTAAATAAAATTCAGAAGTTTTCATACTTCTTGCTATTTTTATACTTACTGAAATCAAGTCAGACAAAAATAAGGATTTATTCATGCATTTAAGAAATATTCACCTATCACTTTCTTTGTGAAGGCTCTGATCTAGGTGATGGAAATCAAAGAGAACAAAGTCCTTGCTTAAAGAGCTCATAGTTCAGTGGGGGAAGATAATCCATGCACATGTAAACAGATACAAAATTGTCAAATATTTTGCTCTGAAGAAAGTTAAAATGTGATAGGATAGAATGGTTAACAGGACAGTGAGGGTGGCTACAATAGCTAGAGTAACCGGAGAAATCTTCCCAAGGGGATGATATATAGCAGAGACATGATGCTGAGCTGGAGCCAGCAATGCAAAAAGATCCCAGGAACTAGAATACTCCAGGTGGAAGGAATAGCAAATGCATCTCTCAGATGGAAAGGAGCTAGGACTTTGAAAGACTAGAAAATCTCAGTCTCTTTTGCTGTGCAGAAGCTCTTAAGTTTAATTAGATCCCATTTGCCTATTTTGGCTTTTGTTGCCATTGCTTTTGGTGTTTTAGTCATGAAGTCCTTGCCTATGCCTATGTCCTGAATGGTACTGCCTATGTTTTCATCTAGGGTTTTTATGACGTTAGGTCTTATGTTTAAATCTTCAATCCATCTGGAGTTAATTTTAGTGTAAGGTGTCAGGAAGGGGTCCAGTTTCAGCTTTCTGCACATGGCTAGCCAGTTTTCTCAACACCGCTTATTAAACAGGGAATCCTTTTAATCATTAGAGTGAACTGGCAACCAACAGAATGGGAAAAAATTTTGCTAGCTACCCGTCTGACAAAGGGCTAATACCCAGAATCTACAAAGAACTAAAACAAATTTACAAGAAAAAAACAACCCCATCAAAAAGTGGGCAATGGATATGAACAGACACTTTATAAAAGAAGACATTTATGTGACCAACAAACATTTGGAAAAAATGCTCATCATCACTGTTTATCAGAGAAATGCAAATCAAAATTATATTGAGATACCACCTCACAACAGTTAGTATGGCGATCATTAAAAAATCTGGAGACCACAGATGCTGGAGAGGATGTAAAGAAACAGGAACACTTTTACACTGTTGGTGGGAGTGTAAATTAGTTCAACCATTGTGGAAGACAGTGTGGTGATTCCTCAAGGATCTAGAAATAGAAATGCCATTTGACCCAGCAATCCCATTACTGGGTATACACTCAAAGGATTATAAATTGTTTTATTATAAAGACACATGCACATGTATGTTTATTGTGGCACTGTTTACAATAGCAAAGACTTAGGACGAACCCACATGCCCATCGAGGATAGAGTGGATAAAGAAAATGTGGCACATATACACCATGGAATACTATGTAGCTATAAAAAATGATAAGTTCATGTCATTTGCAGGGACATGGATGGATCTGGAAATCGTCATTCTCAGCAAACCGACACAAGAACAGAAAACGAAACACTGAATGTTCTCACTCATAAGTGGGTGTTGAACAATGAGAACACATGGACACAGGGAAGGGAACATCACACACTGGGGTCTGTTGGGGAGTGGGGGCCTAGGAGATAACAGGAGGTGGGAGGATTGGGGAGGGATAACAGGAGAAATATCTAATGTAGGTGATGGGGAGATGGAGGCAGCAATCCACTATGGCATGTGTATACCTATGTAACAATTCTGCAATATGTGCACATATACCCCAGAACTTAAAAGTATAATAATAGTAAAAAAAAAAAAAAAAGAAAAAGAAAGAAAATCTCAATTTCTCTGTCTTAGAAAATAATTGTTTGAATCCATGACTTTGTGGAGTCAGAGTCTTGTCAGACAGCACTGGCCACCCCACCACTTTGAAATCATTTACCAAATGAACAATGAGAATAGTTGTCATAGCAGAAAGAAGATGGCATATACTAAAGAATGACAGAGAAATCAGCAACTGGAAGAACAGAAAACTTGAAGTGCCAAGTGGATGTAAATAGAGAAGAAAAGAAAGTTTGATGCAGGTGAGGGAACTGTGTGGATTTTAGTCTGACCGAACAGTTCAAAAAATAGTAATGGGCTGGTGTGACTGGAGGAATAGGCAAAAGGAGGGCTTATAGGGAAAGAGGTCTTGAGATAAGCCACTGGACCAGACATGGAGAGGCTTTAGGGTTTTATTGCTTAATTTAGGTAAAACGCTTTTCTTAGTGAATCATAATGGCTGCAAATATGGACTCTTAAGCCAGGACTCCTAAGACTGAATCTAATTATAACCCTTACCAGCCAGTAATCTTTTTACTATCATTGTTTAATTTTTATCTCCTAGTATGTAAAATGTACTATGTTATCGAAACACCAGGGGTTTGATCTAGGTCATGCTAGTTGCTGCATAGAAAGCCAATGACGGAGACAATGAGTATTGCCAAGGAAGAAGCTTTAATCAGGTGCTAAGTCAAAGCAATGGGAGATCATTCTCAAATCCATCTCACAGACTGACTAAAACTAGGCATTTATATAGCAAGGAAGAAATGTAACAATGTGAAAAAAAACAAACAGGAACTAGGGAAGGGCAAGGAAGCAATCATGATAAATGAGGGGTCCAACATTTCATTTTCTGGATTTGGTAATCTGGTGAGTTTCAGTTCATTGATACCTTTTTTCAGATGCCTGAAGGTCATTTCCTGAGGAAGAAACTAGATAAAACAAATGTTAAGTTCAAGCTTTAAGACCAGAAATGTTAATTTCTCTGTTCATTCAAAAAATTATCTATGAGACTGTTGGGTCAGTTTCAATATTTGAACTTACTTCATATGGGATTTGGAGCACTAAATAAGTTAGTTTGAATAAAATGGGGGAAAAATAGAGAGTTTTAAGTATAGAGATTATAAAATGTTTCTTGAATTTTAGTGGAATTACTTTGACTGTTTTGCTGAGAATACACCAAAGAGTGAATGCACAGGTTGAAGTAAGGACCAATCGGGAAGCAATTAAAGTTATCTAGAGTTTGGAACAGGACAGTCACAGTGCAAATGGTAGAAAGTGATCAGAATCTAGATACAATTTGAAGGTTAACCCCACATGATTAGCTTATTAATTAGATGAGGGATATAAGATAAAGTAAGGAGTTAAGAATAAAGCAATCTAAAACAATCTTCACTGAAAGAATGGAGCAATCTTCGCTGAAATTTGGAAGACACCGATGAAATATGTTTAGTAGGAAGATCAGAAATCAGCTTTGCATGTGTTAACTTTGAGATGTTTGACATCCAAGTGGAGATGTTTTCTAAGCACTTGGATATCTGAATTAAGATTTAAAGCCAGGAAGCTGAGTGAAGTCACCAAAGGAACAGATCAGAAATAGAAATGAAGAGATATAAGAAATGAAGACTGATATGCTCTGATGAGGGTCACAGAGGTAGAAAAACAACCTGAGCATTAAAAGACGAAAATGCTTTAAGAAAGAGAAAGTGTCCAACTGTGTCACCTGCTGCCATTGGGTTAGGTAATATGAGTCCAGAGAACTGTCATTTGTGGGGATGAAAGTGGACTTAAGAGAGAATGAGGAGAGGAAAATTGAAAGCAGTGTGCACCAGAAGATTGTTTCAAAGTATTTTTTTTCTATAAAGGAGAGCAAAGAAAGGAGGTAGGAGGTAGTAGAAGTGGGGGAGGGGGGTTGGGAATGGGAGTAATCTGGTGGAGAGGATAAATCTGATGATAAGGGAGAATGATATCCCTCACTAGGTGGAAAGTCATGGGATCTCTAGTTCCAGTGTGATGATTGTAGATGGCATTGTGAACATTTCATTTATATAATTGGGATGAAAGACAACAAAATGTCATTGGCATAAATGAAATAAAATGCATTCCATTTATATAATTGTGATGCAGAAGTTTGTAGGAGAGTAGAAGTTTTGTTTTTTGTTTTTTTGAGATGGAGTCTTGCTCTGTCACCCAGGCTGGAGTGCAGTGGTGCAATCTCTGCTCACTGCAACTTCTGCCTCCAAGGTTCAACCAATTCTCCTGCCTCAGCCTCCTGAGTAGTTGGGACTACAGGCATGTGCCACCACACCCAGCTAAGTTTTTTTGTATTTTTAGTGGAGATGGGGTTTTACCATGTTAGCCAGGATGGTCTCCATCTCCTGACCTCCTGATCTGCCTGCCTTGGCCTCCCAAAGTGTTAGGATTATAGTCATGAGCCATCGCGCCCAGCCCAAGTGTAGAAGTTATAAGAGCACCGGTTTAGTTTATTTGATTTTCTCAAGAAAAGAGAAATTAGATTGTCAACTGAATGTGAAATTGAGACATATTGAAGGTTTGAAGACAGGAAAAGCATCATACAGTTGTCTATGATGGTGGGAAACTTAAGTACCAGACAATATTAAGACATCAACTGAGGTTCCTGTCCAAGCATTTAACGTATTTTTATTTTTACATTTTTTTGCTAGCCATATTCAACTGTCTGGGTCCAAGTGTAGAGTTGGTGGAAAATTGCACTTCACAAGATTTATGGTTTTGTCAAGTGAATATAATGAATCAAGAGACAGAAAGTTGAGGGAGTATCCGAATTTGTGATTGTATAATTAATTGCAGAATTTAAATTGGGCAAGTATAAAACAAGGGTGAGAGAATGAATAGAAGAGCTGGTGAGATTGTACGTGTAGAAAGAACTGTTGGTATTGATGTCCCGAAACAAGTAAGATGTATAGAGAGAAACAAGTGATGAGAAAGTGGGCTGCTTGAAGCTGTAAATGCGGAGAAGTTACTGTAATATGTATGACCATGAGAATTGTGTCTGAGAGATGGTGGAGGACTCCATCATTGGAGGGGAAGATGCCAAATTACCGGAAAGAGAGAAATTTGGGAGAATCATCTTTATATAAATTGATGTCACCAAGATTTAAGACTGGAGTTGTCTTGGAGAGAGAGACAGTGATACAGAAACCAAACTCTTTAAAAAATGAGGAGGAGTAACTTGAGACACAGTAGCTGACTGCAGTAAAGGCTGGTCTGGGCTGGTCATGTCCTCACTACAGCATTACCAAAGAAGGCAGAGGGAAGAATCTGGAACTGGAGATGAGGCTTAAGGAGGACACAGAGTCTGCTACCAGGCCTCGTGGTGTGTGTGAGAAAGAGAAAATACACGGTGCTCTGCTGGGAAAGCACTGTCCTCAGAGAAGACCCAGGGGTTCTTTGAGCAAGATGATGAAGGGAACATTAAAGTTTCAGGATGTTACATGGTGAATTCCACAGAGCACGGTGGGGAGTCTCAGGAACTGTGGAAGACTCGCAAATGGGGACTAAACAGGGATGTGCAGCCTAAGTAGGTAAAAATAGGAAAATGAGAGATGAAGTCAGTGGCTTCTTCCAGGGATTTGAAATAAACCAGAGAAAGGATGTAGGCATAGTGGTATGTATCCAGGAGGTAGAAGTGGTGGGGGAATGTTGGTGTCTAGGGGAGCCTCTTCACTCCTTCTGAAGGAGATGTGGGGGCCAGAACTACTTGAGCATTGTACTCACATATCTCTTCTTGACCAGTATTGCTTAAGCTTTCAATACTTCATGGGATAGGTAGTGGGAGGAAGGGAATCTTTCTCTAAGTGCAAAAGAATGGAAGTTTGTCTTGACTGTCTAGTTCAGGAAATAATTCATTTTTAAAGTGAAATAAAAATAACTATTATTTATGATCTGACCCAGCCCAATTCCAATCATTGAGAGATCACTTGGGAAGAGATAGTGGACATACTCTTAGAGGTTCCCATCAGGTTTCATGTTGAGTAGAAATCTTGTTCAAACACCTCTCCACTTATTTGTCTGTCTTACTTCAAATAATAGGTGGTGATGCTCACAAGCTAGCACTTTGGTAATGAATTTCTCCATTGACTTCATTAAGCACCACAGTTTTTCACCCAGATTTTCCTCACCAGGAGACTTCAAAATTCTCCTCTTCATCCTTTCTCTATTCTTGGTTGCTCAGGCAGTAAAATCATAATCCTATCTTTCACAACATCACAGTCTGATAACAGCATGAACACACTCAGAGGATTCTTGCTCTCATTAAGCTTTTAATTTCTTTATTGGCTTTAATTAAATTTGAGAGGCTTTTTCAATAATAAGAAAGCAACATGTTTGTATGTTGAATTAATAGCATTGTATCAGCCAGACTGTAGATGATATTTGGAAAGGAGTAAGTTTTTCTCTTATCCTAGATGCGCAAACTTGAAGTTCTTTATCTCTGCATTTCTTTCTGTTAAAGAAATGGACATTCTACCATATGAGCCATAAGAGAAATTGCATTGCTTTCTTGACAAATTCTGAGAAGACAGTGACTCTCAGATAAAACTTTCTAAATAATATTTCAGCTGATTTTCTTGGTATAACTTAGATTGAAGATTGTCTATATTTTTACAATTTAATGAAGATATTTATTAATTCAGTTAATAAATATTCTTGAGCACCTCCAATGTGGTAGATCTTCTAGAAAATGAACAACATTAGTGCTTGAGGAAAGAAATCTATGTGCTCTCAGAGAGTCTGTATTATATTTACAGAGATAAACAATAAACAGATAAAGTGATTTCAGTAGTAACATATTTTCAAATAGGTTTACGAATCATGAAAAAAATTAAGCAGAATTTCATGATGAAGTGGCTGATGGGAGATAGGTGGAGACAGTAAGAGAAGGTAGTCAGAAAAAGTTTCTTCAAGTAATTGCTATTTAAGCCAAAATAATCATTAATTTGTTACACAGAGTCCTTTCTGAAGTTTTGGTAAATCTACATGTTAATTTTGAGCAGCATACAGACATTTGTTATTAAAACTAAATGGGAGAAATGAAAGTTTATTTCAAATAATAAATCTTTTAAAAATATTCCTAAAAGAATCAAATTCAAAGAAGATTATTATTTGAAGTATTTGAAAGAATTAGAGCCTCGCTATAAAGGGGAAAAATAAAGCAGATCAAAATGTCCCAAACCTGAGATTTGCTCCTCAGTAGGTGATCTTCTGTAGTTGCACTATTCAATGTGGTTTACACTAGTCACATGTATGCTTTAACAATCATAGCCAAATGAGACTTAATTAAACATTACTGTACAGCAAAAGAAATAATCAACAGATTGAACAGACAACTTAGAGAGTGAAAAAAATTTATTTGCAAGTTATGCATCCCATAAGGGACTAATATCCAGAATTTGCAAGGAAGTCAAGCAACCCAACAACCAAAACAACAGAAAAAAATAAATTAAAAAACCCATAAAAAGTGGGCAAAAGCACATGAACAGACATTTTTCAAAAGAAGACATACAAATGGCCATAAGCATATGAAAAAAAAAGTTCAACATCACTGATCATTAGAGAAATACAAATTAAAAGCACAATGAGATATTATCTCATACTAGTCAGAATGGCTATTACTAAAAAGTAAGCAAAACAAACAAAACCCCAAAAACAGATGTTGGTGAGAATGTGGACCAAAAAGAACACTTAAACACTGTTGGTAGAAGTATAAATTAGACCAGGCGTGGTCGCTTAAGCCTATAAACCCAGTACTTTGGGAGGCCAAGGAGAGTGGATCATGAAGTCAAGAGATCGAGACCATCCTGGTCAACAAACCCCGTCTCTACTAAAAATACAAAAATTAGCTGGGCATGGTGGCGCGTGCCTGTAGTCCCAGCTACTCGGGAGGCTGAGGCAGGAGAATTGCTTGAACCCAGGAGGCGGAGGTTGTAGTGAGCCGAGATCGCGCTATAGCACTCCAGCCTGGGTAACAAGAGAGAAACTCCATCTCAAAAAAAAAAAAAAGTGTAAATTAGTATGACCTCTATGCAAAACAGCATGGAGATTTCTCAAAAAACTAAAAATAAAACAACCATTTGATCCAACAATCCTTCTCCTGGGTATCTACCCAAAGGAGAAGAAATCACTATATTAAAAATATATATACCTGCACTAGTATGTTTATCTCAGTACTATTTACAATAGCAGACATATATGGAATCAACCGAGGTGTCCCTCAGTGGGTGATGGGATAAAGTCATTGTGGTATATATATGCAATGAAATACTACTCAGCCATAAAAAAGAATGCAGTCACATCTTTTGCCACAGCATGGATAAAACAGGAGGCCATTATCTTAGGTGAAATAATTCAAAACCAGAAAGTCAAATAAGGCATGTTCTTACTGATAAGCAGCAGCTAAATAATGTGTACACATAAACATAGAATGTGGAATAGAAGACATTGAATGCTAGGAAGAGTGAGAGGTAAGGAGGGAGATGAGGGCTGAAAAAATTATTTAATGGGTACAATGAGCATTATTCAGGTGACGGTTACATAAAATCCCAGGCTTTACCACATTTATGTAAATATATTACATAAATGTAATGTATTTATGTAACACTTAGCGCTTAAATTGCACTTGAACCCCTTAAATGTACACACACACACACACACACACACACACACACACACGCCTAGATGACATTGATAAACACTGTTTTTCAAAAGCTGAGTATAACAAAAAATTAAAATATTTTTATTAATTATGGGCTGAAATATATTTTGACATATTAGGTTAGATTGGGTCTATTTTATAATTAACTTTACCTATTTATTTTTTCCTTTTTGAAATGTGGCTAAAAATTGTAAAATTCTTTATGCAGCTCTTGCTTGGGATTCCTATTGTGTTTCTGTTCATCAGCATTATAGAATTGCCAATGCCCCCTTAAATGTATTGAACAGAATTTACAACCTAGTTGTTTAAATACGTTAAATGGTCATGAAAGATGACATGTTTTCACATTTAGATGAGAAAATCCAAAGAGAAGTTATTGAAGACAATATAATTCTGAGGTTACATGATATTGAAAGTATTATCTGTTAATGTTTGGGAATGGCATGCTACCACAAAATAATCATTGAAATCTGGCAATTTGGCATTCCGTCAGAAAAAAAAAAAATTTTGATTTGTTGCAAAACTTGGAATTTCATCTGGAATAATAAACTATACTAAGTTGAATAGGTAATATGTTATTCTTTACTACTATGTGAAACCTGCACTAAAACTTATCTTGCATTTTTAGGAACTACCCTTGGGCTAAGTGTTACCTTTCATGAGTGAAATTATTATAACCAAACATAGTAGTGATATTTTTATTGAGATTCAAAAACCTTTGCTCAAATAATTTGGTCTAAGGAAGTCAACTAGCGATACAGATAGGCGGAAAAGCATTCTCTAGGCTGAAAGAATTCTGATGAAAAAGAGGTTACCTTCTATTGTTTTCATTTGATTGCTTGCTTGTTTGTTTTAAACATCTCTTTCCCACAAATAGAGGCATGTTTTAAAGGCAGAAATATTTAGATGTAAAGCCTTACAAGAATAATACGGATACCAGTTCATAATTACCAGTTCAGTACAAGTAGAAAACGCAAATCTCGTTTTAGCTAAAGTCTTTAAGTACTTTCGGTTTCTAAAGAGCACTTGGCATGAGAGAATACGTAATACTTTCTCTGGTAAATATTGTTTAGAATTTCTAAATGGTAGTGTTCTTGCTGGCTAAGTGGTGTCCTTTTTAACAATGAGTAATTGGTTATTTGATAATAGGCTTTTGCGTTAGAGGGCTCTCTTGAAGGATTATCTGTTTTTCCGTCCATGCTTATACGAATATTTGTTCATGCTGATACAGCATATCTCTAATCTTCGCATAGCAATTACTATTACTGCATAATAATCACTGCAGTATTCAGTGGGTTAGAATAACAATTATGTTACACTCACTGATTCTACAGGTTAAGAATTTGGAAAGGTCACAGCAGAAATGGATTTTCTCTGTTCAGTGATAGGGCCTCAGCTGGAGAAACTCAACATTCGAGGTGAGTGACCAGTGATCATTAAGCAATGCCTTCTAGCTATCAAAGTTAAAGTAAACTTGGACTTGGGATGGTAGATCTGCATGTAGTTTCTTCTTGTGTCTTGGGCTTCCTAAGAGTATGGCTTCTTTACATGACAGTTCAGAGTGTTCTAGTGAGTAAGACAGAAGCTAGGTTGAATTTTATGACCTAACCTCAGAAATGACACAATGTCACTTCCACCTTATTTCATTCGTTATAAGAAAATCACAATCTCACTGGTATTCAGGGGGAGGAGGTAACATGGACTCTACTTTTTCTTGATGAAATGTCAAAGAATTTGGAGACATTTTTTAAAGCCATTGCACTTTGGGGGAAAAATCTCCTTGCAGAGTGAGCCTTGAAAGACAATTTTAGAATTGTAAAGGTAGATGCTAAAGGAACTGTTAGTTCTCTGGCAGCCTAATGTCAATAACTACATGATTTATATTCCTGGACATTAGGGGTGATAGGAAAAGAACTGAATATTATTTCTCCTCATAAAGAAAAGTTATTTGCTCCATTTAGAAATTAGCGAATACCCAATTTTCTAGAAACTTGAAAAGAGAATTTGGATTTTAAGCTTTCAGCATCAAATCTTTTTTGCTTTCTCTGTTAACAACTTTCATTTTCTTCAAGCTTCTTGATCTTTTTTGTTAGTCCTGAAAATAAATGTATTAGTTTTTGAGTTTTAATCTTCTTACTCTTTTTGAGTAAGTAACCTAGGTATAACTTTTTATTGAAAATTAGACCCTAGTGAATGAGATTATAATCTTTAGGAAATTATTATTTCTTTCATTAACTAAGCTTTTATTGTTGATTTTAGGATTACTATTTGCTTACTTTAAAATCAGTCATTCTCCTAAATGAAGATGAATATATGATGACTGAAATTTTGTGTTCTCATCAGTTACTCCTGCATACGTATAAAATACATGTCTAGGTTATCTTTCAGAATATTCCAGAATACAATGATGTGGGCTCTGCTCTTAGGGAAATTATATTCATAGGAAAAATTACACAAACAATAAATAAGTACATATATAATTAAAAACAGTAGGCAGTCATAAGTTTTGTGGTCAAAGAAAAATGGGATAAAGGGAAAATAGGGTGATGCGATAGGCCTGAGGATGAAGGTAGGAGCTTGCTTTTGGGGAAGATCTCAATGGAATTGTAATACTCAAACAGGGACCTAAATAGCAAGACAAGTGTAGTTTTCTGAAACTCTGGATTTTCTGAGTTGTGGTGATTACTTCAAGTAGAGCAGCCTTCACATTAGCTACTTTTCTGAGTGTCTAAATTTCAGCCTCATAGAGCAACTTGGTATTGCTAAAATATAAAATGGTTTCACCTTGCCATAACTTAGCACATGTTCTCTTTGCCTATCATGGACTTCTCCTTTTCAACTAGTAAAAGAAACAAACCCCAAAACTCCCCTCCTCTTTATGTTTAAGATCCAACTAAATTATAAAATTGCCTTTTCTCACCTTCTCTGGCTGGCTTCAGCCGCCCCAGCCTGGGAAGGCACCCTCTCCGGTTCCCCTTCCATGGCAGTGTGGAAGCTGTCCTTTCACTCTGCCAAATAAATTACACCATAGCACACTCTTTGGGTCCACGAGTTCTATTTGAGCTGTAACACGCACCATGACACTGAGGCTCCTTTCCCCATTCTTCAGGGTTAGGAAAGGCCAAGAGCTAAGTTCCAGCTATGCTATCTGCTTCTGTGGTAGTCTAGCAGTTGGGACTCCTGATTTTCAACCATCTGGCCCAAGTTCGACTCCCGGTGTGGGAACCAGGGAATCCAGCTGCAGCTACTCCAGCTGCATTACTATAGTGTATCAGTGATATTTGTCCTATTGTTTCCTATTTATTATTCTCACTAGATGGTGAGCTTGACAGAAGGAACTGTTTTGTTTTTGTGTGTTTACATCTCCCCCAGTGGTTCTTGCATAATAAACTAAACAATGTTTCTTTATTATAGCTTTGACTCTCCAAAACAAATTATTTTGTATTAAGAAATTGCTGTTTGATACTAAATGTTTCCAGGAGACTTCATTCAACTATATTTGACCACACGTTTTGTGTTTCTACCAATCCATGGGAGGTGACATTATAAAAATTTCCCTAATAACTTCCCTAGCACAATATTAAGACTTGAAAGATAATTTAATGAATTGACTGTGTTTTTAGTCTGTGATGAAAAACAACCCCAGAATGAGATGATGGATATTTATTGTATGGGATTTTCAGCCTTTCAAACACATTCTACCAACTAATCACCTCCCGTTAAGTGTAAATGTGTTTTCGGTGCCCTGCAATCCAAAGAGCTATTCTGTTCATTCTTTGGTAATTGTAGGTTAGCTTGTCTATTAAGAACTGTGGAATAAAAATTACAGTGGTAAGAAAGTCATATATGTACATTCTCATTCAAGAAAACAAAGAGAAGTAACATACTGCCCTACTTTGCTTGCATGAAACTCTAGATCTGGTTTCTCTTTTTGTCTGCTACCTCTTTGTCTACCTTGGTTTTTCTTTTTTTTCTTCCTGTGTAACTATGGTTCTTACCTAATGTTTAAACTTTTTATTATTATTTTCTCTCTAAATTCTTGCTAGTTAATAACATTATTATTAACTTTAAGATTTTAGAAGAGCACTAATGATAGTAATGATTGATAACTAGACTCTGAGTTTCAGAAGAAGCTTCCAAGTATATATAATGTTTGACATAGCCTTTATTTCTACAATCTACTGCCTGTACTGTTTTAAAATACCTGCATATGGCTGGGGATGGTGGCTCACACTTGTAATCCCAGCACTTGGGAGCCTGGCAGATTGCTTGAGCCCATGAGTTGGAGACCAGCCTGGACAAAATAGTGAGACCTCATCTCTACAGAAAGTACAAAAAATTAGCCGAGTATGGTGGCATACACCTGTGTCCCAGCTACTAGGGAGGCCAAGGTTGGAGGATTGCTTGAGCCTAGGAGTTGGTGGTTGCAGTGAGCTAAGATGACCCCACTGCACTTCAGCCTGGGTGGTAGAATGAGATGCTGTCTCAAAAAAAATATATATATATACTAGTATAAATTTTAAATCTTTTATATTATTCATCTTACTGAGATGCTATATAAGTTCCCCCAGTATATGCCCTATATTTTACAAGGGTAGTCTCCTGACTGGTCCCTGATGATGTGGTCCCGATATCTTCATTTTTGTGACCAGTTCCTATTTGCTCTAATTCCATTCCCTTTATGCAGTACTGCTTACCTATCTTATACTTTCAAATTCTACCTCTAGGAATCATTTCATCAGCCTTCATAAACACTTCCATTTTTGTCACTGTAACAAATAAGAACTTGATCAAATAAAATTATTATATCCCATTGAGATACTTAAATATTTGAGATATTATATCCCTTAGAGATATTTAAATATTTTAGTAATATTGAAAATGCTTCAAAAGAATAGGCCATCAAAACTTAAACCACTTATGTACTATCCTGTGCTATACATAGAAGATATATAATACAGTCGTGTTGCAGATTGATTTTCAGGAGAAAAGAGGTTCATTATACAAGTTGGTAAACCAAAATACAAATAAAGAAGATGATTATTCGCATGTTCTAATAAATTGTTCTCTTAGAATCCAGTCCTATTCCAGTTGAGGTTTGCAGAGACTCTGAGTTTCAATAGTCCCACTATGAAGTCAATAGGTTTTACAGAAAAGTAAAGTTTGAATACATTAATCTTGGATTAGGAACTGTATTTAAAGAATGGATTCAGTGCAGAGCCTTTAGACTGAAGAGCCACTCTTTGTCAATAACACAATGAAGATGGTAGCATAATTCTTGTTGAGTTGATGACCTTAATTAGATGTTGACACATGCATTCAATTAAATTTAGTAATTTACTGAATTACTGATCATCAGCCTAGAAATTCTTATTTCAGCTAATAGAGAGTTCTAAACTTAGCACACTTCTTATAATAGAACTTATGTTGAATTCCACAGTTTTTTCTTAAGAAACCAAGAGGGGAAAATGAATAATGTGCTTTCTTTTTATCAGTCAACATTTTTTTAAATTTGTCAACGTATAATCATCAAGTGCATCTTAAATGCAAGACTCTGGTAAATACAAATCTTATGGCACTTAAATGAAAATAAAATTCTTTTAACTTTCAACCAAGAAAAATGCTCTAGATAATTAATGGAAAATAACTTGATATCAAGGTTGTTTTTACTTGATATAGGAACTGTCCTCATCCGGGGGGAAAAGTTTCTTTTAGTGAAATTGAGTAGCTGATATAAAGTCACATCACTGAAGCAATTGAAGCAAAGCTTCAGATCATGCAAACATACAAGTATGAGAGAGAGATAGAAAGACTTAGAATACCTTAGCCACTATAAAAATAGAAAAAAATCTTAAGTGATAATAATTGAGATAGACATTTATTAGAAAGTGTTAGAAAAATGTTTAAAACCATTGATTAAAAACTACCTAAAAAGTCTACTTTCACAAATTATAGTTGCCGACAGATATTTATGCAATTAATAATTTAAACCAAATGTATAGATGTAACATCTCAACACAGACTAGCATAAATAATGATGATACTCAGAGTAACAGAATAGAACAAAAAGAGGGTACAAAGATATTTTGGTCCTGATAGATCAGCCAGAAATGTTCCTTAGAAGGAGTGCCAGTGTTTATGGTATTGAAGAGTTACATTCAAAACCCATTGTTTATTAATTTCTATATAATTATGCTTAAGTAAATAACATGATAAATGCAGTGTCTTGGTATGTAGTTCTGTTATTCTTGATCAACTCAATTGCGTTATGATAAAATTTGTTTCTAAATCATATATCTGATCATTAAATTGAAAAGTTATCTGAACAGGGTAACCACTTTTCTTCTTTCTATTATTACTATTATGATTCAAGTGAGGAAGTCAGGTCAATAGGATCTTTAGCAGTATTTTGCTTCAGCAGAAATTGTTTGTATTTCTGTGCATTACAGTTATACTTATGATAGCACAGCAGAATATAGGGAGGTCAGTGCTAACTGGAAGGTACAATGTTCCCTGTGGAAATTAAATCCTATCAGGGATGTAAAAATAAGCATTCTTTAAAATATACTAAATAATTTAAGTACATATATTATTAAATGCCAATTTGTGCAGATTTCCTTTCTATGGATAGTCTGAAGTTAGAAGAATCATGACTAGGTGTGTCAATTAAGTGTATTTTGGTTGCATAGCACAGCAAATTCAACCCAAAGTGGTTTAAACAAAACGGAAAAATAATCGCAGATAACTGAGACTTCCAACAACACAGATGAACTTCCTAGCTGCTTGATTCAAAGGATCAAACAATGCCTTTCTCAATCCAATGGTTATCTCCAAATTTTTATTCTGTTTTATACTAGCTCGATTTGTAAACATACTTTCTTCTTCTGTTTGCAAGGTGGCTTCACTAGTCCAATACTGTAGGAAAAGAAGACCATCTCTGCATGAGAAATCACAGCAAAAGCTCAGGGTGTCTAATTGTTTCTGATGAAGTCATGTGCATATTCAAGAGCCAATCACTGGGGTCAGAAAAGTGTAAGGCTCTCATTAGCCAGACTTCAGTCACATGCCAGCCTTGGCCCTGTGAATGAAATCAGTTTCATGGGTGTCACATGTACTTAGGGGAGGGCAGGAATATTTCCCCATATGAGAAACAACAACTAAAAACGTATATTGTCCAATTCATGATAGATCTAGAATAACTTAGGAAGTTTCTAAAGAAATCGGAATAATTTAGCCTTGAAGAATGGGTAATTGTGCTCCTTTTGACAAAATAAATAGAAAGCAGGACTCAGAATCTTGTCTGGCATAGCAGCAAATAGAGTTATTGTTAGTAAAGATATATCTTTTTAAAAATAAAAAGATCCAATGAAATACATACAAACTAAGAAAATTTGCTTGTACTATATCAAACTTAGGCATACTAAATATTTACAAACTAATTTATTCCAAAATGCAACTATTTCTGAGTGCCTGGGTAAACAAGAGAAAAGCATAACTTTTTTTCTCTTACATTGTGTTTTATATGCAGGTTTCTGTTTTCTTTCAATGAGGAGGAGTTACACATTAAACACAATATTTTTCTGTGCCCTAAATTTACTTTGTGAATTTTCTTTGGTTTCTTCAGGTTCAGGTTTACAAAAAATAGTCACATGAACCAGAATTGAGTAGACAAAAGGGTTGCCACTTTGAAAATATAAGCTATACTGTAGATGTTGTATCCTGACATCTATTTTCTAAAGAGCTTGCTATAAAACTTTAATGCTCAGGCATTTAATCCATCTGATTGATTTATAGGTATCAGATTAAGGTGTAGTTGAAACTATTGCTTGAGATCTGAGGTCAAGGAGGAGGGAACAGGGAATGGAGTGAAGGGGGAGAGGGGAGACAGGGGAAAGAGAGAGAGAGAGAGAGAAAGAATAGGAGGATAGTCTAATAGTCTGGAACATAAAATGAAATATTGTCCTAAACCAGATATAAGAGATTCAAATGTTTCTTGATCTTTGGAATGTGTGAAGTGTATTTCTATTAGAATGGAAATGCCTTTCAATGTGAGCTTTCTGCATTATAAAGAAGGAAATTGGCTTTCCATTCATGTTTCAGCCTTATCTTTTATCATCAAAGATGCTGCTATTTTGGTATCAGAGTCTGAAATGTGATGACAAAATATGACCTTCAGAGGTTCTGAGTGGAATCCAGTGGATGGTATATGCACTCCACACCTGTGTTTCTCTCAGACACAATTACTTAGATTCAGGATAACATTACATCAGCCGTGTTAATGATGTTGTATCATCAAGTGATAACATGATCACAGCTTTTGACACTGATTTTCTTAGGTATGGCATCGGTTTTCTTATAAACTTATTACCTTCTTCTTTTCTTCCATTAGCTTCCTTTTATTTTGACTGTGAGGTTAATTTTCATTAAGCCTGAGTGAAATACTGAAGGGAAAATATGGAATCTGACAACTTCAATGAGAGAGGGAAAGAAAAATGGCAGAAGATTTCAAAACAAATGTAAAGGCAGACAGGGCAACATTGACTCTGGTTAAAATTAAAAGCAAAGAAATAAGTGCTTGGAGACTAAACTGTGAGGAAATACTGACGTTTATCCAGTGTTCTTTAAGGGAGATTGAATGAGTACTTGCTTTTCCTCAGAGTCTATTTTATTTAGAATGTTATGCACCCTTACAAAATGAGACAAAAATGAGAGTTTTCCATTTTTGTTTTTTGTATTATTTGAACTGTTGGTTGAGAAAGATTGAATTGTAGGTAATAAAACATGAATGAAAGAGAAAAGATTATTGTTTATCATATAATCTACCATAAATCCAGGATTATATGATTTGATTTCTTTTAAAATATTATTTATTAAAGATGACTGAGTCTTAACTAACTGATTTCTAGAGACTGCGGTATATTCGTGTACGGATATGTGTGTATATGTGAACTTTGGTGTTTTATTCTTTCTCTTTAGCTCAGGTAATTTTGTGTTGATGTGATTTTAAATTGGGCTGGCCACGAATAGTTATTACCCCATAAGAACTACTTCTTGAAGATTTGCTTATTTAGTGTTGAAGACAGAATTTTAATACCAAGAAAATTAGAAAATGTCAGACCTTATACACCCACTAAAGAAGTGTTAAGCAAATGAATATGTCCTTTACCCTGGAACCTAGAAGCTTAAATCAAATTTGCCCCATTTGGGGGCATAGTGAAAAATCTTTCATTTGTTTCATGCTTCTGGTATTTATATATTAAAGGCTTTCTATGTATTTTTGAAGCAAACAAAGGAATAGGTCAAGTATTGAGGTTTTAGGACCCTACAGTGTCTGCAAGTAACCAAATATTTAACATAATTACAGTTTTCAGTTTTCTGAGTTTCTTTGCTAATAGACTTAACAAAGTTGGGGAATTACTTAAAGTTTACATCTCAATAATATCATCATCCAACATTCAGCTATTTCGATATATGAATCTTGTCATAAGCTAGAGAATATTTTAAAATTTGGAAAACTTGAAAATTGAATCAAAAAAGAAAATATAGAAATATTTTAGAATTATACAACTTTTGCATAAATATCAATTTTTTTAATTAAATAGAGCTTATATCATATATGCTTTTCGAGATTATAGATTTGAGCCACCAGGCCTGAACTCAATATTTATTTATTTTTTAAGTATCCATATTCAATACTCAGATCTACTAGGACTTGCAGATTTTATAAAGACTATAATAATTATATAAATACAAAGTAAGTATCATTCATATCCAATTTGTGAACTGGTAGTCACTTTTCTTGGTCAAGATACTATTTGTAAAACTTGACCTTGTCCAAGCTATATTACATTCTAAGGACAAGTCATCACTGATCAATGAGAAGACAGCTCAAGGTAAGCATCTTCAGTTAAGCTTTCTATTGCAACGTTTATTAGAATTTTGAATTTGCTATTATATTAATATTTTGGTAACATATTTAACACAAGTTCAACGTGAAACAGACCACACAAAACTTCTGGGTTCTGATAACTGATACATCAAAAAAATTCATGTAATTATTTTTGTAGTTAAGTCTAAAATACTGTAGGTGTGTCCAAATGGTTATGGAGTTGTTTCAAAAACAAACAAAACTCCAAAGTACTTGAGACTGTAACCACAGCTTTGCTAAGGACAAGTCATCACTGACCAATGAGAAGACAGCTCAAGGTAAGCATCTTCAGTTAAGCTTTCTATTGCAACGTTTATTAGAATTTCGGATTTGCTATTATATTAATATTTCGGTAACATATCTAACACAAGTTCAACATGAAACAGACCACACAAAACTTCTGGGTTCCGATAACTGATACATCAAAAAAAATCATGGAATTATTTTTGTAGTTAAGTCTAAGATACTGTAGGTGTGTCCAAACGGTTATGGGGTTGTTTCAAAAACAAACAAAACTCCAAAATACTTGAGACTGTAACCGGATTAGCAGCAACCAGATTCTCCAGAATTTAGGTTCTTGGCCTCTCCAACCCAGAAGAATGGGGAAGGGGGCCTCGGTGTCACGGTGAGTGTACAGAACTCTTGGACCCAATGAGTATGGGGTAGTGCGGTTTATTGGGGACAGCGAAAGGACAGCTTCCACGCCCGAAATGGGACCTGGAGGGGATGCCGCTGCAGGCTTGGGCGGCTAGAGATTATACCCCTGAGTTATTCCCTTCCCATTCTTGTTCTCATCCAATGAGAGTGGTTTTTTTTTTTTTTTTTTTTTTTTTTTTTTTTTCTGGCCTTTCTTTGAATCCTTTACCGGATTGGTTAATGTTTTCAAACCCTGAGTCACTGGGCCTCTGCCTCCAAGGGCCAGAGGCGGGGAAAAGTTCCTGCCCTTGAACAAAGCCCCTAGGAGCCAGAGGTGGAAACTGGAAACAAAGCCCCCAGCCCACCAGAGGCGGGAACAATCCTGTGCTTGAAAGAAAGCCCCCTAGCCCACTCAGGAAGTTCCTCTAATACTGTCCCTCAAGACCATCTAAAGATCCTGTATTTGTCAGTTTAGGCTGCCATAACAAAATACCACAGATTAGGTGGCCTAAACAGCAGACGTTCATTTCTCTACAGCTCTGGACGCTGAAAGTCTAAGATCAAGATGCTAGTAGAGTTGAGGTCTCTCTTCCTGGGGTTTAGAAGGCCACTTTCTCACTGCCTCACATGGCCTTTTCTTTGTGCAGGCACACAGAGAGAGCCATCGTATGTCTGTTCCAATACTTATATAGACACCAGTTCTACTGGATTACGGCGCTATACTTATCACCTCATTAACCTTAATCACCATTTTCCTGTCCTCTTACAGTCATATTGGGGGCTAGAACATCAACATATGAATTTTGTAAGTGACACAATTAAGTCCATGACAGATACCTAGAGCTTTTGCTAAGCTCATAATATATAAGGGAAGTAAGAGATTCTGAGGTGCTAAACTTGTAAAAAATAAAATTTCTAAAATATCAAGCAGGAATCAACACCTAAATAAGTGGACTAATTCAATTTTTAAAACAATCTGTTTATCTGACTTCTTCCACTAACAGTTTACCTCTGCAAATGGAAACTATTTAACTTCAAGGAACAGACTATACTGTGGAGGGTTTGCTTGACTTTCCAGGAACAATGCAAGGCAATAAACAGATCAATCTTAGGTGCAAATGGGCATTTCATTTTAAAATTTAGTGTGTATAAACCTATATACAAGAAATTAAGTCTCTCAAGGGATTCTCCTGCCCCAGCCTCCCCAGTAACCCCAGCTGGGATTACAGGCTTGCGCCATCATCCCTGGCTAATTTAGTATTTTTAGTAGAGACGGGTTTCTCAATGTTGGTAAGGGTAGTCTCAAACTCTTGACCTCAGGTGATCCACTTGCTTTGGCCTCCCAAAGTGCTGGGATTACAGGTGTGAACCACCATGCTGGGCCATAGTTTCTTATACATCTACAGGTTTGAAAAACAATATTTGAAATGTAGTCTGAGAGCCATCTGCCACTCTCATTCTCAGATTTTGTTGGGTCAGCTCAGAAGTTTTGCTGTTAGAAAATGTATCCCTCTAAGATAATTCTAACAGATGATTATATTGATTGTTTCCCACATTATCCTGTGTTTTAAAGTAAATGTACTGGTGACCATCTGAGAATGTGCCCAGAAAGTTGGATATATTTTTCTTTTTGTTTTTTAAATTTTCATCCAACTGAAACATCTATTCATGAAAACAACTTTATGGGAAAGTTGTGACCTCCCCTAAGGCAGTCCCATGACTGTATCTTAGCCATACTGCAAATAGAAGCAGATCTGGTGTCTTAGTAGAATTTATAATTTAGCAAAGATTGTATTAATATATTTGACCATACTCAGGGTGATGTTCTTCTTTTCTTCAACCATGATTATATTAAAAATCAGTATCCCAGCTGGGCATAGTGATGTGTGCCTGTAGTTCCAGCTACTCAGGAGGCTGAGGCAGGAGAATCACTTGAACCCAGGAGGCAGAGGTTGCAGTGAGCCAAGATCGCACCACTGCACTCCAGCCTGGGTGACAGAGTGAGACTCTGTCTCACAAAAAAAAAAAAAAAAAAAAAAAAAGAGTATCCATTTCCTCCAAACAAATTATAGTATTTTTTTAGGCTATTTTTTCTGTTGCCTGGCGCAGCAGTGGTTTAAGGTGTCTATGTGTTTTTGCAGGTTTGGTGTATGTTTAAAACCTTTGAATTACTGTTTTACTTGCCTAGGTTGTGTTAAACATGAATGTATACCAAAAACTGCACTTTAGTTCTTAATGTAAGCATTTTCCTTAGGTATTTTAAAAGTTAATTTGTATTTACTATTTAATTCCTGTTAAGCGCACTCTGAATGAAGAGACCACCTATGAATAGGCTTTGTGTAAGCAACGAGGCTGTTTATTCACCCAGGTGCGGGCAGGCTGAGTCCAAAAAGAGAGCCAGTGGAGGGCGGTGGGATGAGAGTTGGTTTTATAGGTTTGGGGTAGGCAGTGGAAAGTTACTGAAGTTACAGTTCAGGGCAGTTTTTGCAAGCTGGGGGAATATTACCGGAGGTGGTGTCACAAAGTCCAAGGTCCAGTGTCACGAAGTTGGCTTATCAGTTGAGGTGGGAAGGGTTGAGGCAGGAACAGTTGAGGCAGGAACAATGGTAGAACATTGCAAGGTCAGTTAATCAGGCCACAGGGTCCAGTGTCACAAGGTTGACTCAGACTTTCTGGCTCCAGGAGTCCATCTGGAGGTGTATGTGCTGGCCACAGGGTCACCACAGCTTAACTAGGGTGTGGCCCATGGTGCTGTCAGTTCAAAGAAACTTGCAACTCCTTTCAAAATTAATATGAGCTATAACATTAAATGCTATGAAGTTGAGATACATAGTGTTATGAGCAGATGTAATGAAGGAAAGGATTATGGTCACCAAGGTCAAGGAAGGCTTTTTGGACAAAACCTATTTTGTCCTTGATAGCTGATTTTCCTGATATCTGAACTAGAAGGAACAACTAATTAAGCAAGAGTGTAGTAAGCAGAGCCCAGACTTTGTAGCAAATGGCAAGCCATTGTTAACTGTTTTGATCTTTTTCTTTGATCAAAGTCTTTGATCTTTTGATCTTTTTTTAAAAAAAATAGCAGGGAAAGACAGTGCAAAAATTTAAGCATTGATCTGATTTACATATTTAAGTAAACACTTTGACTGCTGTGCTCTAGGGTGTTAAGAATGGGTGGAGGGAAATAATTTTGGAAGCCATTACCTTCATCTGGTGAGAAATAAAAGAACTTTTTCTAAAGAGTTAGAGTTATTGCTGGAGAGAAATCAGTGGCTTTAAGAAAAATTTAGGAGATAAGATTGGTAAGACATGCTGATAGATGTAATATAGTTATAGAAAAAGAAGCCAGTATTAAGGATGATTGCATTCTGAGTGCAATTGCTTATCAGATTTGTGCATAGAGATCTTAAATATAATTTTCAATGTGTGGAATTTGAGATATCCTTAAGACAACTGAGCGTTAGATGTTACATGGGTTGAATATGTAGGACTGGAGCATTGATGAAAGAAAAACATTCTAGGCTATATATGTAAATGTTTGTGAGTGAAGTTACCCACGAGATAATGTAGAGTGATATTTAAAAGTTAAGAAAAAATTTCAATTTACATATAAAAGGGATTATACTTGTTTTTTATAATTCCAATGTAAATTAGTATCTGTAGGTATACATTACAGATAAGTTAATTTCACATAAGCATAAAAAAGAACTTGTAGACCCTCATGACTCTAGGAGTAGACATTGGCTCAGGATTTATTAGATATATTATACCAATATGTGTGATTGAGCAAAGTCTAAGCAACGAAAAAGTTTTAGACTTTTAAGATCCATTCTAGATCTGATATTATTAATCTATTACAAAACCAAAGAAAATCAGATATTTCCAATTTGTTATTTTTAATTTGTTATAAATATGAATTTTTTATTTTAGGAGAATAATAGATGATTAAAAGGAAATAAAAATGAGAGACAGATATAAGGACAAGGTCAACAACTTTTTTTTTTTTTTGAGACAGAGTTTCGCTCTTGTTACCCAGGCTGGAGTGCAATGGCACGATCTCGGCTCACCGCAACCTTCACCTCCTGGGTTCAGGCAATTCTCCTGCCTCAGCCTCCTGAGCAGCTGGGACTACAGGCATGTGCCACCATGCCCAGCTAATTTTTTGTATTTTTAGTAGAGACGGGGTTTCACCATGTTGACCAGGATGGTCTCAATCTCTTACCTCGTGATATACCCGCCTTGGCTTCCCAAAGTGCTGGGAATACAGGCTTGAGCCACCGCGCCTGGCCAACAACTTTTAAAATTATAATGAGTCATCCATGGTTTCAAAGTTAATGCTACCATGCTTTAGAAACATCCATATTTAAAATAGAAGTTTGAGGCTTTCATGAATCCCAAGGTTGGTTATCACACATGGAGAAATGGAGAAATCATTCTATGTTGTACTCAAACTTTATGGACCATTTTGTAGTATCATTTAAATAGTTTCAAATTTCATGTTCATCATAGTAAGTGTTCTCCCACAAATATATAGTTTAAAAAAATGTGCAGTAAGAATAAGTCCATAGATCAATTTTTTAAAAGGCTCTAGGAATCACATCATGCAACACATTTGGTCTATGGTACTTTGCCTATAAATTATTCATGACCAGAGGAGTGCTGAATCATTTTAGTACATTCAGCGGTGAGGTTATTTCCAAAATGTTGCATGAGGAATCATTGCACATTTGTGACCAGAAAAGTATAAATGTAATTCCAGTGGTTTTTTATATTCTCTGCTTTGCATAACCACCTTAATGTGTAACGAATGCTAGAAATACAAGATGTAGGGGCTCTGTTCCACCACATACTGCATGAGAAATCTTGAATATGTCATTTCAGCAGAATAACACATGATATTGTAAACAGGATAAAACCATATTATTGGGTTATTGAGTTTCACTCTGAGACACTTTAAAATATGGTTCTTATTAATGCATTCCCTTAAACAACTGCTGTTCAAATCTTGGCTACTTTTAGAGAGAAAGAATAAACAAGACCCATAAGAAATGGAGTTTAATAATACCTGAGAAGTTGATACCTGAGAAGTAGGATGAATAAGAATCAAGGAAGCATATACTTTAATCTTTGCTCTATTTTAGGTTCCCTAGAATAATAATAATAACATAAACAAACTATTTTGTGTAATAAGTCCAAAGTTGCAAGAATTTGATTTTATAACATTCTTTATATCTACTTGTATTTGGAATACAACATTTGCTAACAGTACTAATTTCAAACTTTTTTTCAATACAATGATAATGGGAACCACAAACATCAGTCATATAATGTAAATTTTAAATTGTGATAGCCACACTAAAAAGAGCAAAAAGAAACAGGAAATGTATTTTAATAATATGTTTTAGCAAATTATTAATATATAATCAATGTAACAATTATCAAGATAGTTTACATCTACTATTTTGACTAGCCACACATTTCTTTTCTTTTTCTTTCTTTTTTTTTTTTTTTTTTTTGAGACAGAGTCTCGCTCCATCACATAGACTGTAGTGCAATGGTAGGTCTCAGCTCACTGCAACTTCTGCCTTTCAGGTTCAAGTGATTCTCCTCCTCAGCCTCCCGAGTAGGTGGAATTACAGACTCCCGCCACCATGCCTGGCTAATTTTTGTATTTTTAGTAGAGATGGGGTTTCACCATGTTGACCAGGCCGGTCTTGAACTCCTGACCTCGTGATCTGCCCACCTAGGTCTCCCAAAGTGCTGGGATTACAGGTGTGAGCCACTGCACCCTGCCTAGCCACACATTTAAGGGCTCAATAGACATATGACTAGTGGCTGCCAAATTAGATACAAAGTTCTAGATACTCAAACATGACACATTTATAATTTCTGATTATCCTAATAGCTATGTGGAAATTTAGAGACAAGAGTAAGGATCTTGAGTTTGAAATCTACAGCATATCCAAACCAAACTAATAACATGCAACTCAGCCTCAGTATTTATATATAGACTCAATAAGAGTAAAATTTTGGGAAAAATGAGAGTCGATTCCTAGGTAAAAACTGAGTAGGCTCTCCCAGCCCTGCAGATAAATTAGAAGTTCAAAGTAAGAGTTATCCATATTTGATAGCAAAATAAGTAAGCAGAGATCCTAATCGCCCACGGAGAATAGAGAGAGGGTCAGAATGGAGCACAGGTTCAATAGGTCGAATGAAAATTAGAAATAAAAAGTCTCAAAAAGTAGCCAAAAATTATCCTCAGGAGATAGTCAGGATTGTACCTTCATTTAATTATCTTCAAGTTTCAGGAGAAACCAGAGAAAATTGATCCACCTTTTGATATCACATTAAAAACGAATTGAGATGAGTTAGATAAGTCAGTTATAATATTGCCTGAGGATTCCAGGAAAGAATAATACAAAAAAATGTTGACCTTTTCTACTTTTTAGCTCTATACAACACTAAAATCACCTAATTTGTAAAATAAAATTCTATGTGTCACTGTCAGATTGTCCAAATAACACAAGTTTTGCCAAAATATCTGATTTAAGTACTTTTGGTATTTCTTTGCCATCATATATTAGTGGTTCTTATTATTCCCACAGTGTTGGCAGCAAGGAAAAGGCACACCTTAAAATATGATGCTACCAAAAATAGTAGAGTAAACATGTTCAGAATTAACAAACATATTTTCTCAAGGATGTAATTGGAAACTTCTCTCTTTGGAAATTAGATTTTTTTTATAACATAGATGTAGAATATAGTCTTATTTATATCAAGTAAAATATGTGTATTTTAAACATTTTCTGTCCTACTAACCCACCTCTAAAAGTCAGACATCCTGGAAGAACAAAAGATATAACGAATTGCTTTTTAAAATTTCATCAAGACTGAGAATACTAAATTTCTTTAAAGGGCTAAATAAAACTAGCATGAGCACCAAATATTTACCAGGGACCCCACATTTATACAGTCACACTTCCTCTTGAGAATTTTATACATAGAAAAGTGATACAAGAATGTATACTCTTCTTTTGATGATATAGTTTTTAAAATAGATTTTAAAAATCTATATTCAAACTCATATTAGCAGATACCAGCACTTTGGTTCGTTTCCAGAACTTGTAATCAACACGTAAGGCTTTGTCCTATATGCGTGGCCTCTCTGGGCACAAGAAAATGTATTTAGCAACTTCTTCAGAAGACCATGTCTATATGTAGCAAGTGAGAAATATGGTTAAAAAAAATTTCCCACTTCAGTTTAATAATACTGTTACCAAACCGTCTTCTGAATTATAATATTAAATGTTAAAGATATTTTCTTTTCTTTCTTTTTTTTTTTTTTTTTTTGATATGGAGTCTTGCTCTGTTGTCCAGGCTGGATTGCAGTGGAACAGTCTCAGCTCACTGCAACCTCTGCCTTCCAGGCTCAAGAGATTCTTCTGCCTCAGCCTCTTGAGTAGCTGGTATTAGAGGCACCTACCACCATGCCTGGCTAATTTTTGTATTTTTATTAGAAACAGGGTTTCACCATGTTGACCAGGCTGGTCTCGAACTCCTTACCTTAGGTGATTCCTACCTCAGCCTCCCAAAGTGCTGTGATTACAGCCATGAGCCGTTGCGCCTGGCCCCTTTTGGGTTTTTTTTACAGTAGTGTAGGAATCCTGTTTTCCCTGTGAAAATATAATAAATAGAAATGACTTTTGGATATAAATAACTCATTTCATTTTAAGTCTTTTAAAATTTGTTTCCTGTTAACATGTCACACACTTCCTAGTCCCTAAGGTCCTGGAACCCTTTTTTTCTAATGCTGTCCTTCACACTCTCCCAACTTCAAGGCCAAATTTCTATACCATTGTATATATCTTACTATCCTGCTCAACTGTTCTATTTCTGAAATCTTAAACTGTTTATCTGAAACTATTCTTCTAACCTTAATTCCCTCTATGGCACTCCATATCCTGCCACCTATAGAACTTTAAGTTCCCAGCTGGGCGTGGTGGCTCACACCTGTGATCCCAGCACTTTAGGAGGCTGAGGCGGGTGGACCACATGAGGTTGGGAGCTCAAGATCAGACTGATCAACGTGGAGAAACCCCGTCTCTACTAAAAATACAAAATAGTTGAGCGTGGTGAAGCATGCCTGTAATCCCAACTACTTGGTAGGCTGAGGCAGAAGAATCATTTGAACCTGGGAAGCGGAGGTTGTAGTGAGCCAAGATAGTGCCATTGCACTCCAGCCTGGGCAACAAGAGTGAAACTCCATCTCAAAAAAAAAAAAAAAAAAAAAGAACTTTAAGTTCCCTAAATCAGTCAGTCTGTGACTATCTTGGCTTTTCCATTTATCTAGCCTGGACCCACTGATCCCTCATTTAAACTGTGCTCTCATCAGATTTTCTCCTATTTTCCTTTGTTCCACCTTGGAAAACCTGCCATTGGCAACAGGGATCAGCCTTGGTATATGATCTCTCTTGTCCTGACCTCAGCTGTTGAGGATGGCTACAGTTATCACACAGCCATGCTGACCAGGTCTGGCTAGAGTTATCACACAGCCATGCTGACCAGGTCTGTTAGAGTGATGCATGCAGAATCTCCTGTCTTCCTTCCATCTTCATAATGCCTGATAGTCTTTTTCTTTTTTTCTTCTTGCATGCAGTTTCCTTTTCTGTTGTGGCTGTTCCAGGTTTACCACGCTGCTAACCTTCACCCTTAACAAGTGTCATAGACTATTTTCTGACTGAGAGAACAAAAGTCAACTGTGATGAAATTCCTTACCTGCCTCTCCTCACCTTCTAGCACAGAACCTTCTCACTTAGCAAAATCAGTATTTATCTTTCATTCACCTACTTTCAGAGAATGAAACGCCTCTAATTCTTTTCAGGGTTAGTTCTCCAGCAGAATTCTTGATCTCTCCCCCCCGCATACACTCTAGAACCTTCATTCCTCAAATTTCCTCTCTCTCTCTCTCGGGTCTATAAACTCTCCTTTTTTTTTTTTTTTTTTTTGAGATGGAGTTTTGCTCTTGTCCCCCAGGCTGGAGTGCAGTGGCACAAACTCAGCTCATTGCAACCTCTGCCTCCTGGGTTCAAGCAATTCTCCTGCCTCAGCCTCCCAAGTAGCTGGGATTACAGGCGTCCATCACAACACCTGGCTAAGTTTTATATGTTTAGTAGAGACAAGGTTTCACCGTGTTTCCCAGGTTCGTCTTGAACTCCTGACCTCAAGTGATCCACCCGCCTTGGCCTTTCAAAGTGCTAGGATTACTGATGTGAGCCACAGTACTCGACCAGATGCTTTCTTAAAGCAGACTAAAATGACTGCTTCTTTCTGTCATAAGTTATCCCTCCTGCAACCCTATATTTACCTCCAGTTAAATTTCCATCTCCCTCTTATTCACATTCATACTTTAAAAGACATTAATTTCCCTATCTCCCACTCATGACTTCACCCATTGTAATATGTCTTTTATTTACTCATATACTCTTTGAAGTGTTGGCCATCAGTCTGTCCAATCCAGTGGGCTTTCCCTAGTTCTTATTTGGACATTTCTGAATCAAGCGCATGGGAACACCACGACATTCCTAAAACTCCCCTCTTTCCATAAGCTGATCTCTCCTCTCCTACTTGACTACTCATAAAGTCATTCATTGAAAAAAGTAATTGATTCTTTTAATTTGGCTTGTCCCTTCAATATTAGTGTGTCCTCTCGGTTTAGACCTAGGCAATTTGCTTCTGCCACTTGACATTTTCTCCTTCTGTAATTTCCTCTATGATTTTGATTTTCATTACAACTTTAATGCTAAAATTCCACAAATATATAGCTTATCTAATGTTTCCAGCTCTAGGAGGTGACGCTGCTGATGATGTTGATGATGATGATGATAAGATGATGACAGTACTCTTCAGCGGAAGCCCGCTAGGTATACACTTATAGTTCAGCAAGTTGAATTTATTGATTGTTGCAATAAGGGAGAACACACATCATGGGGAGGTTTGGTCACCTTTAGCAAAAGGATGTTAGAACTCATTATAGGATTGTGCTTGGGTTATGTGATTTAGGGCGAGGGTTCAAGGAGACGGGGCTTGGCTCTGGATGGGAAGATATGAGGAAGCGGACAGAAATATATAATTGGGTATCTTAATAAATCTTACCTAGAAAAAAGGAATAATAGACCAAAGCTAAAGCTCTACTTGGTAATGAAAAACAGTCTCTCTTATTAGCCAGGAAGGGGATGCATTTGGTATTTCGTGTTTTGTGTAGTGACCTTGCGTTTGTCTGTGCTTAGACATGGTTATGAATTGATTTTGTTTCTGTTTTTGTTCTTTGTTTTACATCACCAGGGTCACATGGTGACCTTGTCAGATTCCGTGAGATTGTTTCTATTTGGTAACAGAACATTATGCCTTTAACTCTGAGGGGCAGGCCAGCTCCTCAGGATACCAAGAATTTGCTGTTAGAATTAGCTCCAGAGTGGAAGGAGCTACTTTTCTTATCTCAACAATGGTGAGGGTAGTGATGTAATAACAAATATTGCATCTGGTGCTGATGTTGTGGCAGGCACTGTTTAAACTGACTGATGTATTTTAAATCATTTAATCCTCACAATATGATTCTGATTTTCTCTGTTTTATACATGAGGCTATTATAGATGAGAACATAACTTAACCAAAGTGACAAAGCTAGTGATTTGTAGCCACCAGATAGATCAGCTCCTTTGTACACACCATCCCATACCTTCCCACCTGCACTTGTCTTAGGGACTCGGCCTCTTATATTGCACCACCTTCCTTGTGATTGATTGTCACAGGCACAGCTCCACAGTGCCTTGTCTTCTGCTCATACTTGGTCCTTCTTGCTACCTGCCCTAGGATATCTCTGCTGCCACTCAGATCCACTTGATTAACCTGGAAGGGCAGCTGAGTGAATGCTTTGGAGCACATGTTTAATGAATAGTGTGCAGAGCTGGTATCTATTCTTCATTTGTTTGTCTGGATAGACTATCTTGAAATAGAATAGTGCTTGCAGCTTCTTGGAAGACTCTCCTGCAAGGCTGAACAAAAAAGCATGCTGGACAAAATGGAATGTTTGCTCTCTCTACTCAAATGACTTGCTCTGCTTCCCTGAGATGTGCGCTGTAATAGCCAGTAGCATACAAGCAAGCATTGGCACCAGGTTCTGTTTTTCGGGGAACCAGGGCAATCTGGATCCAGAGTGTGAAAAGTCCACCTGGATTTTCCAGTTTCCTCCTTGTTTATGCAATAGAGCATAGAGTTTTGAAGACCTTGGCTTTAGAAAATGATAAACACCTGTTGAAGTTTAGATATTGCCACTATTAAGCAACAGGACCTTGAATAATTTTTTTAATCTCTCTTACCCTATCTGAAAAATTGGGGATAAGAGTATTTACTTCAAATGGAATTACTTTCCTACAGAGTTAGGACCAAGTTAATAATGTTTTCTGTGATTAGCACACTGCGTGTCCTATAGCCCATTAATATTATTTTTATTGTCATTATTAATTCCCCTCAAAACTTGCTCCTTTTCCTTTATTCCTACATTTGCAGGTTTTAACACTAATTTATTACCTCAATGAAACAGCTCTTAAGGTAGTAATTGACTGTTCTATCTGCTTCAACTCCTTTTTATTTTTGAGACAGGGTCTCACTCTGTCATCCACGTTGGACTGCAGTGCACTATCTCAGCTCACTATAACCTGTACTTCCTGGCCTCAAGCGATCCTCCCATCTCAGCCTCCAGAGTAGCTGGGACTACAGGCTCATGCTACCACGCCTAGCTAATTTTTGTATATTCTTGTAGAGACAGAGTCTCCCCATGTTGCCCAGGCTGTTCTCGAACTCCTGGGCTCAAGAGATCTGCCTGCCTTGGCCTCTCAGTGTTGGGATTAGAGTCATGAGCAACTGCACCTGGCCTTCTACCCTTTCTTCTTCCAAATTTTCATGATGTTGTATGGTCAATATATGAAAGTTTATTTTACCTCTGAAATTTCCTCTCACATACACTTTTTATGGCCCTATTATTTTTATTTTGATAGCCCTAATCCAGGCCTTTCCAGCATCATACCATAATTTGCAATAAAAGAATTCCAAGTCAAGTGATCTTTCTGCCTTCTTGCTTTTACCTGTCAAATCTCTCCTCTACTCTGCTGATGGTATTTTAAAACACAGCTCCATTTTAACACTAATAACTTGGCACTGTAATTGAGTATTTACTTATTTCCCTGTTTCTGCCAGGGTTTGTCTGACCCTTGGTGCTATTGACATTTTAGGTTAGATAATTATTCATTGTTGGGGGGAGCTGTTTTTTGCATTGTGGAATATGTAATAGCACCTCTGGCCTTTATTCACTACAATAATGGCACCCTCCCTCAGCACAGAAAAATTTCTCTGGGCATCGCCAAATGTCCCCTGAAGGGCAAAACTGACCCTGATTGAGACTGCTGCTGTAAACTGTGAGATCTATATAGACAAGGGTGTATTTAATTGTCATAAACCTCCAACATCAAGCCCCATATTGGGAATATTATTAGTGTTTAATACATATTTTTTGAATAGAGAAATGAATGAGTTGACTCTTTGAAACCGGTTTTTAAATCTCATAGGCCACCCTACTTTTACCCCTGTTTCCATAGCTTTTTAAAAAACTTCTTGCTATGTATATGTGTTTACCAAATTATACTGTATGATTTCATTATATTCCCAAGACCCACAGAATGAATGGAATATAGTAGTCTCTCAGCAAATACTTACTGAATTATTCTATAAATATATTTAGACCACATTGTTTTATTCTTTTTAACGTACCATATAGTAACAATTTCACGTTTTCATAGCATGCAGTACTTCTCCTTTCTAGCACCGTGCCAAATACAACTAACAACTGTGTGTGTACTTAATTGTTTCATATCTGTCTCCATAAATTATGTGAGGGTGAAGATTATGGTTGCCTCTTTTGTTCTGCTTCCCAAGGGGCTAACACAGTACATATTTAGTAAATTATAAGTCCTTGTTAAATAAATGAATTAATTACTTAAACAAATTCATGTTGCCTCTAAGTGAAACAAAAAACTCAGGTACTTAGAGAATTTGGCTCTATATATACACCATGGTTTACTGATTTATGTGATATAGCAATCTTTGAGTCTCTGCTCTATTTTGAAATTTTTAGTAAGTTTTCATCTCTGTCAAATTAGTGGAAAAGTAATTTGTGCCTCGAAATCACTTACTAAAATGGAGAACTTGAGGCTGTCATAAGTCAATACAAATGCTTGATATACCAGACTTGCAATCTCCTGTAGCTCAGCATGTTCATTTTTTTCCCAGTACTAATGAATTAGCCCACAATCTTAATTGACATACTGACCTTGAAAAGTCCAGAAAATAATCTTGTCTGCCAGCCTCATTATCTAAGGCTTTATTAGCTGGGGAAATTTGACAATGTAATGTGAAACAATAATAATTAATCTGCATATGGATGTGATAAATTAGACTTCTATCAAATAAAAGTAATCATTGTAATCCTTAACACTGGATACCACAAAAACATTTTGGTCTCATATTCCAAATAAAAAATAAATAGCCTTGTTCTGTAATTGTCTCAAACTACTTATTACCTCATATTTTTTTAATCTCAAAAAATAATTTATAAACATTTCAGAGAACAGAATATTGTTTAAAATTCTAAATTTAGTGTCTTTAAAGAAATATTTTTACATCACAGAAAAACAGCATGCTATATTAACGAATATTAGAACTAAGAGGGAAAAAAATATCTTCTCATATACATGACTTTATATTTTCTTTCCTTACCATGGAATCCTGTTGTTCCCAGTGGGATCCCAATTTTAGAATATGCATCCACACTATAGAAGCTAAAACTCAAAATTGTTCAGGAGAAGCTAAGATATGGTCTTTCATTTGATGAGAAATTTGAAGCAAAAAATCATAATAAACAGCTTGCAATAAATGATCTCTAATGGAAGTATGCCATACTTTTTTTATTAACTGGCTTAGAATATTCTGATGGAAATATGATGTCAAAACAAATTTGAAAGTGATCCTAACCACAAGCAATCATATTAGGCACCTGTTGACTCTTATATACTGTGCATAACTTAATGAAAAAGGCAATCATTCCTCACAAAAGGGTTCGACTATGTTCCCAAGAGCAAGTAAAAATTACAAAAGTAATAAATTTGTCATTTCAACTTAAAAGCTACTGATATTTATGTGGACATTTTATTTTAGCTGAGAGTCTCTATTATATATGATTTCAGTTCTTTTTAGCTTCTTGCAAATACACCAGTAATTTTCAGGACAAAAAAGAAGTATTCCTTTTTTTGTGTCTGTTGCCACTAGGGTCAAATCCAAATTCTGGAAATACTAATGGTCTGTCTTCCGTCTACCTTCACTCCTATTTGTTCCTTTGTTCCTGTCATTGTAGCCCTAACCCGATATCTGAGGCTTGCAATCTCTTGTGGTCCATCATGTTCACTTTTCCCCTAGCTTCATTCTGTGTAGCTCCAAAGAAAACACCCGTAGTGCCAAACATACAGTGTTTTCGGTTGCACTGTCTTCTCTGCCTGGAATGAAGCCCCTGTTGTTTATCCCTCTGGAAAATTTTTTCTTGTCTTTCAGATCTCAATTCAGGCCAACAGTGTCTCCTCTCTGAAGCTTTCATTGACTCTTCCAGGTGGGCTTAGCTGCTCATTCCTACCTCTTTCTATGACAATGTTTCCCACCATCTTTACTGGAGACCAGAGTATTATAGGTATTAGTGTCAAGATCAAAGGACCCTGTAGTGCCCCTTGCCTCTGCACTGATCACAACATCTATAGAAAATGTCTCCAGTTCTTGACATGGCTATTTTAGAGCAACATTGATGAACTGGAGCATGTTCAGAGAAGAAAAGGATCTTAAAGCCATAATACCATGTATTCCATTCCTGCAGTTATAAACTGGGGTTAGTAATATCTGAGGCTATTCTAAGATTAAAATAAAATAACACATATAAATACTTTGTTAAGTTGAAAAGTAAATTTTGATAAAAAGATTCCATGCCAATTTACCAACTTTATTCTTCCTCTGTTTACTGGCCAACCTCTTGAGAGAATAGACTCCCTGCTATGCATTCATTTCCTCTGATTATAGATAATCACAAATTGAAAATACTATTGTCATTTCCTTCCTGCGGGCCTTCCTGCCTTCCTGCCTTCCTCCCTTCCTCCCTCCTGCCCTCCTGCCCTCCTGCCCTTCTTTCTTCTTTTCTTGACAGGGTTTCTCTTTGACACCCAAGTTGGAATGCAGTCATTCCAATCTCAGGTCACTGCAGCCCCAACCTCCTGAGCTCAACCTCCTGAGCTCAACCTCCTCCCACCTCAGCCTCCTGAGTATCTTGGACTGTAGGTACACACTACCATGCACAGCTAATTTTTGTCATTTTTGTTGACTCAGGATTTTGCCATATTGCCCAGGATGGTCTCAAACTCCTGAGCTCAAATGATCTAACTGCCTCAGCCTCCTAAAGTGCTGGGATTGCAGGCATGAAACACCATGCATGCCCCAAAATACTATTTTCTACTATTGATATTTTTATTATTTTATTTTTATCTCCATGATTAGGACACAAACTTCTTAATGGCAAGAACTTGTAAAATTATTTCCATGTCCTAGTTTGCAGTGAGCTGAGATCATGCCACTGTACTCCAGCCTGGAGATAGAGTGAGACTCCATCTCAAAAGAAAAAAAATTCCATGTCCTTTAATACTGACACATAATACCAGGTTTATAGGACACAGCCTTTGAAGGGCTGTGACAAAAAAATGGAAGAAATGGAGTTTCTTCCACCAAAGAGACACATTATTCTGTTCTTTCAAAGAGTGAAGACTTTATGCTAAAAACCCTCAATAAACTTGGTATTGATGGAACATATCTGAAAGTAATAAAAGCTATTTACGACAAACCAACAGCCAATATCCAACTTAATGGGCAAAAACTGGAAGCATTCCCTTTGAAATCCGGCACTAGACAAGGATGCCCTCTCTCACCACTTCTATTCAACATAGTACTGGAAGTTCTAGCCAGAGCAATAAGGCAAGAAAAAGAAATAAAGGGTATTCAAATAGGAAAGGTGGAAGCCAAATTGTCTCTATTTGCAGACGACATGATAGTATACCTAGAAGACCCCATCACCTCAGCCCAAAAGCTCCTGAAACTGATAAGCAACTTCAGCAAAGTCTCAGGATATAAAATCAATGTGCAAAAATCACAAGCATTCCTATACACCAATAACAGACTTAAAGAGAACCATATTAAGAATGAACTGCCATTCACAATTGCTACAAAGAAAATAAAATACCTAGGAATACAACTCACTAGGAATGTAAGGGACCTCTTTAAGGAAAACTACAAACAACTGCTCAATGAAATAAGAGAGGACACAAACAGTTGGAGAAACATTCCATGTTCGTGGTTAGGAAGAATCAATATTGTGAAAATGGCTATACTGCCCAAAGTAATTTACACATTCAATGCTATCCCCATCAAACTACCATTGAATTTCTTCACAGAACTGGAAAAAAACACCATGAATTTCATATGGAACCAAAAAAGAGCCCGCATAGCCAAGTCAATTCTAAGCAAAAAGAACACAGCGGGAGGCATCACGCTATCAGACTTCAAACTATACTACAAGGCTACAGTAATCAAAACAGCATGGTACTGGTACCAAAACAGAGATATAGACCAATGGAACAGAACTGAAGCATCGGAGGCAACACAACATATCTACAACCATATTATCTTTGACAAACCAGACAAAAACAGGCAATGGGGAAAGGATTCCCTATTTAATAAATGGTGTTGGGAAAACTGGCTAGCCATGTGCAGAAAGCAGAAACTGGACCCCTTTCTGACACCTTACACTAAAATTAACTCCAGATGGATTAAAGACTTAAACGTAAGACCTGACACCATAAAAACCCTAGAAGAAAATCTAGGCAAAACCGTTCAGGACATAGGAGTAGGCAAGGACTTCATGAACAAAACACCAAAAGCATTGGAAACAAAAGCCAAAATAGACAAATGGGACCTAATCAAACTCCACAGCTTCTGCACGGCAAAAGAAACAGTCACTAGAGTGAATCGGCAACCATCAGAATGGGAAAAAATCTTTGCGGTTTACACATCTGACAAAGGGCTGATATCCAGAATTTACAAAGAACTCAAACAGATCTACAGAAAAAAAACAAGCCCATTCAAAAATGGGCAAAGGATATGAACAGACACTTTACAAAAGAAGACATACATGAGGCCAAGAAACATATGAAAAAGTGCTCATCATCATTGGTCATTAGAGAGATGCAAATCAAAACCACATTGAGATATCATCTCACACCAGTTAGAATGGCGATCATTAAAAAATCTGGAGACAGCAGATGCTGGAGAGGATGTGGAGAAATAGGAACACTCTTACACTGTTGGTGGGAGTGTAAATTAGTTCAACCATTGTGGAAGACAGTGTGGTGATTGCTCAAGGAACTAGAAATAGAAATTCCATTTGACCCAGCAATCCCATTACTGGGTATCTATCCAAAAGACTATAAATCGTTCTACTATAAGGACACATGCACACGAATGTTCATTGCAGCACTGTTGACAATAGCAAAGACCTGGAACCAACCCAAATGGCCATCGATGATAGACTGGACTGGGAAAATGTGGCACATATACACCATGGAATATTATGCAGCAATCAAAAATGATGAGTTCGTGTCCTTTGTAAGGACTTGGATGAATCTGGAGAACATCATTCTCAGCAAACTGACACAAGAACAGAAAAGGAAATACCGCATATTCTCACTCATAGGCAGGTGAGAAAAATGGGAACACATGGACACAGGGAGGGGGTCTACTACACACAGGGGTCTGTTGGGAGGAATGGGGGAGGGACAGTGGGGGGGAGCTGGGGAGGGATAGCCTGGGGAGAAATGCCAAGTGTGGGTGAAGGGGAGGAAGGCAGCATAACACACTGCCATGTGTGTACCTATGCAACTATCTTGCACGTTCTGCACATGTACGCCAAAACCTATAATGCAATAAAAATTAAAAAAAAAAAAAAGATGATAACTTCATTCTGTATAGCTCAAAAAACAGATTTCATATCAAGATTGGGAAGATACTGAAAATATTACAAAAGACAAACAAATAATTAGTTATTCCAATATCCAAATAACCTCTGCTAATTGAAATACTTAAAAAGTAATTCTTACAAATGATTAAAACATAAAAATAAGAAAGGCATAAACTAAAGATAAAAGTTACCTTTGTAGTAATCATTATTTGTAGAGTTAGAAAAAGATATTTTATGTATAATTATATATATATTATAAGGTACATTCTGAAAACATTTTACACAAAGTATTCTCCCTGTTCCCTGATCTAAGTCTTCACACACACACACACACACACACACACACACACACGTATACACATGTATGCACATATACAAATAAATATATAATATACATTTATACACACATACAGAAACATGCACACATATATATAGATATTGATATGGTTTGGCCTTGTGTCCCCACCCAAATTTTATCTTAAATTGTAATCCCATAATCCTCACATGTCATGGGAGGAACCTGGTGGGAGGTAATTGAATCATGGGGGTGGTTTCCTCCATGCAGTTCTAGTGATAGTGAGTGAATTCTCATGAGATCTGATGGTTTTATTAGCAGCTGGCATTTCCCCTGCTGGCACTTCTCTCTCCTGCCACCCTGTGAAGAGGTATCTTCCACCATTATTGTAAGTTTCCTGAGGATCCCCAGCCCTGTGGAAATGTGAGTCAATTAAACCTCTTTTCTTTATAAATTACACATTCTTGGGTCACACTGAATATATAAACACACATATATATATATGTATATATATATTCAGTTCTAGTTCCTTACAGGTGGGCATTAAATTATTGAGTTTATTTTTAATATAAACTGTTTTTTCATGAGCAGTCTTATACATGAATACTTTGAAGTATCTTGGAGACCTTTTCTAAGGATTTAATGTTAAAAAGAAACCAAAAAAAATAGACTTCCTTGTAGATTAATAATTGTTTCATTTCTGTAACTTTTCAGACGTTTTTCTTGAAGATATTCCAGCATTGGATATCAGGCTAGACTGAATGATCTCTAAGTTCTCTTCTTTATTCCAGTATAATAATTATTACATGAATCAATGCTTCTAAGATTTAGCTATATTATTGCCATAATATGAAGAACTTTTAAAAAGCAATATTGCCCAGGTCACAGCCTATTGCCCAGGTCACAGCCTGATGAATTAAATCAGCATCTCCAGAGATGGGGATCAGTATTCCTTAAAAGTTCCTAGGTTATTCTAATGCACACTCAGTGTTGAGAATTACTGACAGAAAGGCCAAGTTGTTAACAGTATTTATCAAAACATTTCTGTAACGGCAGCAGTAGAAGTACAAGAGCTTTAAGGCATTGATTTTCTTCTCTTCTAGCAAGATATAGGTGGGAAAGGTATGACAGTAACTTAAAGTGCAGAGATAAACTAGAAAGACCTGTAGGCAATGCCAGCACAGGGCTTTGGTAAATGCTGGTCAGTTTCTCAGAGCATAACCTCCTTTCCTTTTTCCTTTCTGAGTATGCCTTACACAGAGGAGAAAAGGGCCCATATGTGACTTTTCTCATTGTTATTCATTGGTCCATGGAAGCTGAGATGGGCATCTCAGTTTATTTAATCACTGGTTCTCTACAAGAAGGTTAGGAATCATCTCTGTGTATCAGAACTGATATGTCACAATGTCCATCAGAAGAGATTAGTAGGTTTCTGTCAGAGTATATGCTGCAGGGTAGAATGAAACCTGAAGCTAGGTTAAGTAATTGGGTTCTTGTTCAATAAAAGTGCTTGTTTGTGCTGTGTAATGAAAGATCTTTGGTGCATTGGATGTCTGAATCCAAATACCCTTCGGATTTTCTGATGGATAAAGAGATAACGGTGAAAAGGATTTAATTTAGAACTATTGAAAAACTTTAAAAAGATTAGAAAAATTGGTAAATGCATTTTCTTTTTTAAAATCAAGATTCTTTGTTACTTATCAGGACCTGTTATTTTTTTAAATGGACAATAAAACTTTTTTGTTGATTTTGTTTTTGATGCCTTTTTTTCTTTTTTGGTCCTTTTGCCATCATTAACTGACCTTTAAGACTCAGGTTATGAAGAAGATAAGGGAGAAGCTGTTATCTCCTAGCCCATGTACCCTAACCTGAATTTAGGCAGTGTTTTCGCCTTTGGATCTCATTGGAGTGTCAAATCTAAGCTGTGGGCAGAGCATTGGTGAATGGAACAAACTGCCTGTCTTGCTTCAAGTGGTGCTTTTTACCCCATTAAGTCAATACACTAGTGCATCTAAGCTTCTGTTAAAAAAAAAACAACATTGAAACCAGTTTTTTTTGCAACCAAAAACATTCCTAATCCAGAAAATTGATGTGACAATCAGAATGGTATGCATGTGCAGTGATGGGTGGAATTTGATGAAATGTATTAATCTCAGCAATAAAATCATTCATGTGTAACATTGTCTCAGCTAATTTTAAGAAAAGATTATTTGAATCTATTTACTTTCTTTTGGGTAAAATTATATTAGAAAATGAAAAATTTTTAAAGCCTTTTTTCCTTCTCTTTATATTATTAACACCTGATTAAATAAAGGACTTTATTTGGGGGAAATAAAAAAGTCATGGATTTCACAACTCCAAGGGAACAGTGAGATGAATCCACAACCTGTAGGAGGTATAAAAAACAAGCCTTTGATTGAACAGGGTCTGTGTTTAAGCACCTTGCAATTGCACTGCATAGCACTTTCAATGGGTGTTGATCCCCAGTGCAAAGCATATACTTCTTTGCCCACTCATCCTCTTCGTTTCACATCTTGCACTCCATACTCTAACCCTTCCTTTACTGGGTAATCTACTTTTCCACACTTCATCTACCTCTGCTCTCCTGGGTTTCTCTCTCCTTCCCTCCCATTTCTCCTCTGATATTATAAAATACACTAAGACGAATTTGGGAGTCAGAAGTCAGAGTTCTAACAAATAGTTGTCTAGCAAGCCATGTGAAACAGCAGAGCTAGGATGTAAGAACACTGGGTTGAAGCAAAAGTTCAACTTGAAAATTTGTGTGTAAGTCTTGGCAGCTCTGATGCACATTTAGAGATAACATTTCCCCTCAGCAATGGGTCAAAGGCACAGATGACCCATTACAGTGCTGAGGATGGGAACGTCTTCTGATGAAAAGCATCAAGGCTTCCAGCCCTGGGGGTCAGGTAAGGGAATAAATTAGCAGTACTTTTAAAAAGAGATAAGTGTCCACTGGTGATTGACTCTCCTTTTCAAAACAAAATTCCAGAGCTGGACTTTCTATTTGTCTCTAAATGAGGAGGGAAAACTTATTCATTTTTCCTAACTCTAGACTTCATTTTGCAACTGACAAGTTTAAACAAGATGAGAATCAGTTTGCCTCTGCCTATCTCATAATTTTAGCTCCAGCTGACAATGTAATTAATGTTGTAAGAGAAAGAAAAAGCTTTCTTGGTGAGAACTTTCTTCCTCTCTGTTTTTTACAAGCAAATACTTGAGAGGATAAATGGACTTTTTGATATGTTACTGGGGAGGTTTCCCATAAATATACTCAAGATTTTTTGTACGTTAATTTGTCTTTTAATCTTTTTATGGTGCTCCATAATTGATAACATAGTCGATAATTATCATATAGTAAAAAATAAAACAAGAATGCACACACACACACACACACACAATTTATTCAGTGAGTCTTCCCTATCATCTATAGTTTTCCTTAGGTGTTCGTTCTCTGAATATGTTTCTTTGGAAAACATTAGTTACAAGAAAGTGCTAGAGCTATAGCAATAGCTATTTGGCATCTATTATAACAAGTTGCGGCCAGGCACAGAGGCTCACCCTGTAATCCCATCACTTTGGGAGGCTAAGGCTGGTAGATCACCTGAGGTCAGGAGTCTGAGACCAGCCTCATCAACATGGTGAAACCCTGTCTCTACTAAAAATAGGAAAATCAGCTGGGCGTGGTGGCAAGCACCTATAATCCCAGCTACTTGGGAGGCTGAGGCAGGAGAATTGCTTGAACCCTGGATGTGGAGGTTACAGTGCCAAAACTGCACCACTGCAATAGAGTGATAGAGTGAGACTCTGTCTCAGGAAAAAAAAAAAGATAAAACCAAGTTACTCTCAGTTAAAAGTTTCATTTTATCTTAATTATACTGTCAAAATTATCTTTCAAGATCATTCTTGCAAATTCCAGTAGACTTCTCATCTCCTAGCCAGGAACCTTGCTCAATATTCTTTTTTTTTTTTTTTTTTGAGACGGAGTTTCGCTCTTGTTACCCAGGCTGGAGTTCAATGGCGCGATCTCGGCTCATCGCAACTTCCGCCTCCTGGGTTCAGGCAATTCTCCTGCCTCAGCCTCCTGAGTAGCTGGGATTACAGGCACATGCCACCATGCCCAGCTAATTTTTTGTATTTTTAGTAGAGACGGGGTTTCACCAAGTTGACCAGGATGGCCTCGATCTCTTGACTTTGTGATCCACCCGCCTCGGCCTCCCAAAGTGCTGGGATTACAGGCTTGAGACGCTGCGCCCGGCCCTCAATATTCTTATATTACCCTTTTTTATTTATCCAATCAATTATGGACACTCAAGATTGTCCAGGCGTGTTGGCTCATGCTTATAATCCCAGTATCTTGGGAGGCTGAGGTGGTTGGATCACCTGAGGTCAAGAGTTCGAGACCAACCTGACCAACATGGTGAAACCTTATCTCTATTAAAAGTACAAAACTTCGCCATATGTGATGGCAGGCATTTGTAATTTCAGCTATTCAGGAGGCTGAGGAAGGACAATCGCTTGAACCCTGGAGGCAGAGGTTGCAGTGAGCCACGATCATGCCACTGTACTCCAGTCTCAGCAATGAGAGCAAGATTCTGTCTCAAAAATAAATAAATAAATGAATAAAAGATTGTTTTTAGCTAGACCCAATATTTGAGTATGTAATTTTCTTCCTTTACCCTTATATGCTTCAATCTCTAGTCTCTAATTAAATTATATATATTATAGTATTCAAGGCCTCACCCATGCTGTTCAGTCAACATGGATTGCTTTTGTGATTAACAGTTCTACTCATTTATCAAGACTTAGTTTAAATGATATATCATCCATAATCTTTTTCTCATTTATACTCTTCCCATTGTTCCCTACTCATCGTCATCTACCAACATAGAGATACCATCATAATTATTGCTAATTTTTTCTGGGTTTGTTGCTGTGTCACTGAAAATACACAACACCTTATAGCATATTTATTCAAATGTGTAACCACCCAATGGGTTCACCTTGCTCACTGCCTAGACGGAGCCAATTTATCAAGACAGGGAAATTACCATAGAGAAAGAGTAATTCACACAGAGCTGGCTATGTGGGAGACTGAAGTTTTATTATTACTCAAATCAGTCTCCTAGAGCATTCGTGGATCAGAATTTTTAAGGATAATTTGGCGGGTAGGGACTTGGTTGGAGATGGAATCCTAGTGGTGTCAAAGTGAATTTTTCTTGCTCTTTTCTGTTCCTGAGTGTGAATACAGAACTTGCTGAGCCAGATGACCTATCTGGGTGTTGTCTGTTGGTGCACTGGAATGCAGGGTCTGCAAAATATCTCAAGCACTGATCTTAGGTATTGCAACAGTGATGTTATTCCCAAGAATAATTTGGGGAGGTTCAAAGTCCTGCAGCCAGAGGCTTCAGGGCCCCTAAACCAAAATTTCTAATCTTGTAGCCAAATTGTTAGTCCTACAAAGGCACACTGGTACCCATGCAAGAAGGTTTTTCTCTCTCTCTTTTTTTTTTTTTTTTGGAAAGGGCTATGATCAGTTTTGTATCGGAGTCAAAACCATAAACTAAAAATTCCTTCTCAATATCAGTTCAGTCCACACCCAGGAATGAACAAGGATAGCTTAAAGTTTAGAAGCAAGATGGAGTTGGTCAAGTCTGATCTCTTTCACTGTCATGATTTTCTCAGTTATAATTTTTACAAAGGCGGTTTCAAATGCCTGTCTGTCAAGAACCATGTTATAGGAATAGTCTCTTTTGGCTCCTAATCTTCTCACTATTCTAAATAACTCTTTGTAGATTTATTCAATTCTCTAAATACTTATTGTAGAGAATACAAATAAATAAAGTAGTTTTTCTTACATTTAGTTTCCAAAAGGCCTGGTTAGATTGTCGGGCAAAAACATTTTATTAAGAATGTATTCAATGCCTTCTATAGATGAACTTATATTCTGTCATGAAGAAAAACCAACATCTCTTTTCAAAGGCAGAACATTTTCGGATTTTTGCTAATAATAATGGGAAATACTTTAACCTCCTATTTTTTAGTCAGAAGTGGAACAGTATTATTTATCATGCATTGATTTGTTGTCTCTGAACTTGCAAAGGTGGTTTGGCTATTTACAGTCGGTGTAAGATGTTACATATGTTCAGCGTTGCAGATGAGGCCCATTAGAATGATGCTGTTGGGAACTCTTAGGTGGCAAAAAGGAAACTTTGTCGAGGTAATCATGGATATAAAAGAAGGATGATATGGAAAGATATAAGATGGCTTTAAATGTATACTTTCTTCCAACACAGATGAGGTCATACCATTCTCTATAGAAACCTATATAGAATCAAATTCCAAAATTATTATTCTGTGATCACAATTATACTTTGTTTTTTTGTTTGTTTGTTTGTTTGTTTTACTAGACTGCTTAGCAGGGACAATTATACTTTGAAATGGTTTCCATTTATAACAAGAATCAATATTTGATCTAATGAATCCTAAGTATTCTAGAATGATTTAAACGTTTGGAAGTTGAAAAACTGTGGAGTATGACAGACATGTAATCACTTGTATGTAATGTAGTTAGTGCTTATGAGTTTATTATAAATAACAATTTTTTTGTTATATTTTTATAGATTTTATTATATCATTATAAAATCATATTAATAAAATAATATTACTGATAATTGTTGAGGTAATGAAATTAAAACACATAGTGAGTAAGCTCTCAATAAATATTGAGAGCTCTCAATAAATATTTCTTATTGCTATTACCATTATTTATTTTAATGGATGAACGCTATAGCATGTAATTTATTTAACAGATCTCCTATTAAAGGAAACTGCTCCTAAAATTCAAATTAATTTTTAATTAAGTTTTCTCAATTAAATTTTTGGATTTAATTGGGCTTACTGATTCCGGTTGTTGGTGAATGCATATCATATTCTGTATTTTTCAAGTGATTTATAAAAGTCAGGACACATTATATACAAAAACTATACTGAAACCAATTCTGTTTTTCACGATTCAGTAATTACTCTAGTGTCTCATTATTTAGGTTTCTAATTTTTTTCTTTTCTTTTCTTTTTTATGAGATAGAGTCTCACTCTGTTGCCCAGGCTGGAGTGCAGTGGCACAATCTTGGCTCACTGCAACCTCTGCCTCCCGGGTTCAAGCAATTCTTTTGCCTCAAACTCCCAAATAGCTGGGATTATATGTGCACACCACCATGCCAGGCTAACTTTTGTATTTTTACTAGAAATGGGGCTTCACCATGTTGATCAAGCTGGTCTCAAACTCCCTACCTCAGGTGATCCACCCATCTTGGCCTCCCAAAGTGGTGGGATTACAGGCGTGAGCCACATGCCCAGCTAGGGTTCTAATTTTGACCTCTGGTTTCCTTTGTGCTATTGATGTATGCAATCATTAATAATGTATTCTTACAGACATAAACAATAATATAAAGTGAATAGAAATAACCAATAATATAAAAATAATCTGTCTCAGCTGATGAAAATAGCCTTTTACAGGTGTTCCCTCAGATATCCCAATTTTCTTAACTAGCAGATTCCATCATTAATGTTTGTATAGATGCTATTGATACTTCCTTCATTTATTATATGTATCTCATGGTTCAAATTGAAAGTTTATTTCTACTGTTGGGTTACCAACCTTATTTTCCCAAAATATTTTGTACGACTCAATGTCTTACTTTGAGTCTGCTGTTATAACATAAGACCTTAGATTGGGTAATTTGTAAACCACAGACATTTATTTATTTCAGTTCTGTAGACTGGGTAGTCCAGGATGAAAGTGCAGGCAGATTCAGTGTCTGGGTGAAGGGTCTCGCTCTGCTTCCAAGATGGTGCCTTATTGCTGCCTTCTGACGTGGTGGAAGGCAGACACACAAAAAGGCATAATGGTATTCCTTCAAACTCTATTATAAGAGCACTAATACATTTGTGAGAGAGAAATCCTAATGACTTCATCACTTCCCCAAAGACCCCCACCTATTAATACTATACCATTTGGTATTCGGTTCCAACATATGAATTTTAGAAGGACATTTCTAAATTCATTCAGATTTATTTTACTTCATTTAGGATATATTGACAAATCATACTTAATAACTTATAGACATGCATAGTTGTTATGTGATTTATAAAATAATTCATCTAATTATAACTATTTGCATCAAAATAGGAATTATTCTGATAATTAAAATACCATGACAGAATAAGTATATTTGATGGGATCATAAATCTTATATTTAAGTAATAGGAAAAAAATAAAATTAATGTTACTAGATATAACAGTTCTTTCTCTCCTTTCTTGGAGATTTCTGTGAGTCAAGAAACTTCTATTGTTGTGAATTAATTAAATTGCTTTGAATATATATGCATCTATTTTTCCAACAGAGGAAGTTTTTCTTTATGACAATCAATGCAATATATTCTAGCTTCTGAAAGGTTTTTAGTCTTTTAAACTTTCCATGAGCAATGTTATTGGTAGTTTATTGTTTTATTTTAAATTTGATGCTTGTCATTTATGTATAAGCAATTTTATGTATTGATAACTGCCAGTCTTTGCAGACCAATTTATATTATATTCATTCTACATACATAGTTTTTTTCTCTTCAAATACATTGTTGCTTTTATGAGCCTGGATGTCACACTTCTAATTATTTTGTAATTCAGTAAATAACTAAAACAGAATTGTGCATTCAAACATATGGAAAAAGTACCTACTAAATGAATAAAAATGTAAATAAAATGTGATCCATGAAACAAATGATTAAAATATATATGTTAATGCAACATGAAAAAAAAATCCATATGTTCATCTTGGATTGTCTATTCAATTCCACTTATGTGACAGAGAATTTTTTCCTAATATAACCTGACATAATATAAAGGATAATTTCTATTTGTATAATATAGATGCTAAAAGTACATAGGAGAACTTTGGGTATTAAAAAACTGCAATTTTAAAGTAATACAAACATGTATGATAATTTTCATGGCATTTAGAAAATGAGAGATGAATTATTGGATAAACCAAGAAAAGTTCAATTTATTTTTAACATGCTCTTCTTCAGTGAATTGTTTGTGATTCTTATCACATAGACTCCAATATCATAGAAGATGATATTATAGAAAATAGCAGTATCTGCCTCTGTATTGCTACTCTCTTCAAGCTAAGTTATCCTCTTTCCCTCAATGATCAGTGTCATTGTGACCCTACTTGTGAAGAATCAAGGTACTTTAGGTTAGTATTCTATAATAAGTCATTTGTAGTTCTATTCTGGAAAATTGACTTGTTATGACCTGTGTCCTGTGAATTTGTGGTAACTAGATCCCAATTTTAAGCCACTTTTGCTTAGAACGCATTAGTTTCTAGGCACTGCAACTTCAGAGTCTTAAATCCTGCCTCTATCTATTAGTCTCCACCAGACCCTGTTGCCTGATATTCCTGATGCTTTCCTACCTGTGCTTATTTGCTTTCCTGTCCCCCCAGAATTTTCTAATGTTGCTTCTTTCAGAATAGCCCTTCTCTATGTTCTGTATGTCTATTGAGTTACTGTTTCCCTCTGTATTAGATTTCCTTTATGGAGTTTATGCCAACAGCCTAATTGAGATTACCAGATCTTTTACCATGCCCTCTCAATCTTATTCACATGAGATTTATGCATAAAATAAAAATCTTATGTTATCCTACCAAATACTGACTAAAACAATCAAAGGTATACAGAGAAGAATATCTACGCTAGCTGTGGAATTTTGTGAAGGATGCATGGCCGGCACTCAATATGTTTGTGATGCATAATGCAGACAAGGATAGACAAGCAATATGGAGGCAAACGAGAGTGTGGTGAATGGGCTTTCAGTAGAGGTTTGACAGAACCTATGCACTAACTTGATGGTGTAAGATCTAGAGGCCAGAAAGGAAAACAAAACAAAAAACAGAAAAATGTGTGTCTCTCTCTCTTAGAAGTCCTTTAAGCACTTTAGATAAACGTGTTGGATGAGGGTCCTAAGAGCACTCCTGGCCACTGGAAACAGCAAACTGGTCCGAAACATCTCCTTGACGTAGTATAGTTTACCTGTGATCCACTGGGCAGTGTCACCAGAATGAGGATCCCACAGAGTCAAACCACTTACCTCGAGTTTGTGTCAGGTCAGACAGAAAACTGGAAAGAATAAACCAGCAGTTTTGTCAAATCCAGAGACAACACTTCACAGTTGGGTCTGCCTATAAAGCAGTATCCTGCTGAGTCTTACTGGCTCCTGGATTCTAAGACTAGTAATGGAAATGGAAATGGAAAGATTGGTAATGGAAATGCAATCAAACAGCTCTGTAGAGAAACTTATTGTTGGAGCATTACCTAAACACAGCAAAGCATCTCTCATTTTGGCAGGAAAACCGTGCCTCTTGCTTGTTATTAGGAAACATTTGCCCAGCCTGACCAACATGCTGAAACCTCATCTCTACTAAAAATACAAAAATTATCTGGGCATGGTGGCGCAAACCTGTAATCCCAGCTACTTGGGAGGCTGAGGCTGAAGAATCACTTGAAGTCAGGAGGTGGAGGTTGCAGTGAGCAGAGATCCTGCCATTGCACACCAGTCTGAGTGACAGAATGACACTCCATCTCAAAAGAAAAAAAAAAAAAGAAACATTAAAAAAATAATAAAATCAATAAACCTATACTTTTTTGGCAAAAAATGAAGAATATAAGATTCAAGAGACAAAATTTTTAAATAAATATTAACTACACAAAGCAAAAGAAAGAGCTGACAAAAAATACATGACTTAGGAGTTGGACATTTCAAAAACAAATTTTAGGAAATGAATGTTTCACTCCAGTATTACAAAATTGGGAAGAAAATGGGTAAACTATATTATAGAAAGTTTAATCAGAAAATTTATAGAGGATGAGTTTGAGAATCTTTCCCAAATTACAGAGAGAAAAAAAATAGTGAGGAAGAGGTTGGTAAACTTGGTAAAAGGAACAAAATTTTAATTTATAAAAATATATACCTGGAGAAGAGACTTGAATAAATTGAAGATAGATTATATAAAAGATTAATTCTAAAAAATTCTCATTAGATAGAATGTCTGAATTTTAGGCCTAATACAGGTAACCAATAGGTGAATAAAAATAAGAAATCTGAAATGAGAAATTGTTATATAGAAGTGCTGTTATATACATTCAAACAATTTAATCATACAATTAAATATAAACAAATTTTGAACTGCAATTACCACACAAACATAGAATTAAATGTAAGTTCTTTAAGTATAATTAGCATGCTAAAATTAAAAAGCCAGAAATTATTCTTAATGAATGATCTTATAAATAGTCACTAACTTTACATTGAGTTAAAACTCAGATTTGTGGCAGAGTTATAGAGATAGAAGACAGTGCAGGAATTCAGAGAAGGTGTGTGTATTAGTCTGTTTTCACACTCCTATAAAGAAATACTCAAGACTGGGTAAATTATAAAGAAGAGAGGTTTAATTGACTCACAATACCACATGGCTTGGGAGATCTCAGAAAATTTACTATCATGGCAGAAGGCGAAGGGGAAGCAAGGACCTTCTTCACATGGCAGCAGCAGAGGGGAAAGAATGAAGGGGGAAGAGCCCCTTCGAAAACCATCAGATCTTATGAGAACTCACTATCACTAGAACAGCCTGGGGGGAAGCTGTTTCCCCATGATCTAGTCACCTCCCACCAGATCCCTCTCTCAAAACCTGGCAATTACAATTTCAAATGAGATTTGGGTGGGGACACAAAGTCAAACCCTATCAGTGTGTAATCCCAAATGGTCAGAGAAACCATCAGGACAGATGGGATTTAAGAGTAAGTTTCTGAGTAATTTGAAGTCAAACAGATCTAGGCTTAAATTCTACCTCTGTCAAATACCAACTTGAGAGGAAAGACAAGTTATCTGATTTCCCTGGGCCTCATTTCCTTGTCTGTGAAAAGGGAAACAATGAAAACATACTGTGACATGAGCCAATTATGATGACTGCCTGAGATATTCTGTGAAGAGCATCTGAAACACATCTGGCATACGATAAACCCTTAATAAAATCCTCATCAATATCCGTTGTGGTGTTGTCATATAATAGGACTATATGAAGGAATATCTTGGCAGGGTTTTCTGTATAAGCTAAGTTACTTCACTGGCAGAGGCATGATGCATTAGGAACCAGTGAGGAGCTAGTTATAGGGTGTAACGGTGTCCTGTGTTTGAATTTCAGATATGATTTTTGTTTGACATATCATAAAAGTGGCACTGAGTCTGATGTTTTTTATAATCTGCATTATTCTGTGTAGTCCTAGATTGGGATTTAAAGAAGCATTTTATTTGCCTCATTCAACTTTGAAAAGCCCAGGATCTCCTATGTCTATAGCATAAACTTTGTTATTAAAAACCCAGATATACCTGGGAAGTGAAGCAGTTCAACCTATCCCTAGTTATCTTGTAATATTTTGATGCTGAATATAGATTTTAATACAAGACTGAATAAAGATTTGGGTGGTCATATGTAAGAGTTGCAGGTATATAGGGACAGGACCATGAAGACACTAACATTCAACAAAGTACCCATTGCAGAGGGAAGTAGATGTGTAGAAGCACAGGCTGGGGAATTGAGGACGAGTTTGCCTGATCCAGTTTTTCTTAAATAGGGTTGAGGGATGCATCTGAGTCAACTAATACAATAATTTGTGTATTTTCATTTTGTCATTAAGTAAATAGGATAATCTTTTCAAACTCGTTCTTTTACAAAGAGGTTATTTTGTACAATTCATCTAAAGTCATTTACCAATGTTCACAGAATCTTGGTATTGAGATCAGAACCAGGGATGCATCAGGAATTTTGTGGCAAAAATAGAGTGCTTCCATCAAATACCTTCTGAGAGTTTATTACATCTTTAAAAATGTATGGGTATATTTATTGGAGTTATGAGAATGTAACAACAAAAATCCTGGAAAGCACGAGTTCAATCTAAACATGAGAAACTTCTTGACCGATTTCTAATGTTATTCAGAAACCACAGCATCCAGACTTTGACTCATTAAAATCATTTGATATCATTTTTTTCTTTTTGATGAAGTGGAAATTTTATTTTTCTCAATGTAATTTTTTAAGGAACTCAACATGTAAAGCAAAAATTATAGCAAATTTGAAGATAGGGTAGGGAGCCTGGAGTTCCTTTTCACCTGTTTCCCTCCGTCTTCACCCTCCTACTTGGCAATCCCAGAAAGTTACTTGGAACACAGTTCATTTGTTAACAATTTAAATGCATCTTGAAACCTTGTACAGTTTTGGAATTCTGACCCACATGAGAAACTCTATCCTGTTTCTAAAAATGCGCCGTCACACAGCTCTTATTACTTCCCTGTCTTGCATTCTTATTTGCACTCTGCTACTGACCTACTTTGAGATATTGAATACATAACTTCTCTTTTCTTTGTCTTTATGTCACTGCTTCCAATTGACTCACAAAAAAAACCACTATTAATCATATGATTATCGATAAAAACTGTTTAGTGCTTTTTCCTAAATCACTTATAAGTACATAATACAAACATAAATGGAGGCAATGGTTTTGAAGATTCAGTCACATCAGAAACAGGGGAAGAATCACAGAGAGAAATGCTTTGTGTTCACACCCATGCATGCGAGCGAGAGGGAGCAGCCCTTAAAATTAATCTTTAGCCTTGCTGATGGTTCCATAACATTCTTGGATATTTGAATACCAAACCACCTCACATATTCGAAATTGAAATCTCACTTCGACTGTCAGTTTGAGGTTAACACTTTGATCTCAGACTCATAACTATCTTATCCTGTTCTGATACTCAATCCTCATATGTGCAGTAGGCTCTGACCTTGAAGCTTGTGTGACCTGGTACTTGAGAATGCTTTTAACCACTGTCAATCAGGTCATGACAAAAGAAGAATGTGTAGGTTTGGAAAATTAGTAACTGGTAAACAAGAATAGAGTACATAACCTGAATGAAAAACTCTGCTTCATAGACCAATATAATAATTTGGAATGTTTGGATCAAGATCATACCAGAACTGGAAATGGTGGGCAACATTTCAAAGTAAAATGAATAAATGGCAAATACTGTTTTTGACAAGGAAGAGGGTAGGAACTGCTTTCTGATACTTGAGTTTAGTAGATTAAGATGCCTGTAAGAAAGAAGTTAGAAACCAATTTTATTCAATTTGATTTTATATGGATTATGAACTCTTTATATATAAATAAATACATCGAAGCAGAGGTGATCTCTTGGTTATTGCAGATGACAGACTTTTTCTACCTGAAACTTTAAAGGTGGGAGTTGAAGGCTCTATAGTCAATCTGAGAAAATGATTTGATGTAAAATAAAAGATGGCTAACGAATGATTGCTGAAGAACACTAGAATCTAATAGATAGGAGAAAAGCAGTAAGAGAGAGATGGCTGTTGGGAGCTGAGGAGAGAGGCTGGGTAGCAGAGCAGGGAGACTGAAGATGAGGTGTAGGCGTCAATAAAAATAAGGGGATCTTAGAAGTACACAGTCTCTGAAGCAGAGAGAGAAGGCTTTCAGGGAGACCCTACTTAAAACAAGTTAGACTAAGAAAAAAGTCTCCATTGGCAGGAATAATTTCCTTCAGTCAAATAGTTTGTATGTCTTCTGCTATAAATTTAAACTTTTACCTCCACGTTTTCATTTCCTTAATTTAAATCCCTTTCCCTTTCCTTTACACTTTATCATGGGCCTTTCCATTAAAAATACCTACAAAAATCTATTATGTTTCATGATTGATACCTTTCTGTTAAAGTTGTAAAGGATCTATTCTGTAATAGTTACACATCTTGTTACTATATTAATTTGCAATTGAGTATATATAAATATATGTGTGTATACACAGATATATTTTTATATATGCATACATCCTCACTGAAACACCATACGAATTATAATACATCTTTTTGTTATATACTCTATTAAAGTGTTTTGATAAGTTGAAACATATCAATGTAAATTGACAAAAATATGCATGTGAGATGCTTTCTCTAAGCTCCCCTCTCTCTTTTTTTCTTTGGAAGCTAAGACCTGACAGTGTAGCATAAAATATATCATGAATTATAATGTGAAATGCATTGTTTTATTATAATATGGATATCTCACTGTATTATGGGATATTGCCATATTATAATATGGAGATCTCACTGTATTATGAGTGCATTCAAGGTGAGAATATCATAGAGGACAACACTGAATGTACACATGCAGACAATGACTTCACTGTACTCAGTTAATGTTCATGTGTTAGACAGAAACAAACTTGAGTGAGTTTTATAGTATGAATGACATAACCCAAATATAACAGTGCAAGTAAGTTGGGAAGAGTGTGCAGGCAGAGAAGAGGTAGAATGTGTGAGAAAAGGAAGACTGATTTTCTTCAGAGTTGTTTCAGAATGCTTTGACCAGTAAGGTTTGCTTTGCCTCATTGAATGATACAGAAGCTTGTCTACATAATCAGAACAATATTCAGACCAGGCAGTTATTATACAGCTCTCAAGTCTACTGTGAGCTTCAGTTGACTCTACTTCTTTTGCTGTTGTTATGCTTGAAGTGTTATTAATAGAATAAAATTCCATCTCTGGTTCTTCCATATTTCCATATTGAGGCTGGGACATGTTTTAACATCTGATGAGAGATAGAAAAGTGGGCTGGAAAAGGAGAAAGCATATCAGCATATCATCCATTTTTTTCTCCAGACATCCCTAGTAGAAATTCTAGAATGAGAAATTTAACCAAAAAATTTTAAATAACAGCAAACAAAGGAACTCTGCATAATGAGTGGTCTTAGCATAAAGTTTGAACATATAAACTATTTGAACAGGTCTTAGAATAAAGTTCATGATAAAGCTGATACAATGTAACCAATTGTTGACCTCAATGTCATAAAGGAATAACTTAGAAAAATAAGCCTTCCAATCAATACAAAAAATTTGTCTTTTTTTTGAGACAATTTTTTTTGCTCTCTCACCCCGGTTGTAGTGCAGTGGCATGATCTCAGCTCACTGCAGCTTTGATCTCCTGGGCTCAAGGGATCCTCCTGCCTCAGCCTCCCAAATAGCTGAGACTACAGGTGTATGCCACCATGCCTGGCTAATTTTCTTGATTTTTTTCTTTTTTTGTAGTGACAAGGTCTCACTATCTTGCCCAGGCTGCTCTCAAACCTCTGGGCTAAAGCCATCTTCGCACCTCAACCTCCCAAATAAAAATTGGTCTTAGGTCACTGTATATTTTTAAAAATTTCCAAGGTGGGCATGGTATTATTTTACTTTCACATAACTGTGTGGATATTAAAGATTGACCAGCTATGAGAAGACTTGGAAGCATTTCTGCTTTATTCACAGACTGTTACTAGAAATCTTCCTAAAATTATTGACTATGTAGTTTTGAGATAATCATACTGCCTCACACTAGAGCTTGCTTAAGTTTTCAGCAATATTAGTAATTTCAGACTACAAAGAGGGGCTAAGACTCATCTATCTCTCTCATATCATCTCTTCCTACTCTTTCCCTCTGTCACAGTGTTCCACAAATGTTGTCCTTCTTTTTCTTCAATCATTCCATGCTCATTCCAATCTCAAGGCACTTATCCATTCTGTTCTCAAAACAGGCATTGTTCCTTCAACTCCAACTCTACTTTTACATGGCTATCTACTTCTTGTCAATAGATAAAAGCTCAAATCTCCCTCCCTTTCCTGTCCCAAATATTGCCTGTGAACACCTGCATGCATGCATGCATACATATCTTTTCCTTCATAATACTTTTATCCTCAGGTGAAAGTATCTTTTCTATTTTTTTCATGAATCATAGATCTCCATCTATTAGGGCAAAAATTGTGCAGGGCAGTTACCTTGCTTGTCCTCCAGTGTATACATCAGATCTTACTTAGAGTGGGAATTCAGTAAATATTTGCTGATTGAATGTCACCTTTTACCAAGGAAAATATCAGAACTCTATGCTTAGATCCCAAATAAATATTTTAAATTTATATTTTGCTTCATGTTTTTCTAATATTTTGCTTTTTGGCTGACAAATGTTGGCCATTTCTTTGGTAGCTAGTATTAAAATGAACAGGACGTACACAGGTATATGTCGTTACTACAGAGACCAGCATAGAAGATTATTATAGATACATTGATAAGATGGTAGCAAATTTATGTTAAATTTAGGTATACACACTCTTTTTAAACTTTTGTATATTGTGTGATCTGTAAATTTATTATCAAATTCAGCTTCGTTCATTGTTGTCATTTGATGAATATATTTAAATCAATTTCTAGATTTTTATGACTGAAGATAAATGTTGATGCACATATGCATAGCATGCTTTTGGAGGCCAGAATATTTATTTGTGAATCATTGCATATTTAACTGTCAATGATTTGTATTTAGAAAGCATTTATATTTAAATATGTTTCATATTAGACAACTACCAAATGCCTAAGCCCAACTGCATATTTTAAATTTCCCAAGGATGGTTGAAAGTGTGAGATGGTAATTATCTTTTTCTGATGTGTTGGTGCTATTAAAATCATATCATGATAACTTATCATTTACATATAAATCTTGTTAAAATTTCAAAGCCCTGTGCTGAAAATATAAAAATAAGTATATTTAATGTAATTGACATAAGATTGCTATTTTCCACAATTTTTCTGAAGGTAATAAGAGAAATCCACTTTTGCTTGCCTCTTCAAACAGCATTTTGAATTCTATCAACATCACAGTCCTTTTATCCCCAGTAGCTGAAGTCCCAAAAGACTATCTCACCACAAAAATAACATCTGAAATATCAACTCTATGCATATAAATTCAGTTGGAAGGAGAACACTCTTCATGACTTTAGAGACATCAATTTTATTACAAACTGTTTCTTCTACACACAGCTATGTGAGCAGGAGAGTTTATGTGTGTAAATTAATGTCTATTTCTTTCATTTGCCATTAGGACTCAAGGTATAAAAGAAACATATAAATCCAAGTATACCATAAAATCAGAAACTGTCACAGAAACTATATACCTAGTTACATGTGAATTCTTAACACCTTAACTTCTGCATTTACCACAGAGAACTCAGATTAGCAAATAATATATAAGCACTCATCATCCCAAAGGTTGACTCTTCTTTCTTTTTTTTCTTTTTCTCTTGAAATCCTATGATCCAATAAGAAAGAAAAGTCAAAAAATTCCTGCCCTTCTCTGTCCTCACTCACAGACATTGCACACACATATTAAAAACCAGGATTCCTAAGTTTTTTCTCTTATACTCCTGTTTTTTTTTTTAATTAAAGTTATCATAATAATTCAAACTTAAAAGCATGGTGGTATTTGATTCTACATTTCTCCTCTTCTCACAAATCCATTTAGGAACAAGGGTAAATTAAATCTATCCATGGTACATATGCATCCATTTCATTCTAGTCTCATTTGTTCCCCTGGATGAAGACAATTTACCTACATTGCTTTTTTTTCAGCTCTCCCCTCACCCCTAACCAATCTATCCTATAAAATTCATCAGAATAAAATAGAGCACAGCTATAATTATGATGCTTGTCATTCTATAAACTCTCCATGATTTGTAATTACAGAAAAGAGAATACCGCACTCCTCTTTTTCAGTTTTAAATCAATCATTCATCAATCATTCTTGTTGCAAAAATTCAAACAACTGAAAAATATATAGAAAAGGGATGAAAATCTTTCTTCACTGCCATCCACTTTTTTCTTATGAGATGGAATTTCTCTTGTTCCCCAGGCTAAAGTGCAGTGGCACCATCTCAGCTCACCGCAACCTCCACCTCTTGGGTTAAAGATTCTCCTACTTCAGCCTCCCAAGCAGGGATTACAGGCATGTGCCACCACGCCCAGCTAATTTTTTGTATTTTTAGTAGAGGCAGGCTTTCTCCATGTTGGTGAGGCTGGTCTCAAACTCCTGACCTCAGGTAATCCATTCACCTCAGCCTCCCAAAGTGCTGGGATTACAGGCGTGAGCCACCGCACCCAGCACATCCACTTCTTAAATACCATGTTCTTTTCAGTTAATATCTAACAATTAAGTACAATTGGATGGCTTAATTTCATACTTAGTTTTAAAAATAAATGTTTTTGTGTATGTGTAAAATAATTGTGAGCATATTAAAAACAGATACCAGTGTGATGAATTCACTGTTTCTTTTGTAATAACTACAATTTCTGTAGCCATTTTTTATTAGAAGAGTAAACAGTGTTTCAAATATAGAAACCTTCATTAACTTCTTTAATTAAATTTTTAATATTTTTTCAATACAAGACTAAAATTTTAATAAACATGTTTTACTTTAGTTTGTGAACTCCCAGATAATTAAAAATAATTAAAACTTTGTTTTTACTAAGGTTCTTATTTACTGATACAATCAGAATCATAGACTCATAGACTTAGCAGGTGTTCAATAAATATTTGAAACATAAATTGTACTTACACCACCATTTTAATCGATTTAAATAATGTGTAAACATAGAAAAATATTTAAAAACATATTCTGATATTTTTCATAACAGTATTGGACAATCGATTTAAATAATGTGTAAACATAGAAAAATATTTAAAAACATATTCTGATATTTTTCATAACAGTATTGCACAAAATGGTCTTCATTTAAATATACGCTAAACTAGAAAAAAAAAGCTTTTGGAAATAAAACTTTTTTTGTCTTTCATTTTGTTCTTCTCTGGTTACTCTTCCTTTCCTATACCCTGATGTCTGTTACTAAAATTAGAGGTTATGTATTTTTTATACACTCTCCCCTCAGGTAATTTATATGTGCAATTAAGCTTAAAAACTACTGCTGTTCTGTGGTTTCCACGCAATATTACTTAATATTTGTAATTTTAAATGTGATTTTTATGATTCTATCAAAAAGACATACCCACTTGTGTGTTCATTGCAGCATTATACACAATAGCAAAGTCATGGAATCAACCTAGGTTTTCATCAGTGGTGGCTTGGGTAAAGAAAAGTGGCACATACATAACAAGGAATACTACTCAGCCATAAAAAGAAAGAAAGAATGTCCTTTGCAGCAACATGGATACAGCTGGAGGCCATTATCCTAAGTGAATTAATGTAGGGGCAGGAAACCAACTACTGAATGTTCTCACCTATAAGTGAACTAGACCTTGGCTATACATGGACATAACAGTGAGAACAAAAGACACTGGTAACTCCTAGCAGAGGAGGCAGGATGTTGGGCAAGGATTAAAATTCTACCTATTGGGTACGATCTCAGTAGCAGGGCAAAGGGATCACTTGTGCCCCAAACCTCAGTGTCACACATATGCCCATGTGACAAACCTGCATATGTACCATCTGAATCTAAATAAAAGTTGAAATTATTAAAAATAAGTAAATGAAAATAAAATGTGATTTTTGGATTTAATTGTCAGCTATTCAGAATTTATAAAGAACTGTTACAAGTCAACAGTGTTTCCCTATGGTTAATAATGTAGAATATATTTTCATGTTTGTATTTTTCCTTTTCCTTTTTTTTTTTTTTTTTTTTTTTTTTTTGAGATAGAGTTTCACTCTGGTCACCCAGCCTCGAGGGCAATGGTGTGATCTTGGCTCACTGCAACCTCCACTTCCCAGAACAATCCTCCTGCCTCAGCCTCCCAAGTATCTGGGATTACATGTGCTAATTGATCATTCATATATCCGGGTTTCTTTTTCTTTCTTTTCTTTTCTTTTTTTTTTAGGTAGACTCTCACTCTGTCACCCAGGATGCAGTGCGGTGGTGTGATCTCAGCTCACTGCACCCTCTGCCTCTCAGGTTCAGGCAATTCTCCTGCCTCAGCCTCTGAAGTAGCTAGGACTACAGGCACCTGCCACCACTCCTGGCTAATTTTTGTATTTTTAGTAGAGATGGGGTTTCACCATATTGGCTAGGCTGGTCTCAAACTCCTGACCTTGTGATCCACCCACCTTGGCCTCCCAAAGTGCTGGGATTACAGGCGTGACCCACTGTCCTGTTTATATATTGTCTTATTCTGATTATTTGCCCATTTTAAACTTGGTTTTGTCTTCTTACCATTGACTTCTAAGAATTCTTATATAGATTCTGCGTACAAGTCCCTCATCAGATATATTCTTTACAAACATTTTCTCCCCTTCTATGATATGAGAGAGAAAAATATCTTTTTCTCTACCCATCTTAGGTTACTGGCTGATACCCTTATAACAAAAGACAGATTAACAAGAGGAAAGCATACAAATTTATTCTGTATCAGTTTTATATGACATAGGACCTTTAAAGGGAAATGAAGACACAAAGCATTAAGCATGAGTTAAAAAAAAATTGTAGGTTTGATGAAGAGTGAACAGTCACATAAAAAAAGAATAGGGCAAAAAGATTATGATCTAATAGTAATAAACTGTACAAAACTTAGCAAGACCCATTTATTCAGATACTTTTCTATGTCTTTGTCTTCAGATACAAGAATGATCCCTTTCTCCACGTATGCGGAGGGTACCTCTCAGCTGAGGGTCTTAGACTTGGTTTAAGGGAAGGGCAGAAAATCTTTCCTAGGTTTTATTGACCTGGTTTAGGAAAGAAGGGGTGGGGGGGAAGGTTAGAGAGACCTTTCCACTTCTGCTATTTTATCAGATTCCTTCAGGTTAAAATACTTTGGGAGCTAATATTAAGAACATCAACAATGGGTCGTTGTTTTACTAAGTGCTGTCCTTTGAAATACATGTTAGTTTATTTTTTAATGTCCAATTAATTTTCTTGTGTTGCTTGTGTTTCCAATACTGTATCTAAGAAATCATCGCCCAGTGACCAGATTCAGGCCTTTTTTTTTTGTTATTTGAAGAATTTGACAATTTCAGCTCTCACATTTATATGTTTAATCCATTGTGTGTATTATGTTAAGTAGTGGCCTAACTTCATTATTTTGAATATGCTTGTCCGGATATCTCAGCACTATTTGTTGACAAAACTATACTTTCCACATTGAATTGTCTTGGCCCCCTTTATTAAAAATGAATTAACTATGAATGTCAAGGCTTACTTCTGGACTTTTAATTCTACTTTATCAATTTATAGCTCTGTCCTTAGGCCAGTGCGGTCACTGATTACTATTGCTTTGTCATAATTTTTGAAAGAGGGAATTGTGAATTTTCCAGTTTTGTTCTTCATTGTCAAGGGTGTTTTCACTGTTCACATGTATTTTCATATGAACTTGGGGATTAGATTATCAAAAATCTGAAATAAAAAAGGCAGCAGAAATTTTGATGGGAATTTTATTGAATCTTTAGATAAATTTGGGGATAACTGTCACCTTGATAATATAAAATTTTCTAATGCATGAAGGTGGGAACTTTCCAGCTATTTAGGTCTTTTAAATTTATTTTAGTTTATGATCATGAATTTCTTTGGTTAAATTTATTCATATTTTTTCTTTTTGATGTTATTGTATAAAGAATCATTAATTTTATTTCCAGAGGGGTCATTGTTAAGGAAGATGATTTTTGTATATCGATGTTGTAGCTTTGAACCTTGCTGAACTCTTAGTAGCTCTAATAGTTTTTTTAAAAAATACATTTGGTAGAAATTTTCTATAGAGAAGACCATGTCATCTGTAAATATAAATAGTTTTGCTCCCTCCTTTCGAATCTGGATGAATTTCTTTTCATTCCCTGTGTTAACCATCCTAGCTAGAACCTCTAGTGCAATGCTGAATAGTCCTAATTAAAAGGTGAAAGCATTTAGTCCTTCACCATTAAGTAGGATGTTAGCTGTAGGTGAAAGCATTTAGTCCATCACCATTAAGTAGGATGTTAGCTGTAGGTTTTTCCATAGATAAGCTTTACTCAGATTGAGAAAGTTCCTTAATGTTGTAAGTTTTGTTAAGTGTTTTTAACATGAAAGGGGTTGGAATTTTTTTAAATGCTCTTTCTGTGTCTGTGAGGTTATTGTGGTTTTTGTTCTTATTCTAGTAATATGGTGTATTATATCCATTGATTTTCAGATGTAGAACAAACCTTTTACAACTGAGATAAATCCCACTGGGTTATAATGTATAATTATTTTATATCTTGCTGGATTTAATTTGCTAGTTTTTAGTTGAGAGTATTTGTGTTTATAATAGTAAGGAAAGTCGTTTGTACTTTGTGTGATAATTTTTTCTGGTTTTGGCATCAAGGTTATATTTGCCTTGTAGAATAACTTGAGAATTGTTTTATTCTCTTCAAATTGTTTTGAAGTGTTTGTGAATAAACAATGTTAATTCTTCTTTAAACATTTCATAGAATTTAACAGTGAAGCCACGTGGCCCTGGATTTTTCTTTGTGGGAAGAAATTTCTTCATTACTATTTCATTCTCTTTCTTTCTTTCTTTGAGATGGAGTCTTGCTCTATCACACAGGCTGTAGTGCAGTGATGCCTTCTTGGTTCACTGCAACCTCTGCCTCCCATGTTCAAGCAATTCTCCTGCCTCAGTCTCCCGAGTAGCTGAGATTATAGGCACCCACTGCCATGCCCGGCTAATTTTTGTAGTTTTAGTAGAGACGGGCTTTCACCATGTTTGCCAGGCTGCCCTTGAACTCCTAGCCTCCAGTCATTCACCTGCCTCAGGTTCCCAAAGTGCTGGGATTACAGGCGTGAGCCACCTCACCCAGCCTCAATCTTTTCTTGTTATAGGTTCTTCTGGATATTCTGTTCTTCAGTTTATATAGATTATTTAATTTGTTAGCATAGAGCTGTTGATACAAGGGATACCCTTATAAGCATTTTAATTTTTTAAGTTTGATATTAATATCTTCTCTTTCTAATTTTAGTAAGTTGAGTCTTCGCTCTTTTTCTGGTCAACCTAATTATTGGTTTGTCGATGGTTTTTAGTGTTCAGACAGGCAGCTTAACACCCTGCCTTATTCTTCACTTTCGACTTGTGCAGAGCCTCAAGGACAGCTAAAGCTGTGAGATTAGGGCCTTCCTGAGTGTTTTCTCAGTTTATATTTTCTCAGTCCTGCATAGCCCTATGCATGTAAAAAGTTTTATACATTCACAGGAATATATTAGAGCTTTAAAGATGTCCCCAGGAACATCTTATTCTCCAGCTTTTTTTTTTTTTGAGACAGAGTCTCTCTCTGTCATCAGGCTGGAGTGCAGTGGCCTGTTCTAAGCTCACTGCTACCTCTGCCTCCCAGGTTCAAACGGTTCTACTGCCTCAGATTCCTGAGTAGCTCGGAGTAGAGGTACTCACTACCATGCCCAGCTAATTTTTGTATTTTTAGTAGAGACAGGGTTTTACTATGTTGACCAGGATGATCTCCATCTCTTGACCTCATGATCTGCTCACCTCAGTCTCCCAAAGTGTTGGGATTACAGGTGTGAACCAACGTGCCCAGCCAGCTTTTTCTTTTTAAGTACTGTGTTTTGTTTTGTTTGACAGAGTCTGGTTCTGCCGCCCAGGCTGGAGTGCAGTGGCATGATCTTGGCTCACTGCAACCTCCACCTCCTGGATTCAAGGGATTCTCATGCCTAAACCTCCCAACTAGCTGGGATTACAGGAGTGCACCACCACACCTGGCTGTCCTGCTGATTTTTGTATTTTTAGTAGAGATGGGGTTACACCATGTTGGCCAGGCTGATTTCAAACTCCTGGCCTCAAGCAATCCACCCGCTTCAGCTTCCTAAAGTGCTGGGATTACAGGAGTGAGCCACAGCTCATGGCCTTAGTGGTTTTTAATAAGTCTTTTATTTATTTGTTTATTTATTTATTGCTCCTATTGTTTAAGTCACTTCAAGCCACTGCATTTTTAAGCAACTAATTGCCACTGATTGTTTATTTGAAATGCCCCTCAGGGAAAAGATGAAGTGATCTGAGTTAGGTCATTGCAAGTGAAGTTTTCCAGGGTATTTTCAGACAGTTGAAATAATGAGAATTATTGAGAACAGGTCGGTGAGGTTGGGGGAGCAGGGCGTGGGGTTGGTGGAGGAATTCCAATCCTTTTCTGTCCCCTCCAGTAGCTTCTAGGCTAAGTTTTCAAGCCTACCACTGAGGAGAGGAAAATGGAAATAGGGCAAGTTATAAATATCAAAAAAGCTCACTGTTCTTGCCATTGAAGCTGCTTTTCTTGAGTATAGAACCTGGATTTTTATAACCCTTTGATTAGTTTCCAGAGTGCTGAAAAAGTTAATTTTGACCATTTTTCTATTGTTCTCATTGCATTTATGGAAGAAAGACTTGCTGAGTTCCTCACCCAACCATTCCTGTTGTACCTGATACAGTATAATGTAATGTCTTCTTAAAATAAATGTTAATAATTTTCACTATAATTAAGCAACCCCTGAAACAAAATACAATTTTTGAGTTTATTGAGTATATTGGAATTAATTTTGAGGATGTAACATTGAATCACTAGAATCACCCTAGTTGAGTTTAGATGGAAAAAAAAAATGGAACATTAAAAAAACAAATAATCTCTTTGTATTATCCATTGCCATCCCCGCTTCTGGCATATGCAAAACTTTAAAAAATAAGTCATTAAATGAATTGAATAGGGTTTTATTTTTTGGACCATATCTTCAACAGAAGATATACAATGGTAAAAGTGAGAAAGTGTATTTGCATTTTACAATGTATAATTGTTGACAATTACACAAACATAATATAATCTTTTTCACTGATGATATAAGAGAACATTGATATATAACAGCATCATTAAATGGAAAGCATCTTCAATCAAATTAAATATAACTTTGTTCATACCAAGACTGGAATATAAAAACTGTATTTTAAATGAGAAGTGTAAAATAGCCTCTGGGATGAATTTGAAATATATCATTGTTTATTTCCATACTTGTAAGTAAAAGCAACATACTGTATAAGTTCAGTTATGCTCCATTGTAACACAATATATAATCATGTTAAATATTTTCATATTGGGCTGATAAAGAAAAAACTATTTATCATTTGATAACTATAAAAAAGTTTTAGAACTAAAACAAATACTTCCTTCCAAAGAAGAGAATGGGGAAGGGAAAGGGAAAGGGAAAGTGAAGAGGAAGGGAGGACAGGAAGGGGAGAGAAATAAAACATATAAAACAGGAGAATCAACAGAAGAAAGATGCAAAGGGAATTTTCAACTCAATATTCAAGAGAAGTCCTGCAATGACTATGCCACAGGCCTGGGGTCAACCAGTCCCGATCTCTGGCTATATTAAAGGATTCTATTCTCTTGGCAGATTTGAAACTGAATTCAGTAGGAATATATACAAGGTAAACAAATGCAAAAATAATAAATTATTCTTTTCAGTAAAAGTAAAGGTTCTCAAGGAGTGAAATTATAATCCTATTGTTCCTGGACCGAACCGGGGGTTTGGCTGCTATTTCTTGTGGCCCAATAACGAGATGCAGATGAACTGGGGAGGAAGAGAGTTTTTATTTCTATACCTGCAATGCTGGAAAGGGAAGCAAAAATTACATTTTTCTTCCATAAGCAAATTTCCCTGAGTCCTTCCCCCTCCCATGGGATTGTATCCTGTTTTGCAAGTTTTGTAAGTTTATAAATTCTTGTATTCTTGTAAGGTTCTGCAACACAAGGAAGGTCATAAAAAATGCCTAAACAGGCTAGACTCCAGCCATTAGGCGCTGTAGCAAAAGACAACAAATAAGGCCTGTGCTAGAATCTTTGAGCTCTAAAGATAACAGGCATCCGCACTACATGTGCCTGTCAATGCTTGACAAACTGTCTTTGCTCTATGCCTGCAAACTTGTTTTCATGCCGCTTTCATGTATAAAAGGTCAAGCCCTGTCTTTGTTCGCGGCTCAGTTTTTGGTTACAAATCCACTGAGCCAGTTCACCTAAATAAAATCCTCCTGTTTCACCCATGGCTCTCTCTAGTCTCCTAAATTTCTGCAACAGCTGGTTACAGAGAAGGCCTGGAAATCATTGCCAGACCAACTCAAAATGGCAAAGTTTTCCAGAGCTTATATACTTTCTAAGCAATATGCCTATATGTAAGTGGGCATTCATCTAAAGACATAACTAAGGTCTGAGTCCTGAAAACCTTCCCCTGGAGCCTCAGTAAATTTATTTAATCCAAATGGATCCAGGTGCTGGGGTGATTACCCTTCTCTTGTCTCCTGCTAAGTCTGAGGAGGTCCTTCAGATCCCCAGTAAACTTGTTTGTGGAGGCCAGGCAAGTTTGTTTAGACCCACAATAACACTTGTTTAATCCTTAATGGGTCCTGTAAAGAATTCCTTCCTTATTTTGTCATGCTTTAAGGGCTAGGAAAGACCTTGGCAAAACTCTTGATGGGCTTTTGGTACATCCCAGCCTTTGTATAAGGGCAACAACTTTTAATATTTAACTTAACCACAGGCCAGGCGCAGTGGCTCAAACCTGTAATCCCAGCACTTTGGGAGGCCGAACAGGGTAGATTACTTGAGGTCAGGAGTTCAAGTCCAACCTGGCCAACGTTGTGAAACCCCGTCTCTACTAAAAATAAAAAAAATTAGCTGGGTGTGGTGGGCGTCTGTAATACCAGCTACTCGGGAGGCTGAGGCAGGAGAATCACTTAATTGCAGTGAGTCAGAGGTTACAGTGAGCCGAGATTGTGCCATTGCACCCCAGCCTGGGCAACAGGGAGAGATTCTGTCTCAAAAAAAAAAAAAAATTAACCACTCAGTAATGAAACATCTGTTAGTGAGACTGGACTACTACAATAGGTATATAGTCATAAAAATATAAACATTGACTTTTCATTTAATTAAAAAATATACTATAACTGTGTTGGGTTCATGGAGAAATGGCGTGTGTGGGATGTGCACACTCACACCTGAGAATAGTAATAAAGCCATATACTCAACCTCTATCTTAGGAAACTAATGGATGGGTTGTAACATTTTGGAATCCAGGAAGAGCATTTAAGATCTGGAGTTAAAAGCATCTTCTAGGAAGCAAGATGAGAAATGGAATCGTAGGATGAAGTGGAGAACTGTTTTTAACTATAAGCCTAGAGGTACTCTCTGACCTTTTAAGCTATGTACAGTTATTATTTTGATAAAAATAAAAACAGTAAATGAAAAAGCTAAAAATCACAATATTCTTTCACTTAATATTAAAATTAACAAAGAATGTTATATTGGATACTTCTTAGGTCATGGGCTTTAAACCCTCAGTCTTGCATCACCAAATATACTGATAGGAAGGAAAGCTTAACCATTTTATTACCAGATTTTTAAATTCTGAAAGCAAAGCACATTCATAATTAATTAGTTGCAATTTTTAACCATACAGTATTAAAACGTTACAGACCTGTGCAGAAACCCAGAAGATGAGGGCAGAAACTAAAGTAATATGAAAAGCTGTTAAATATTAATAACTTACACATTGAGACAGATTTTAGAATACTGAAGGAATTGCTGAATTTTGAGGGGACAACAGAATGAGTTCTAAGTATGAATGTGATAAATATAATGACCCCACATTTTTTTGGATAATCTAGTGTAAGGCTTACACATATAAGGACTTTGAAAAGTCTGCTAACACAGCTGCTATTATGTTTCTGTGTGTAGTTACCAACCTCAGTGAACAAATTACAATATATATGATGTAAGTTTACTGCTCAATTTGCAGTCTCTTTAATGTAAATTCCACCCAAACCCTCAGCAGGCACAGATATATAACTTTATAAGTGCTATAAAATTATTGGACTTATCTGAAAGAATTTCATTCTGGAAAATAAGATATAAATTAATCAAATGGTTTCAAAAAATCATTTGTGTGTTAAGCTACTTCTGTGAAATTACAGTTGTCAGTAGCACTTGGAAAATTTGTACTGGAATAGAACATTTGGTTTTCCTTTAACTCTAGATTAAAAAATCTCTGAATCTAGTTTAGGTACACATTTCGCAAGAAAATTTTAAAAGAATTTTAAAAGAATTCAAGTTGTCTCTTCTGGCCATGTATTCCTTTTCTGTTTGTTAGCTTGTTTTTAACTGACACCCATTTAAAAATAATCACTTCAACAGATATTTATTAAAGAAACTCATCAGGTAATCAAGCAATGCCCTAGGAGTAAAATCTGCTAAACACCTGGTACCAAGAGAGACTCTTTTTTCTAGATGGAGTCTCGCTCTGTGGCCCAGGCTGGAGTACAGTGGTGTGATCTCAGCTCACTGCAGTCTCCGCCTCTCAGGTTCAAGCAATTCTCCTGCCTCAGCCTTTAAGTAGCTGGGATTACAGACATCCATAACCAAGCTCTGCTAATTTTTGTATTTTAGAAGAGATGGCGTTTTTGTATTATTAGTTTAGCCAGGCTGGTCTAAAACTCCTGACCTCAGGTGATCCACCTACCTAGGCCTCCCAGAGTTCTGAGATTACAGCCAACAGAGAATCTCAGAAAATTTGTTTCATCATACTTGTCTCCACAAAAGATGTATTTAAAATTCGTATGATAGAATTTTAATCAAAATTAAAGTAGTTTATTAGGGAGAAAGTAGAAGACTATATCCTCTTTGAGTTCCTGAAACTTTCTTTTTCAGTGTTACATTCATTTATGTAATGAATGTCCCGAAGGAAAAAAAAACACAACATGGTAAATGAAACAAGCAAGCTGTAAAATGATGCATGAGTATAAAATGCAACAACAATAAAGATATGAATAAATTTATATTTGTGGGTACGATGTTAAATAACTAAAAGGATATCCAGCAAATTCATAATTTGGGATTGGGGGAAAGTTACTTCCAATGAAATTGTGAGTAAGAGTAATATGGAACTATAAGTCTCTTGTTAAGTTTTATCCCCTATATTATCTATAAAAAAGTATATATGGCCTAATGACAATAGTTGCTAATCCTGGCTTGTGGGAACATGGGTAGTATGTTATTATCTGTACTACCTTGTATTTTTAAATATTTTTTAAAAAATTAAATTAGAGCTCATTTTAAATATTCACCTTGAAGAAATCAAATTAATTTTTTAATCTCTAAACTTTAATCTTTTAATTATTTGGAAATCCTCTGTGTACAGGACATATATTCTATAACAAGAAATTACAATGGTACGTGTTCTGATATAAAGAACATTTTAAGCAAGTAGTAATGCTGCCTACGAGTTCACCAGGAAAATTGTATGTTACATTTAGTTTTCTTTTGAAACACACTTTAATAAAAGAAAAAAATAGTTTAGAGAATATTTTCTGGCATTGAAGTACTGGAAAGAAAATTGCTATGTGTAGCACACACTTCAGTGATGTGGCTTTCCATAATTTTGGGCATCTATTGATTCTTTGAATAGATAAATTAAGTGCTCTAAGAAACTGTGAGTACCTGTGTCAAAGAGCTATTGCTCAGGGCAGAGAACAGTGCCAGATCTCCACTTGTTCAACTACCAACTCTGCCAGTGATTAAGAGAATGAGGGAAGAAATATAGCCAAAAATGTAATTATTACATTTTACTGAGATTTTTGAATTGTGTTAAAGACATCATGATATTTGAAACTATGCTCAAAAAATAATTGCAGGATTGTGGTAATGCAAATTAATACTCAGGCTGGGAAAATATTATTTAGAAAGGAAGAACAGAAAATTCTTACCCCTAAATTATGTTTTCAGATTATATGCTTCATATGAATAGTTCAGACACAAGGTCTTTCTCTTCCAGTAAAGTAATTAGGTAGTTCACCCTCTCATTATAGACAAGGAAAATGCCAGAATTAATTCTTGTTAAAAATGCCAAAAACATATTTACATATCTCGAGATTTTGGACTTTTTGGAGACATTTGCCAATTAATATGAGGTGGCTGAGGATTCGAGCTGTGCTTTTGGAAAATTTACAGGGCTAGATGGACCGAACTGGGAAATCAGGATCCATTTAAACCAGAGCTGCAAAACACTGTACTCTAAAAGTAATAGTGTTTTTGAAAAGACTATTCTCAGCTTTATGCTATTTCAGTAATTTGGAAAATCTAAATTCTTGACAAAGATTATAAGAATTCTGAATTTTTAGTTCTTCCATAACAAGACAAAAAAAAAGACAACCACAATGGAATTCTAAAGACTCAACTTTGAATAAAGGTAACATCATTCTTAACCTCAAAATATTTCTACAAAATATTTTCCACTGCAGTATCAAACACACCATCACAAATAAAAAAGGAACAGAAAGATTAAAAAAAAAGTGATAAAACAAGCCTGTTGTTATTCTTTTGTTTTTCAATAAAAGAAAAGAGCAAGAGTGTATAAATTCCACGTTGGGTGCAGTAGCTCACTTTGGGAGGTCGAGGCAGGTAGTTCACTTGAGGCCAGGAGTTCGAGACCAGCCTGGCCAACATGGTGAAACCCTGACTCTCCTAAAATTACAAAATTAACATGGTGGTGCACATTTGTAATCCCAGCTACTTGGGAGGCTGAGACAGGACAACTGCTTGAACTTGGGAGGTGGAGGTCACAGTGAGCCAAGGTCATGCCACTGCATTCCACCCTCTGTCTCAAAAAAAAAAAAAAAAAGTGTGTAACTTTGAATATATCAGAGGGAAGAATTGAATGACACATTTTTTTGAAGGGTACAGGTGAAATACAAAAGCAACTCATTAGGTAGGATGAATAAAAAGCATATAAAATATTAGCCTTATCATAAAATAAAATACTTCAATGATTACATTAAATTTAGATGAAATAGATGTTCCAGTATAAAACAAAGATGGCCAAATTGGAGAAATTTACAAAGCATTTCTTTTAAAAGTTTTATTCTTGTTGAAATGTGTTAATGGATTTAAATATAATAAATAATTGGTAAGTAAACAGAATCAAAGAGAGAAGATAAAAATCACCATTATCAGGAACAGAAAAAGTAAATATTACTATAAATCCTCTAGACTGACCTTAAAAATGTGACAGAAAGTTATAAACAAACTTTATGCTAAAAATGAGAATTTGGCCAGGCCTGGTAGCTCATGCTTGTAATCCTAGCATTTTGGGAGGCTGAGGTGGGTGGATCACCTGAGGTCAGGAATTTGAGACCAGCCCCACCACCATGGTGAGACTCCTTCTCTACTAAAAAAAAATACAAAAAAAGCTGGTTGTGGTGGCATGCTCCTGTAAGCCCAGCTACTCAAGAGGTTGAAGAGGGAGAATCACTTGAACCTGGGAAGCAAAGGTTGCAGTAGGCCGAGACTGTGCCATTGCACTCCAGCCTGGGCAACAAGAGGAAAATCCATCTAAAAAAACTAATAATAATAATAATAATACAAAAATTAGCCAGAGTGGTGGTGCATGCCTGTAATCCCAGCTATTTGGGAGGCTGAAGCACAAGAATCCCTTGAACCTGGAGGTGGAGGTTGCAGTGAGCTGAGATTGCACCACTGCATTTCAGCCTGGACTCTGTCTCAAAAATAAATAAATAAGATAATTTGAGTAAAATTCAATTTATTCGACAATTTATAGGAATCCAGACTTTACCAAAATTGTTACAAAAGGAAATAGATAACCTGAATGCTACTATACTTATTAAGGAAATGGAATTAGTAATTAAAATGTTCACAGTGAAAGCCTCAAGGCCAGTTGCCATCACTACCAGTTTCTGAATTACGTGCAAAACGAAAACAAAAAAACGCAGATGTCTCACAAACTCTTCCAAAGAACGAAAACAGAAAAGGAACGCTTTATTCCCTCATTTTATCAGGGCAGCAACACTTTCACACTAAAACGCAGGAAGGCAAGGGCAAGGAGAAACCAGTTAGGAAATCTTTGTTATCATCATGCATGCAAAACTATTAAGCAAAATAAAGAAAGCCTTATCTATAAAAAATAAAACATACTCATTTGGGATATTCATGCTCATTTGGGAAATTTCTGGTGCATTTAACATTTGAAAAATCAATAAATATAATTTGCCACATCACAGAATAATAAAACTCACGTTATCTCAACAGATTAAAAAAAAGGATTAAATTCAGGCTCTATTCACAATAAAAGGAGAAAAAAAGTGAACTAGGAAAAGAAAGGAACTTCCTTAGGCATTTAAAAATTTAAAAAGTTACTTACAAAATCTCCACAGAAGATGCATGCTTAGTATGTAAACTCTTCATATTGAAATATTTCCCCTCAGTGCTAGCCTCAAGAGACAGATTCCCAAAATCATCACAGCTACTCACTGTTTTTCTGGAAGTTCCAGAAAGTGCATTCAGGCAAAAAAAGACCTACTTTTTACAATGGATTCAGGAGAGGATATCAACTTTTTTTTTTTTTTTTTTAAACAGAGTTTTGCTCTGTTGCCCAGGCTGGAGTGCAGTGATGCAGTCTAGGCTCACTGCAACTTCTGCCTCAGCCTCCTGAGTAGCTGGGATTACAGGCACCTGCTACCACACTAGGCTAATATTTGTATTTTTAGTAGAGACGAGATTTACCATTTTGGCCAGGCTGGTCTCAAACCCCTGATCTCATGATCCGCCTGCCTTGGCCTCCCAAAGTGTTCACGCCTGGCCTGAATATACCAACTTTTTAACAAACTTTCTGACTAAAAGATTAGGTATTATATACATAGACTACTCCATTGTAATCAAAATTGATGAATTATAGCTCCATGTGACATGGAAATGAATCTTAAGAAAATTGTATAGAGTTCAAAACAAAGATAAACATTAATGTTTCAAAAATGCATGCCCACCTAGCAGAACCATAAATGGGAAGGTGAGAAAATAAAAGAATACAGGTTCAGTTTAGGCGGACAGAAGGTATCATGATTGGGAAGAGGTCATGTAGGAAAGGCAAAATGCCTTTGGATGCCAGGCATCTTCATTATGTTAATCTCATGGATACTCTCTTTATAATAACGTGTTAAGCTAATCATTTCTATTTTATGAACTTTCTTTTATGCTTGTTATTTTCTAAAACAAAGTTTAAAAAGATAGCTTGAACTCCAGGAGATTTGGAAAGGCAGTATGAAAGTGTCCAGAATTTTTTTTTTAAGTCAGTCACATTTCACAATCAGAAAGTGCTTGATTGATTAACTGTACAAAAAGTGTTTTACCAATGGTTTCCCTCTCTTAATTTGTAAAAATTGGCCAGACACAGTGGTTCACACCTGTAGTCCCAATACTTTTGGAAGCCAAGTCAGAAGGATTGCTTGAGTCCAGGAGTTTGAGACCAGCCGGGGAATCATGGAGATCCCCTTCTCACTCTTCACCGCTACAAAAAGTAAAAAATTAGTAGGGCCTAGAGGCAGGTGCCTGTAGTTCCAGCTACTCAGGAGGCTGAGGTGGAAGAATCACATGAGCTCAGGAGATCGAGGTTGCAGTGAGCCATGATCACACTACTGCACTCCAGCCTGGGTGACAAAGCCAGACCCTGTTAAAGAGTAGTAATAATAAATACACTATCTTCTCTCCTGCTTTAAGCTCCAAGAGGAATAAAACAGATGTTCAAAGGTTTTTACTTTGTTTTGGGATTTTATGACTCATAGTTAAAAGATTATTTGAGTAAACACCTTTGCACCTTATGGAAACATAGCTTTAGTTTAGTTTGCATGGTCTGGGAGATAACAGGAAAGAAAGATACTCATGCATGGGTTAAACATAATTGTATATATTTTCATGATTTCCATAATTAAGTTTAAACATGTGTATTGTCCTTCAAAGAGTATATTTACTGCTAAATTGTGGTGGGTTTTTTTTTTCACTCTCGTCCCTACTCCTAAATTGTGCTTTGGTTTTAAAAATGGGTAAATTCAAAATAAATAGCTGTGCCGATTATTCTACAACACTCGGCTGAGTGCAGTGGCTCATGCCTGTAATCCTAGCACTTTGGGAAGCTGAGGCGGGAGGATCACTTGAGCCCAGGAGTTTGAGCAGACTGGGCAACTTAATGAGATGTTGTCTCTATTAAAAACAATAATAAAGTAAACAAAAAATAAATAAAAGATTAATTCTATTGGGTTTTTTATGAATTTAAAAAGCAACATCAACAGATGTATTGATACTGCACATTGCAATTTACAGTTTTTATCTTCCAAACCATCATAAAAATGCAATAATGAGTCATTAATAAAATTATGTTTTTTTCTTGAAAATAGCAGGTACAGCCTTACTTTTGCCTGAATTTGAGAGTGTGTACTGTGACTATGTAGTAGCTACACAAAAGTCATTAGTCTGTATTTAAAGAAGGATCAATATCTAATTCCTAGATGAAACCACCTTTTTCTGAAGATGTGATAGAAGATGTCAAATCTAGTTAACTTGATGCATTATAAGCTTATCAAAAATATAATGAATGACAGCTTCAAACTATTTTTTATGATTACCACTCACAGGTGGCTAAAGTTTCATTAAAAGTATCATTTATAGAGTAGTAAAATCTTTAGTTATTTGAGGAGCAGTGAACAAATCTATTGAAATTCATGACACCGCAGTCGTTCAGAAAAATGTTAGGGAGTTTCCTAAAATATAGGGACTTGTGGAAACTATTATTTCTTTCCTTTAGAAATTGTTTGGTAACAATTATTTTAAATTAAACATGTTAGCTACCATAGGAAGAGCATCAGAGAAAAGAGATTATTTTAGAAATTTGCCCATTGTGTTCTGAAAATTTAAACAAAATGTTTTTCCTGATATTTAATGTCTTAACATGTTTAAAAATTATGTGAATGATTCTTTTTTTCTTTACTGCCATCACTATCTGCTTTATTTTTTAAAATCAGGCTTTCCCACCATATAGAATGTTTTAGTGGCTGGCACTGGTATAAAATAGCTACATTACCAGATTAAGAAAGAACTATTATAGAGTTTGAATTTGATATACAAAGACAATTTTGGAATTCTAAATTAGGGGAAAAATATTTAGCATATAAAACGTATCATTGGCAATGTTAGGAAATGAGGTTTTGCCAGACCACCATAGATACAACTTAAATTTTTCCTAGGAATCAAGCACATTTACTATTTTATTCATACATAGTTAATATGTATCCACTAGATCTATCTTAATATATTCCTAGAACACAAATTTTGATTTTCAAGTCATAGTTCTTACTTGGGATTTGCATACTTCATTAATTGCATTTTATTTTATTAACAAAAACAACGCTTGCAATAAAACTAATTAAGAAAAAATTGGATTTTTATTATGGCCATCAAATTATATGAACTTCTATAAGAAAATACTTGCATGATTTAAAGGAGGACTAAAATTATCTTTTTAGAGTTAACTATGTATCTTAGGAATTTGATATCAAAATTCCTTTATGCTAGATCACTATCTAATTGCATGCTTTCCAGGAGTTTTAAAATTAATATAAATTTATGTTTCATATGTTAATCCAGGTTAGTTCATTCTCCAAATATTTATTGAGTATATTTTATGGGCCATGTGGTTTTCTAGGTATTGGAGGTACAGCAGTGAAGATGATATTCAAGTTGCCTCTTCCCATAGTGTTTATATTCTGGTACAGAGGAAAAACATAAAGATGATCACTTTGGACTATGATAAGCTCTATGATAAAAATGACGTGCACTGACAATGCCTATAGGTGTGCTTCTTTAGATATTGCGGTTAAGTCCTCTTTCAGATCTGATAATTATGTGAGCTGAAATTTGTATTGAAAGAAGCTATATCTATATCAAGGTCTAGAGAAAGAGCTTTCCAGACAGAGGGAATGGTGAGTGCAAAAATTGTAAAGTAAGACTAATTCTGGCATTTCTGAGAACAAGTTATAAGGCCAATATTATTAAATCCTAAAGGGCAGGAAGGAGAATCCTAGGATACAAGATGTAAGAAGTGGACAAGGATCAGTTTTGCAAAGAACTCTCATGATAGGGCAACAAGTTTGAATTGTAGACTCTATATAATGGGAAGGGAATCATACGATCTGAGTGACATTTCACATGTTAATAAGTTTAGTATAGAGAATGAATCACAGATACCAGTTACAGGTTATTACTCTGCTGGTTTAGGAAAAATATATTTGCAATAACTATAAATGTTCCAGTTGTTTAAAATTATGTTTGCCAGAAGCTATTCATCTGGGAGATAATTCCTGGGAGAAACATCAATTTGAATCATTTTCTTAAAAGTTTCAAATGGTTTGAATGATATTTCTAATATATGTCCTATGCAATCTTTTGACATTAGTTTTTCAGCTCGATAAAATAAAGCAAAAAGTAAAGCAATGACCTCCAAATATATTTTCCTATGAGAAATAATGGCTTATAAAGGAAACGTTAGTAGAGGCTAAAGAGTTTTATATTTGACTTCTTTTAGCATGAGTCACAGGCTCTTTAAAGAAAACAACACACAGAAATCTCTGAAACATATTTTTTTGTTTTATTCAAATATGAGCTATCACTCCCTCTCTTAACTAGGGCAAACTACTAATTTTCCTAACCCTTAGCCAATGCATTCTCAACTCTGTAATTGATGAGATAGAGCTTCTCAGAGTTTTTTGAGGAAATATTTTTGCAGCGTGTTAACATGTGTGCTCCAAATAGAGGATCCTATACTCACTTGGTTAAATTAGTTTAGGCTTTAATGAGATAATCTACAGCTTTGCATAATTTTAAAAGCAAGCAGAACTTCCTGTTTTTACTTGCATAAGGAACAGTTTTTGCTTCCCAATAGCTTTCTACCCAACCGTATTCAGCAGGGAACCATTTGAGAATGCACATGATTCAAATAGTTAATTTAGACATGGCCCTCTTTATAGACACTGAACTTTAATTATTCTTGGATTTTTACATTTATTGCGTGACCCTTATAAACCTAGCTAAAATATGTGTGTGTGTGTGTGTGTGTGTGTGTGTTTTCATTTTCTACACGAGGCTTTATATAAACTATTTGTAGTTACTTGAAGAACAGACTTCCCATTTTTGCTCAGTAGGAAACACAAACTACAAATTTTCCCTATTCTATAGCAGGCAGGCTATCAGCATGCTTCTATTAGTTCTTCTCAATCTAAATTGTGAAACCTGGTATGCTAAATAAATAATCAAAATGCTCCTATATGGATCTTCCCTGCATGGGGTCAGTATAATGACCGCTTTGGCGCTTCCTTGATTATCTAGTTGCTGTGAGTTTTCCCTTTGGGCTGCTGGGATTGACTAATAGTGGTTCAGGAGAGTTTAGGTTCATCCTTGCTTCACAATAGGAGGCTGGTTAAGGGTACCTTTCTGAGGGAGGCCATGATTACTTTTAAGAATAATTTTTTTTTCTTTCTTTCTTTTTTGACATAGAGTCTCACTCTGTTGCCAGGCTGGAGTGCAGTAGTGCCATCTTGGCTCACTGCAAGTTCCACTTCCTGGGTTGAAGCGATTCTCCTGCCTTGGCCTCCCAAGTAGTTGATGCAAGATTTATTGCCGAGGTAAAATGAGGAAACTGAGGCGAGTATAAAAAAGTGAGAAGCCAATTTATTCAGCTCCTGGGCAAGCTTCAGCGGTCCAAGTGGGGGTCAGAGAAGTCCCGCCAGGCTGTTCATGGTGGGGTTTTATGGGGAGTGCAGGCAATTGATTGGTTACTGGGGAAACAAAGAGAAGGCATTTCTATTGGCTGTTGAGGAGTAGGAAGTACGTGGAGTTAAAGTAGGAAGTACATGAAACTAGCTGCCATTGGTAGGCAGGCGGGACCTTGGGTAAGTGGCCCTTGATTGACTACTGGGGAAACAAAGAGAAGGCATTTCTATTGGCTGTTGAGGAGTGGGAAGTACATGGAGTTAAAGTAGGAAGTACATGAAACTAGCTGCCATTGGTAGGTGGGAGGGACCTTGGGTATGTGGGCCTGCTGGGGGCATACGGGAAAGGCTGTTGCTGGGCAGGGAATGGTGGGGCTTCTTTAAACAAATTTCTCTGCAGGGTTTTTTAACAGTGGGCTGGAGGTTGGATGCATAGTTTAGTGCTGAGTGTGGGCTTGGGCATGGTGTGCAGAGGCGGGTGTGGGGAAGCTTTGTGGGGAAGCCAGATAATGAGCTCGGGTGATGACGCAATTATCAGGTGAGGAGAGTGATGAATGTGTCCGTTTGACTCCCGGCAAGGCAACCGGCCTTACGGTTAGGACTACTGGTGCGTGCTGCCCCGCCCAGCTATTTTTTGTATTTTCAGCAGAGATGGGGTTTCACTATGTTGGCCAGGAGGGTCTCGATTTCCTGACCTCATGATCTGCCCACCTTGGTCCCCCAAAGTGCTGGGGTTACAGGTGTGAACCACCATTCCCAGCCCAGAATGATTTCTTAACTATTTACTGTGCTAAATTGCCTATTATGCGATGTTACTTACACTGTTATTTTATTCATCATTCACGTTCTTCTGGAAGATAAAATATTTTTGAAAACTACTTCCACAATGTATAACTAGCATGATTACTCATTCATCAAGAAATTCAATCTTTTGTATAAATTAGAAATATATAATTGCACAAATAATGGGTAATCAGTCAAGAGATTAACAATTATTAATTGAGGACTATTTGGTATTGGATTCCTTTCTAGGGTTCACTGAAGGAAAAAGAGTATTATACAGTCAAGCAATCAGCGAAGCTGAAAGCTTATGAAAAAGTAAACATATTTGAGAATGTATTTAATAAATATATTAAATATATTAATTAAGCTCTAATAAATATGGTTGTCATATTTTCAAATGAAACTTTTTAAAAATTAAGTTTTATATTCCTTCATGACTTTTTTTCTTCATTTCATAATTTTTTTTTTTGCTTAGTTTTCTACGTGGTCTCAGAAAAAATTTCATAAATGCTGGTGAAACTCAACTCCTCTAGACACATATTGGGAAATAAAATTTCTTAGTCTTATTATATTTGGAAAAAGAGATAAAGGGGAATGCTTATTCTAGACATAATTCACACATTAACTTAGCACCTATTGATGGGCTTATCATGGATGTTTGTTTTGTGACTTTCCAATCATAAAAAAGCAACACAGGAGTATTGTTGCACTTTCATTTTGGCCTTGGCCTTTATAAAGCTCTAATCTTCTTTTAAAAATTCTAGGTAAAGTATATCATGTTGTATTTGGCTTGCTTTATTTTTTTTTTTTATTTTCAGATTTTCAGTTTAATGCTGAAATACTTTTCATTTTATCTAACAGAAAAAATCACTTAGAAGAAGAAAGTAAAATAATCTCTTTGAATGCCATTTAACAACCTCTTATTATCATGAGATGGTCTAACCATATGCCCTGTCTCTTCCTGTTACCCAAATCACTGGTATTGGATGCCCTGTCTTGGTGCCATGCCTAGTCTTATTGTGTTAGTATTCACTTTCTCTCTTTTTCCTGACTGCACCTTTCAGAATTATGAGATGTTAATCACAGACATTAGAGAGGGAAATGATCTATTACTGTAGGTCATCTAATACCCTCAGAGGCCAATCCTCCTTCCTATAGTATCCAGTACTTTTCACAGGTTATTTGAAGTAACTCAAGGAATGAAGATTTCCCCTTTTTCTTATTACACAACCAGTTTCCCCCCATGGAATTCAATCTTTTTTGATACTCTAACCAGTTGCTAACAAGCAAACTATTTCTTGACACATGTAAAATTACACAGACTTGTAATACCTCTGGCACATTGCGCTCTTTAACACTGTTATTAATATGTTAACAGGTGGAAACTTATTATCTTCTGACTGCTTGGAGTGTGAAATGTCTTATACTCATTTCATTTTAAATTCTTTGTAGTTTATGGTTACACTTGATTAAAGGTGGTAGTGTGAACACTTGGAGTTGTTTTAATTCAAGATAAAAAGGCTGAGGACTACATTCAGAAATATATTAGATATTGATTCTCACATGTCTTTAGCACTTGTCTAATCTGAATTCAAATGAAAAAAATTGAAGCGGTATGTTAAAACCATATTAAAGCATAACCAAACTATAGTCAAAATTAGTAAAATGAATTCATTGAAAGAGCGATAGAATAGTGACAGGAAATTACTAGAAGGCAACTTAGTATATTAATATATAATATCTCCAAATACAGAAGTTGAGAAAGTTGATGATGGATATCATTCTTTTTGGGTTATAGCTTAACTTCATTGCTCTGATATTTGCAAGCTAAGTGCATACCAAAGAAGAATGATAACATTAGGTATATTCATACAAAAGAAATATCATGTCTTAGATGTGCAAAGTCTACATTTTTAAGAACATCTTTTGCTGATATCTGTTTTTCCCATAATCCAAAATAAGTGTGTGGCAATCAAATATCACCAACAACAGTACTTGGAAATAAAATATAGTAATCATCTCCTAAATGTTAAGAGGAAGATTGTCCTCAGACCATAAAACATTCCTTATTTTGATTATAAATGGAAATTGGATATGATGTATAACCATTTGAAGCATGCATGTTTGATGGTACTGTCAGGGGCGGAGGGCCAAACTTTAATTGTATCCTCTTAGAATTTTCAGCTGGGTTTGTGAGTTAAATTGACATAAGACAGACTTCCAGGAGAAAAGCATCCACATGTCTGTAACAGGAGTTTTACATGGCACGGGAGCCCTCAAAAGAAAATGAAGACCCAGAAAGGAGTTAAAGTTGAACCTTTATATACTGAGCTGAACAGAGACTAGCAAATTATGAAAATGAAACAAGGCAAGAGGGCTTGGGTTCCCATAAAGTTAATTCACATAATCATAGAGACCTGTCTAGGAAGATGAGGGTTAGTTTCCAAGGCTTGTTTGTACAGACCAGCCTCAACTCCCTGTTTTTGGTAATAAGAATCTTACTTTCCTCCTGGCATATGGATGACACTTTCCATATGGGGGTTTTAATCTCTTGATTTCAGGAAGGAAATAAGGGAGGTCAGGATGCCCTTCTTGTACCTGCTGTTCTTCAAATACATTTTACTCAAAATAACCTGTGCCAAAGTGGCAAATTCTGCAACCCTTCTGTGGCATCAGTTAATCCATGTCTCTTTTCTGGTGTAATAAAATTATGGTTCATAGTGGGTCCAATCAAATTTAATTTGATTCACTTATCCTCATACTTGAAGATGGAGCCTAGCTGAGAGATTATGAGCTAATGCAGCAAGAAGCAGATAAAATTCACACTCTAGAAAGGCTAGTCCTCCAGAAGCTGCATCTGTTGCTGCAGTGAATGGCCTTACGTTCTGAAGTCCTTAGAATATGCTGTCAAGTTTTCACTCTCAAGATTATGTGACTCTGTGAAGGTTTCTCAAAGGGGCACTGGTCTGACTGAACTTAAGGCATATATATGTTGCCTCCATGAGCATGAGGAGAAGGAGAATCTTATTTTGTGGGTTTTGTTGGTTTCTTCAATGGTAAGAATTTAAACTAACTGCCACTAAGCCTGTACAGGATTAGAAATTTCCAAAAGAGAGGTGTGATCATAGAAAATGGGTGAAGATGAATAGAAAAGCTATTAGAGCCAAGAGTGAAAAATAAGCTCTGCAAGTACCCACATGTGTCAGGGATTATGCTAGTTATTAAATGGAACAAAAGAAGAAAAGACACTGTCTTTTCCCACATGAATAATATGTCTAATTGTGTTATAAAAGTACTGATATAGGTTTGAAATACGTATAAGTTTGTTCTCATGCTGCTATAAGGAACTGCCTGAGACTGGATAATTTATAAAGAAAAGATGTTTAATTGACTCACAGTTCTGCAGGGCTGGGTGTCCTCAGGAAACTTACAATCATAGCAGAAGGGGAAATAAACACATCCCTCTTCATATGGCAGCAGGAAGGAGAAGTGCTGAACAAAGTGGGGAAAGTTCCTTATAAAACCATCAGATGTCTCTAGAACTCACTATTATGAGAACAGCATGGGGGTAATTGCCCCCATGATTCAATTGCCTCCCACTGGGTTTCTCCCATGACACCTGGGGATTATGCAACTACAATTCAAGATAAGATTTGGGTGGGGACATAGTCAATCCATATTATTCTGCCTCTGGCCCTTCCCAAACCTCATGTCTTCACATTTCAAAACAAAATCATGCCTTTCCAACTATTCCTCAAAGTTTTACCTCATTGTAGCATTAACCCAAAAGTTCAAGTCCAGAGTCTGACCTGAGAAAAGGCAAGTCCCTTCCTCCTGTGAGCTTGTAAAATCCATAGTAAGTTAATTCCTTCCTAGATACAATGGGGATACAGGCATTGGGCAAATGTTCCCATTCTGCAAGGGAAATTTTGGCCAAAACAGAGGGGCTACTAGCCCCATGAAAGTCTGAAATCCAACAGGGCAGTCATTAAATATTTTTAATGTTTTTGAGACAGTCTTACTCTGTTGCACAGGCTGGAGTGCAATGTTATAATCTCAGTTCACTGCAACCTCTGCCTGCCAGATTCAAGTGATTCTTCTGCCTCAGCCTCCTGAGTAGCTGGGACTACAGACGTGCACCACCACACCCAGATAGTTTTTGTATTTTTAGTAGAGATAGGGTTTCTTCGTGTTGGCCAGGCTGATCTTGAACTCCTGAACTCAGGTGATCTGCTGCCTCAGCCTCCCAAAGTGCTGGGATTACAGGCATGAGCCACCATGCTTGGACAGTCATTAAATTTTAAAGCTCCAAAATTATCTCCTTTCATTCTATGTCTCATGTCTTGGACATGCTGATGCAAGGGGTGAGCTCCCACAGCCTTGGACACCTTTGCCCCTGTGGTTTTGCAGGGTGCAGCCTCCACCCCAGCTGCTTCCACGGTGACATTGAGTATCTGCTGCTTTTCCACGCATATGGTGCAAGCTGTCAGTAAATCTATCATTCTGGGGTCTGGAGGATGGTGGCCCTTTCCTCACAGCTCCCAGTAGGCAGTGCCCCATTGGGGACTCTGTGTGAGGGCTCTAAACCCACATTTCCCTTCTGTACTGCCCTAGCAGAGGTTCTCCATGAGGGCTCTGCCCTTGCAGCAACATCCACCTGGACATCTAAGAGTTTTCACACATACTCTGAAATGTAGGCAGACGTTCTCAAACCTCAATTTTTGACTTTGGTGTACTCACAGGCCCAATACCATGTGGGAGCCACCAAGTTTTGGGACTTGCACCCTCTGAAGCAATGGCTCAAGGTGTACCTTGGCCCCTTTTCACCATGGCTGTAGCTAGAGTGGCTAGGACGGAAGTCCTTGGACCCAGCCCACAAAACCATTTTTTCCTCACGTAAGCCTATAATCGGAGGGGCTCCCACCAAGTTCTCTGACATGCCTGGGAGATATTTTCCCCATTGTCTTGGCTATTAACACTTGGCTCCTCATTACTTATGCAAATTTCTGTAGCTGGCTTGAATTTCTCCTCAGAAAATGAGTTTTTCTTTTCTATCATATTGTCAGTCTGTAAATTTTCCAAACTTTTATCCTCTATCACCTCTTGAACACTTTCCTGCTTAGAAATTTTTTCCACCAGATACCCTAAATTACCTCTCTCAGTTTCAAAGTTCCACAGATGTCTAGGGCAGGGGCAAAATGCTGGCAGTCCCTTTGCTAAAACATAGCAAGAGTTACCTTTATTCCAGTTCCCAATAAGTTTCTCATCTCTATCTGAGACCACCTCAGTCTGGACTTCATTGTCCATATCACTATCACTATTTTAGTCAAAGGCATTCATCAAGTCTCTAGGAAGTTCTAAGCTTTCCAACATCTTCTTGTATTCTGAGCCCTCCAAGTCTCTAGGAAGTTCCAAACTTTCTCACCTTTTTCTTTCTTCTTCTGAGCCCTCCACACTGTTCCAACCTCTGCCTATTTGCAATTCCATAGTCACTTCCACATTTGTGGGTATCATTATAACAGCAACCCACTCTGCCAGTAACAATTTACTGTATTAGTCTGTTCTTACACTACTATGAAGAAATACTTGAGACTGGGTAATTTATTAAGGAAAGAGGTTTAATTAACTCACAGTTCCACAGGCTTGGGAGGCCTCAGGAAACTTACAATCATAGCAGATGGCACCTCTTCACAGGGCATCAAAAGAGAGAACGAGTGCTGAGCAAAGCGGGGAAAGCCCCTTAGAAAACCATCAGATCTTATAAGAACTCATTCACTACCATTAGAACAGCATAGAGATAACCGCCCCATGATCCAATTACCACTGGGTCTCTCCCACAACACATGGGGATTATGGGAACTACAATTCAAGATGAGACTTGGGTGGGGACACACCCAAACCATATCAAAATATAGTCACAATTTGAAATATTTAATGATTTTACTTTCTCTGGACAGTATTAAGTGTTCATGGTTTGGAAAAAATAAGAACAAGAAATTGACCTCAGAAATGTCATAATTATAGGTTATGAAATTGAATCTGTTTCTTCCTTTCTTATATATAAAGAATATTAATATTATGTGACTCATAGGGCTAAATGAGGCTAATTGGGGATTTCATGTTATAATAAAGTTATGGTGCATAGGACATACATGGTATTTAACAAGAGTTCCATACATGTTATCTCTTATTCTTTAAACCCTAAAAGCATTTAAGAGTGTTGTTACAACTGCCATTACTATGACCACTATTATTAATAATAATAAAGGTGATAATACTATCATCATCATGCATGTACATGCATGCAGTACAGCAGTGTAAAGTTGTCTAGTCATTTTTCCAAGTTTCAGAAAAAAATTGATAATCACTGGCATAAACAGCTATTAAATGTCAATTTACATATGGTGAAATATGGAACATTTGCAATAGACATACATGGACTCTATTCTCTGCTATCAGATTCAATCTATGGATATATCCATATTTTACCAATAACTTAAGTTTATATTGTTTATTGGCTTATCTTCCCCATTTGCCTCTTCTTTGTGTTATAGAATAACAATAAAGGTAGGAATATATTTTATCTCATTTGCTATTGGATATCCAGTTTTTATTAGTGCCTGGCATGTAATAGGTACCAGATAAATTTTTACTGTTGGCAACCACATGGATTCACCAACAAAAGAGTTTCTCTTCTCCTGTCTCTCCTAAAGCTTTAAATTCAATTTACAAATGTATACATTTGGCATATTCCTCTTTCTCTATCACCACCATACATACACACACACACACACACACACACACACACACACACACACTACATACATATTCCCCAGGGTTGAAAACAGCATATATAGAAGACATATAGCATCTTAGTTGGTCATTATCTTTGCTTATTATGCACCTCATTGTTTTAAAATATGAACTAAATATATTCAATCAGTCACCAATCTTATTCATTTTATACTAGAAGTCACTCTTAGAACCCTGTCTTTCCACTTTGATTTTCATGAACTTGGTCCAAGCCCTCAATAACTATTTTCCATGTAAGTTTCTACAATAGCTTCTTTAACTCTAATCCCTGTTACCATCTCTAAGTTATGGTCTACTTAACACCATTGGAGTCTAGGCTTGGTGCAGTGGCTCATGCCTGTAATCCTAGCACTTTGGGAGGTGGAGGCAGATGGATCAACTGAGGTCAGGGGTTCAAGACCATCCTGACCAACATGGAGAAACTCTGCCTCTACTAAAAATACAAAATTAGCTGGGTGTGATGGCACGTGTCTGTAATCCCAGCTACTCGGGAGGGTGAGGCAAGAGAATTGCTTGAACCCGGGAGGCAGAGGTTGCAGTAAGCAGAGATCATACCATTGCACTCCAGCCTGGGCAACAAGAGCAAAACTCAGTATCAAAACAAAACAAAACAAAACAAAATATAGGAATCTATACCGTCTTACCAAATGTAATATCCTCAGTGGACTCTTCTATTTATTATTTTTCTTTTCCTTAAATTCATTTACAAAGAGTGGTAGGGAAACATTACAGGTTGAGAAAAAGCATGGGAGAGTACTTTCTTGTGCACTCTGTAGCCATTGTCTCATTTATTTCTCTTAATAAACCTTTAAGAGACCTGCATAACAAATAAATATACACATGGTTAGAGTTTGCCCGGTATTTGTAATAATTTTAAGAATGAGCTTTGATCTATCCTAACACACGGAAGAGAAAACTGAGATTTATATAAGTGAAATGCCTCCATTGAAACAGCTCAAAAGAAGCAGAACTTGTGATCGGACCTGGGTCTATCTGATGCTGAAGCTTGAGTGCTTTTACCACACTGCACTCCTTTCCAAATACAGCAAACACATAGGATTTTTTTGGTAATTTAGTGAAAATAAATAAATTACTACATTAAAGTGTGTTATAAAAAATTTAAGTTCTGAGAAGAGGAAATGTAGATAAATTGAATGGCCCAAAAGAAAAAATGTGTCTGCATTTTAGCATTATAAAATATAAACAAAACTTTTTTGCAAAAATTTCCTAGAGCCCACTGGTATCTTGGAAATATATTCCCTTTGACAATAGAGAACTAATATATGAATGAGGATGGTGGTGCAACGTCAGGGTGATCTGATAATTTCTGGCCTACTCTGGCATATTTCATAATGCTAGAGCTAAAATTGCATGTGACAATGTTACTGGGAAGTAGACTGGAGGATTAGTATTTGAATGGAATATTACCCATTTGATGTAAGGAAGGTAATCCCCCAAATTAGGGATTAGCCCAGGAGGGTTCTTGGTTTTGCCCAGGAAAGAATTTAAGGGTGAGTTGGTGGTGTTAGACAGTAACTTTACTAAAGCAGCAGTGTACAACATCAGCAGAGGTACTGCTCCTTGTGAAGCAGGGATACCCCATAGGCAAGTGTGCCCAGAGGAGCAGCTTAGGGACAATTCTGCAGTCATATTTACATCCACTTTTAATTAAATGTAAATTAAGGGGCAGACTATGCAGATATTTTTAGAAACAGGGTGGTAATTTTTGGGTCATCAGGTCTTTGACATGGAAAGGGATGGTAATTTCCAGGTGTTACCATGGCAATGGTAAACTGACATGGCACACTGGGGGGTGTGTCTTATGGAAAGCTGTTTTGTCCCATCCCTGTTTTAGCTAGACTTCAGTTTGGTCTGGTATCCAAACTCTGCCTCCAGAGTCAAGTCCCACCTCCTACCTCATATTTAGTAAGTCAAGTTCCTCGTGATAAAATTATTTTCGTGCAAAGTCACAAAATGTTTTAATGGTCTTCCTTACTCAGACTACTGTACTGGAAGCCAAATATATTTTATGTATCTTTTCAAGATAGGCAAAGATTAAATTTAAAAAAAGGAAAACTGAGCAAGAAGTTATCTCTGGTAATATTCATTATAAGTATTTTCATTTTAGCATTGAAAAAATTTTAAGTTATACAGAAATGTGACCTCTTTAAGGAAATGATAATGACAAATCGAAAATTGTTATGTAGTTTAGATTGGTGAATGATGATATTAGAAACCTAATCTTTATACTTAGTGGTAAATACTCTATTAATGATTATAGACCAAGAAATAAAGCTGTCCACATTCATTTCCAATGATGTTATTGAATAGTCAGATGACCACTCACAGGTCAGAAGGGAATTGACTTACGTGAAAAGCAGTATGATTTAATTAGAAATGGCTTGAACACTTTTTAGAAGAAATAAACTGAATATGCAAATGGTTTTTAAAGTGAGATTTCAATAGGAAAGTAAAACAAACCAGAAATTGAACTAGCTTATCTCAGTCTTAAGTCTAAGTACATTTAATCCTATATAATCAAAGGTGATTACAAAAAACTAAATCACATAACACCAAAAATAACATTAAGCTTTTGTATTTAGATATCATTCTGAAACTAAATTTTTGTTACTTATTATGATAAAATGAGCATTATCAATGGGCAAGAGCTTGTGAGAATTGCTGAGTCATCACAGGCAAATTCTCATTGATCTCTTCCTTTTTGTCAGTTTTTTCCCTTGCTTTTCCTGGGCATTTGTATGGGAATTGCTGAATTTATATATTATTGGAGGATATACTTATGCTCTGTTATATTATAAGAAGACTTTATGTGCTAAACCCATTCTATGATGATCTTCCCATTAATATCAATGTCTATATTATGAATATACATATAGGTATAATTTGCCTCGAATGGATACAAAAGTAAAAATTGGCTGTTATTAAGTTTCTATAATATTCTGGGGGTATATATGATATATGCTAAACAACTTGCTTGCATTATTCTATTTTACTAATTCTTTTGCATATCCACCTAATAAACTGGGATAAGAGAATTTAAATTTTGCAAAATCAAATGACTAAAAAGAGATAGTCTCAAGATTTGAGTTCAGAATATTTGACACCAGTGTAAGCCTCCTAACCACAGAACCAGTACTAGATGCATAGGTATATACATTTGTCTCCTAATTTTCTAATATTTTAAGCTTCTCAAATGCAGAGCCTATATATATATATATATATACAGAGCCCATATATACTTAGAGCCCATATAAATTTTAGAGACCAGTCAGAATTTGTACTGGCCAGTGACTCTTATAAAATAAAATAATTTTCAAGGCCAGTTTGATGATATTATTACAGTTTTTCATTTTAAAAAAGATCTATGCATTTTGTCATGAAACAAGTTTGATGAAATAATGTGCCTAAGAAGTACGCCTTGTTTTGTTTCGTTTTTATATTTATTTCCACGGCAACATTATGCATATCAAGTTTAGCTTTGGACGTTTCCTCACAGCTTAGAAATATACAAATAGTTTCATAAGGTTCCCAACTCAGATGTCACAGAGTTCCTACAAGTAAATTATAAGGGCATCTTGTCAGACTAGTTGAAAAAAATTAATTCTTATAACATTTTTCCACGTCAGCCTAAATATTTACCCCCAGGTATTGTTGTTATGTTAACTTTTTGGAACCAGTTAGAAAAGGGAAGGGACTAATCACACTGATGTGTGGCGTTCAGTAGGCAATATATGATTATAACTACCTTGAAATACATAAACAGTAATAATAGCTATCATTTGTTTTGCTCCTACTAATGCTAAACACTGTACTAAGCATCTTGCTTATTGACTCATTCTTTTTTTCATTCACTTAATAATTATTTGTTGAATGCCTACCATTTGCTAGATCACGTTCTTGGTGTTTGCAATCTGGCAGTGAAAGAAACAGCAAAGTTCTTGCCTTCGTGGAATAAAGATTCTGCGGAGTCTCAGAATAGCGTGAAAATTAGGTATGGTTGTTTTGTTTTTGAGATGGAGTCTCACTCTGTCTCTCAGGCTCGAGTACAGTGGCAGGATCTTGTCTCACAGCACGCTCTGCCTCCAGGATTCAAGTGATTCTTGCACCTCAGCCTCCCAAGCAGCTGGGACTACAGGTGCCTGGTGAATTTTTGTATTTTTAATACAGACAGGGTTTCTCCATGTTGGCCAGGATGATCTTGAACTCCTGACCTCAGGTGACCCACCTGCCTCTGCCTCCCAAAATGCTGGGATTATGGGCATAAGCTACCAGGCTGGGCCAAAACTTAGGTACTGTTTTATCCCAGAATTATAGCTGAGAACTTTAAGGTTTTCTCTGAAAGTAGACTATTTGCCTAGTTTACTTTGCAAAGCCAGAATTCAACTCATGTTTGTCTTACTTCTGATTCCAAGCATTTAAACACTGTATTATACTGAAAATAAGTGAGTTGAGTAGATTAAGCCACTGCATCAAGATTATACTTGTTTTAAGATGGTAGCTTAAAAAACTAAAATGTTAACATAATCTCTTATGTGTTAATACTCTTTCATTTGAATTATGCTGTGAAGTTATCATCTTTAGCTACTCAATTCTATTTTTGGCCTCATGTACCTCTGCCTATGAATGATATGGACACTGTGTGTGACTTGAATTGAATGGTAAGATATCATACAAGGAGACATTATTCAAGGAATAATAGGAGAATTATAAAATGCAGAGGAGACTGGGTTACAAGGGAATTCATTTAAAAGAATTGCTTTAAAAATGTAAATTTCAGTTTTATACACAAAATAAATCAAATTTATTCATAAGTGAATATATTATTTAGTGAATATTAATCAACAAATTATTCAAAATTAAGTAAACATATGTCATATAATAAGGGTCAAGTGATGCCACCTTTTAGAATAAAAGAGACACATTACATTCTATTAGTTCAGTAGAGTGAAATAATTGGAGATCGACTGATTGATCGATCTATCTGTCTATCTATCTATCCATCCATGCATCCATCCATCTAAAAATAAACTGGCTCCTTCAACCTCAGTCTCAGTAGGCAAGAATGAAGCCAACTACAAAAGTAAACAGAAGGTTCCATTTCTGTGTTCTTCATGCTTTGCTGATCACAATACCAAGAATGTGACTAATGTCTAAAGCCAAATATTTTTGGATGTCTTGCTATTATAGCAAGGGCTTCAAATAGTAATCACCAGCATTCTTCAATATAGAATTAGCTTATCAATTATACTGGCAAGGGAGAGGGTCGCTAGGCCTCACTGTAGCCCTTTAAAAACTTTAGTGTATAACCAATCATCCAGAGAATATGCGGTGAAAGGGAATTCTGGGTTTCGTGCTATTTGTATTCATGGGCTTCCCATGAATCTTCATTTTCAATGGGAATTATAGGTAATTTTGACAGAGATTGCCCTTGGTCTCTCACTGGGCTAACAGTAACTTTGATTAACTCAATAAAAAGGACAGACTCTTATATATGGCAAAATATAAATTAATAAAAATAATGAGAGTATCATGTGAATTTTTTTCTTTCTTAATAATTGTGCCTTCCCCTCATGACAGTTATTTGCCTTTAATCTGCTTTCATTGATAGAATTCATGAACTTCAAATACTCTCACAGACCTATGCTGTCATTAATATATTCTTTACTTAGAAATAAACACATGTCATAAATCCTCTCTCAATAGATCAAAGTAAGCATACACATGAATTAATTAAGATGTTTAGAGTGAATGTGTTGTCTGTGGCATAAGAGGGCAAACAGTTGGTGAAATTAGTTTTAAATTATTTTTAAATGCCAACCTTCTTTTTCAAACTTTATTTTCAACAGAAATTCATGACACTAACTTTTGATATGTTTAAACAATGTTTTTAAATGTCATGGCTTTATAGTCCTTACATATGTGTGGATTTTATATTTTGACTCCTAAATTATTTTTCATTTTTTTCTTTGTTCATGTTTTCCTCCCTAATTCCTGCTCTTCTGTGTGGCATCTACTGCTTTTCAAGATCAGTTTATTTTTCTACTCATATCTTCAGTTTAGATTCCCCATATTATGCGCAGCATCTCTTTTGGTCTAGAAACACAACTGAAAAGTCAAATCTCTCAAATATTAAAATACAGAATCACTTGATCATAATTTAACATGAAAAAAGAAAAACATAAATAGATTCTATGTAATGTATTTAAAGTTAGTTGATTATAGATTTCTATTTCTTATGTAAACTTTTTGATAAATACATCTGCTTTTTCTCATGCAAGTTAGATTTTTTAATTTATAGTAAGTATGTAAATTTTTAAATTTAAAAATTCAACAAGAGAAAATATGAAAAATTTGGAGTTCACAAGCAATCTTATTTATGTTTTTTTCATTTAGATGTTTTGGCTGGAAGAAGGGAAGTTTTATTTCAAAGGAGATAATAGTCCCAACTGAGAAATTTTCTTTTTTCACACCAACTTTTTTTTGCAGTTTTTGTAACACCTACATTTTCTTATTGCCTGCCTTATGGTTCTATTTGGAGCTATGCCAGTGTCGTAACTAAAAGCCTTTTTTTTTTTTTTTTTTAAATGCGGTGGATTAATGCACAGTAATAGTGCAGTAGATAATTCAAATCAAGTATTCCTGCTGAGAGCAACTAGAAATTAATAATTAGACTCGAAATGTTAGTGGAAGCAACAGCATTAGCAAGCAGTTATCAAGGGGAGGATTCATGACAAAATACTTCCCCCCCCCTCCGCCCCGTGGGTGTGTTCCAGTGCCTTAATGGGTTGGTAAGTAGTTTGAGCAGTTCTGACGGTCTCCTGGGAATAAGGGAGGAGTAATAGGGGTTCAGAATGGGATCATAGGAGTAAGGATAAACTAAGAAATACCCTGCAGAGATTACAGTTCAACTTTGTATTTTCTCAATAGCTAGAATTGGATTGAGAAAATCCCAGATCACCAATGCCCCTATAACCTAGAAGAAGCAACCATTAACATTCTTTAGAGTAAGATCTTATTATCTAAAGAGTCAAATAATTTCTACAAACTTTTTTCCAAAAAAAAAAAAAAAATCTGTCACCCAGTAAAAATAATCAGGAATAGGAATAGAGAACACAACATGAGGAAAAGCAAGAAAAACAATCAAATGTAGAAAGGCCCACTTAGTTCCAAATGGTATGTTATAAGGCACAGATTTTGAAATAATAATGCTCGCTATGTCAAAAAATTAAAGCAAAGATTGAGTATTAGCACATGACTGGAAATGTTAAAATAACAAATGGAAATATTGGAGATAAATAATTAAAATTAAGAATCAATTGATAGTTTTAACACATAGTCACAGTTTAAGAGATAATTAAATAAGAAATAAATTAAAAATAAATACAGAGAATTAAAGCAAAGAAAGTTAAATAATTAAAATTACAGAATGATGATATGAGACAACGGTGATACAGCAAAAGGTTCTAATTCCCTATAGTTGGAATCTGAGAAAAATTAGATAGAAAATAGGAAAGAAGCAATACCTGAAGAAAATATGTCTGAGAACTTGACAAAACTGTAGGAAGACATCAAGTCACAGCGTCAAAGTTACTGGAAATCTGATCATGCTAAAAATAATTGAAACTCAGTTTTATACTTAAGATCTGTTGAAATAAAGTTAAAAGAACCAGATTTAAAAGCAATTAGAGATGAAGAACATGCAATGTTTTCAAAAAACAATTAAGATTACCAATTGGATTTTTAATGGAAATGATGGAAACCAAAAAATAATAGAGTGACATCTTTAAATAGTGAAAGGATAAAAATATTAACCTATAATTTTGCTCTCCACAAAATTGTAATTTAAAAATGTAATCAAAGATATTTTCAGAAATATAAGAAATGAGAGAAGTTATCATTGAAAGATTTACAATAAAAGAAATGCTAGAGATATTCTTTAGGATGAGGGAAATTATCTTCAAAAAAACAAATTATGTAAACAAAAAAAGAATATAAGGAAACATAAATATGGGGGGATATCTAGATAAATACTGATTTTATTAAACAATGATTATGTCTTACAGGGTTTAACACAGCTGCAGTATATAAGCAGTTTAGTAAATTGAGTTAAAAAATACAAAGGGCATAACTCTAGAAGTAAAAAAGATAACACTGAATAATATCAATATTCAAACAAAACTCAAGAGAAAAGGAAAAGAAAAAATAGAACTAATGGCACAACTAGAAAAGATGGAAAAATATAGTATATTTAGAGCCAAGGATATCAATATGTATATTAAATATAAATGTGTTAAATATAAAGGCAAAAATGTTCAGATTAAAAAAAATAACAAACAATATCCACAACAACATGTCAAAACATAAAAATATATAATTTGAATTGGTAAATTTTATTTATATGCAATGGATCAAATGGCTATGTTCTTAATATTAACAGGTTGAAATCATAATGACCAAAATGATAATATTAGATATATGAGTTTTTGGAAGATAATTAGGTCATGAGAGTAGAGCCCTCATAAAATGGATTAGTGCCCTTACAAAAGAGAACCCAGAGAAACCCTTTGCCCATAGGATCATATGAGGACATAGTGAAAAGACAGTTGTGAATCAGGAAACAAATCCTTACCAGTTTACTGAGTCTGACAGTGTTATGATCTTGGACTTCTGAGCCTCTGGCCTGTGAGAAATAAGTTTGTTAGAGACATATGAAAAGAAATTACTACTGTACCTCAGGTGTTTATATATAATATTCATAACAACAATCCTTTGAGGCTATTAAGTTTTTTAGGAGACAGAGATTCAAATAAATTAATTGTACAATGTTACAAAGTTACACAGTTCAGGGATGTGAGAGTTGATTCTCAGCCTAGTTCCTTCTGACTTCCAGTCTTATAATTAGAGACTATCCAAATCTGTTCCCACATTGAATTAAGAGCATCCTTAAAATAATGTGATATTATAATTGATAAATTGAACCTTACAATAAATATTATTTTCTTAGTTCCAAAAAAAAAAAAGAAATGTTTGTTGTTTATAAGCCTCTCAGTCTATACAACTTTTGTTACAGCAGCCCAAATGCACTATGACATCATGTAAATTATTTCTCAGAAAAGAGCTCAAACAATAAGAACAAGCATATCAAAGAAAAAGAAAACACTAAGCCATACAAATACTAAATTTATAAAAAAAATTCACATGCTACCCTAAAAGCAAGAATATTAGAAATTGATGTTAAGAAAAAAAGCTCTAAAGATAGAAGGGGCATCCTGTAACAGTTTTGATTTACTGGGGAGATCTAAAATTGGAATATTATATAAATGATTTAATATGGTGTCACAAATATAAAGCAAAAATTCACAAGACTATAAGGAGAAAAAAAAAAATCGACAAATCAGATGGGAAATTTTGTCATCCAACCCTCAGAGAAACTGAGAGAAAAAGCAGGTAAAAATCACTAAAAGATATAAAGTATTTGAAAAACATAATTAACAAATTTGACCTAAAGGATATGCTGTGTAGAAAATTACACCCAAAACATAAAAGAAAAAGCAATTTTTTTCATGAGCACACAAACATTTACAGAATGTGTATAAATGCTGGATCATTAAGCCAGCTTCCTTTATGTCCAAAAGACCTTGAAATCATACAGAGAAAGTCCTTTAACTATAAATAAGTTTTTTTTAAGACTGACTAACATTATAAAATTAAGTAGCAAGCTCTAATATGTTTCACAATTTAGGAAAGTACTTTTAATAAATTTAAATGTCAAAGGTAAAATAATGTTAAATATAACATGTGTGTATTAGTCATAGTTCTCCAGAGAAACAGAAGCAGTAGAATTGATAGAATCTGTCTACCTGCATGAAACTGGCTCATGCAACTATGGAAACTGAGAAGTCTTGGAGTTGGCTGTCTGCAGGTTGAAGAACCAGGAAAGCCAGCAGCTACTTTAGTTCGAAGTCTGAGTCCAAACACCTGAGAATCAGGGGAGCCTATAGTGTAAGTTTGAGCACATTCAAGAAACAAGAAACAGGAGCTCTGGCCAGGCGTGGTGGCTCACGCTTATAATCCCAGCACCTTGGGAGGCCGAGGTGGGTGGATCACAAGGTCAAGAGATCGAGACCATCCTGGTCAACGAGGTGAAATCCCGTCTCTACTAAAAATATAAAAATTAGCTGGGCATGGTGGTGCGCGCCTGTACTCCCAGCTACTCGGGAGGCTGAGGCAGGAGAATTGCTTGAACCCAGAAGGCGGAGGTTGAGGTGAGCCGAGATCGTGCCATTGCACTCCAGTCTGGGTAACAACAGCGAAACTCTGTCTCAAAATAAATAAATAAATAAATAAATAAATAAATAAATAAATAAAAAGAAATAGGAGCTCTAATGTCTAAGGGCAGAATCAAATGTTTGTCTTAGTTCAAACAGGAAGAGTGAATTCTCCCTTCCTCCGTTTCTTTGTTCTATTTGGGCCCTTAATGAAGTGGATTGATGAGAATGATCTTCTTTACTTGGTCTACAAATCTGAATGCCAATCTCTTCCAGAAATATTCTCACAGACACACCCAGAAATAATATTTTACCAGAAATCTGATTAAACCTTAGCCTAGTCAAGTTGACGTGTAAAACTAACCATCACGATGTTTTTATCTGCATGTTAATAAAAACGACATATCAAAACTTATGGGAAGCAGAAAAATATTCTCTTAGGAAAATTTTTGGCATATATTGGAAAAGACAAAGTGAGTAACAGTGAACCAAACATCCTTATTATGAATTGATAAAATACCAGTTTAAACTAAAAAAAGAATTAAAATAAGACTAAAACATAATTACTGAAATAGAAAAAATAAACAGTCAAGAAATCAATAAAGCTAACAAATTCTGAGCTTAAAAGAGGGAGAGAGGAAGAGGAGAGTGTAGAATAGCCAATTTTGAAACAATAATGCTCACTATGATTATTAACAACTCTAAAAATCCTTAGATACATTAAGAAGATATAAGGATATAATGAACAATTTTGAAAAAATAATAACATGACATAACCAACACAAGAAAAATACAAATACAAATTTGAATAAACCTATGAACATTAACTAAATTTAACCCCCAGTTAATGGTTTTTTAAAAATATAAAGAAAAGATCACAAAACAATATAAACAACTATCTAGGTCTAGATGCAACCATTGGTGAACACCTGGAAGGATTAAGCAAGGAATAATTGCCTTATACCAACATATATAAAATAGCAAATATAAAATGAACTAAAATGAAAGCACTATGCTTTCCAATTTATATTACGAGGATAAGACATTTCAAGAAAAGATATTTTCACACATTAATCTTAAAGAATAATGTAGAGTTCAAAATTCTAATACAAATATTAGCAAAGTTAATTCAATAATCTATTTAAAAGAGGAAATGTATCATACTGAAGTTATTTTTATTCCAGGAATGTAAGGTTAGTTTAACATTGGAAAATCAATTTAACATAGCATATTACTAAGAAAAAAAGAAAAATTATGTCATCATTATGAAAAGCATGGCAAAAGAAGTTTTGATCACATCCAATATTTATTCGTGATTTAAGTAATTTTAGAAAACAAAGAATAAAAGGAAGGAAATTTTTCTAATAAATGTATCACAAGAAAAATACCATGGCAAAAATAATGCTTAATCTTGGAAGTTTTGAAGAATTCTATTTGACATGGAGCCCTAAGTGGATGTTTTCATCACTTTTCATTTTATTGGAGTCCCTCACAGTGCAGTCGATAATCACAAAAAGAAAGAAAACTAATGTAGATCACAGAGGAAGAAATTATTATTCACATATAATAATATGTAGATAGAAATAAAAGTACACATAATAAATTAGAATTTATTTTTTATTTTAGCAAGGTTTCTGGAGGGAAGTCAAAGAACAAAAATCAATTTCAGTTCTTTATAGCTACAAAAAACAATATTAAAATTTAAAACCATGTATTTATAATAAAGTAGCATCAAAAATTTAGCAAATAATAAATCCATCAGACAACACGTAATACCTCCCTGCCAGGAAGTACAAAATATTTATTGAGAGAAAATAAAGAAAATTGAAGAATATGAATGTGTGTATCATGTTTACGGAATGAAAGACACATGGTAGTGTAGATTCTAACTCCCCCTAAACTTAGGTTTAGATTAACAGCAATTCCCATCAAAATCCCTATGGGAGTTTTTGTGGAATATGATGGGATGACACTAAAATTAGTATGAAAATGCAAAATTCTAGTAATAACAGGTATCATATTCTGGCTTGGAGAGCAAAGGGAATGGACTTCCTCTATCAGATATCTGGGCTAAGTGGCAATATGGAAGAACAGGGAATAGTAGTATCTTTAACAGGTGATACTGAAACATTTGATTATCGATATTGAAAATAGTGTGACTTGACCACTACCTCACATTATATATTAAAAATGAATTCTAAGGAATTCTATATTTAGATGAGAAATGCGAATTTTCTAGAATACAACTTTGAGAGACTATCTTTATAATGGAGTAGGACAATATTTCTTAAATAGGACACACAAGTCATTAACCACAGAGGAAAATGTTGGTAAATTGGACGAGGTTAACTTTAAGGACTAATTTTCCAAAGATGTTATTAGGAGAATGAAAAAGCAGTTCACAGAGTGGGAGAATATCTTTTCAAAGCATCGGTAGATAAAGGATAGGCATCAAGAAAATATAAAGATCTACCAATCAATAAGAAAAAGACAAAACAACATTCAAGAGCTGAATTGGTAAAGGCTTTAATAAGATACACATGTCAAATGAAAGTGAGTAGGCCAGGCGTGGTGGCTCAGGCCTGTAATCCCAGCACTTTGGGAGGCTGAGGTGGGCAGATCATCAGAGGTTGGGAGTTCCAGAGCAGTCTGACCAACATGGAGAAACCCCGTCTCTACTAAAAATACAAAAAATTAGCTGAGTGTGGTGGTGCATGCCTGTAATCCAGCTACTTGGGAGGCTGAGGCAGGAGAATGGCTTGAACTCTGGAGGCAGAGTTTGCGGTGAGCCAAGATTGAGCCACTGCACTCCAGCCTACGAGACAAAAGCGAGACTCCTTCTCAAATAAAAAAGTGAGAAAATTTTATAATCCTTATTGGTATTTAGGGAAATGAAAATTACAACATGATGAAACATCACAACATACTAACAGGATTATTAGAATTAAAAGGGCTGACAACGCCAAGTGTTGACAAAGCCATAGAACTGTATGAGTTCTCTTACGTTGTGGCAAAGAGAGTTACTTTGGGAAGACTTTGGTCCTAGCTTGTCAATGTAAATGTAGGCATGCTCCATATCCCTGCAGTTATTCTCCTAGGCATATAATCAAAAGGAATATGTTCCAAGATGTATACAAAAATATTCATAGCAGCATTATGTAGGCTATTTAGACAAATCAAGTTATTATATATGCAAATAATGGAATACTATACACCAATGAAAATGAAAGAAATATAGCTACAGTGAACCATATGCCTGAATCTTACAACAAGGAGTGAATGATACCAGATATGATAAACTACATACTGTATAATAATATTAATATTTCAAGAAATAAACAGAACAGTTTTTAGGATTTTATGCTCAATAAAACATGTAATGGGAACTGAGACAGTGACACTATGAAATTGAATTTTTGTAAGTAATTGGCAGTAAGTAATTACTGGGAGGGAACATAGGACTAGATTTCTAGGTGGTTAGCCATGATCTATTTCTTAATCTAGGTGGCGATTACACGGGTATTCATGATGAATTGTGCTGCTTATATACTGTTGAAAAACATGTGCTTTGAATGAAGAGATCTTCCAAACAGGCTTTGTGTGAGGAACATGACTGTTTATTCACCTGGGTGCAGGTGGGCTAAGCATGAAAAGGGCATTAGCAAAGGGCAGTGGGATAGGAGTTGGTTTTATAGATTTCGGGGGTGTTGCAGAGTAAGTTCAGTTACAGTGCTGGGGGTTAGGGGCAAGGAGTATACATGACCACAAGTTCAGTTACAATGGCAGGGTTAGGTGAAAGGTAGTTACATTATCATAACAGTTAAGATGGCAGGGTTGGGTGAAAGGTATTTATATTATCATAAGAATAGTTAAGATGGCAGGGTTGGTTGAGGGGCTTGTTCGGGGAAGCTCCCGCCACTGGGTGATCAGGGACAATGGCCAAAGCAGGCAGAGGGTGGGAGACATCAGCTGAGGCAAGCAGGACTTCAGACTTTCATGCTCCAGGCTTGCATATGGAGACCTGACAAATATTTTTGTTTACTATTGTATATGAGGTACTTCACAACAAAAAGCGTTAAAGAAAATTTAGTTTCAGCTCCTTTTTACAGAAACACCTAATAGACGGCTGCGGTGGGAATGAGTCAATAAAACTGTACCTACTAAGATTCCAGAGCTCCAGCCCAGGTTACCACCATGAGTAACCTCCATCGGAGCTCTGGAATCTTAGTAGGTACAGTTTTATTGACTCATTAAATCTTAGTAAGTACAGTGCACCAAGGCGAATTATTAGAATCAGGGCATGTCAATCAGATGTGCAATTCTGCAGAAACAAACATTCACAGCAGCAGCTCTCAGCACTGCTGCTCTGGACAGAACTAACTAAAAAAATAAAGTAGAAAGTAGAGAGAAAAATTAAGTTTGTGAAGGCAGGTTTAAGCTTTACTTTATGTCAGGAGATGTCCTTACACAGTTGCATCCCTCTGTCTCCTACCTGGTCTCTCCAAGTGTCCGTCTCTAATACATTTTGTAGCAGCAAACAGGGCTTTCAGTTGTTGGATTAATTGACTTTAGTGACCAATAGTTGTTTGATTCCTGTGTCAGTGCTACAGGTGGGGTGGTGGTAATTAAATTACTTTCTAAACTAATTGGGAAAGTTTCACTGTTAGCAATACACTAAAAGTACTTTTAGCAAAAGAAAAAAGTTTTTAAGGTCAAATAAAATAATGTTTCCTGCTATTCTACAAACCCTTCAAAAAATTGTGGTTTTTGCAGAGCATCTGGTTCAAGTCTCTGCTAGTAGCATGGATTATATTTAAACTTTATATAACAAGCATATTTAAAATATTTGGCCAGTAAGTCCAATAATACTATTAGAGAGCATACTGGACTTAATGGTAAAATGCATCTAATGAGGTCAACTCTATATCAGCCTTTTAAATATTATATCATCCTTAAATTCAAGCTCTACTTTTCTATCAATGAGACTCTCCTTCTGTTATGAAACTGTGTTTTCTTTATCTTTTAAATTTGTAAAATCCTAAAATAATCTCCTGCATAAAATTAATTTATTTGGACAGTTGTTATTTAGTTTCTGCTGAACATTTTGCTCTTCCTTTTCTCGCATTCTTACTTATGTTGTCTTTAATTTTGGGGGTTTCTTTCTATTTTCCTTGGCTTCTTGTTTCTTATGTCATTATTCTAGTAATGAAACCACAATTTATGCAGTGACTCAATATTCTTATTACAATGTTTTGTATCAAATTACTCCTCTGAGTTTTTGTTTTTCTGTTTTGCTGATTTGTGGACATCTAAACTTTTGTCTTTGACTTTCTATCTCTACTGTCCCTGAGTCTCAATCACTTCATGATTTTAATTACCATTTGTTACTAATAGCTACCAAGTCAATATTTACACCTCAGCTCCTATAAGTACTAGATTTATATTAACTGTCTCTATCATGAAATCGCAGAACTTGATGATTGTTAGGGCATCTTCTATTTGTTCATTCCAAAATTTGTTATGTACTAGCTGTTATTAGAGAAGACAGTCCTAAGTCATTTTAACAGAGAAATTAGTACAATGGAAATGCACTTTCAGATGGGAAGAAATGGTTCTAACAAAGTAAATGGTTTGAGAAAGTCAGAGATCCCAAACGTGTAACTGTTCAATGTCAAGGATCAGGAAAAAAAAAAAATCCTCTTTGAAAGTGAGGTGGCTCACAACTGTAATCCCAGCACTTTGGGGGCCAAAGTGGGTGGACCACCTGAGGTAGGAGTTCAAGACCAGCCTGGCCAACATGGAGAAACCTGGTCTCTACTAAAAATACAAAAATACAAAACTTAGCTGGGTGTGGTGGTGGGCACCTGTAATCCGAGCTATATGGGAGGCTGAGGCAGGAGAATCACTTGAACCTAGGAGGTGGAGGTTGCAGTGAGCTGAGATTGCACCACTGCACTCCTGCCTGGGTGACAGTGCAAGACACTGCCTAAATAAATAAATAAATAAATGTCAAATTTGTTTGAATTTTTTTGGAATTTTATTAAAGTTTATATCCCTTTGCTTTTACCTGGAAAGCTAATTGTTTGCCATGTATGAGTCATTATTCTATTTATTATAAACCACTATTACAATAAATTTTATAGGCCGATATCCTTTTATCAATGTCTTTATTATAATTATCATTATTATGAAGAATTGTAGTACTCCCTCAATACCTTGAACACAAAAATCCCAAACAATAAGATGTTCTTTTTCTACTGTGAAAAATGAAATGTATTTGTACTCCTTGAAATTTTCTTACAGTGTATTTTCTTAAGCTATAGATGCTTAAATACTAAATGAAGTTCCTAAAATGGAGGTGAAAGCACTTAGCACCCATTTATTTATATAAAAACTATTTAAACATAAATTAAAAATAAAATGTAGAAAAATATTTGCACTAAAATGCAATTGGAAATGATGGAGTATTACATTGGTTTCAAAAATTCTTAGTCTTTAGGACATGCTAAACATTTATGAAATACTTCTTAAAAGTAAGCAAACCTTTGCCCTCAGTATGGTACCATATATATATATAATATATAATATAATATATTATATATATATATATATATATATATGTGTGTGTGTTTTATATATATATATGTGTGTGTGTGTGTGTGATATATATATATATATATATATATATATATATATATATATATAAAACATACTAGGTATTCCCAAGCTTGTGTATCAGAATTCCCTGGAGGATTTTAAACCTGGAGTATGTAATATGTGGATCTGGGCTGGAGACTGAGAATTTGCAGTTCTAGCAAGTTCCTAGTTGGTGCTTCTTCAAAGACTACATGTTGGGAATCATGAACAAATAATACTACAAATACTTGTTTTTCCTGCACCTGTTTTAAAACTTCTACAAGTTTAATTTGCTACATTTATAGATATGTGAAAAGAAAAGTGGTGCTTGACTTAGGATTTGCATAATGCTATCCCTTTCACAAACTTTTTATTTAAACCTTGACCAAGCTATTTGCACATTTAAGAGAAATCATTTACACAAAGCTTTGGGGACTGATTTTATTGTACTAATTCCTAGCACAACAGGCTCATTGAAATATCTCAGACTTTCAAGTCTCCTCACTGGAAACAACACTGTGCAAAGGACAACTTATTTGAAGAACTATTTCAGAAAGAATTCTAACATCATGAATGATTATTATGCACAGCAGGTGTAAATGAATTATTTATCAAATATGTTTTCATTATTTCTCAGTGAAAACATTGAAGATCTTCTTTCCAAGCATCCAGTTTCAACAATCATTTGTACACAGAGCAGGTCTTTACTTAGACAAATATTTATGGGTATGCTTTCATATGAAAAATGAAAGAGCTATTATAAACACAAACACTGTACTGTATTTTGAAAGCATAAAGTGAATAATTAGCAAATAATTATGCCATTTGATAAACAATTTTCTTCATTGCTCACTTTATTTCATTTTATATTTTAACATTTGGCATTTTTAAAGGGTTTATTATGCACCCCTCTCTCAGAGGAAAAAAAGTATTAATCTAAAAATCACAATCTATTTATGCAACTTAATATGACAGGTATTGCAATGATGAGCTCAAAAATTTCAAGCAAGTATCTAATGAACAAATGTGCTCAGGGAAACAAGAATTTTAACCATTTGAATAAGGCTTTTACATCCCTGTGCAGAAGTGGTGCAGGATCTATTAAATATATCTAATAGATATACACATACACACACACACAAATGCCCTCATACAACACACATAGAGACTTTGTTCACACAGGGTAACTGTTTGTCCTTCAAATGAACAAACATTTTTATGATACTAAGAACCTGCTCAATGCAACTATGTATTTGATATATTATAGCATATATTTATTTTGCAAGTGATTCACAGTTCAAATTGTTTATTAGGATCTCATGATATCCTAACTTTGATGAAGTATCCTAAATTCTCCAAGACCAACCAAAGATTGGTATGAAAGTAATTTTGTAATTCAAATATGAAGAAAATTATTTACTTGCAATCCCAAACAAAATTTTGTATATTATATATTATTGACAAATAAAAATTATTAGAAAATAAAATTAGCCCACGTCAAATGTAGGTGCTTTCTAGGGAAAACAAGGGTTTCATCATGTTGACCGGGATGGTCTCCATCTCTTGACCTCGTGATCCACCCACCTCGGCCTCCCAAAGTTCTGGGATTACAGGCTTGAGCCACCGCGCCTGGCCAAAATTTTATACTTAATCAAAGAGTCATCTGATGGTCTAGTTGAAGGCTAATTATATTTGATCTGGTTTTCAGTACAACATAATTACAGTTGAATAAATCTAGTTGGTTATGTCCATATCTTTTATAATAGTAAACATGGTATATCATTATTGTTTCCCAAGTAAAAAGAAAACACTTTTGGAAACCTGTTTCCTTTAGATGAAATATTTATTTTCAACAAGGGTTTTTTTTGAAACTGCAGCTTCTTTTCTTTTTCCATAGTGAAAGTTTAGGCCAGGCCTGGTGGCTTACGTCTGTAATCTCAGTAATTTGGGAAGCCTGGGCAGGTGGATCACTTCAGGTCAGGAGTTCGAGACCAGCCTGGGCAATAGGGTGAAACCCTGTCTCTACTAATAATTACAAAAATTAGCTGGGCATTTAGGCCGGCCTCAGTGGCTCATGCCTGTACTGTAATCTTAGCAATTTGTGAGGCTGGGGCAGGTGGATCACTTTAGGTCAGGAGTTTGAGACCAGCCTGAGCAATATGGAAAAAACCCCAACTCTACTAAAAAATATAAACATTAGCTGGGTATGGTGGTGGGCACCTGTAGTCCCAGCTACTTAGGAGTCAGAGTCAGCAGAATGCTTGAACCCAGGAGGTGAAGACTGCTGTGAGCTGGGATCAAGCCACTGCACTCCAGCTTGAGCTGCAGAGGAGACTCCGTCTACCCACCCTGCCCCGACAAAAGAAAAAATAAAGAAAAGAAAGTTTATAAGTAAGTTAAGAGGAAAAACCAAACCAAGAATTGTACATTATCCTATCATGCTTGTGGTCATTGCCACCATTTGTTAAAAATCATTAATGCTTATTAGAACTATTTAAACTGAATTGAAATACCTTATCTTGAACAGACACCAGGACCTTTGTTAAACACGGAATTCCATATTAGAGTGACTTTCATAGAAAATTATGTATATGTACCCTGTATGTCAACTTCCCAGATTTAGGAATATTTTAATATTATAACTCACAAATAATGAGAAATCATTCCTCACTCTAGTAATCCTATTATATTTTACATTGGGATAGATAACAAAGAATTTTAAGACATTGAACATTACAGTGAAAGTAGATGGATTAGGATTTCTAAATGGCTATCTATGGAATAAAGAGAAATAGATGATACTCAGAAAGAGAAGACAAGGCTCACTTAATCAGAAACTTCTAATGATTACCATTGTGTGAGCGAGAATTCTACATTACCTGCCTTTAATGTGGAGATGACTTTAAATTCTGACCTGTGCATTTGAAGTTAAAAAATGAGAGCTTTTTGAAAGTAAGAGTAAATATATTTTTCTCATATATTACTATAAAACACTGTTGAATTTCTTTCAAGAGAATTAATGTCTTCACCTATCTTTAACTAAAGGTGGGGAAATAGAACCCATCTTCCAACATATAGTTCTCTTTGCAGATATGGCATAGAGAGCTTGAATTATAAAGTCAGATAAATATAATATAAATCCCAGGCCTCATACTACCACCCATAAACTGTTTATTTGGTTATTTTACCTTTCTGAACCAGTTTTCTCCTCTGTAAAGTAGAATTCAGATAACCTTTGTTACAAGAGTAGAAACTTTTTAAAATACCTAACTGTCCTGGCTTAGTAACTAACAGTAGAGTACCCAATAATGGTTCTGTTTCACCTTTCTTCATGGCCTTCCTATAATCTGGCATTCAAATCTGTATGACATTTTCATTTTCAATCCTTTCCAAGCTATTATCTGTTTGTTCATTGTAGTTATTAGTTTAATTATCTTTGCAAATTCCCAATGCCTTTTGGATATTATCAACTCCATGTTTTCTACTTAGTATTACATAAGCACTTGTTGAAAGAAAAAGGAAAACAGTAATAAAAACCTGAGCTACCTGAAAATTCCTGGAATTTTCTGTCTATTTTAGGTATGTATGCTTTAAGTGAGGAGCTTAACAAATTTGAGATATGGAGAAAAAAATAAGATTTGACCATCTTCTTGCAAGTAAATTAGTTTACCTAAGGTCAAAATGTAGTAATAGAGAACTTCATACTTTTCAATTCAATATATTACATGATGTTTTAAAATATAAAACCAAGCTGTTATTGTAAGTTACCCCTTCTGTGATTTAACATTCTAATAAAGAGTAAAGTTAAAAACAGAGTCTGAAGAAATCTTACCAAGATTGTGTATTTAAGAAATGATTTACTAGTCCTGTATCATTCACCATCCACCAGGGCAACAGTAAGGGATTTGAAGAAGATAATAATATTTCTTAGAAAAATTAATTAGAATCTTAAGTAATTACCACTTTGGAAGTATTAAATTTTTTAAAAATATTCTTCACTCACAATCTGCCAGTGGCTGGTTACACTAATTCAGAAGAGAGATTAAATTGGTGCAAATAAGGACAGTATTATTAAAAGCAGGAACAAATTTTCCTCCTATTTCATAAGGACTAGCAACTACAAAACGATGCGCTTTTCCCCCCAATCTTTTGTTACAAGTAAAGAAATGGATAGTTAATTAATGTCTGTAGTATTAGGAAGGGGGAAGGAAATATGTTGCAGGTTGGATGTAAGAAGTGTATTTCTTCATTTCACAGTGACAGGCTTTAATTTAAGTAAGTAGATAAAGGAATCAATTCCAAGGGGATGCTTTTGGATTCCACACGTTAGAAGTAAATGCCAGCTTCTTTCTAATCAGTTGGTATTCTGGTAATTAAATACTATGACTATGCACTGTTGCTTATATAGCAACTCAAAAGAGTGTCTATTTAATTTTCAGGTTATTCATTATCCCTTGTATATGGTATGGCCTAGAGGACTGGAGAATCTAAACTCATTGCTCTAATAGGAAACACTTCCGATTGTCACTGTCATTTGATTGCTGCCACCTGAGGGAGGACAATTAACGTAAATTAGGGGCTGTAAACCTGGCAAGATGTGCTGTTAATCCATCCAAATGAAATCTGACACTTGATCAGTAATTTCATTGAGGAGGGGTGCACAAAAATCACCGTTATGAAAGGAAAAGCTCTATACCTGAACACTTTAGATGTTTTGTTCTCTTTCCAGAGTAAGAGAAGATGAAAGCAGGTCCACAGGTTAGCTACTTAACACTACAAAAATATTTCAAATACTTAAATTATTTCTTCTTTCCAAAAAACATAAGAAAACAAATAACAAAAACAAAATCAGAACAAATGAAGGGAAAATAGAGAAATGCTTAGAAATGATAAACAGGAAACCCAGAATTTTCAATAACCTGGATCAAAACAAGTCAACTGATAGTAAATAATGAAGAAAATTTTCACACTCTTGCTTTCCTGAGGAATATGCATTAAATTTTGTATTTGATAAATAAACATCTGTTAAAATATATGAAAGATTCTTTAGAAGTCACATTCTAAAGAAACAGGATTGTTGCTTTTTCCGACACTAATGAACGCTTTGTGCATACACATAAAAGACTTTTTTTTTCCTAGTTGAGTTATTTTCATTGTGATGTGAGGTAAGACTTTTACATGGATCTTGATGTCGATAGCTAAAATTAGAAAGTTTCAAGGTGACATCAAATAAATACTTAAAAGGAATAGAGAAAGTACCAAGCTGTTGACTGATTCTACAAGATCCATTTATTAAAAATATATTCATTTTGGAGAGCTTAACAATAGGTACACATGGACATACAGTGTGGACAATGGACATCGGCGTCTACAGAAGATGGGAGGGTGGTGAGGGTTTGTTGTTGTGCTTTCAGAAAAGTCTTTAAAGGAGCATACAGAAGTAACCAGTGCATATTTTAAAAAGGAGTAAGAGGGAAACTCCAAAGTTCAAATTTAAAGCAAAAAAGCATTTGATGGATCTCTCTCTCCTGCCTACTCCTGCAAAGATAGATGATAGATAGATAGGTAGACAGATCGATAAATAGATAGATAACAGGTAGATCAGATAAATGTTTTTAATAACCGACATTAAATATTTGGTGACCCAAACTCCAACAAATACAAGCAAAAATTACTTAAGCAACAGCTGTCATATTTAGGAAAACAAAAGGATCACATTCAAGGAAAAGGTGGGATTAAAAGGATCAAGATATTAAGAAAAGTGTATGAAAATGAGAATATATAAATATATAAGATTATATGTGATTGCGAACACAGAAAATCTGAGACAGGTCTCAGTTAATTTAGAAAGTTTATTTTGCCACACAGCCTCCGAAAATCCTGATACCATGTGCCAATGGTGGTTGGGGCACAGCTTGGTTTTATACATTTTAGGGAGACATGAGACATCAATTAATATATGTAAGAAGTACATTGGTTCAGTCTGGAAAGACAGGACAACTTGAAGCAAAGACAGGAAGAGTCAAAGCAGGGAGGGGACTTCCAAGTCACAGATAGGTTCTTTTGAGTTTCTGATTAACCTTTCCAAAGGAGACAGTCAGATATGCATCTATCTCAGTGGGCAGAAGGATAGAATAGGAGACAGGTTTGCCCTAAGCAGTTTCCAGCTTGAGTTTTTCTTAGTGATTTTTGGGGACCCAAGATTTTCCTTTCACATACTTATAAATATGTATATGAACATTTAGTTATTCATGCATGTAAACATATCTGTTTATTGTATATTTTATTTTACACAGTTCTATATTTGTATTAAATCCCCTAATTTTTAATAAATTCTTATTGTCCTTTACTTTCTATATATAATTATGTATTTTATCTTTATGTAGACTGATGGTGTAAGAAACACTGGCAATTTGAATTCACCTTTACATCATATAGATAGTCAGATAATAGGTAGATATAAAGCAAATGTCGCTGAAATAATGTTAATAATCAGAATTAAGAATTTCCTGACGACCCAGATTTTATACTATCAGTACAATATGATGTGGTCATTTCCCTATAAAATCATAATTTATTGTGTTTGCAGAGAGGGGAGGTTATTAAGTACATTTTTGTCCCCCTTAAAGGATAGTCAAAAAATCTGAGTGAAGTCTGCCCATCAAAAATTTATAGAAATCTATTTTATGGTAGTCTTTTCTTACCTAACATAAGTATATATAAAAACTTTTGAGAAGAGAACATAATAAAAAATTAGAACATACATAATTTAATATTTTTTCAGCTGCAAATAATAATTACTGTAACAGAAGATTTATTGGGTTATATTACTGAAGGTCTGTGTGTTGCACTGTGTGATAGTTAATACTGTCAACTTAATCGGATTGAAGGATGCAAAGTATTGATCCTGGGTGTGTCTGTGAGGGTGTTGTGAAAGGAGATTAACATTTGAGTCAGTGGACTGGGAAAGCCGATCCACCCTTAATCTTGGTGGGTGCCATCTAATCAGCTGCCAGTGTGGCTAGAATATAAAGCAGGCAGAAAAATGTGAAAAGACTATACTGGCCTAGCCTCCCAGCCTGCATCTTTCTTCCGTGCTGGACCCTTCCTGACCTCGAACATCAAACTCTAGATTCTTCACTTTTGGGACTCAGATTGACTTTCCTTGCTCTTCAGCTTACAGATGGCCTATTGTGGGATCTTATGATGGTGTGAGTTAATAATAAATTCAAACACACATACACACACACACACAGACACACACGTGCACACACACACCCCCTATTAGTTCTGTCCCTCTAGAGAACCCTGACTGATACAGATTTTGGTACCAGGAGTGGTTTTAGAGTAAAAAAAATATTAAGGATGAAGTTCTTTCGTTGGTTTTGGAGTTTCTGGAGTTGGCTGCTTAATATGATTAGACCCCAAAATACTAAGGACTCTTAGGTCTAATAGTATGGAGACACTGATAGTCCTTGGTGTACACTGTTTTTTTTTTTGTTTTTTTTTTTTGAGATGGAGTTTCACTCTTGTTACCCAGGCTGGAGTTCAATGGCACGATCTTGGCTCACTGCAACCTCCACCTCCTGGGTTCAGGCAATTCTCCTGACTAAGCCTCCTGAGTAGCTGGGATTACAGGCATGCGCCACCATGCCCTGCTAATTTTTTGTATTTTTAGTAGAGATGACATTTCACCATGTTGACCAGGATGGTCTAGATCTCTTGACCTCGTGATCAACCCGCCTCGGCCTCCCAAAGTGCTGGGATTACAGGCGTGAGCCACCATGCCCAGCCCGGTGTACACTGTTAAGAGAGCTATGCAAAATAAATGCATTTGACACTCCTGATTTACTACTCATGAAAGGCAAGGAATTTAGTGACTCTATGCATAATACTTTTGACCATATGTGGAGGACCAAGGAACATAATGAAGCTGCTTGGTTTCTCTTAAGTTCAGTGGGAAAAGTGATGAAAGAAAATGATGAACTCAGGGATTCTGTCTCCCAGCTTCAGAAGCACATATTGAACCTCAAATCTGCTAAGACTGACCTGAGTGAGAGTCTTATCGCTGTAGGGAAAGAGCTGAAATTCTGGAAAATCAGACACAAGCTCTTATCATGCAAGTGTCTGACCTGCAATAAAAGGTAGATGCACAACCTTGCCAGGTGTCTACTGTTAAAATGAGGGCATTGATTGGAAAAAAAATGGGACCCTGCAACTTGGAATGGGGGTGTGTGGGAGGACCCTGATGAAACTGGGGAGACTGAATTTGTAAACTCTGATGAAACATTTTTTCCTGAAGAAACAGCTTCCTCAATCCCAGTAGTGACAACATTCCCCTCTCCAACTTAAGCTGCCATCAGCCTTTCTACCTTTGTCTGAGTAGATAAACCCTGTGCTGCCTGAGGCAACAGTGATGGCCTCCCCTGAGGCAGTTGCTAGGCAAGATAATGTCATTCTCCTCTGGAGCCACCCCCAACACCCCTGTTTGCTTCTATATCTAAAGTCCTGGCAGGCCCCTAGAAGTGAGGTTGAGAGGGTGACCCATGAGGAGGCGTGTCACACTCAAAAAGAACTGCTTGAGTTTTCTAATTTATGTGAACAGAAATATGGAAAACAGGTACGGGAATAGATATTAAGGGTGTGGGATGATGGTGGAAGGACATCGAGTTGTATCAGGCTGAATTTATTGATTTAGGCCTACTAAGCAGGGACTCTGCATTTAATGTTGCAGCTTGGGGAGTTAAAAAAGGTTCTAATAGTTTATTTGCTTGGTTAGTGAAATATGGATTAAAAGATGGTCCTCCATGAGCAAGCTGTAAATGCCTAATCTCACTTGGTTTAATGTAGAGGAAGGGATCCAAAGGCTTAAGGACATTGGGAAGGTGGAGTAGATTAGTGAATTTAGACCTGTTCATCCCAGCTGGAAGGGTCCAAAACATATACCCTTGACCAATGCCTTGCAAAATAAATTTGCAAGAGCAGCACTTGCATCTTTTTTTTTTTTTTGAGATGGAGTTTCGCTCTTGTTTACCGAGGCTGGAGTGCAATGGCGCGATCTCGGTTCACCGCAACCTCCGCCTCCTGGGTGCAGGCAATTCTCCTGCTTCAGCCTCCTGAGTAGCTGGGATTACAGGCACGCGCCACTATGCCCAGCTAATTTTTTGTATTTTTAGTAGAGATGGGGTTTCACCATGTTGACCAGGATGGTCTCAATCTCTTGACCTCGTGATCCACCCGCCTCGGCCTCCCAAAGTGCTGGGATTACAGGCGTGAGCCACCGCGCCCGGCAACACTTGGATCTTTGAAGAGCCCTGTGATTGCTCTTCACTGTATGTTAGATCAAACAGTGGGAATCGCAGTCACTCAACTACCAAATTTAAATACAGTGGGAATATTTGGATCCTTAGGTGGCAGGGGCCAAGTGGCAGCACTTAACCATCAAAGGCAGGGTGGACCTAGCTACCATAATGGACAGCAGAGGCAAAGCAACAATCAGAGTAGTCTGATTTATGTAGCGCTCTGGCATTGTCTAATTAATCATGGTGTTCCTAGAAGTGAAATTGATAGAAAGCCTACTACATTCCTACTTAATTTATATAAGCAGAAAACTTGTAGGTTGAATGGCCAAAAGACTAATTTGAATTATAAAAACAGAGATGCATGGCCCCTTAATCAATTTCCAGACTTAGGCCAGTTTATAGACCCAGAACCCCTTGAATGAAGGGAAGCTGGGTCCCTTTGAGGAAGGACCCCACTATACTACAGACAATTTGTGCTGTTACTCCTTCTCCCATCCTTCCCCAAGGAGACCTCTGACCTTTTACCAGGATAACTGGTGACTTGTAAAAAGGTGACAATATTTTGCAGGATGGGGGCAAAGTTCTCCAAAACTATGAGGAGATAAACCCTGTGCTGCCCGAGGCAACAGTGATGGCCTCCCATGAGGCAGTGTATGTTCTGAATCAGTGTCCAATATATGGTACTGTTTCTCCCTTGACCAGGGTTCATGAGTAAAGGAATCAGGGGTAGAAGTGGAAGTAGTACCACCCACCATCACCCCTAGTGATGCACTAGCAAAATTTTTGCTTCCTGTCTTTACGACATTATGTTCTGCTGGCCTAGAGGTCTTAGTTCCAGAGGGAGAAATGCTGCCACCAAAAGACACAACAAATTATTCCATTAAACTGGAAGTTAAGATTGCCACCTGGACACATTGGGCTCCTCCTAGTTTAAGTCAACAGACTAAAAAGGGAGTTACACTTGTGACTGGGGTGACTGACCTGGACTATCAAGATGAAATCAGTCTACTACTCCACAGTGGAGTTAAGGAAGAGTACACATGGAATACAGGAGATCCATTAGGGCATCTCTTAGTATTACCATGCCCTGTGATTAAGGTCAATGGGAAACTACAATAGCCCAATCTAGGCAGGACTACAAATGGCCCAGACTCTTCAGAAATGAAGGTTCAGGTTACTCTAGTAGAAAAAAAAAAAAAAAAAAAAAACCATAACCTGCTGAGGTGCTTAGTGAAGGCAAAGGGAATACAGAATGGGTGGTATAAGGAGGTAGTCATCAATACCAACCATGACAATGTGACCAGCTACAAAAATGAGCACTGTAATTGTCATGAGTATTTCCTCCATTTTTTGTGAAGAATATGTTTGTGCATGTATACACTTGCACTAAGAAAATATCTACATTTTATTTCCTTTTTCTTTTATGACAACATATGATTTATTGACTTCATGTTAGCATTTAAGTATTGTTAACTTATGTGATAGCATTTGGGTTGGGGATTGGCACATTTCTGGTTGTACAAAGGATAGTTGTATTATGTTAGGTGTAATTATGACCTTATGATTGTCTTTATTTGAAGATTACATATGCATGCTCTCAAGAGATGTGTATGGGTTCAAGTTGACAAGGGATGATTTGTGATGCTTAATACCGAGTGTCAACTTGATTGGATTGAAGGATAATTAATCCTTTAGTTGATCCTGGATATTGATCCTTGGTGTGTCTGTGAGGGTGTTGCCAAAGGAGATTAACATTTGAGTCAGTGGGCTGGGAAAGGTAGACCCACTGTTAATATGGGTGGGAAACATCTAATCAGCTGCCAGCATGGCTAGACTATATAGCAGACAGAAAAAGGAACTTGAAAAGACTAGACTGGCTTAGCCTCTCAGCCTACATCTTTCTCCTGAGCTGGACCCTTCCTGCCCTTGAACATCAGGAACTTAGGACTTGATGTTCTTCAGTTTTAGGACTTGGATTGGCTTTCCTTGCTCCTCAGCTTGCAGATGATCTAATGTGGAACCTTGTGATTGTGTGGGGTAATACATATGGGAGTTTATTAAGTATTCCCTCACATGATCACAAGGATATATATCCTATTAGTTCTGTCCCTCTAGAGAATGCTGACTAATATATGCTAGTTTCAGATATGGATAAATTTAGGGTCTCAGTGTATATTACTAGGTATGCTCACCATAACTGTGCTCATTTTTTCTCTGCAAAGGTTTAACTTTTAAATAAGCTTTCTATAAAATTGCAGTAAGGTTTCTGACTTACAGCTTTAAAGTACCTACCCACAATTCAAACTGGAATTTCAGGACTAAATTTGATAGGTTCATTTGGAGTCATTTGCCACATTTGGGGATGTGTAAGGCAGTGACTGGCTTAGGCCCAGGTCACATGCTCTGCTTTTATCTAGGGGTTCATTCAGCCCTACCTCCATTATGAGGGCTAACAGTGCAGAGGAAATATGCCCTAAGACAAATTTAGAGTAATGTTATAAATATTTGGAAATGAATATAGGAAGAAAAGATGAACAACCATAAAAGCAAACTATGTGATGAAGAATGCTTATGTTTACAGTGAGAATGTAGAAATCTTCAGCAGAAAATTAAAAAATAAAACATTGTAATCCAGGCACAGTGGCTCATGCCTGTAATCCCAGCACTTTGGGAGGCTGAGGTGGTGGATTACCTTAGGTCCGTAGTTCAAGACCAGCCTGACCAACATGGAGAAACCTCGTCTTTACTAAAAATACAAAATTAGCTAGACATGGTGACACCTACCTGAAATCTCAGCTACTTGGGAGGCTGAGGCAGGAGAATCTCTTGAAAGTGGGAGGCTGTGGTTATGGTGAGCCAAGATTGCCCCCTTGCCCTACAGCCTGGGCAACAAGAGCAAAACTCCATGTCAAAAATAAAACTAAAAATAAAAAATTGACAATGTTGCCACAGTAATTTTTGTCAAACCACATTGCGCTCATTTTCCTAAAATGATTTTAAAATCTATGGATTTCTTTTTACAGTTTTAAATAAACCTGAGTAGACCTGTCTTTTGAGGAAAGCCAAAATTTAATAAATAGCAGCTTTGGAAATATCCAGCCGCTCGTTGTGACTGGTATTGTGTTTTGCTGTCTTCATTTAAAGCCTCATTCAGCTTTACTCCTACTCCACTCTGTGCTTTTCACACTAATTTATTATTTTTTTTAAAAAGGAACTTTCCTCTTTCTCCAAGCAATGATCTGATTCTGACCTTCCCTATGTTTGTCTTTACTGAATTAGTACTGATTTTACAACACATTGTATTGTTAGAAGAAAAACCCTTTGGTTTAACACTTTCACTAAAATGTTGCTAAATGCATATAATATGCTATTGCCATGTTGATCATGTTTTGCTCAATGTTTAACTCCATTCATTAGAGTGGTGGCTGTACAGCGTTTGGAATGGCCACAAAACACATAGATAGTTATGTTCCTTGCACTCAATCCATTGCCATTTTCTATGCCCAAGATTATTCTAGCAAGGACAGCATTCTTAGAGAATTCATTAGAGAATGAATTCCTAGAGCAGTCTTAGAGAATGGCTTTATAGTGCCATTAAACAAGAAAATAGAAAGTGGAATTCACTGTCTTTTGCAAAATAAACTATTTATTCACAAGATTTGGTATATCAACTATAGAGGTAGTTAATTTCAGAATGCACATTTCACAACTCGGTATTAATAATTGGTCATTGGATGTGATCATTGTATGCCCAATTTTATTTTAATAGAGTTGTTAGCCATGACACACCTCTTTGCTGAAAATTCTAATGGATTGTAAGTAACTAAAGGGAAACCAAAGTGAATTTTCTGAAAAAAATTCTCTGGGCTAACATGTCACTCATGGCATAATAACCCGGAGTGGATGACAGTTCTCACACCAGCTGCTTGACATCTGAACAGCTGCCAATGCCCTAGGAAATGTCACACCATCAGATATAGGCTCTGAGTGGGTGAGCTGCAAAAATGTATCTGGTAGAGGCCAGCACCCCAGGCCATGACTAACACCCCAGGCCCCTTCATCCCATGAACTTGAAACCGGAGTTGAGCTGTCAGTTTAATAAATGAATAGCCTCTTTGTTTTGATCAGCATTGTCAAGGCTTATTTCAAAAAGGGACTCCGATTCCTCTCACAGACTAGCCCAGCCAAAGTCAATTGGTACAATTTCAAGGTGAATTTATTCATTCTTTATAAAGTTCTGTGCACGAATATATCAAGACAGTTGAATAAATTGAAATAAATAGACTTGGAGTTACATATTCTCTGAGTAATTGAAATAGTTTCCCCCCAATATATTTATAGTAATAATTCTACCTTTATGAAACCTAGACTAGCTACAGAAAGGAAAGCATAGAATTACCATTTTGATAACATATTTGGAAAATACAGCCAGGGCTAATATGTTGATAAGGGCACCTGAAAGTTGTCCTTGCCTTTAACTATTCCATGTTAAACGTTGAGTAAAGCAGAGCTTTACCACTTGATAAAGATGCCTGATTAGCCTGCATTGATGTGCAAATATTTACCTTGAATTTGGTCATTTTAAAGGGAGCTAGCCTGCCCAAACGCTAGCTCTATCTGCTTCACAGTACTTTGAATTTAAGATATATATAGGACACCGAAATAAACAAAAAACAAAAGGCAGCAGCAGTGTTGATGTCCATCGGAATTGAGAAACTCCAATTAACATGTTGTATAAAATTGACATGTGTCACCTTAGAGATCACCACTATGATCATTAATAACATCCAATCGTTTTAACTTGCAAGATTCACTTCATTTTTCAAACTTTTTTACTTATTTTGCAAACAGATGGACTCTGAGTCATAGTCTGCAAGGGTTACTATAACAAAAAGCTCTCCTGATTACAGTAAAAAAACCACCCCAAGTTTATCTGCATGTGACGGAGGGAGGAATTAATCTGGAACACTTACAGCATGCTGTTCTTAAAAGGATTTTTAATGTATAAAATATCTTATCTGGAAAGTTTGGGTCCTCTTAAAATCATCAATAAGCTTTGGGAAATGCTGCAATCTGAGGTTTGGGAAGGAAAACGCTTTGACTTGATAATGAAGGACACCTGGGAGTGATTGGCGTTTGCTCACAGAAAAGTCAAATAATTGAGGTATATCAGTGAGAAGGGGTTTAGAGAACCACTTAGTCCAATGCTAATCCTTTGAAAACTTAAAGCGATGTCTATGATTTTTTTTCCCCCAGTGACAAGCAATCTATAAAAGTGATCAAACCGATCAACTGAGAATGCCATTTCTCTCCCTTTATCACTGTTTATCTGATTCTTTCAAAGCAAACTGAAGCTCCCTCTCCTATCCATCAGTGTGTATATAAGCTCTGATGTGTGACCCATGGACAAATGAGCATTTCTTAGCCTCTGCCTGGAACATTAGTATTTCATAAAACATAAACAATAAATGTGTGAGTTACAGTCAGACTGAGGAGATGTATGGCTTGAATAAAATAAATTTCAAAAGGATATTTTTACTTCTGTGTCATTAAGTAAATATATATATAGCCAAGTAAGTTGTTATTGATTAAAATTCTGTTTTCATAGTTCTCCCAGGAAAACTCAAATATATGAGCTGAAAATCTGAGCTCCAATTTTAGTAGATGGATATCTATACACTCATAATATATTATCAAAGCAGCAGCTTATTTGATAGGGAATAGAGATTATATTAACTTCAGACTTTGCCCTAACCTTAAGTAGGAGGGTATCTGAGGGCTCTGGAAGGATTAGCCATGTTGCCTTGGATGTAAAGGCTCTCTTGATGGTTTAAACTACTTGTTTTTTTATTTTTATTCTTTATAACTTTTTTTCTCTTTTCTTTTAGAGATAGAGTCTCTATGTTGGTCAGGTTGGTCTCAAACTCTTGACCTCAAGCCAATCCTCCTGCCTCAGCCTCCAGAGTAGCTGGATTACAGGCATGAGCCACCATGCCCAGCTCCCAAACTACTTGCTACTGATATGCCAGGCCTGAGACTTAGACTACCCTAATAAGCTGTTCAACACCCCTGTTAATTTAATCAACCAACTCAAAACTGGACAAGGAAATACCAATCAGATGTTATATCTTAATGTTTGGTTGCAGGTTTCAATATAATTAAGGTTTTTCACTAACCAAACTTTTATTGAACTCATCCAATAATCAAATTTTTATAGAAGACCTACTATGGGCTAGACAGTAGAGATTATAATGTCTCCATTATGAAACAAAACAAAATCTAATAAACCACCAAATAAATAAATTATTTACATTGCAATCAATGTTTTATAGAAAGAAAACTAAGGAGCTGATACTGAGAATATTGTGGTGGGGATCGTACTTTCTATTGAGAAGTTTAGGAAACTTTTACCATTTTCCTCTCTATTGGTTAGAAATAAAGGCAAAATAGGGTGTTGCCTGGACATAAGTTCAGTGGCAAGAATGGACTAATTTAATTAGGATATTTTAGAAAGATAAGTAATTTCCTCCATCGGTAAATGTGACAAAATTCAAAAGGCACAAAAAGAAAGTAAATTTTCTCCCCATAGCCCTTAATTATTCAGTTTCCCTTGCTAAAGGACCTACTATTACCAGTTTTTAAAATTCATTTTATATATACGAATATATACTTATTCACAGACACATACTAGAAAATAAGGCGATTTGTTAGCTCAGAAGTAGGGAAAAAAATCTCAGATTCTTCAGTTTGTGATTATCTGTGGGATAAATTCCTAGAATGAAAATTGTGGAGCTAAAGATTAAATGCATTATAAATACATGATCATTACATTAATAACAACGTATATCAATATCAACATATAGTCTCTTCCTCCAATCTTACTCACAAGTTGTATTATCTAACTTAGTATTTTCCAACATATTAAGTGAAAATAATGTCTGATTGTATTTTTAGTTTGCATTTCACAATGAATGACTCTAAATGTTAACTCAAGTTCTTAACCACTGTTTATATATACATTTCTCTGGAATTATCTATTTCTATACTTCCTCATTTTTTACTGGTTTTTCTTATTGATTATTTAGACCTCTTAAGGTATTAACAAATTAGGTTTTTGTATATCACACATTTATACATATTTCCCCAAAATGTTCTATTGCCTTTTTACTTTAAGTTTCCTTTTAGGAACATTGTTTTACATTTTAAGCAGACAAGTTTATCACTATTCTCTTTTATGGCTCCTAAATTTATATGATATTAAGGACTTTTCTATTCAAAGATTATATAAAAACTGGGTTTTGCTTCTTGTCGTACCTTTCTGATTTTATTTTCCGCATTTAAATCTTTGATCCATCCACAATGTATTTTTGAGTAAGGATTAAGATATAGATCCATCTGCTTTCTTTTTCTGAATTAGGATATTTTTGAAATAGCACCACCTTAGAAATCTTAATTGAGATTTGAAACAAAAAAGAACTTTCTCAAGAATAACTTAATCACACACTTGAGATAAACTATTAACTGAATTTACTAAACCATTAAATTAAACATTTCAGCTAATTACCTAGATTGTACTGAATTTTAAGATTTGCTTTGGCCACCAGGCCTTCTTCACAGAGGGAGGGAATAGGGACATACTCTCTAGTGAGGTCATTGGCAGTACTCTGATTTCAATCACCCTTCCTCCCTTTGTTCCCTATTTCCTCCCTCCTTTCCTTTCTGTTCCCTTCTGTCCTTACTTCTTTCCTTCCTTCCACCTTCCCTTTCCCCTTTTCTTTATTATTCCTTCCTTCCTTCTTTTCCTCCCTTCCTTCATTCCTCCATCCACTTTTCTTCATTATTTCTTCCTTCTTTTCCTCCCTTCCTTCATTCCTCCTTCCTGACAAATCTCCCTCAAAGACCCACTATTCCTGTCTATTGAGGAGCTGGTACTTCCCATGTACATGTTTATGTGCGTCCCTTTTTTGCCTCTAGATTCCTTCTTCTGTGTCTTTCTCTGTTCAGCACTTCTCTACTTTCCACAGTTCACTGATTCTTTTCTTTCCCGTTCTAGTTATATGACCCTTCTGCATAGCTCTGAACACCTGCTGCTTTCAGAAAACCTGGATCTCCTTCTGGTTTCTGGGCTCTTCTTATTCTGTAGCAACCTTACCCAGCTTGTGGCCTGTGGGCTGCATGCAGCCCAGGACAGTTTTGAGAGCTGCCCAACACACATTTTTAAACTTTCTTAAAACATCATGAGATTTTTTTTTGCAATTTTATACTTTAGCTCATCAGCTATCGTGAGTGTTAGTGTATTTTATGTGTGGCCCAATATAATTCTTCTTCTTCCAATGTGGCTCAGGGAAGTCAAAAGATTGGACATCCCTGCCTCCAGGTTCATTGCCTAAAAAATGATTTATTTCTCACTACAACTTTCTTTCTGGAAAACATCCTCAGGAAAAAAGACTGCAAATAAGCTTAAGTATTTTTTTTTTTAGCTTTATCTTTCAGGGTGGTTTATTATTGTTTATTTTATTTTACTTTTTAATGTTTGTAACTCGGCTATCCGTTTGTGTATGATTATATTTCTTTTGTAATCATGAAAAAGACTATGATATTTTTGGTTAAAAGAACACTATCCCTATATCTTTGGCAAGTGTTTTCGCTTTGTCACCTCTATAGCAAATAGTCTAACTAAATAATTTATATATGTTTACTCAGATTATAATTCATTTTTTTCAGACAAGCAATATGATCTTAAATATAGAAATTATCTCTGCTACTTTTACAGCCTCCTGACCACTTCTTTCTGGTCTGTGTCTCCCATAATAGTTCTTGTCATAACAACCCTTTAACTTATACTGTTCAAATGTGCAGCCTGTATTCCAGGCCAATTGTGCATTTTCTATTTCTGTACCAGAACTCCAACTACTTCATTCTTCATCTAACCCTTTTATTCTTCTCAGGCAAAAGATACCCTTGCCCTACCATTACCAGTTATTCTGGTGATAATTAATCAAAATATAAAATTTAACTTTAATAGTTATTTCTATATTTCCTTTCTGTTGTTTTATTCCATGCAAGCACATAGGAATATTATGAAAAACAGGTAAATGGTGAGAATATGTGCTTTCTAAATACAGGCCTGTTAAATGGGTGATGCTGGGGCTAATGGAATTGAAGTGTCCCTATCAGAAATATAAGCAAGCTTGACCAAATCTGCAGTTTTTGATTATTTTATCCAGGAACCTCAGTGTTCACCATCAGGGTCCCATGACGGGGCATTCAGGATGTGTGCTGCAACATAATGACACTGCATCATAGAAATTGAGAATTTGTTTGGCTAGTCCAAAAAAATTAGCAGATGACAATATGAAGTGATTTTTAACACAAAAATTATACCAGTTTCCTACAGATAGACTATTTGTGGAAGGGGCATCTTTTTTGAATACACACAAAGGCTCCATATGGACAGAATCCCTGCTCAGCCTCAGAAGGTGAAGTGAGGCACCAGGAGGTTTTTCATCATCTATTTCCACCAGGCTCCCTCTGTTATTATCTTTGTATGTGTAGGAGTTTCTTGGAAGACTAATTTGAACATAGAGTTCTGCTAACAATAAGAAAAAAGAAAAAAGAAAGCAAAAAAAAAAAGAGAGAGAAAATACTTTCAGAAAGTTCCAGACTAGATAATATTTAATGTAATTTCTGGCTCTAAAGTTCTTTGATTATATGACTCAGTGATAATAAATTAATCTACATATAAGATGTACACACACACACACACAGACATATATATATATATATGTATATATATATATGTGTGTGTGTATATATATATATATATATATATATATATATATAGAGAGAGAGAGAGAGAGAGAGAGAGAGAGAGAGTCAGCATTTTAATTTGACAACTAGGGAAGATTTTTACAGGATATTCTCTCCTTCAGGCAGTATATCTCCAAAAAGTTCCTATATTATTTTAGGAGATGTTATTTTTATCTTTTAGGAGATGTTACTTTTATATTTTAGGAGATATTATTTTTATTTTTTAGGAGACTAGAGAGGTGAGATTTTGGGTTTCCTAAGATATTAAGAATTTCTCCATGTATACAGATTGATCTTTTTCATATGCTTACATTGAAACTAAAATATAGCTCTCTACCAGAAAATTGGTATTTTTGTTGTGTTCTAAGTGTAAACTAGTGTTTAAGTGACATTAGCCTATGTATGCATTGACTTCACATTCTTGTGACCTTATCATTTTGAACAAAAATTGTACCATTTCATATCATTAAAGCAAATATATAAATACATTGTTGTACTTGTTTTCAACACATTCTAATATGTAATTATTTCTGTTTTTCAGACTGTAAGTTGGAATAGATCACAGCAATTTTTTTTAATGGTATTAAAATGTGTTTTTAATTTTAGGTTTGAAGTTAGGTCTTTTAACCAAGAAAAATGTCCTATCAAATTCTAAAGCAATTAAGGATTTGTTAAAATAATTGGAAATTCAATGAAATTGGCAAAAATGAAGTAAAAATCAGTATTTATAGAGAACCAATATGAAAGGACATTATACACCGTGGTGAGAATCTCAATTGGCATAACATTGCTAATATAAATTTTCAGTATTTATCAAGACCCTTAAAATACTTATTTATGAAATTGTATCTTTAAGAGGTATTAAGGAATGAGAAGAAATATGTATATAATGTATTTATTGTATTAGAAAAAATTATTAGGAGAACAGATGATATGGGTAATATGTAAAAAATAGAGTATCTTGCAGCCATTAAAATGTTATTCAAAAATATTTAAGATGTGTATGCTAAAATCAATTTAAGCTAAAAATTAGCATTATAGCATACATGGCACTATAGTTTTCAGAAATTCCATACAAATAGCTGAAAACTGGAGAAAAACAACCACCAAAATATTTTTGATACTTAATATATTATAATACTACTACATAGTTTTCCTTCTATATAGTTTTATTTTTCAAAAATTTAATGACATTTACCGTAAGAAAAATAAATGACAAATATTAATTTTAAAAATTGAGGATTCTATGTTAAACATTTATATGAAAAAAATCTTGATTTCTATTACTCTGAAGAAAGTATCATTTGAAAGGCTTATTATTTATATCATTCAAGATAATATTTTTGCTCAATAAGCTATATTTACTGTGCATTTCCAGATTTTTGAACTGGTGAGTTAGGTAGTTACTACCAGATAAGCATGGGTTTGTTGATACTCGTATGAGAGACAATGAAGTAGGGTCTTTCCCGGACAGGGAAAGGAAGAAAGCACACGTTTCCTCTCATGCAAGGCAAGTACATTTCTTCCTCCTCCTCTCTTTTCCCTTCTCCTTGTTCTTTTTTCTTCCTCTTCTTGCTTTTTTTTTGTCTTTGTTTTTCTTCTCCTTTTTAGATAGTGTGTTCAAATTGGATAGTGTGTTTGAATTATATTGCATTGACACTAATAACAAATTTTATAGATTTGTGCAACTCTCTTCAGCCTATTCCAAATTTGCACAGGAATTTCTGGAGCCCTAAGGTGTGGTATCAGTCCTGTGAACTCATTCCTTCTGCTCTTGCTGGATAGTCTGTTATTTGGCTGCTCATCAGTCAATTTCAACATCAACACAATGTTCTGCCCCTCCGCTCCATCAAGTGTGATGGTCTCTCTTGGTCTGAGTAATATATGATCATAATACTGCTTCCCAGAAAATAGGACACCTGACATTGTTCACTAGCATCTCCATCTCCTCTCTGGAGGCTGTAGCCTCCTACTTGTCCTTTGTGTTTCTAATTTTGCTCCACACCTCCCCATTCTCTTTTTTCAAGCAAGCAGTCACAACTTTTTTTTTTTTTTTTTTTTTTAAATATAGGGCCTCACTTGGTGACTCGGGCTGGAGTGAGTGCAGTGGTGCAATCATGGCTCACTGCAACCTCTAACTCCTGGACTCAAGTGATTCTCCCAATTCAGCCTCCCAAATAGCTGGGACTATAGCCACAAGCCATTTTTTTTTTTTTTTTTTTTTTTGCTAGAGAGGGATCTTGCTATGTTGCCCTTAATCATCTCGAACTCCTGACCTTAAGGAATTCTCCTGCCCAACCTCCCAAACTGTTGGCATGATAGGCATGAGCCACTGTGCCTGGCCAACAATATTTACTTTTTAAGATAAACATATACTGTGCCTTTCCTCTGCTCAGACACATTCAATGATTTCCCTCACCATGAGAAAAATATTTGATGTCCTCACTTTTTCCTGGACTGAGAGTTCCTTGATGTGCCCTGACTACCCCGCTAGCATTGTATCCCAACATTCTTCTCACTGAGTTCAGCCACGCTGACTTCCTTTCCTGAGCATTTCAAACAGAGTTCCATTTCAGTCATGTTGCACTTGCTCTTCCTTCTGTGTGAAATGTTCTTACTCTATACAGTTTCATGATTCATTTCTCCTCCTCACTCAGATTTGGATTAAAATGAAACAACCACTTGAAAAATTCTTTCCTTCACCACTTTATCCAAAACTTCCCCTTGCCACTCACTCTCCATCCTTTTCATCTGAATTACTTCTCTTTAAAACATTTACCACTGCTTAATCTGTTTGTTCGCTCATTCATTTTGAAGCAACAAAAACTCTAGCTGCAATAATTACAAGTGGGTGCCTTTTCTCAATGTGTGCCAGAAAACTTGGAGACCCTGGGTTATACCACTAGAAGTCAACTCTGTGAAGATCATAAGTTTCTGTGTGTGTGTTTTCACTAGTTTTGTGTATGGTAGTTGAGAAAATATTCATGGAAAAGAAAAGGTTTCTCAATCTAAGTATGGCTATACCTTAGGTACTTAATGGACCTAAAAAATGATAATTTGGGGGGCAAAGGTGGAGGAATGTCCTGTGCATTGTAGGAGGTTTAGAAGCATCCGTAGGTATCAATAGACCCTTCACTCATTACAAACAAAAATATCTCTTGACATTGACAAATATTTGCTGGGGAAGAAAATCACTCTGCAGATGATAAAGATTGAGGCAGAAGAATAAATTGGGGACATGCAGTTCTCCTGGTGCTGCTGATACGGCTGCTGCTCTATGGCCACAGTGATGTTTCTCCTGATTCTGTGACATTTTCTTTTCCAGTCTCATCTTTTCTCTGGATCAGTATTATCCAACGATGTTGTAATGCTCAACCTAAGCAAAAGTACTAGGTTGATGGTTTTCATAGTAAATGTTAAAAGAAAGTAACTAAATTGTCAAGATCTCTTCTCAAATTTTAATCATTTATTTAAGAAAATCCCAGCATGACTTTTAATTTTAGTCAAAATTTTTAGAGATTTGACCCATACCTTGAATGCTGTGGGTTGTGAGATGTTGACTTACTTTACTTCAAATATGTCCTTGTCTGAACTCTATCAGTTTTCTCCTCCCTCCATGTCTGAAGTTCCAGGACTTTCCTTGTCACAAAAGAACTAATTTCTCTCACAGTTAACTTTCTTTTGACTCTGTCTCATGCTGGTCCATTTGCTCCCTGTGCCTTTTGCTGATATGGCAGGAAAAGGTTGTGCCTAGAACGTGCTTGTGGTTGATAGAGATGACTCTGCTGAGTTATGCAGGGATGCTGAGCTCCTTCCTATGCTCAAGCTGCTTCTCCATTATTGAAGAGAAAAAAAGTATTTGAGGATAATGGAATTAGTCATGACTTTAGCTTTCCAACCATAAATACCCTTATACTCCAGCCTACAAAAAACACACAAGGAAGCAAACGGTAAAACCAAAACAAAATAACTGTTCTACCACAAGTGTACATTATTCACCTTTCATGGATTGTTCAACCTCCAAACAACTACATGAAAAAATTGCAAAGCATATATAGACATATGAGCTACTTCTGTTTCCTTTGTTTGCTTTCTGGAGGAGGTATATGGGAGGCATTGTTTATTCTCACCTTACTTCTATTTCAGTTTTTTCATTCTTCTTAAAGTTTTATTTATGTATTTATTTATTTCCTGTTTTCTAAAAAATATTTTAAAACCTTTTAGTTTCAGGTGTACATATGCAGGTTGGTTCTATAGGTGAGTTGTGTGTCACGGGGGTTTGGCGTACATGTAATTTTGTCACCTAGGTGTAATAATAAGCATCATATCCAATAGGTAGTTTTTTTTAATCCTCACCCTTCTCTCATCCTCTACCCTCAAGTAGGCCCCAGTGTCTGCTGTTACCATCTTTGTGTCCATGTGTACTCAATGCATAGCTCTCACTTATAAGTGAAAACCTGTGGTTTTTGGTTTTCTGTTCCCATGTAAATTCACTTAGGAAAATAGCCTCTAGCTCCAACCATGTTGCTGCAAACAATATTATGTCTTTTTTATTGTTATATTGTAAGTATTCCATGGTGTATATGTACTGCATTCCTTTATCCAGTTTACTGTTGATGGGCATTTTTTAATTTCATGTCTTTGCTATTGTGAATAGTCCTGTGATGAACATATGCATATGTCTTTATGGTGGAATGATTTATTTTTCTTTGGATATATACCAAATAATGAGATTGCTGGGTCAAACGGTAGCTTTGTTTTACGTTTTTTGAGAATTCACCAAACTGCTTTTCACAGTGGCTAAACTAATTTACATTCTTACCAGCAGAGTGTGTGTTCCCCTTTTCTCTGCAGCTTCACTAGCATCTATTACTTTTTGACTTTTTAATAATAGCCATTCTGACTGGCATGAGATCATCGTGGTTTTGATTTGCATTTCTCTAATGATTAATGGTGTTGAGCATTTTTTTCATATTCCTTTGACTGTATATATATCTTCTTTTGAGAATTGTCTCTTCATGTTGTTTGCCCAGTTTTTAATGGGGTTGTTTTGTGCTTGTTAATTTGTTTAAGTTCCTTGTAGATTCTGGATATTAGACATTTCTCAGATGCATAGTTGGCAATCGTTTCTCCAAGTCTGTGTGTTGTCGGTTTACTCTGTTGATAGTCATTTGTTGTGCAGAAGCTCTTTAGTTTAATTAGGTCCCATTTGTCAGTTTTTATTTTTGTTGCAATTGCTTTTGGCATTTTTGTCATAAAATCTTTGTTTGGGCCTATGTCTAGAATGTATTTTCTTCAAGGATTTTTGTAGTTTTTGGTTTTATATTTAAGTCTTTAATTCATTGTGAGTCAATTTTTGTATATGTTATAAGGAAGAGATCCAGTTTTAATCTTCTGCATATGACTAGCCAGCCATCCTAGCACCATTAATTGAATGGGGATTCCTTTTTCTATTGCTTGTTTTTGTCAGCGTTGTTGAAGATCATATGGTTGTAGGTATGTAGCTTTATTTTTGGGTGTTCTATTCAGTTCCATTGATCTATCTAACTGAGTTTGTACCAATATCATGTTGTTTCGGTTACTATAGCCTTGTAGTATAGTTAGATAAACTATCAGGTAACATGATGCTTCCAGCTTATTTTCTTTCAATTAGGATTGCTTTGGCTATTTGGGCTCTTTTTTGGTTCCATTTGAACTTTAGACTCATTTTTTTCTAATTCTGCGAGGAATGTTACTGGTAGTTTGACAGGAATAGCATTAAATCTCTAAATTGTTTTAGGCGGTATGGCAATTTTAACAATATTGATTCTTCCCATCCATTAGAATAGAACACTCTTCCATTTATTTGTGTCATCTCTGATTTCTTTGGGAAATGTTATAATCCTTGCTGTAGAGACCTTTACCTCTCAGGTTAGTGTTTTGTAAACAACTTGGAATGTGTGAGGTTTGAAAAGCAGTGTTTATAATTATATCTTGATTATATTTCAATTAATTAAAGAAGCAAAGGTCTTTGTAGAACATCTTTTGATAGTTTATTGAGATAAAATTTAAATATGATGCTGCATATATTTAAATATACAATTTGACCTATCTGTAAACCATCATTACAATCTAGATAGTAACAGACCCATCACCCTAAAAGTTTTCTTGTGCCCTCTATTATCCCTCTTTCTTATGCCTCCCCATCTCTTTCCTAGACAACTCCCTGATCTACATTCTAATATTAAAATTAATTTGTGTTTAATAGAAATTTACGCAAATTGAATCATACAGGATATATTCTTTTTAGTCTGCTTGCTATTACTCAGTAAAATTATTTTGAGATTCACCCATGTGATGTATTTATTAATAGTTTATTATATTTTATTTCTGTGTTGTAGTCATTTGTATGGATATACCACAATTTTTAGATGTCTGTAAGCATTACATTGTTTCCAGTTTTTAGCTGTTACAAATAAAGCTTCTAAAAACATTTATATTCTTGTCTTTGTGTGAACATATGTTTTCATTTCTGCTCCTCAAATATCTAGAAATGAAATATCTAGGTGTATGTTGGTGTCTGTTTAAATCTTTATGAGATAAACAAACTTTTTAAATGTGGTTGTATCATTTTACATTTCCATCATCAGTGGTGAATTAAAGTTACAATTCTTCTGTTTCTTTGCTAACATAAGGTAAGATCAATTTTTTTAACTTTAGCCAATCTAATAGCTGTGTAGTAGTCTCTCAGTATGCTTTTAATATGCATTTCCCTGATGAAAAATTATGTTTATCATCTTTTCATGTACTTATTCAGTAATCAGAAAATCTACCTCAGAAAAATGCTTATGTAAATATTTCATCCATTTCATTTGGTTTATTTTTTAAATTTAGTTTTGAAAGTTATTTTTACATTCTAGATACAAGGCCTTCATCAGATGTGTAATTTGCAATTATTTTCTTTAGCTCATGGTTTTCCTTTTATTCAGTTAACAGATTTTTAGTTTTCCTTTCAAAGAGAAGAATTAATTGTCACAAAACCTAAATTATCATTTGTTTTTCTTTTATGGTCGGTGTTTAGTGTCATATCTAAGAAACTTTTTCTTAATGGAAGATCACATATATTTTCATTTGACTTTTATTTGGCTTATAGTATTGTAAGTATTATAATTTATATTTATGTTTATGAAAATTTTGAGTTAAATTTTATATATGATGTAAGATATGGATTCAAAATTTTTTTTTTTTTAGTATGTGTACATGTTTGGTAAAGAATTTTGTCTGGCCCAAAGAGAGGTCTAATGGGCAATCAATCAACCAATCATGCATACATAATGAAGCCCCAAGAAAAAAACTCTTCCCTAAAGCTTGGGCAAGCCTTTTTGGTTGACAGTTCTGTGTGTGCATTATCCTGTGTTGGTGACAGTAGAGTCACACGTCCACACTCCACAGGAGAGGACAACAGGAGCTCCTGGAGTCCACCCTATGCACATCTTTCTTTGGCTGATTTTATCCTATATCCCTTCCCTGTATTGAATAATAACAGTGAATATAATAGCTCTCAGTGAGACCTGTGAATCCTTCTAATGCTATCAAACTTGAGGGTGGTGTGGGGAACTTCTTTGACTTTGTAGTCAGTGTCAATAGTGGCAGTAGTCCTGAGAACTGTGCCCTTTAACTTTGTACTTGGCTCTAAGCTCCTTGAAATATGGATATTCAATTGCCCCAATACCATTTCTGGAAAAGATGATCTTTGTAACTTTGTAAAAAATTGGTAATCCATAAATGAGTGAATCTATTTCTAGACTCCATATTGTTTCATTTATCTACTTCTCTGTCTTTTCATCAATATCAAATTGTTTTTATTGCTGTAGCTTTATCAAGGTCTTGAAATCAAGTAATGTTGATCCTCACATTTTGTTCATATTTTTGAAATTTCTCTTGAATATTCTAGATACATCCTATTTCCCCATAAATTGTCTTGTCAGTTTGTATAAAAAGCCTGATGAGATTTTGATTGCATTGAATCTAAAGATAATTTTGAAAGGAATCGATACTTTTAAAATATTGTTTCCTTTGATCCATGAAAACTAAGTATCTCTTCATTTATCTGGGCTTTCTTCAATTTTTCAGTGCATTTCATGGTTTAAAGTGTACAGGTCTTGCACATCTTTTGTCATATTTATTCCTAAATACTTTATATTTTTTAATGCTCCTGAGTGGTATTTTATTTTTCTTTAGAGTTTTAAGTTGTTCTTTTTTTAAAATTAGAAGGCAAGATCATTTATTTAAGACCTTTCTTCTATAGTATAGGTGGTTAATCCTATTAATTATCCCTCTAAGAACTGTTTTTAAATGCGTTCCTCAAAATTTAATATCCTATGCTTTTATTTTCTTCAATTCAAATTATCTTCTAATGTTCCTTTGACTATTTCTTTGACTCATGGATTATATAAAGGTTTATTATTTAGTTTTGACGTATTTGGGGATTTTCCAGATCTATCTTTAGTATTAAAGAATTCTAATTTAATTTGGTAGTGGTCAGAGAATATAATTTGGGTGACTGGACTTCTTTTAAATTTATTACCCATTACTGAGGCAAGACTCCTCTTATACCCTACTCAACATTTCATTAATTATGAGATTTTCCAATCTAGCTGGAAAGCACTGGCACTATTCCCAACCTATGAGATCTCCAGAATTCTCTCTCTGTGCTGTTCCTGTATTCAGCCTTGTGAATTCTAGCTGATTGGTCTCCACAAATTCGCTGCTCCATCTCTTGGACTTAAGGAGACTTCCATGTTTCAGTTGCATTGCCCCTCCCTGTGTCACGTACTGAGAACTCTGAGTAGTGAGCCTGCACAGTTCTTGGACTCACATTTGCTTTCTTTCCTTTAGAGGTCCCCGTCCTCTGTTGCCTGCTATCCAGTACCTTCAAAAAATTTCCAAATATAATTTGTGCATTTTGTTTTTATGTTTTACCCTAGAGAGTAAATCCAGTCCATGTTATTCTGTTTTGACTAGAATACATCAAAATTTTATTACAAACATGAAAAGTGTGCCAGCTTTAACTATTTGTCATTCTGACTCCAAATTATTAGATCCCAGCTATCCTTTGAATGAATCAAATTTCCATTCAGTTTTTTCTAGACTTTTCTATCCAGTCTTATGAATCTAAAGTTATCTTTAGGGTTATAGAATTCTTTATAGCTCTGGCAAAACCTCTTAGGACTTAACCTATCAATAGATATGTAGAAATGATATGCTAATTTTGTATGAAATTATAGTAGATATTTATGGGACAGTCTACTTCACCACGTTTCTTCTCAAAAAATCGCCCCACCATTTACAAGATGTAGCTCTATTTTATTTTATAAGATTCTAACCTTAGTGTCCATAGTTAACCGAACCAAAGTTACATGACTCGAAATTAGCGAAATTAATTATATTGTAGAAACTTGGAATTGGAATTTAATAGTTAATTATTTTTATTTTGTTATGGGTTGACTATAGTAAGACAGGTGGAAAGATGTGTGAGACTTTGAGTGTGGAAAGAGAAAGATGAGACAGAGAGGAGGAGATGGAAGAAAAGAAAAAGAGGAGGAGGAAGAAGAGAAAGGGAGGAGATAGCAGAGGAGAAGGAGGAGTAGAAAGAAAAAATAGAAGCGAAAAAAAGAGAGGAGAAGAAGTGACGGAATAAAGTTGAGTAAAATAGACCAAAAGACAAATTAAAAAAGAGAAAGGAGTTAGAGAAAAAGAGAATACAAAGTGATGAATTGAGCAGCCACTCAGGGTCAGAGTTGAGGGTTTTGAAGAGTTTCTTGCTTTTGGCTATATATCCGTCCCTGACTTCCTTGAAACATCCTGCAATTCACATAAAATGTCTTGTTCTTTTGCTTAAATTCCATTATCTGTAGCCAAAGAATGCTACCTAATATAAAGATGTAAATTAATTCTCGAAACATGGTCATTGGATTCAAGAAAGTCATTGTCTGCAAGGGTAAACCAATGCTTGATGCCAAAATATAGATGGTATATAGGCTATTGGAGTTAGAGCGGAAGATCATTGAAATCTGAAGTAGCTGAAAAGACTTGGAAGGTAATATGATCCTTAAAATTTAAGAAAGATGTCCCTATCTGGAGAGGAACAAAGTGTTCATTTTAGGAATGGGAAATATCATGAACAGAGGCATAAAGGGAAAACAGAGCAAGGAGGCCCAGTACGGTGAGTCACGCCTATAATCTCAGGACTTTGGGAGGCCAAGGTGGGTGGATCACGAGGTCAGGAGATGGAGACCATCCTGGCTAACATAGTGAAACCCCATCTCTACTGAAAATACAAAAAATTAGCCAGGCTTGGTGGCACTTGCTTGTAGTCCCAGCTACTTGGGAGGCTGAGGCAGGAGAATCGCTTGAACTCAGGAGGTATAAGTTGCAGTGAGCTGAGATCGTGCCACTGCACTCCAGCCTGGGCTACTCTGTCTCAAACAAAACAAAACAAAATAAACAAACAAAAACAAAACCCAGAGCAGGGAAAGGAAGAAGCACGGTTCAATTGGAACATGTATATGTGGACTGTGAGAGATGAATTTGCATATTTTGTGTGGTATGAAGAAAGGCTTTAGAATCCAGCATTAGATTTGATGCAGTGGACATTGTTGGGGTGGTGTATTTCTTTCTCCACTTGTTTTTAAACAGGCAGTGACATGATGAAGCATGTTTCTAGGGAGATTAGTCCAGTAAGAAAGTACAAGATTGATTAAAAAGCCCAGAGCCTAGATGGAAGAAATGGATTAAGAGGCTGCATCAATTAAGAGACTTTCACTTTAGGTCACAGGAAAACCTAACTCCAACTGACTAACAGAGAGAGAGGGAAAGGGGGCAGGAAAGGAATTGAATTTAAATGTATCAGAACACAGGACTAAAACATCCATGGATAGAGCTGCATTCAGAAAATGACAGCATTTGGGGCTGAAGTAACGTCATTAGGGCTAAGTTTTTTCTGGCTTCTCTCTCACCTTGTGCTGGCCTAAATCCACATCTCCACATCATTACACTTGTGAGCTTGACACTCTTTTACTTGGGTGAAATGCTGCCTATAAAACTCCAGTATCAATTTGCCCAAGTTTCAGGTCCAGCAGGAAAGAACAGGCACCATTCTGTGTTCATCCCTCATTCCTGACTATTGTTCTGCTTGGCCAGTGTAGATCACAGGCTTCTCCCAGAATAATCCTTCTGGTCAGGAGGATACGATGCTTTTGTACATTGTATAGAATACAAGGCATTTGTCACCTCTAAGCCGTGTATTTGTCAACATGGCATAGAAAGGTGGAACATTCAACTTACATTTGTTGCTCAGTGCTAGTCAGTTTACCCCATAGTCACTTTTCATAATTTCAATGTTTTATAATCAGGAAAACAACACCAATTGTTAGATGAAAATGGTAATTGAGTTTTCATTTCCAACAGTATATTTAAAAGCCACAATTTTAGATTACAGATTTTTAGTGTAGTTTTATTGTATTAAGTATTCCAGAACACAAACACACTGCATATGACAAATGTCTTCTCACTGCGAACTTTCACAACATGCATAACCCCTTGAAGTCAGGAGTCTGTAATAGAAATACTGATGCTACCTAACTCTGCTAAAGTGAACTGTGCTGCTGTGATAAGAGGAAAATGTATGTTTGCCTTTGGAAGGCTCATGATCTTTCTAAATCATGATTAGTAGGTGGCAGGACAATATAACACCGAATCGTATGCAAAGATAGCCTGGATTTGAAATATGAATCTTTTGCCAGTGCAAGAGATGAAGATGACAGTTGTAATCTCTTCAGATTCATAATTTACTAAGTTGTAGGCAGGTTAGCAGTGATTGATGATCCTTAGGCAGGATGTTAGTGATTTAAAAATCATTTTATTGCATTACACAAATGTGAAATTTAAAAGTTTTAAACTGTCTTTATCTCTAAGCAAATCTTGGGAGCAGACTTACATCTGGAAACTAAATGTGTGTGAGGGCTAGTTTATTGCAATATATGCCTCTCCTGTAGCTTATCATTTTCTCTATTAGATATTACAGAGGGGATTGTTTTCAGTATGAAAAGTTTTCTGTTATTATGAGGATACACAACATTAGCTACAGAATGAAGTATGGCAAAGAACTAAAGGTTTTGCCACGAAATAGTGACATGAAATTTGTCACTGCCTCCATGGTCAACAAAGAACATTTTGAGATGAAATTATTCAGGATATAGTAGCAGAGGCAGAAAGGCTGAACTTACTCTCCACAATGAAATTAAGACACTATTACGGCCTATCATAGCAAGGGGGTTTTTCCATTCAAAACCATCCAGGGAAGGCATAGGAAGACTGCTGAACAATGCAGATGAAGGACTTCTCAATTCTGGCTTTGTATAGGCTTCCTCTTTATCACCTAGAGAAAGCATGAAATTGATGTAGCTTAGGACACGATAGAATCAAGGTCTCTTGATTATCACAGATTATTTCCTTTTACCTCAGTTGCCTCTCTTTCTTCCCATATCTCTGATTCTCTTTGCAACAGAAATTTTCCAGTGTTATTGTGTAAGGGATCAGGGTTGAATGGTCAGCTTAGCCTCTACCCGTTTGAAGGCTTACTCGAGGGATGCTACTACTCAATGCAGATGCTCCCTCTTAAACTTCCAACCTTCTACATCCACAGACTCTAGTAGGTCTGGCAGAATATGAATCAAAACATGAGGTAAAGATCAATGACTGTAGAAACTTACAAAGTGAATTATTCTCATGACGTTTCTCCATCTACAGGAACCAAGTTACTATGACTATCCAAAACCATGTCTGGCTCAATAAAAGAGCATTTTCACAATGACTTGTGTGTTTCGAAAATGCAATTTTTAGGGTGTGGTGGCATTCACCTGTAATTCCAGTTGCTCAGGAGGTTGAGGCAGGAAGATGGCTTGAGGCCAGGAGTTGGAGGCTGTAGTGAGCTATGATTATAGCATTGCACTCCAGCCTGGGCAACAGAGAGAGACTCTATCTCTTTAAAAAATGCACCTGCAGTCCCAGAACTTTGGGAGGCCAAGGTGGGCAGATCACGCATTCAGGAGCTCAAGACCAGCCTGGCCAACATAGTGAAACCCCATCTCTACTAAAAATACAAAAAAATGAGCTGGGCATGGTGGCAGGCACCTGTAATCCCAGCTACTTGGGAGGCTGAGGCAGAAGAATGCTTGAACCCAGGAGGCGGAGGTTACAGTGAGCTGAGATTGTGCCATTGTGCTCCAGCCTGGGTGACAGTGTGAGACGTCATCTCATTAAAAAAAAAATGCAATTTTTATGCAAAGCTGGTTCATTCTTGGCTTAACATGCGGCAGAAGAGAGATTAGAAGACCCTACTCAGGATAGATTAAAGATGAAATTTTATAGGGGACACAACAAAGTAGAAGTCAGCAAAGGGACAGTGTCTTCCCCACCCACCCAGTCTTTCATCAGCTGCCAAGAGGTTCACGACAGACAACCATGCTTGCAGGGAAGGCCTTGAGGTTAAGCTCCAGGGAAGAAAATATGACCCCTGTTGTTTTCCTTTCTTTTAGGGCAAGCACTGGAAGCACCTGGTCAGTGGGGGACAAATAGATCATTTGCAGTTTCAGGCAGCCTGGAGTTAGATACCCACTGATCCTATGAGGTGGCTGGTAAACTTTTCATTTTTTGTCTGCTGAGAGAGAAGCTACTAGCCTCTGGTTGGAGAGTTGTGAGAAAGTTCTGGTCCCTGTGACATGATTGTTCTGGGATCCTAGACAGAGGTTTTTTTTTTTTTTTTTTTTTTTTTTTTTTTTTTTTTTGAGATGGAGTTTCGCTTTTGTTACCCAGGCTGGAGTGCAATGGCGCGATCTCGGCTCACCGCAACCTCCGCCTCCTGGGTTCAGGCAATTCTCCTGCCTCAGCCGCCTGAGTAGCTGGGATTACAGGCACGCGCCACCATGCCCAGCTAATTTTTTGTATCTTTAGTAGAGACGGGGTTTCACCATGTTGACCAGGATGGTCTCGATCTCTTGACCTCGTGATCCACCGGCCTCGGCCTCCCAAAGTGCTGGGATTACAGGCTTGAGCCACCGCGCCCGGCCTGACAGAGGTTTTTTAAGGGCATTTCAGAATCACCTTTTTTTGGTCACTCCATAAGAATGAATTCATTTCTTCCTACTATCATCCTCCCAATAAAAGTTGTCCCTCATGTCCATTTGACACTGTTGTGGAGGAGAAGGTGGAAGGAAGTCCATATACAGTAACATTATCTCATCTGTTAAAATTCTACATAAGTCATGCCAGACACTTTGGCACGGCCACGTTTAATTTAAAAATTCTTAAATTCTACATTTGGTTTGCATCTGAGACCAGAAAAAAACAGCAGTCTTCACTCTTAATGTAACTACTATTTATGGTGGTGCTCAAATTGAGACTACCACTAGAGTTTTATTTTGTTTTGTTTTTTGTTTGTTTTCATTTTTTAAACAAAGCATTCTAATTCACCCGGTTAGAAAGGCACAAAGCAAAGTGATTATGTAAATATATGCCCATTGGTAGCCATTCTGCCTTTCCGAGCTCAGGCAGCAGAAGATAGATGTGAAAGATGTAAAGTGGGTTTTATTTTCTTTTTCTCTAACCCTTTCTCCCTTACCTTTTCTGTTTTTTTTTTTTTTTTTTCTGTTCAGATCTCCTGAGTATTCCAGATCCACCAAGGACACTAAAGCCTCAGATCCTCTGTTCTTCCTCTTTCCTTTCTGGTCAAAATGCCTTTCCTGCAGATAGGAGCATTGCTTCCTCCCTTGTTCACTCAATCTCTGCTCAAAGTTCATCTTATCAGTTAAGCTCTACTATGGACTAGGTGTAGATGGGAAGAAAATAGACGATATCAATCTAGGTTAGAAAACTGAAAGAAGAGTAATAAAAGTGACCAGTGATACTACATATAACAAGTTTCCAAGGAAGTAATCTTAGATCTTAGACATACTGAATTTGAAGGCAGCCTTGTAAGCAGCAGGAATTCTAGGTGTAGGTCATAGAATATGGTCAGGTCCAGAGGTGTAGATAAGGAATCTGTCATAGAGAGGTGGGTTAAAACCATTCCTATGCCAGTATAGAGTGAAGGAGTTATGAGAGCCAAAGACAAACCTTTCAGAAAAGCAGCATTCAAGGAGCGTAACTTGAAAGATTAGAGAAGAGAAAAGGAAGCCAGTCCTGCACATGGAGGAAGATGACTGAAATATTGGAGACAAAAATTAGACTGCAGCTGCACATATGCGAGGAAGGAAAGTTCAAGAGGAAAGTAACTGTCAATAGTGTCACATAATGCCTGAAAACGGGTCTTTGGATTTGTAAATTTGTAAAACCTATGAGAGAGAGTAAATTTCGTAGAGAAATGACATTATTTGACAGTGAAGGTGGTAGGATTGACAAAATTGCAAAAAGTTGCTACATCTAGAACAGTTTTAGCAGGAGATAAACCTAAAGATAAAGTTGAATATTTTGAATTTGCAGAGAACTCATACATGCAAGAAATAAAATTTTCTGTTTCAACATTCAAATGAGGAAAAATGTAGTGCTTGTGTTTACAAGAAAGAAAATTAATGCAAAAAGCTGGCAGGGCGGGAAGGCAATAAAAGCAATGATTTATACAAAATTGTTCTTTTTCAGAAAAGTTATTCTGAAAATTTCAGTTTTATTTTGTTCTTTTCAACTAAATTCCCAGGATTGAGGACCATATAAGGCTCGTACTTTTTATAGAGTCTACATTAGTGAGCACTTTGGCAGGTACATATTTAGCATTTAGCATTCTTAATGTTCTAACTTTATAATATGAATGACATTTCATTAGAATAAATGCGGTGGTATTGCTGAGGTTATTTTCCAGTGTTTTAGACTATCAGAGTAATTAGATTGCTTTATCATACTACCAGACTCTACATGGAGTAGTCTATGTAATGAATATATTTTTTTAAATGCCTTCAAGTATTCAAAATTTTAATATACAACTATTATTGCATAAATAACTTATTTATATAATAAAACAAAAAAAATAGATAAAACAACATTACGACAAATGTTGTTTATATTGGTGCTTATATTGTGCCAAGAACTTTGAAAGATTTATTTATTTGTTGTTGTTTTGCTTTTGTTTTAATTTGCATATTCAAAACAACCCTTTGTAATGGAGAAAGCATAGAAATGAGTAAAATGAGGCATAGATTTGGTAACTTGTTTGTGGTCAACCAGCTAGCAAATGACTGAGCAGAAATGATTTATCACATCTCACCTATTAGATTTGCCAAATACACACACACACACACACACAGACACACACACACAGACACACACACACAGACACACACACATACACACACCCCACACACACACACACCCCACCACATTCTGCTCCTGCTACTAACAAAAATCTTGTCGTTTATTAAAATGGGTGTATCTTTAATTTGATGAGGAACTCTTTGAATATTTAAAACTGCAAGTTGTTGGACTGATTTTACATGTCAACTAATTAGTTGCTAAGTTCATCTCTTTCTCATAGCACCTTCTTAAATGCAACTACCCTTGAAATCCCATCCCTCAGTGCTACAAATTCATCGGGTGATTTTTTTCTTCTCAATTATTACAAGCGACCATTTTACTAAATATTTTTTCACTACCTAATATGTATTGCCATTTTTCCATCTTTCAACAAGTTTCCTCATCAATCTCTTGGACTCTTATAATAATTTATTGTCACTTATGCCTGATTTCAAAACCAAAACCATATATTTGAGTTGTTGGGTTTTTTTTTTTTGGTAAAAGTTTGCATTATTCAAACAATGCCACAAAATGCTGGTTAACAAGCTAGCCCAAAATTCAGTGGCATGGTTAATTAATCCCACAGTTTGGGATGGCTGTGTGTTCACTGATCCAAACTGCCAAACTCCTGGATTTGGCTCTCAGTGTAGGTTGGGTTGAAGTTTCTCATCCTGCCTAGATAAACAAGTTAGCTAGGACATCTTCCCCTAGTGATAGAAGAACATGAAGCCGTGTTCTATCATAGAATCACACTCCAAGTTGATATTGTATCATATCTACTAATATCCCATTGATCAAATAAGTTCATATGGTTATTCCCAGAGTTTACTGGGCAGGGAAATACACTTTACCCATATAGAACCATGCCAAGCGTGTGGACACATAGCAATAATATAGGAGACTGAAGAATTATGACCAATGTTTGATTTTCCATAATGAGATTTTACCAATATGCCAAAGGTTGAAAAGGTAGATATGACAACCAATAACTCTCATGATGTTGAATGTCATTTTATAACGTAAATCAATTCTACAGCTCTTAAATATTCAATTTAGAAACTATGAACTATAGAATATAAATTAGCAAAATGTATGCCTAACTGGTGAATTGATGTTAGAAGATACAGATAAAACAAAGCTCAATTTTAACAAAATACATATTTTATTTTCAAAATGTGCTTTTAAAACAATTTTCACACAATATTCAGGATCTAGAGCAGTATATAGAACACAGAACACTCTCCTTTCTTTCTTTCTTCTTTTCTTTCCTTTTTTGAGACAGGGTCTTACTTTGTTACCCAGGCTGGAGTGTAGAGGCATAATCTTGGCTAATTGCAACCTCTACCTCCCGGGCTCAAGCAATCCTCCCACCTCAGCCTTCTGAGTAGCTAGGAATACAGGGCAGTACCACCATGCCTAGCTAATTTTTTTTTGTATTTTTAGTAGAGACAAAAATTTGTTCCTGCAAAAAAAATACAAAATACAAAAAAAAAGATTTGTGTTTTTGTATTTTTGGTCTTGCCACGTTGCCCAGGCTGATCTGAACTCTTGGGCTCAAGCAATCCACCTGCCTTGGCCTCCCAAAGTTCTGGGATTGCAGGTGTGAACCACTGTGACCAGCCCCATAGCACTCTCTTAATAAGGATTTATTAACATAAAATTTACTTAAATGAGCTTCATATTTTGTTTTGAATTGATTTAAAAAAATCAAATAAGTCTCATATAGGGACTGTTCATTCTTTTCTTTTTAATATAAACATTATATATTTGCATGGTAAATTAAATGCAAACCATAGAAAATATAAAAATTCCCTACCCCAAGTTTAACTCCTTAATTATTGTCAGCTTTTACAAGCTACTGCTTGTTGTACTTTAACAAAATGTATTTTTAAGTAATTTTAAAGACTGCAGAGAAAGCAGGCACTGTTTTTAAGCATTCTTCCTAATCAAACTCTGCCCTTCAAACACAGTGAGTTGTTGTCAAATAAAGTGTTCCTTCATCAAAAGTCTCCTAAAACTTTCCAACCCCTCTCTTTTTCTCTCTGTCTGGGTGGTTGTAGGATTTACCTTCTGCTGCTGGAGGCTATAGTTGGTAACTTACCGCATAGTTAACATGGAACTTGTCGGTTCTTAAATCCTATGCTTCCAATTAATAACTGTCCTGTATTAAAGCCAAGATGTTCATTCCACTGAAAAGGTAACAGCTGCTCTTGGTGAGCCGTGTATGTCTAATCCTTTGGTGTACTCCCTGCCTTGTTAGAATTACACTGCAACTCCCCAGCTGCCAGCTCGGAATAAACCCAAATCTGGTCCCATTCTTTTTCAGAGACTTTCTAATTCCAGTAGCTCCTTCATTCTGGCTTTCATTCTCTCAGCTACTTACACCGAAGTTCTGACTACACATTTTTTCATAAGGGATTTTTCTTCTGAATTTCAGTAAGGGTCACAAAGAACTCAGCTATTTTCAGTGTCCTTATATTGATTTTTTCCTTACTTCTTTGTAAAGAGCTGGAAAAGACTCCAGGAAATCTAGGGAAGTTTGCTGGCGTTCCTGGCTACCACTTCCTTGAGTTTACAACTAAGAAGGGATGTGTGAAGAGTGGGCTTGAGGTTGCTATTTGTCAATAGGGTCCACATTTTGGAGAGAATTGGGTAAAGAGCAAGAAACACTGAGGACAAACTAGAGCTTCCTGGCACCTCTGTGCCTCTAGCAGCCTCTAACCAAGACAGGATCATTTCCTTTGCAACTTCTCTTTTGTCCTTCTCAGACTTGCAAACATACAGGCAAGGAGATTCTTGGAAATGTATTATAGTTTCCGGTGTAATCAAGTTAACAGTAGAACGACCCTTCACCATTAGAATAAACAGAGAAGTTTTTCTAAACAGAGAAGTTTAGGATAAACGTTCACAGACATGAGCAAAATAGGAGATAATGATAGCAGTTCTGCTAATGGTTGCCAAAAAAAAAAAAAAAAAACACAGAAAACAAAAGCAGCATGATGGAAAATATTATTTAGCATGATGCATTATATATCCTTAAGAAGAGACTTTGTAATAAGATGTAACATACACTTCTAGGAAAAGGGGATGAACGTGACAAAAATGTTCAGAGGAAAAATGCTGGACTTTACCCCATTTCTTTTAGAATGTAAAGTAGATATAAGGATATTTAATTATTATTGTATCTGGATTACATAACAGAGGATGCTATATGCTGTTTTGAAACTTAGCTTATCTAAAATGTTTCTAAATGACTTTATTTTATTTTTATTTTTGCTTTTGCTTTCCCTTTTTACTTTGATATTTTCTGATCTTATCAGGTCTGATTCTTGTGACTTTTGCTTCAAATCTCTACCAGGGCTTTTCCCAGGTTCTTGAACACAGGCCCATGATTTTCAGCAGGATATCTTTGATACATGTATTGTTGGCTAGCACATAAGGGATGTTTAATACATACTTTATTAATAAAATGATAATAAATAAATGTCAGCATATTTTAATTTTCCAGACCTTAATTATTATATGCAATATGTGTCTATAATACATAATTCTATCAAAGTTAGTTGATTATACTGATTGACTAAAAGTGTGGACATAAGGCAGAATCTGATTTGATTTTCAACAAATTTGTTAGTTAGAAATTATTTACTCTCTCAACATCGGGAATATTAATGTCATCGTAATCTACTAAACCTTTCATGTTATGTAGCAGTGCCATTTTTACTGGAATAAAATACACGTTGTTTTAAAATATGAGAAAACTGGAACAGTATAATTCAAATATTAAACTGAGTAAATATTGAAGAAAATGTCACGTTTGAAGCTTTGAAAAAGGGTATAAAATTTAATAAAACCTACAGTGTATCAATAAACCTTGCTTTTAAAATTAATTTAGTCCAGATACAACTGGCTTAGCAGAATAGAGTATTTAAATGAGGATGTTCTAGTTGCAAGTGAAATTCTAGAGTTTGCAATGTCCAAATATTTTAATTTAACAAGTGGAAGAAAATAAATGCTATTTTTATATGCACTGTAAAGGATTTCATACAAGTGGTTAAGTAACCCTCACATATCCTTCCTGGAAACTCCAGTGGGCCTGGAGGGACATAGAAACCATTTCAACTGCATAACATTTGCTGCAACTATTGTATTCAGGAAGGCTTAAGAAAAACATAGGTAATAAACTTCAATCCATTTCAGCTAACAGTTAGAAAAATCATATAAATTATATTTTTAAAACTATTCAAGGAAAAACAATTAAATAGATGGATGCAGTAAAGCATGACTATTAAATTTTTTGTGTCCATAGGGGTGTTGGGCATGACATATTATGATAAAAATCAGATTAGAAGTCAAAGAAATTTTTATTTAAAAAATGAGAAAAATAAATTGCATTATGTAATTGCCTTTTCCAGTTTTTGGCCTCCTGCCTTCTTCCTGCCATGCTCTAGTAAACTGCATTTTAGAAAAGGGCATAGTATTATAGCATTTCACAATATAACAAGATTACATATTTGTAGAATGCTAACCGTGGCATACTTCTCAACTATTGCATGTAATGAGTTACATTCTTCTTTGAAATCTTTAGTGTGTATTTTTCCTATTAGCGAGAACACAAACTAAAATCTCATGGATAAATATGTAGATGATTGGCATTTCTGTTCTGCAAGTAGATGCTACAAGATTAGAACCGGAACAGAAAGAGAATAATAAGAAAGTATATTTATAAGATGCTTGGATAATGTTCAAGAAATTTGGTATTAAATTTTAGTTTGAACAATCTTAGGTTGATGATGTATAATCATTCATTTTAGATGTAAATCTGGTACATTAAAATCAAAATTTGACCAGCTATGACAAACTTAGCAAGTAGATTGAATTTGGGAAAATTAGACTGAATTTAAGCACATTAAATTAAATTGAATAGGTAGAAACCATGTTGGAAATGTTGATTTATTGCCTTATTTGTTTAGTAAACATGTTGGAAGCCATATTGAGTGTAAGGAAAGACTATGAAAGTATTAGTAAATTCTTCCTGTGCTTGAGAAAATAATTGATAACTCAGTGACTTCGCATTCTTTTAAACTAAAAAGCATTCATTTTAAAAGCTAATTTAAATGGCCACCAAAGCTTTCAAATAACATTAACTACCTTATTTTTTTTAGGTCACCGTTTTATTGAAGATTAAAGGTTATGTATGTGTGATGGTTAATTTTGTGGGTCAACTTGACTAGGCCATGGTACCCAAGTATTTGGTCAAACATTATTGCAAACGTTTCTGTGAAGGTATTTTTGGATGAGATTAATATTTAAAACGGTAAGTTTTGCATAGAGCAGATTACACCCTCTAATGTGGTGGACCGCATCCAATCAAGTGAAGGTCTTAGGATGAAAAAAAATGATGATTCTGCTTGCACACTGCCCTAGGACTCAAACAGCACTCTTCCCTGGGACTCCAGTCTCCCAGGCTACCCTGCACATTCTGGACTTGCCAAACCTCCATGATTACATAAGCCAGTTCCTAAAACTAAATCTCCCTCTGTACATACATCCTGTTGATTTTGTTTTTTCTGGAGATCCCTGACCAATACAATATGCTGTCAGGATAGCAGGGTTGTATTCTGAACTTTGCTTTATTATTTTATTGAAGTCACCTTGAACAGTTATAGGCAGTTTGATAGAAGAAATAAGACCTAGTGTTTAACAGATTAGTAGAATATATTAATATTATAGCTTATAATAGTTGATTGTATATTTCAAAATAGCTAGATGAGAATAAGAAAAGACAAATATTTCAGGTAACAACCCAATTACACTGATCTGATTTTTGCAAATTACATGAATATATTAAATTATCGCATGTGCCCTAAAACTATATACATATATTATAATTCAACAAAAAATAAACTAAAAAAGTCAGAGTCAGATTTATGTTATTTTTTGCCATGATTAATATTATTTTTTTAAAAAGTAGGCTAGGATTTTATGTATGAGTAATTTTTGAATATTTTTTTGGTTTCATTATGAAACCATGTTTCTTATATGGATAAATAGCAGCATTTGATACAGTTGGATTACATGGAGGCAGATAGGAATTATCTATGATAACAAATATAGTTTCAGAGGATTTAATCTTATTTCTAAATCACCATAATGCTAAAATTATTCTTAATCTAAATAGAATTTTAACTATGTGTTGAAGAAATAAATTTGTTTGTTTAATAGAATTCTTTCATTCTTTTAAACTTTACTTAGGTTTAGAAAAAAAATATGATACACTTTTTCTTAAATTCTATCAGGTTTCAAAGCATATTGCTAATTTGTTCCAGTTAGAGGAAACTAACATTCTTTTTCAGCATACAGTTCAACCAAGTCAGGCAGATCAAAGTTTTTCTGTGTTTAAGCCATTTCACTGAACAAAACCAAACATTTCACCTGTTTCTACTTGCCCCCCTTCACCAAAACTTTACCTGACTAAAGGGATGAATACAATTGCTTTTGATCATACATCAAAAAAGGACATCATAGGTAAATTAATGTCTGTCTAAAACAAAATGTAATTTGCATATATAACCCATGGTGACTATTAAATATTCTCTTTTATTAATTTAGGTGTCCTTGATCTACTTGATGAATTACCCTGTATATTTTACATATTTGCTATTATCTGAATAACAAAAAAAAATAAGAAAACTTGAAAATGTCCTCAAAAGAGAAATATTCGTTTCTCAATGTTGAGGGCTTTTCTCAATGTTGAAATACTCTTTTCTCAATGCTGAGGGCTCACTATGTAACTAGCACTAAATGCTGAGTTAATTCATCAAATACTTTCACCAACTAATTCTATGATGTCAGACTATTCCGTATACCATGTAAACCATGTAAAAATTCCCCTTCAGAGAATAGATAAAACTATCTATCTGGAAAGGTATTCCAGTCATACTTTAGCTCTTTTACTTACTAAAAACAGTTATTTTATAGCCCATTATGTTTGCAATCACATGCTCTAATCAAAATACTCTTTTATCCTTTTTTCCTTTCATGAAACAAATCATCAAGTGCTATTATTTGCAAAAATGCGATATCATTTTAAACAAGATTAAAATTTTGACACAACCGGCTTGTAGAGTATTTGAATAGTACTGTAGCAAATAGCTATTTCTCTTGCTTTAGGTTGACTTATAAAGCAGATCATGTATGGAATTGAGCTTATAGATGGTCTCTTTTAAGCTTTTCAAACTAAAGAGTCTACTTCAGGAATTGAAAACCCTTCATCTTGTGCAAATAGATAGCAGGCAAAATTTTTATGATATGAATGATATCATGACCAGGATATTCAGGAAGAGCTGAACTTACCTTTTCTCTAGGTTTCTACAAGCACAAAAGGATCACAAATGGCATTTAGATAGCAGAACCTTGTTTGATGCAGGCCCCTAAACATGTGATGACTGGGCCTACTATTTATCATGGTCCAGTCATTAACTCAGATCTGACAAATAAGCTCAGTAACTCCTGCTCCTACATAAGGAGGGAGAGGGGCATAGAGAATGCAATAGAGATGGCTATTTAAATTTAATTTATTTAAAATGAAATAAAATCAAAAGTTCAATTTCCTACTAAGATAAGCCATATTCTCCAAGTGCTCAGTAACCACACATGGATAGTGGCTACCCTTTTGAGTTGTGAAGAATTCCTTTCTCTGAACCCAATAAAGAATAACAACAACAATTCACATGTATGTACTACCTGATATTTAAGTGTCGTGTCTCATATATTACCCAGTTACTACAAAACTGATGAGAAGAGAGAGTTTAGAAGTTTTATTTTATTTCTCTCAAATCTTAAGTCCAAGGAAATGATTTCTATGGCCAGTAAAAGGCAAAATTGAGAATTTTCCTTAAATCCTCTGATTCCACATCAGAAAGAGTTCCTCCTGATTCTTTTAGTATCCCTATAAGTTATAAATGGCAAAAAAAAGGAAAATATTCTAACTTTTTTTAGTAAGCATCAGAGTAGCATCATTATGTAGTTTGAAGATGTTTATTTTGAAAAACACACTTGTTTATATGTATACATCTTTATATCTAGCAGCTAAATTAGTATTAGTTCTTTGTTATTATATCTTGTATGTTGGCAGTGCTTAGTTGATATCAATTCTCTTTTAAACCTCATGCCCAGCACTTCTTTTCTTTTGTCCAGAGAAGAAGTGAAAAGCAAAAAATTTTATCACACAATTTAGCTTACAATTTGTTCATTGTTTATGCCACAATCACTGTATGTGGGTTAATAATGATAATTTCTGAACCTAATAATATATGCATTAATATTTTGTCCCTGTCATGTCTTTAATTTTTGCAATTAATTGTTTTAATAACAGAAAGGTTAATTGCACTATTCATCAGAATTGCTTGCTGTGAAATGGTAGACAAATAAGAACCTTACAGATAAAGGGCAGACTTAGTAATCAAGCCTGTCATTTCTTTAGAAAATAAACTTGCTGTGACAGACTAATAGATTTATTTAATTTGCAAAATCTTGGGGTTCAGGAAAGCCTGTTAAACATGAAGTTGTAACAAGCTATCAAATTTATATTTATACCGGAACGTATCTAGAGCCACATGTATTTAACTACGTCTAGGTCTATGAATATGTATATGTATATGCATATGTACTAAACACACATGTACACAAATGTACACTCATTGACTTATTAAACTGCAACCTAGAAACCAAGATTTGTTCTAGATGCATAAGTAGATACCTTGCCTCTTAAAATTATTAGTGCATGAGAGAATAAATAATATTATTACATTCTTATTATAATGGATATAGAGCTAGTAAATATAACTTTATTTCCATTCCACTAGGTATTTGGAATTTTTTAAAAGAATGATGATAGTTATGTGCTAGTCAACTCTTCTCACAACCTTGGGAAAGTACTAGGCAAGATCGTAATGTAGTACAAATTACACACCTCTGAAACAGTAATTCATAAAGGTTGGTCTGGGACCAATTGGCAAAAATGTGTATTTAGAAATTATCTTTGTGGGCTAATGCATAAGCCTAAAATAATAACAGGTACAATGAAGTAGGGGGTTAACTTCCTTTCACAAAACTTGAAGTCCATAAGTATGGAAGACTCGGCCGCTGACTTCTAACTTTTTGCTCTGCTATCCTTATTTTTGGCTTTCAGCTGCAATGCTACTTCATGCTTACAAGCTAGTTACTGGAATACCAGCCTTCTCATTCATATTATAGACTTCAGGAAAGGAAAAGAATATAAGGAATACAAATTCCAGTTGAGTCAACTCCTTTAAATAGTTTCTCCAGAAGGTCATGGAATGACTTATATTTTTATTTAAAGATATATAAATGTATGTATCTGTGTCTCATATGCATATAGATGTGTGTGTATGTCTCCAAATATATAGAATATGCATATCAATCCCCAAAACAAACTATCTTGTGATCTCATTTAGGAGATACATCTTTCATGAATTCCAGGACAGGAGTAGTGTGATATATAATCATCTATGTCAAGATTGGATATTGTACCTTGCAGTCTAATAATTTATAATGTGTAGTATCCAAACAATGAAAGTACAGTGGTAGAGAAGAAACACAATAACAAAATAAAAATGTCCTTCTGGAAATGGAAAACAGTAAGCAATCATGGTGCTCAGAAATGATCAAATCCCGATGACCACAACAGTATAGATTACCTAATCTTGAACAATCTGTTAATCTGTCTGACAGCGTTAGTTCTGCCCTCAACAAAGATCTTGTCTCTGGATGCTCCATGCTAGATCTAGGTCTTGAAGAGGAAAGTCTTGTCTGCGGTGGCCCAGCCTTTTCCTGTTGGTGCAGGTTTAGAGCCAAAAGATTGTTTATTACAGGTTCATATCAACCAGGCTTTAACTATCTTTTTTACAGTAAATTTCATCCCCAAAACAAAGCAGATTTGCAGTCTGTTTGCTTCCAGTTAATTCCTTGGTTGAGTAACCGCAACACAAATCTTGTTCTGACATAGTTTTAAGCCTGGGGACGCTTGTCATTTACTTCTTTTTCTATAAGCTCTGCCTTTAATTACCATGATCAGTCTTTTACTTTGTTTCCTGAGCATTAGCTGTTACTTCAAGAGCTTCACTCTTAAGCTTCTTTTTTAAACTATTGACCCTGAAAACAATGGCTTGAGTGGAAAAGCAACAGCTTATTGCTGTCCTTGCAGACGGCTGGACACTAGCTTTATCTCCAGCTAAAGCTGCACTTTTAAAGCCACTGTAATACAACCGTTTCAATTTAGACTCTAGAAGCAGTTGGTTTTTCAGTCTGGTAAGGTTCCTATTTAAAAGTCCATTTAGTCAACATAGATTGCAGGACAAGGGCAGACAGCAGAATTTCCTTCCATTTCTGGTTTCAAAATGGTTTGCTCTAGTCTAAGTTTATCTCTGTTTTACAGATCTTTGCTAAAAGTGTCAAGAAGGGAACCAGTAAATGTCAACGTAATCCTTGCCATTTAGTGCTGTGGGACATCTAGCTTCATTTTTTAAGACATTTGTGGAATAACCACAAAGTCAGTCTTTGCTTCTCTTTAGAGATAGCACTGTGTAATGCCATTTTTGAGTAAAGATGCTTTGCTTGTTAACATGGGTTTGATTTTTCCTTTAGTGACATTACTCATATAGATGGCCCAATATATACAAACAGAGAAGTATGTAGTGTGTTCATGCCACAGGAAAATCTAGTCACATTACAGAGGCCACGGTACTAGACAGCAGTGGTTAAGTTCCTAAATTCTAAGGAGTGATAGTGACTGTTCTTAATATAAAAGCTTGGTTGTTGAGTAGAAGAAGAGGTTATACTCACCAGTTCATACCATTCATAGACAAGATCTCTCCCAGATATCTGTCATTCACTCAGTCACTCAGTATTCATTAAACTTTATTACATGCCAGGTAAGTTCATTAGAATTTGAAAAAACAAAAATGAAACATGATTAATATTAATATAATCTTTGCTCTCAGAAACCTTAAAATGTAGCATGATAGGTAGACAAAAATTTAATTTGAAAAATAAGTCCATGTTGTTATACGAGATTTGAGAGAGACAAACAGGATGCTAAGATACTGTTAATAAACATTTATTGGACATTTGTTCTGTTCCAGACATTGTTTGAAGTGCTTTCCTTTATTAGCTTACTTAGTGCCTATCAACAACCAGGTAAGGTATTATTATCATCTCCGTTTTACAAATTATGGAACTGAGGCCCAGAAAGGCTAAATAAATTGCTCATGACTGCACAGTGATTAAAGGCAGAGTAGACGCTAATCCTGTTATTTTAACATAGAGCTATGCTCCTGATCATGACACTACACTCCCTTTCGTGAATCAAAACCCAGGATATTTTTTGGAGAGAGACAAGAAAAGTGATGATGAAACCTAAGTTAAGACCTGGGAAATAAAAAGTCAGTAACGATAAGAGCAAGAAAAGATTATTTTAGGCAAATAAAATTACATATAGGAGGATCTCAAGATGGAAATGGGGATAGTGTCTTCAACAAAATGAAACAGGCTAGTATGTCTGGAAAAATGTGAACAAATGAGGTAAGCATTGGAAGGATCACCTAGAATTTTTAGGCCATGATCAAAATTTAGATTTTATTCTAGATGCAAAGGGAAGCCATTGAGAGTATTAAAAACCATTGAAAAAATCTGCCAAACATTGCTGTCCTTTCTTAAGGGGCTTTGAAGGTTTTGGAATACTGTAGCAGAATGGTTAAAAATGAGATGGGCTCTTAAAATATGGCATCTGATCATTCTATTCTTAACAGAAAATCAAATCAACATGATTTTAAATATTTTCAGGAAAACGCACTTCAGGTTGAAATCTTTTCATTCATACATATCCTTCTTGTGTCTTGTGGCTTCTCGGTGGACTACATAGCCACAAATAGTTCTTGTTTCTTCAATCAGAGAGAAAGGAATGAACAGATGGAAGATCAACAGAGCAGCTGAGCAGAGAATCTGGCAGAAATATTCAGCAATTTATAGGTGTATGAATGAAATTTTGAGGGACTAGGATAGAAAGAGACTCGATAAAAATGACTCCTAGTTTCTATCTTATAGATATTGAGATATTCTGTGATCTTTCATGATAGAAATAGTACGATGAGTAGGTGGCTGAGCTTTCTATAGATATACATAAGGATTGCTTTTTACAACTGTCTAATGTAGTAACTTCTCATGAAAGAGTGCAAGTTTCTTAAATTATATTTCAGGGAAGTAAAAAAAAAAAACTAAACTAAATGAAGAAATGTTTAATATAAAACATTATTCTCCCAGAACTAAACATGCGGCTTTAATGCTTGGGAGCTTATTAGAAAATGTGACCATTCACCTACTCACAAATATAGTAGGTTTCTCTCCAAATGACCTACAATTAGAGCTTTTAAGTGGAAGACACAGTTTACGAGAAAAATTCTGCTTTGACTATTGAATCTAGATCTCACTAATCTCTTTCCGTGTGTAGTATTGCATCCCTCTTCTTTCATTCAGTGTTATTTTGGGTACATATATATGCTAGTGTCCTTTGTAATTAAAAATCATTTTATTTACCTTTCTTCTAGTATGCTGCTTACTTAGAGGACGAAGCACATACTCAATAATTGTTATGTAAATAGCACAACTATTTATAGTACAAGACAGATAAAGCATTATGAACACATTTTAGGCACTTCCAGATCTAAAATTTCTTACTTCTGTAGAAATATTCTCTCTTACTGATTAGTTGTTTTAATGTATATGAAAATATCTCAGAGTTAAGTAACTTTTTGCCATTTCCTACTTTCACTCTTTCCTCAAAGATCTGTTTGAGTGAAGATGTTTTTAAGCATTTCTGTTTTGAACCTTAAACATATATTTATTAATGTTCATAGCACTATATTCTATTTATTTATGTCCATGTTTAACATTTAGCTACTTTGAAAAGGAAACTTTCATAATCAGATAAAGAACACCTACAAAAAATATGAGGCTAAGTCATACTTAATGGTGAGATCCCAGAAGCTTTCTCACTAAGATCGAGATCAAGACAAATATATCCCCTCTCGCCACACATTTTCAACATTCCACTGAAAATTATAGGTAATGCAATAAGAAGAAAAAATGTAGAATAGGTATGCTGATTGGAAAGAAAGAAAAAAAAAACTATGTTAACAGATGATATAATTGTCTATGTGAAAAAATCTGAAAACTTTTTTTTGAGAGTCTCACTCTGTCACCCTGGCTGGATTGTGGTGGTGTGATCTCAGCTCACTATACCTTTCACTTCCCAGGTTCAAGTGATTCTCCTGCTTCAGCCTCTCTAGTAGCTAGGACTGCCTGGCTAATTATTTTTGTATTTTTAGTAGAGACAGGGTTTTCCCATGCTGGCCAGCTTGGTCTCAAACTCCTGACATCATAATCTGCCTGCCTCTGTCTCCCAAAGTGCTGGGATTTCAGGTGTGAGCTGCCACACCTGGCAAAATTCTGACAATTTTGATTAAAAAATAAAGCAAAATAAAACCTTCTAGAAGTAATAAGTGATTACAGCAAGGTTGAAGGCTATGAATTTAATATATGATGTCAATTGCTTTTTTATATACCAGCAATGAACAAGTAAATTTGAAATTAAAAATTCATGGTTAGGTATAAATAGAACAAAATTTATATTAGACTTTTATGAAAAAAACTCTCAAACTCTGATGAAAGATATCAAATAATTATAAAGTAAATGGAGAGATATTTCATGTTCATAGATAGGCAAACACAATAATGACAAAATGTTTATTTTTTTTCAAATTGATCGATAGATTCAATGCAATCCCAAACAAAATCCAAGCAAGTTTTCATGGGTCTTGACAAACTCATTTTAAAGTTTAGGTAGAGAGACCAAAGATTGAGAATAACCAATGCAATATAGAAATGAAGATCGAAGTCAGAGCACAAACACGACCTGACTTCAAGACTACCTACAAGATTATAATTTTAAATGGTGCAGAAGTGGTGAAAGATTAGAATAACATATCAGTTGAGCAGGATAGAGAGTCCAGAAACAGATCCACATGCATATAGTAAATTGCTCTTTGATGAAGGAGCAAAGGTAATGCAATGGAGGAAAGATGAATGGTGCAAGGATATTGGACATCTACATGCAAATAAATAAATAAATAAAGGAATCTAAACAAAGACCTTATACCCTTCAGAAAATTTCACTCAATATAGATAATAGATCTAAATATAAAGTTCAAAACTATACATCTTGTAGATGATTACATAAGAGAAAATCTATGTGACTTTAGTTTGATGATTACTTTTTAGATACAACTTGTAAAAAAGACACATTCCATGAAATAAAATGAACAAGCTGGACTTCACTGAAATTAAAAAAAAAATTCTGTTATATACAAATTATTATGAAGAGAATGAGAAGACAAGACACAGATAAGGAAAATACATTTTTTTAAAAGACATAGCTTGTCAGAAGTTGTTACCCAAAATACACAAAGAACTCTTAAAACTCAACAATAAAAAAATAAACAACCTGATTAAAAAATGGGCAAAAGACTTGAACAAACACCTTACAAAGGTTATATACAGATGGTAAGTAAGCATGTAAAAAGATGATCAACATCATATTGAAGAATTGCAAATTTAAACAACAATGAGATACCACTGGGTACATATTAGAATGGTGAGAATCCCAAACCCTGACTTCACCAAATGCTGGCAAGAATCTGGAGCAACAGGAAATTTCAGCCATTGTTGCTGGAAATGCAAAATATATGGCCACTTTCAAAGCCAATTTGACAGTTTCTGACAAAATTAAATATACTCTGACCACGTAATCCAGCAATTGTGCGCTTTTGTGTTTATCCATAAGAATTGAAAACTTATGTCCACATAAAAACCTGCACAAAGATGTTTATAGTAGCTTTATTTGTAACTGCCACAACTTGGAAACAACCAAGATGTCTTTCAGTTGGTGAATGATTAAATAAACTGAAGTATATTTAGACAATGCAATATTATTCAGTGCTAAAAAGAAGTGAGTATTCAAGCCATAATAAGACATGGGGAAGGCCAGGCATAGTGGCTCACACCTGTCATCCTAACACTTCAGAAGGCCGAGATGGGTGAATTGCTTGAACCTAGGAGTTTGAGACCAGACTGGGCAATGTAGTGAGACACTGTCTATACAAAATGTACAAAAACTCCGCCAGGCATGGTGGTACACACTGTAGTTCCAGCTACTTGGGAGGATAAGGTGGGAGGATAGCTTCAGTTTAAGAGATCAAGGCTGCAGTGAGACAGGATTTTACCACTGTACTACAGCCTGGTGACAGAGCAAGACCTTGTCTTAAAAAAAAGAAAAAAGACATGGAGGGAATTCAAATGCTATCATGTAGTAAAGAAGTCAACCTGAAAGAAGCCAGTCCACATACTGTATGATTCCAGTTGTATGGCATCTGAAAAAGGCAAAACTGTGGAGACTGTAAAGCAATCAGTGATTGTGAGGGATTAGGGGTAAAGAGGGATAAATAGAATGCAGAGAATTTTTAGGGCAGGAAAACCATTTTGTATGTTTACTACTGTGTATTATTCGTTTGTCAAAAACTATAGAAAGTACAACACCAAGAGTGAACCCTAGGTAAACTATGGGTTTTGAGTGATAATAATGTGTCATTGTAGATTCATGGATTGTAACTAAATAGATTGTAACACTTGTGGGGAATGTTGACAGTGGAGGAGGCTGTCCTTGATGCTCAAAGAGCATATAGGAATTCTGGATGTTCTGCTAAATTTTGCTTTGAATCTGAAACTGCTCTAAAAAATTAAGTCTATTAAAAAAATAGTTCATTTGAAATACTTTGAGTGCCTAGAAGGACAGACTCATGTCTTAACCATCTCAGTATCCTGGGGTGAGGATACCAGGATCCTTTGTCTCTCTGTAGGCCATATACTTGTTGCTAGGCAGTTTATCTATATCATATTTTTATTACATATTATAGTTTGTGAAAATGGGTGGAGATTTAAGATAAAGTTGGAATGCAAATGAGGAAAGATATAACTTTGAAAATTAAGAGAAAGGACCTTCCCATTCCTAAATAAATGTGGTTTTGTTGTATTTTTAAAATCATATATATGTTATTATTAAAATACCTTATATTTAGCAAGATAATTGTATAAATTATCTTCTTTAAAATTTTGATGTCATAAATATTTTATACATGTTTTAAAACAGTCCTTAAACAGTATTACATACTTGCATTCCTAGGATAAAACTACTTAATCGTATTTTATGTATTCAATATGCTGGTAAATTTAATTTGAAAGGACTTTATTTGGAACTGTTGTATTCAAATTTTTAAGGCAAAGCAGGCCTTTGTTATACACAATATACTTTTTTTTGTCGCAGAGTGGATATCAAAGATTTTTATAAGGATACTTACATCTTTAAAATATAGAAAACTGTCATGTTTGCTGTGCTTTGAAACATTTACATATGCTATAAGAAGAATAATGTATTATTTGACATTTTCATTGATGCTACCTGCAAAACTTTCTAGACCTAAAAATTATTTTGCTGATATCCTGTTTTGACAACACTATCAATTTTCTACATTGGTTTTACATTTAATTTAATTTAATTTTAGTGATCTCGATTGTACTTTCTGAATCTATTACTTCAGCATTATCTAACAGATTAACATTGTTTTGAGCATAATGTTAATTTTCTTTTTCTCTGTAATTGTTATTTTACTTGTGTTTTCTTTCTTCTATTTTTAATTAGATTTGGAATTGTTTATAAATTTTTCATTGAGTCAATGTCATTTGCACTATTATTTCCATCTTCTTTTTCTTATTTTGTTTTAAATATCTATGTGTTTTTTTCTTTTATAGTTAAATTATTTTTAATTTGAAATAATTTAATGCTATGAATTTGCCTTTAACTAAAGCTTTGACTACATTTCATAAGCTTCAACACATGGTATTCTCAAAAGTTTTGTCTTTTCTTAATTGTCTATAATTTCAAGCTTTTGGAATGTTTTCAGTTTAATTATTTAGGAAGGTTAATTTATTTTTTTAAGTTGTTGAAATTTGGATTAATAACATCTGGTTATATTCCATTATAATCAGAGAATATATACTTAATGCCCTACTGGCTCGCAAATGCCCTACTTGGTTTTCTAAAACAGAAGAATGGAATTTCAGGATTGGCTCACTCTATATGAATTAGGTAAGAGCATTCATCTTACCTATTTTTTACCAGTTTCCTTAAGAATTCTGAATTTAATAGGCAGTGAAATATGAACAGGGACAAGGTCCTTAATTTAAAGGCAGGGTTTATTTTGCAATTCCTTTTGGTACTATTGTTTCTATATGTTGCTTTCCAACAAATCAAGTTCTATATTCTTGGTGCTTCTTATTTCAGCTGATATGTACTTCCTGCTAGATTTGATGTGTTTATTTGGAGCTTGGACTAGCACCTCATGCATTTCTTGATAATCTTGTATTTTTGCTACTGTGGAACTCTTCTAGAAAAAGCCGTGTTCTGAATTGTTCTTTTACACTAAAAGACAAATTATTTTATACCTTTGGGCTAAGCCTAAGGGGCTATTTCTGTCATATTCTGCTTTCAACTTTCATTCACACTATAATGGTCATTATTGTTTTCAATAAGGAACTCTTTTAAATTAATTAATTATCATTTAAACTACCTGCTGTTTGTTTGAAGTGGATAGAACATCAAATGTTTCAGCAAATGGAAAATAAACTATTTCATATTTATGCTTTAATCTAAAAAAATCAATATGAGGTGATAGTGGCAATTTCTATTTCAGAACAGCTTAGAAATTATTATTTTTTCAACATTACAAGGTGAATCAATGTTAATTTGCACCTGAAAACTAAGAATTCTGAGAGCCTTCTTCGTCTCTAGCTAGCTGATCTTCAACCCCAGGTTTAAAAAATAGCAGGAAAAATTTTCACTTTCTGTTGATTGTCACCAGCTAAAATATAGTCAAATATACTCTTGTCAGTACATACCACATCTAAAGAACACTGCTTTAGTATCTATTAAATTGATGATTATAAAGCAAGGATTATTTCTTCATGTTTAGAGAGTAGACTCAGAGTGGAGGAGGAATGTGTGGAAATGAAGATGAATATGCCACTCAGAAATCATGCATCAGCAAAGTAGGCCAAGTTCATTGTGAGATTTTAATAGCACACTATTAATTATGCTTCTCTGTCTCACTACATACTTACACATCCCATATAAGAAATAGAACTTTTTGAGATTTCCTAATATTTTAAAGTGATAAACTGAAATTACCCTTTAGAATGCATAATTGTTAGTAAGAAAAAAAGCTGCTACATTTCTATACTATAAAATGTGTTTTGAACTACAAGCAGACTCTATTTTTTAGCTGTTCTTGTGCATCAGTTAAATTATAAACTTTGATATGTTAATTATTTATCATTTTAAATTATTCATCTTCTAAAATCAAAGAAACACATAACCTATAATTTATTATTCATTTAGCATGAAAACTTGTCTTTATGTGACTGTTTCTCTTCTAGGTACAGAATTTGTGGGTTAGGCACTTTTTAAGAACTGTAAAGCCCATTTACTACAAGCTCAATAACTTGAGGGATATAGTGACAGTAAATCCTAAGGTAGAATAGAGACTCTAAGTGTAATAGACAGACTCTATGTTGGTCCCAAATGGTCTCTACCTCTTGGCATTCACACCCTGGTGTCATCCCTTGCCCTTATGTGCAGACTACATGTGAGAATTCTATTCTGATTATCAGAATACTGTGCAAGTGATGGGATCAGGTTATGTAAAGACTATGGAACCCTATAGGTACTCTTTTTTTTCTGTCTGTCACACATTCCCTCTGATGTCTTACATTAAGGGATAAAAACTGTCATGTTGTAAACAGCCCTATGTTAGAGGCTTGGATTTCTGCCCCACAGAAATTGTGTGTATAGTTCTATTATAAAGACACATGCACATGTATGTTCATTGCAGCACTATTCACAATAGCAAAAACATGATCTCAACCTTGATACCCATCAGTGGTGGACTGGATAAAGAAAATGTGGTACGTATACACCACGGAATACTACACAGTCATAAAAAAGAATGAGATCATGTCCTTTGCAACAACATGGATGGAACCAGAGTCCATTATTCTAAGTGAACTAATTAGGAAAAGAAAACCAATACCACATGTTATTACTTATAAATGAGAACTTAACATTGAGTACACATAAACACAAGGCAACAATAGACACTGGGGTGTACTTGAGAGCAAAGGGTAGGAAGAGGGTGAGGATTGCAAAACTACCTATAAGATACTGTGCTTATTCCCTGGGTGATGAAATAATCTGTAAACCAAACCCCAGTGATAGATAATTTACTTCTGTAACAAACCTGCTCATGTACCCTGAACCTAAAATAGAAGAAAAAATTGTGTGATTTAAAAAATTTTGTTATTTTAGGCCACTAAGTCTTGGGGTAATTTGTTTCACTGCAATAGATAACTAACACTCTAGGCAAAGTATATTATAGCAAATGCAGGGACAGGGAGCTTGGGATTCTAAAAACTCTTGTAATTCTATAAATAAACCTGCTATCACTGTGGTATGTGTAAGAGTTGAGTGGTCTAATGGTCTTTTATGTTGGTTCCCATTCCTGCAAGTATTTTCTGCTATATTAAATCCATTCATAAAACACTCTGAATTTTTCCTCTAAAATACTTGGAGTGAATGAGATGGTCAAGTATTAAAAGACCACTGCCAACCTTTAAAAAAAATCCTGTATAAGAACAGCAATATTTTATAAGCACTTATGTAAATCACCTTTGCTGTTTAGAAAATCAAGATATTATCTCCAATATATTCCTGTAAAAAGATTTTCCTGCTAAAAAGAACTTTAGAAAGTTTCCTTTGCCAACATTCTATTTCTCCCATCATTTCTTATTATGAGAGATAATAATCATACCTCATAATCTAGGACAATACTCCCTATAACATAAATCATTGTAATATTAAAACTTAATATTTATTGCCTGTTCTATCTTGCTGCTGACAGTTCTATTAATGCTTCACTTAGCAAGTCAAAAAGCGATACCTCAGTACTATATAGTATTAGAGAAGATTGCAAAAACTCTTTATACACAAATCAGCTGAAAGCATAACTTAACTGTTATAGCACAAGAAGATTAAACACATGGCCATAAAAATCCCTGCAATCGTGGTAACTGGAGTCGAGGTTGCCTCTATTGCTTTAATAAACCCTTTAAGTATGTTTTCAATCTCTCAACAGTTCCTGACAAATCTTGTGGGCTGTTGTTGTGAATCTGCCTACCTCAAAAGTCCAGATGGAGAATATTTCATGTGGCTTATTATTTCTCTGTGTTCCTAGTCTAGGAGAGAAGCGAGTATACTGCTTGTTACTGTTGCTTAATACCTTATTAGTTGAAGATGGATTTGTACTTTCAGCCTTTAGCCACCTAATTTCCTGTTACGGAAGATAAAAATTTTCTTTTTGCAAATGATGAATGAGGTGATTATATTTCACAAATTTTAAGGCTACGGACCATTAACTGAATCACTCTGAGCACTTATCATTTTACCCATATGTATGTAAAATGAAAAGAGAGGGTTGGGTTGTTGTAGTATCTGACTATTGCCGCAAAAAATCCCTCACATAAACTCCACGTGAAAACTTTATTTGGGCAGCCATAAGGCTGAAATACCACTATAAAGCATTAATTCTTTCTGAATGGAATTAGGTGAATTAGGCTTATAGTGAAATTTGGATTTGAAGTAGTTACATTCTCTTTATTCTTAGGATCTTTGATAGAGTAAAAACTAGAAAATTGTTACAAACCACAGTAGGAGGGAATAAATTGATGAGTATACTTGTTCAGCTGTGTATGTCGTTTTATTGCCGATTTATGAAATTAGACAGAAAACAACAACATTGGAACATTAAGAAGAAATGGATTTATTAGGATACCTTTCTTACTGGGTATTCCAAGAGAGAGAATTTTGCTCCAGTCTGTTGAGCATTGACTCTAATTTCTAATTAGTGATTATGGCTTGACTTTTCCCAATGACAACGTAAGTCAGACAATATAAACAAAATAATTGTCAAGGTGTCTGTTAAGGAATCCAAATTCCAGAAGTCACCACACCTACAACATTAAGCCTACCACTTCTTAATCCTAGAGTTGTTTTTTCTTCCCCCATGGGATCATAAAACCCAGACACAATGTAAATGAGTTTACAAACCTTTAGGCTGATTACAATAACATCAGCTGGAAAAATAAGAAGACTTCAGCCTCCGAGAAGTTTCTGTCTTCCTTTATTGATAATGCTGGTCCATCCTTTTGTGCTCTCATCCCAGGTGGAATTAGCTTACTTCATTAACACATGAGTTTTCTCATAATAACATCACTAACATTAAAAGGGGCTTTCATTCCCAGGAGATGATTGGAGCGCTGGTATAGGCAGCCCTAGCCAGACATGCTGCTCCTTTGCATTGAAAACCAGTTGGACACTTAATGTGCAGAATGTTGCCGGCTCTAACCTCTTCCTCTTTATCCCTTTGTTTTACTGTGTCTCACTGACTTAACAGATCTTTTATTTATTTAGTAGACCTATTATACTGCTTTTATCTGATGTGTGCAATTTCTAATAATTTCTACCAACATTTAGGGGTCTTAAATTTCTTAATTTGCTGATTATTAGATTTCCTAGGTTTCTTAAAAGGTGCTAGTTTAGGTTAAAATGATATATCAAAAAAGATTTTAGGATGGACATGGTGGCTCATGCCTGTAATTCCAGCACTTTGGAGGACCAAGGCAGGCACATTGCCTGAGGTCAAGAGTTTAAGACCAGCCTGGCCAACATGAAGAAACCCTGTGTCTACTAAAAAATACAAAAAACATTAGCCAGGTATGGTGGCACATGCCTGTAGTCCCAGCTACACAGGAGGTTGGGGCACCAGAATCGCTTGAACCTGGGAGGCAGAGGTTTCAGTGAGCAGAGATGGTGTCACTGCTCTTCCAGCTGGGGCAAAAGAGTGAGACTCAGCCTCAAAAAAAAAATAAATAAATAAATAAAAAGATATTAGAGAATCCTATCATCCTTTCAGTTTACAGAATAGGATAGAACAAATCTAGAGAGACTTATTTTTTGCTGTTGCTTTTACTAATAAAATTGAATTATAGAACATCCATTAAAAGTTTTGAAAAGTTTACTTAAATAATCTGCTGACTCCATGGGGCATTCCTCTTCTGGCTGGGTGGAAACCTGCTATGGTAGAGTAAAGGTAGATTAGAGAACTGTTGCAAACCAGCTGTCCAGGCTGTTCAAACCTGGCACCAAGAGGCTTTGGGCTTTTGCCTCTTTCCAGGAAGCAATGTCAACAAGGAGATCAGGCCAACAAAGAGGACATAAGACATCTTAAGGGTTGAAGATGTTCTTAAACACCAAGACTTAGAGTCACATTCTTAAACATAACCAAGCTAATCAAGTAACCAACAGAAACAAAAATAATATCAAAAGCCTTCCTTCACTTCTTTTGATTCTACTTAAGTTTTTATTTAATGCCTCCCATAAGGTGGTCTTTTCAATGTCACCTGTTGTGGGACTCTATAAGCCCCACACTTCTGGTTCCAACACCTGGTCTGTCTTGATCTCCTGGGAGCTTAGTTTTTGCCTGTGCTAGACGCTTATTTTTTCATATTTTAATAAATGTTTATTTATATCTAAATTACTATGGGACATATTCTTGTATTTTAGTTTTTCCCCTACCTCTGAATACCCAGAACCAAGTAATCTTTATTTAATTTAGGAGCTGAAAAGCTTCTTTGAAAGTCAAAAATGCTCCAAGAACTGTTGAATATAGTATGTTTCTTCTGAAAATTTAACAAAGCTTGAAATACATACCCAGACTTTTCTTTACTAAGTAAAATATGAGAAACAACAAAAAATTATATCTCTGGCCGGCCAAGTTTTCTCAGTTTATAACTTACTTTTATTAATCAATAAATTATTGAGAATTATATTAAATCTGAATAGAAACTTGGTCACATTAGGATCTTTTACAGGAGATGTAACAACAATATGACATAATTCAACAAAACAATAAGAACTTTTCCTTATGAATTGTTTACTTAGCCCTGTATTAGATCCTAAAGAGATTTAAGTGATTTCCCATACACTGTGCACAATATTTTTAATATATTATCTAACTGAGACCTCACAATCAGCATATGTATTTGAAGGGTGAGACTGAACTGAAAATAAAATGAGTTTACTTGCTCAGTTAGTAAGAAAATTTGAAATTAGATTTGTCTTCCTTCAAAGTATATATACTAAGGGCTACTCAGTTCTGCCCTCAATGAATTTTATCTTTTGTTTGAAATATCTTGCAAAGGGTAGGAGATCAGTAAATGTTTATTTAATAAATAAATGAAATTACCTTACGTATAATTGGATTTTTCCCAGGGTTCAAAGACTAGTTACGTAATACCGAGCCCTGCCCTAAAATATGCACTTCTCACCACCTTAACTTTAAGTCTGAAGGTGAGTTAGAGGATCAAAATGTTAAAATTCACCAATTATTTCTTGGTAAGAAGCTAATTTGCTAAGGGCAATACATGTTTATAAAAAGAAATGACATTTTTTGGCTAATAACCAGAATATATCAAATAGGATTAAAGATTAAAAATATTCACTATGGAATTGCTATATCAAATGACATTCTCAGTTTTAAGCTAGTTTTAGTCATAATTATTTTGTGAGAAAGTATTTTAGAAGTTCTATGTCTCAGGCAAATGAAATGCTGAGATGTTATAAATTTGGTTCCCCTAAAAATTTGCAAATCAAGGACAGAGTCTTTCCAGCCTCTTTATAAGATAAAGGAATAGACATCTAGCCAGAAATTAAGACACTTGACAAAATATTGGTCAAATAATTCATACTAAAGGTCATGACTAGTGTAGTATTTCCTAGTATGTTGAAATTCATATAGTTCTCTAGAAATTTTGAGTTACAGGAGACAAGTGTGGATTAACTTCCTTTGAGATAAAATTAATCATTTTTAAAACATTTCCTATGCTTAATGGGGTTGGCGGAATAATGGCCACCAAAGATAGTGTAATCCCCAGAACCTGGAAATATGTTACCATATATGGCAAAAGGGATTTTGCAGATGTAATTAAGTTAAGGATGGTCAGACAGGGAGATTAACCTGGATTATCTAGGTAGACGGAATGTAATTACAAGTATCTTTATATATTAAAGCAGGAGGTAGGAAAGTCAGAGTCAGAGAAGAAGTCTGAGGTGGAAACAGAGTTGGAGTGATGTGGGGCATGAATCAAAGAAGGCTAAAGTTCCTAGATGCTTGGAAAAGTCAAAGAGATGAATCCTCCCTTAGATATTCCAGAAGGACTGCAGCCCTGACAACACTTTAATTTTAGCCCAGTGACACTTACTTTGGATTTCTGACCTTCAGAACTGTAGAAAAACAAATGTATGTTGTTTCAGTCACAATTTTGAGTTAATCTGTTATATTAGTAATAGAAAACCAATAGGTTTCTTACAGGAGGAATTAGGCTGCTGCATTACTAGGTCTTTAACCAAATCACACCTCCAGCCCCAAAATGTCTCTGCACTCTGTACCCTTTGAGGGGGAGATGGATGAGACTTTATTCACTCTGTGATGGACAATTACTTTTAGATGGGTGATCAGTTCTTTCTGGTTTGACCAAAACTTTCTAGATTTTGTTTTTTTATTATTATTAATTTTTAATTTTTGTGTGTGTGTGTGAGACGGAGTTTCACTCTTGTTACCCAGGCTGGAGTGCAATGGCGCGATCTCGGCTCACCGCAACCTCCACCTCCTGGGTTCAGGCAATTCTCCTGCCTCAGCCTCCTGACGCCTGTAATCCCAGCACTTTGGGAGGCCAAGTCGGGTGGATCACGAGGTCAAGAGATTGAGACTATCCTGGTAAACATGGTGAAACCCCGTCTCTACTAAATATACAAAAAATAGATTTTAGTGTTGAAAATCTCAGATCCTGGAAACTCCTTTAATTTCAGACAATGCATGACAGTTATTCATCTTAAACTAAATTGAATTTCTAGATGAGTGAAGCTGTGTCCTCACGAGTAAAACAGTGAGAGAACCAGCTGATTTGTTGAGGGTCTGGGATGTGCTATATAGAAAAATGGCATTTTTCAGATGGACTGTTTATTAAAGCATTCAGAAAGAAATCGCTTTCGAAAATTCCTTAGGAAGGTTCCAGGTTGAAGACAGACATAGCGTCTCTTAGCAAGTCTGACACTGACAGGTTTTCTCCCAGAGCTGTGACAGACTGCTCTTTCTTTGGTTAAGCCCCAGAAGGAATTAGCTTGTTTTTAGGCATCATGTGGTATGAAAATCACATAAAACTGGATTATTGAGTAGTCTCAACTCAGTGTGGGTGCAAACATTAAACAGTTTATTTTTCTACAATCACTCTTTTCAACTGTGATCTATCAAAATGTCCTTACTGACATCTCTGGCAGATTACATTACTTTTTAGCAACTGCTTATTTGAAGTCCACTTTAATGTGAGACTTTTGTGCCACTCTATTTAAATATTGTTTGTTCATTTAGCCTTGAGCTGAGAACCTGCCTACTGCTGGAAGTTAGAGAGTGGAGAAAGAGGAGGACATCTTCTGCCTCTGAAATGTTCTCTCCCTTTCTCCTTGGGGGCTCCCTGTTACCTATGTGCTGGTAAAATGAGGAAGGAGATAGAAAGAAATGAATATCTCCATTCATTTGGCTGCTGTGTAGTTGACTTTCTCTCAGTAGTGACCACTTCTCTGGCTAGGAGGCTTAGCCTCTCATGTGCTTTTGGAGAGCATTAAATGTGAATTCATCTGAAGGCCATGATGAACCTCCCCACTTCCTTCAGATCCATCAGGAGCTACACATTGTCATCAAGAGTGAGCCTCACAGCTTTCTTGCCACTTGGGCTCTTTGGCCAAGTGGACAGCCAACATGGGCAAGACACTGACTAGATGGCTTCTGCTCTGCTTCCTTAGTGGGGTCCTCTTGACTTCTGGGAAATAAGCACCTTGAATACCCCAAACTGTGAGACAACAGGCTGCTCCAAGTTTTGTCTTCCCCTGCCTTGACATCCTCTTCCAGTTCTCAGAACTAGCTCAGCAAGGTGAATGCTTAAACAGCGAATTGGAAACCCAGTTCTGGCCCTCCATTCTTAGCTCTCCCAGTATCTGAAAGTGGTTTTCATGGAACTCTAATTTCGTTCGGTTTGTCGTGGGAAATCATGTAATCTCTCTCCAAAAACACTATTTTCTTAGAGACTTTTTCCCCTTCCTTCTGCAAACGTCTGTTTACAAGAATTGGGGCTAAGCTGGGAAATGGAAGGAAGTATGGGAGGATTCACTGTGGCCAAAATAGCTACAGTAACTTTTAGTAAACCTAAAGTAGGGGTTTAGAATGTAGGGAACACCTCTGTTTCCATCTTTGATAATAAGTAATTAATTATGGTATAAACATATATCATTACATAATAAGGATCTTTTTTAGTTGGACAGAATGTTCCCTGAACAAAAGAAACAGAGAGAAGACAGATGCATGGCTCACATGGCCTGTTCACTCAGGGCACATCCTCATTTGGTGGAACAGGAGGCAGAACTAGCTACTATTTATACTGACCTTGTTTGTTCATGTGAGCATGCATATTTAAATTTATTTAAGTTATATACATGTAGAACATAAATGGACCATAGTATAAAAATGGTCTTTGCACAGACCAGAATGGGAGAACTTTGGAAAGCTGTCATAAAATGTATACTTTTTGGGTTTATTGAAATGTTTAGCCTGGCGTGGTGGCTCACACCTGTAATCCTAGCACTTTGGGAGGCCAAGGCTGGTGGATCACCTGAGGTCAGGAGTTCAAGACCAGCTGGCCCAAATGGTGAAATCCCATCCCTACTAAAAATACAATAAAAAAAAATTAGCCAAGCCGGGCGCAGTGGCTCACGCCTGTAATCCCAGCACTTTGGGAGGCCGAGGCAGGTGGATCACGAGGTCAAGAGATCCAGAGCATCCTGGTCGACATGGTGAAACCCCGTCCCTACTAAAAATACAAAAAATTAGCTGGGCATGGTGGCGCGTGCCTGTAATCCCAGCTATTCAGGAGGCTGAGGCAGGAGAAATGTCTGAACCCAGGAGGCGGAGGTTGCGGTGATCCGAGATCGCACCATTGCACTCCAGCCTGGGTAACAAGAGCGAAACTCCATCTCAAAAAAAAAAAAAAAAAAAAAAATTAGCCAAGCGTAGTGGAGCATTCCTGTACTCCCAGCTTCTCTAGAGGCTGATGCAGAAGAGTTGCTTGAACCCAGGAAGCGGAGGTTGGAGTGAGCTGAGATCATGCCATTGCACTTCACCCTGGTGACGAGCAAAACTCTGTTTCAAAAAGAAAAAAAAAAAGAAATGTTTAAGTAAGAGAGTGATAACAAATACGAAAATATGTGTAAATAATTTCAAAAAACTTACAAGGATCAAAAAGACTGTGGGATACTCTAGAAGGCAAATAATGTAGTTCCTTTTCTTAAAAACCCCTAAAAAATGGAATTTGGCAAAACACAAATGGAAGACAAACTTGTGGATTAAAAGAGAGTTAAGAGATACATTAACCATTTGAAATGTATAGACTGTTATATTTTTTTTGTAAATTCAAGCAAACCGTAAAGTTAAACAATTTATAGTGTAATTAGAGAAACCTAAACTCTGGCATATTGTTATATAATATTTAGAAATCATTTTGTTAATTTTTTCAAAGGTGGAACAATAGTATTCTGTTTGTATTTTCAAAATGAATCTCCATTTTTAAGAAAAAGCCTGAAAATGTTCGTGGACAGAATCACAAAATGTCTTGCATTTGCTTGAAAACAGTCAGGGTAGCGAAAGGTTTGGGATAAAGAAGGAAAAATATTACTGAGTTGTTTGGATAGGTACTTGGTGGTTTTTTATGCTATTCCTATTTTTGTTCCTGTTAGAAATTTTCTCTAATAAAAAGTTAAAAGTACATTTATAAGAACAATTTTATTATGAAAATGCAAATTTCTAAGGATTTTCCCCTTTGTAATCTTCCTGAATGTTGTGAGTTTCCCACTGTTATAGGGCTGCTAATTCTGAACTTTTTGACATGTAGTTTTCAGGTGTATTGATTGATCACAAAAGAAAATCAATAGTTCTATACCCCTAGAATAAACAATCTGGGTACAGAGGAATAATGACTAGCTAGTCATCTGGACCTCTTTCTTTCTTTTCTACCAAAATGCTAGAAACATATACAGTATTTGGTAAGCACTGATATATAGTGGAATACCATGCAAACCAGAATCATTTATGTGAGAAATTTCTACATCATTCCAAGACTCTTGGAGACTCAAGACAATCATTTTGTTTCTGTAAAATGTAGGATGAAATTAGAGATTGTACATGAATTCAGAATCCCAGATTTGCCATCTTCTAAAATTCATCACATTCTTCATTAAACCAGAGTCTTATTGTATTATAAAGCTATAGTTCAATGTACTAAAGTGAGAATATGTAATTTAGTGTAGATTAAGTGGGTCTAAAAAGGTAGCTTTTTTGATTCCCTGAAATATCACTGTTTAATAATGATAAATATTTCTAGCTTAATTAATCATCTTGCTAATTTATTCCAGCCTAATCCTGTATTTTTTAGTGATATTAAGGATGAGCATGTCAGAAGGATTTAAATAGAATCCACTGGGAATCACACTTAAAAACATGCAAATTGATTTTAAACTCATTTTTTCTCCACATTCCGTGGGTCTTAATTTGCTGTTCATGAATCAATATATTTAGCAAAGACTAGAAATTAACTTTCAACAAAGTAACTAATAATATAAAAATAATTTTGATTTATGTCACCTAAAAATATCACGTTGTGTATATCTAAGCATAATTTTTTTCTATAAATACTCTAGAATGTTTTTTTCTCAAACATTGTCTTTAAGATTATTCCAAATATGTTAATAGTTACACAGGAACTATGATAAAGAGGCTTACTGGTGAAATATGCTTATGACACACTATGATATATTCCTCTCTGGAAGTTTTGGAACATGTTAGCATGATAGAGTATCTGATAAGTCCTCTACATATTTATCTGAAAACTTTTCAAGCTTATTTCATGTTATAATTTTTTGAAATTCATATTAATATATTTCACAGCACTAATGTTCATAGATCTCAATTATAAGACATTCCTTTGAAATATTTTTTCTAATAAGAGCAGAGTTTCAAAATAAATGCCTCATTTATTTCAATATATGAATAGAAAATAGGAAGTTTTAAAAAATAAGGTTGTATAAAATGATCTGTACCCAACAAGAAGAATGTATTATATACACTTAGTATATTCTATATACTCTATTTCTTATACACAGGGATAGACCTTAACTGTAGCTAGAATTGTTCAGTGTTATTTTAGGAGTCATTTTGTAGAGCAGGTGAGAGAAGAAATAAAGGAATGAATTAAAATAGGGTAGTAGTGATGAAGAAGGAAATGTGAAAGTGAAAGTATTTATTTTGTCTGTTCATTTTTTTTTCCCCAAGATGGAGTTTCACTCTTCACTCTCTTGTACAGGCTGGAATGCAGTGGTGCAATATCAGCTCACTGCAACCTCTGCTTCCTGAGTTCAAGTGATTCTCCTGCCTCAGTTCCCCAAGTATCTGGGATTACAGGATGAGCCACCACACCTGGCTATTTTTTTTTTTTTTTTTTTGTATTTAGTAGAGATGGGATTTCACCGTGTTGCTCAGGCTAGTATTGAACTCCTGACCTCAGATGATCCACCTGCCTCTGCCTTCCAAAGTGCTGGGATTACAGGCATGAGCCACCACACCCTGCCTGAATTTGAAAGAATTTAATAGGTAACCCAGTAGGATTTAGTAACAAAAGGTTATGGGAATGAAAGAGATTACCTGTGATTGGATAGTCATTGGTGGCACAAATGCAAACATGAATATAGGAGAGGGGAAGATTGAGTAGGAAGATGACGAGTTCTGTTTGTGACTTGGTGGTACTGAGTTATCTCTGTAATAGGAGCAGATGTACAAAAGCAGTAGGAGTATATGTAAAAAGATCAGGGGAAACAGGGCTCAAGCTAGGCAAGGCATTATCAGCATATAGGACATAGTTGAACATATGAAATCAGATAGCATCATTCAGGAAGGGAGCCTTGGATCAGAACAATGTAGAGTTTAAAATCATGGGCCATAACACTTTAAAAGGCGATGATGTACAGAAAGATCTGAAGAGAAAACAGGAAATAATAAAAAAAAAAACCAGATCTGTTTGGGGACACCTACAACATGTTGTTCAAGGACACCAAGCAATGACTATAGAAAGTTTTAAGAAGAAGGTACTTATTATCAGCAAATATAAAATATAGCAAATGAGCTTGAAGAGAGGAATACCGGTAAACAATTTATACTAAACTTGGCATTTGAGAGGATTTGAAGTTTTCTGTTTGTTTGTTTGGAAATGGAGTCTTGCTCTGTTGCTCTGGCTGCAGTGCAGTGGCATAATCTAGCTTCACTGCAACCTCCACCTTCCAGGTTCAAGCGACTCTTGTGCCTCAGCCTCCCAAGTAGCTGGGATTATAGGCACTCACTGCCATGCCTGGCTAATGCTGTATTTTTAGTAGAGACAGGGTTTCACCATGTCAGCCAGGCTGATCTCAAACCCCTGACCTCAGGTGATATGCCTACCTTAGCCTCCCAAAATTCTGGCATTGCAGCCATGAGCCACATGCCCAGCCAGATTTGTAATTTAGTAATTACATTTTCAAAATTATTTGGTGACAGAAGCTTAGTTTTAAGGGTTGAGAAAACATGTAGTAGAAAATGGATTCTTTCGAGAATCATAAATGTCTTGAAGAGAAAAAGATCAGCTGTACTGTGGGAGTAGAGAAGGTAGACCTTTAAGTTTGTTTATAGGCATTGTTTATAGGAGACAATGGAGGTGGCACAGAATAATGAATCCTAGGGAAATCAGAAGGGAATAGGATTAAAAACATAATAGTTAAATCAGAACTAATATAGAAATAAATCCTTAGAAGACTAGAAGAAAAGTAAGGTGTACAATATTTTGGAATCAATTTACTTGATGATTTAGGAGGCAGATTTTGGGTCAAAGGGAGAAAGCTGAGGATCAAAAAGAGTAAAGAAGATTTGGGATTGTTGTTTAAGAGAATGGTAGGGAATGTCTTAACTGGCTGATTCTTTTTTTTTTAAATTTTTTAAATTTTTATTGCATTATAGGTTTTGGGGTACATGTGCAGAACGTGCAAGATAGTTGCATAGGTACACAAATGGCAGTGTGTTTTCTGGCTGATTCTTGAGTGACTTTTCTGTCTTCCTGTTGGGGAAAAATCAGTGATTCCAATGCAGTATTTTACCTATTTCCTCTTTTGTGCTTTGAAGTTTCTTAATATATTGCTATTTTAGGTATTTAGATATTTTGCCTTCATTGCCTTCATTTTGATGTTGGCTTGTTGACTTTTTTTTTTCCTTCTTACCTGTCTTTGCTATAATTCCATATGTAGTCTGCTGCTAGAATAAACAACATATACGTATAGGTATGTCTGTAAAGAAACAATTAGAAAGTGAAAATCACAACAAGGGCTCTTTATTAGAAGAAGCGAATTTGTCATTTATTGTGAAAGAGTCATATAATCAATAATATTTTGCAAACATCTCACAGAAAGGTAAATTTCTTTATCTTTTTTATTAATAAAAAGGTATTAATCTTTATTTTCTGTTATATTTTATTATTTACTCAGGAACTTTTTAAATGTATTCCCAAATAAATATGGTATCTCCTTCCTTGGATACTGTCTTTCCTTAAAAATAAATCTTTATGAGAGTTTACAGCACCTTACATTTTTATATATTCCTTAATAATTTACTTCTGTCTTTCCACAAGAATGTTAACGTCTAGAAGGTAAGTGCTTACTGAAAAAGATTAGGTAAATATTTATCACCTAGTAGACCTTAGAAAATATTAGCCTCTTGTTTCTTCTCTTCTTTCCTCCTTCCATTTTACCCTTCTGTAGAGGGCTAAACATGGCATCTGTTACACAGAAGTGCTGGTACTCCTCTTTTAAATTAAAATGATAGAGTTAGATTTTTCTAGAGTGGACTATGTTTTTGGAGAAGCTACTGCTAGCTTGCCTCTTAAAGTTATCATCTATTAGCCTTTATTTTTCATATATCTCTCTCTCTCTCTCTCTGAATCTGTCTTTCATCTATTTATCCATCCAACCATCTATCATTTTCTTTGCTGGCTTCTAAACATTTTTTTTGCGGCATATGGGGGTATTTTCTACCTCATGAATTTTTGTAGAAGGAGAACCCACTTCCCATTAACTAGGTTGAATATGCCAGATACTCATTTTTACAGTTCTTTGACATCTAGCCTAGAAAGAAGGCTTCAGATCTAGTCCAATCTGACACCTTGTAAATATTGTTATTAACCAATACCAGGGCTGAGCGTCTATTCCAGCTTGGGGATAGTAATGATAGTAGCAATATTCAGTTTCTAGGGTTGGCCATGACTCTGGTTCTAGCCCCATGCCTGGTTCTCTGTACCATCAGAGGATTGCTAGGATTCAAACCGATACTGCTTGGGATGTTCTCACTGGACTGGTGTCGTATATGTTTTTTTTTTTTTTCTGCACAACTTTCTTATTCTTGTCCATGCTTCTCAGGCTGATTCTTGAATCTTCCTCGCAATGTAGTGAGCCATACAGTGTTGGTTTTCTTTTTTTTCATTATTTTTAAAACCCAAGTTAATAAGAATTGATTTCTAATACTCATTGTAAGTAACCCATTGATATATCAGAGTGCAGCATCATTTTTATTTTACTTTATTTTGTTTGTTTAAAAGGACTTGGTCTTTTGATAATTTGATATGCTTCAGTATTTTACCCATCCAATTTGGTATATGACCAAAGATTTTATTTAATATTATCTCCAATATGAGGGAAATAGTGTCCTTGTGTGCAGTATTCTACAAAAGCTCGACATGGTTTTAACCACAAAATATATCAAAGGTATACATTTCCAAATTCAGTTGTTTTTGTTCATTGTTAATTTTAGTATGTCATTAATAAAAAGCCAGGTGATTTTTAAACACAATTTTGTAGAATTAATTAGGACAAATTATAGTTCATTTCAACTATCCTAATTAATTTTTACTTGTGCTATAGTGTTAAAATACTTTTTGGGCATTTGGCATGCACTCTTTGCAAAATGAGGAAATATAACCTTATCACCAGTTAACATATCAAATGTCTAACTAAATTTAGCTGAGACTTGTCCTATTATGTAAGTTCCCACTTATCCAAGTTGACTCCCATTAGCAACTGTGCCATAATGGCTTGTGGGAAGACTGAACAGAAAATTGAATTAATGCAAGCCATTTCTCAATCATTTCTCATTCTCATAAAATGATTAAAGCTGATGTAAGAGGGCTCATTAAAACGGAAAACATTAAGCTCATTAAAAAGCCATTAAACCACTCACTTCTCTGATTTATTTTATCATAACCTTATTTAGCCATTGTTTAAAAGTCACTGCACCCCAAATTTCTTTCTTATTATTGGGGAAATGTTATCCGAAATGCATACTCTGGCTATGTGGCCATTTCAAGATCAAAATCACTGGGTGTTATTCTTGCTTTATCTGTAACTCTTTGATGCCAGCATCTGTCTACAGAAACTAGAAATCAGCTAACAATAGTCAATTGGGATGGATTTACCTTTCCATATTTATTTTAGCTATATTTAATCTACACTAAATTTCTTAATATTGTAATTTTGCATTGTTTAAACTTGAAGCCAAATTCCTACTTATATAAGCAAAGTGAATGTCCATTAGTCAGTGTATGATAATAGTGTGATTTTTTTTTGTTAAATAGCAATAATTTTTATTGCCAAACCAAATAAAAGATCTACTCTGGGAAAAATACATCTTCATGAGAGATTTCAGCTTGAGCTTTAGCTATGATACAATTCAGATGCTAACAGATTTTCTGTTTCTCCTTAAAAATATTTCTTTAATATGTATTCACAAGAATAGACCTGAATAAAACTAATTTAATTTTTAAAATGACTCGGTACATATTAGAATTCATATAAAAGAGAAATATATTAAAGGTATACTTGTATTAGAAAAAATTACATTAGCTGAAGCAATAGCCAAGCCCTGACACTGGTTTCGGCAGCCTTTGTCCGTCTTGTAATTCCGTTTCTGAAAGGTGGTGGACATGGTGATGTTCTGACCACACTCCCCTTTGAGGAAGGACTCTTGTCCTCCAAAAGTGACTGAAGCAGGTATTGAGAGGAGCAGTCATTTTGATATAATGCAGACAACTCTGAATAGGCCATTTGTGAACTTTGTAGCTCCTAGAGAGGTATATAAAGTGCCAGAATCTCAGCTTCAATTTCTTCCTCTGCCCCATCTTGTTTCCTTTTCCTCTCTTCCAAAGGTGTTGATCCCAAAGGATTAGCCCTTGCTAATAAACATCCTATTCACTAAACTCAATCTGAGAGTCAGCTTCACAGAAAACCCAATCTGTTTTGGGGACTATATGGTCTCCCATATTTCTGAGAAGAAAAAGAGAGAGATGGACAAGGCATACGGGTTATCAAATGCCAGCACCCAAAAGATACATATCATTTCTGTTCACAGGCTATTGGGCAAAATGACTCATAAGGCACCAAATGAACTGCGAGCCAGACTGTAGAAATGTGGGGAAACAGAACACTTTGACTACAGTCTCTACCACAATACCCAAACTCAAATGCAATTATTGATACAGTGAAACATTAATGATTGTCATGATTGCAGAACCATTTTTATTTATAGCCAAATCTTTTTGATTTTCATTTAAAATATTTTTGTCCATTTCTTCTTTGATAACTTGACTTATTCATTGTCTATTACATATTTTCTATTACAATAATTCTACTACAGTTTTGACCTATGAGTGAAGAAAAGCTGAAAGGAAAACCAAGGACTTGATTTTTTTCTATATTAAGGAATCGCCTCATTGGTTGAGATTACAGCTACATAGAATCCCCATTTGATATTTTGTTAGAGTATGCCCTCCCTCTGCCAAATCAGTGAACCAAATTTTGTGTTTGTGGCATAGGCAAAATAATAAGTACAATCATACTGAATTTAATAACAGAGGAAACAAACATGATAAATATGAGGAATTAACTAACTGTGTGATAAGCCACAATTATAAAGGTAGGTGTTATCATTATCCTCATTTTATAAGGAATAATAGAGTCATTGAGAAATTAGAAAACTTGTTCAAGGCCACTACCTAGTCAGGATAGCTGGGGCTAAAAATCTATATCCAACTGGCTCCAAAGCCTGTGTTCTTAACTACTGTACTAAACTTGTGGAGACAGTCACTCCCTGAATGTTTTTCTCCAACATTTTGTCTCATTAATTCCTCACCTTATTTTAGATAAAGGAGGGGGCAATCGGTCAAATAATATCCTGTGGCTCAATTATCCCTATATATAACATATATGTATATATATTTATGTTTCATTGGTACTCTAATTTTGCTTTGTGGAATAGATGCTGTTTTCAGATAAAGTCGTCATATAGTTAAATGCCATTAAACACCGCATATATGTCAAAATATCTAAACTCAAAACTATGGACTGTGAGTTAACTTAGAAAATGCATTAGTCTAGAAAAATACCTGCAAAGTAAACAACATGCTGATTTTCCCTATTCAAATGAATCTAGAGTTGTTGCTCATGAAGTTTGTTTTATGTCCTGGAGTAATTTGGGATATCCATCATATGATTTCAGTTTTACAAATGAAATAACACTGATACTGGTATTCGATTTTACTGATGTTATACTGATACTGTCACTGATGTTAGTAACACTAATGCTGATGTTTCTGTGTAAAATACAAGGAGTTTAATTGCATGTCTAAATAAATTAAGGTGCATTTCTTAATTTGAATGATTAAAAAACAAACTTGCAGTTTGAAGAAAAGTTTATGCAAAGAGGTTGAAAATCATTTGGAAAGTCCTAGAACACCACAGGTGGATCTGCCTCAAGGATAATTCAGCATAACTAAACTTAGATGCATAAAAATCAGACACCTAATCATTAGTTTTTAAGGATAGATTTTTAGAATCAAGAGATGTGTATACTCCAATTTTTCTGATCAGTGCACTCTCTTTGTATAAATCTACATGGAAGTTTGAATATAATCAAAAGTTGGTCTGGTGAACATGTATAACATAGAGAAATCAACTAAATGATATTAATGGCTCTCATTGGCTAATATCACTTAATGAATCCAATTCTACCTTTACCCCCGTAGATATGCTGACTCCTATTCAGGTCATCCTCTTCCTGGAACTAGGCTAGAAACACTGTTAAGGCTAGCTTCTTTTATACTCCACTTCTAGGCCCCATTGCTTTCCAACCACATACATACAAACATACGTGTTCATACAAAGTGTTAACCTCCATTTGAGTGTGTTCATGATTTCAAATTAGTTAATCTAAACTCTTCTGGAAGGCATTCATTCTCTTCAAAGTTTCAATGCATAATTCTTCTTTGAGCCATTACATGTTAGTGTCATAGTTAAATTGATATTACGTATATCCAACATTTATAAACATTTGTGCTAATGCATCTTGCAAGCAGTAGAGCAAGAATTCAAACTTACCATTTCTAATGACCATAAGTAATCACTTAAAAATTTTACAGTACTACATCACCATTCATTTTATACCCTCAAAGTCATTTATACCCTCAAGTATATTTTCTTAGTTATTTTAATTTTGTTTTTAATTAACACATGATAAATACACATATTTATGGGGTACAATGTGATGTTTTTAGACCTATATAAATTGTGTAAAAATGAAATTGAGGTATTTAGCATAGCTGACACCTCATATACTTATACTTTCTTTGTGGTAAGAACATTCGGAGTCTTCTCTTGTAGCTATTTTGAAATATACACAATACCTAATATTATATTTCCTTGGTTTTAAATTTATAAAAGAACACCATATTTTTGGCCTGTTTTTCTCTTTTTAAAAACAATAGTTTTAGACTTATGGAAAATTTATGACAATAGTAAAGAGAGTTCTGGTATACTCTGCAACCAGCTTCTCCTGTTATTAACATTTTACATTAGTGTGATGCCTTTATTACAACTAATAAACCCACATGAATACATCATTATTAACTGGAGTCCACATTTTATCAAGGTTTTCTTAATTTTTACCTACTTTTTTTGTAACCAAAGGATACCGTCAAAATTCCCCTATTATCTCTTTAGGCTTCTCTTGGCTGTGATAGTTTTTCAGACTTTCTTTGTTTTTGAGTATACTTGATGATTTTTGAGGAGTACTGGTAAGGTAGTTTATATAATGTATTTTATAGAATTTATTGAGATTTATCTGATATTTTTTCAAATGTTTATACTGAGAATATGAAGTTTCAGCAGAAATACTACAGAAGTAGAATGTCATTCTCCTTACTTTACATTAAGGTTGCATATGATCAACATGATTTACCCCTGTTGATGTTAACCATGATCACCTTAAAAATTTGACAGTGTTTGTCTTGTTTCTCTACTATAAAATTACTCATGCTTCTCATTTTCACGCTGCGATTTTTGGAAAGAGGTCATTCTGAAAATTCAACACTTAAGAAGTAGTGATTTAAGCTCCAACTCATGAAAGGAGAATATCTACATTAATTATTTGGAATTATTAAGCATAAGTGATTTATCTTCTTTAAATTACTTCATTTTTGATATAAACTCATTGATATTTATTTTATAAATTCTTTCATTGTTGATATAAACTCATTGATATTTATTTTATATGCTGGGTTATAATACAATACTACTTATTTTGTTGCACAATTTATTTCACCTTTTGTCATTGGAAGCTCACTCCTTCTTTATTTTTTTCTGTATTTTTTTTAGTACCATCCATTTATCACTATAGAATACTGCAGACTATTCTTGCATATTTTCTGCCACAGTCCTAAAATTATCCATTTCTTTTGTTGAACAACAATATTAGAAACCAAGATTTGGGCACTAGGTATGCTTATTGCTACTGGAATATCACTGCATCTATGCCTTCTCTCAGCTGACAGAGCAAGAAAATATATGTGGGGATGCTAAGTTCTATATATGGGGTGTGCATATATACATATATATATATGTGGATATGTTAGGTGGGTATAAATATATGTAGGTAAGCTAAATTCTGTATATGGGGTATATACACATATATATATATGTGTGTGTGTGTATGTAATATACACCCTGTATATAATATATATAGTAAACATATATATTTTTGTGTAACCAACACTATCTGTACTAAGCTAAACGTGGGTTTATACTGATGTTTACAGCTCTAAACCATTTCCACATGTGTATTTCTAGCTTCCTTTCCTTGCTTATTTGTAAATTTCCAATTCAACAATGAGATACCTGGTTCCATCATCTGCCATCCATTCACCTAATTTTTTCGTTCCTGTATTCATATATCAGAGTATCAGAATTGTAAGCCTCAGTTCCTAGTAGAAACAGTATTATTAACTAGAATATAGTATTTATGTAAATTTTTTTTACTTTAGGTTTATAGACTCCAGTTATTTTCAACTTACTTAAGTCAGCACGTTTTACCTACCTACTCAAATGAGGTCATTACATACTATTTTAATAGAGTTAGATTCTTTTGTCATAGTCTGCATTACTTTCTTAGTACCAGTGTTAATCTTAAATGATGTTATATTGCATATGTATTAAGATTCAATCTTTGTGCTGTAAAGTTCAGTGGGTTTTGAAAAATGTATGGTGTTATATATTCACCATTTTGGGATTATGCAGAATAGTTTCACTGCCCTAAAATATCCCTTATGCTTCACCTATGCAACCCTCCGTCTTTGCTCTCTCTCCTGTCAATAAATGATTTTTTTATTGTCTCTGTAGCCTTGCCTTTTCTGCATCATATAATTGGAATCACATAGTATGTAACATTTTTAAACTACTTTCTTTCACTGAGGAATAAGGATTTAAAGATCATCCATATCATTCTATGGCTTGATAGTTCAAATCTCTGTCTTCAATCATCATATTGAACTATTCACATTTAAAGTGATTATTGATCTATTTGGAATAACACTTATCTTTAAAAAAAAAAACAACAAAAACATAGCTTAAACACCTATTATTTTTATAACTGTTTTCTACTTATTGTGCTTGTCTTTTTTTTCCTGCCTCCTCTTTCCTTTCTCTGGTTTTATCTGAGCATGTTATATATTTCTATTTTTCTCCCTCTATTTTTCTATCAATGATCTTCTTTAAAAATTTGGTGGTTTCCCTGGAAATCACAATACACATTTGTAATTAATCCAAATCTCCCTTCAAATAACAATGGATTGCTTCACATTTAGTGTAGATAACTGGTAAAATAGTATACTCAACCTCTTTCTCCTTATGACCTTGCTGTAATTCACTTTTCTTATCTTTATGCTCTAACCATCAAATATATTGTCAGTCTCATTTTCTTCATCAAATTTTTTAAAATCACTCAAATATGAGAAAAAATATTTTTTCCTTCAGTTATTCATTCATTGATGCTTTTCTGCGCTTTTCTGTTCTTTCAGTTGATCCTAGTTTTAGATCCCTATCATTGTCTTCTCTATGAACATTCTTTCTTTTTTTTTTTTTGAGACAGATTCTTACCCTGTCCCCCAGGCTGGAGTGCAGTGGCACGATATTGGTTCCCTGCAACTTCTGCCTTCTGGGTTCAAGTGATTCTCCTGCCTCAACCTCCTAAGTAGCTGGATTAGAGGCATGAGCCAACACACCCTGCTTTTTTTTTTTTTTGCAGTTTTTCAGTAGCGACAGGGTTTTTACCATGTTGGACAGGCTGGCCTTGAACTCCTGACCTCAGGTGATCCTCCTGCCTTGTTTTATCCTTTGATAATATTCATTTGATATTTCTTTTTTATCTTTGTTTTTCTGCAGTTTAACTATGTTATGCCTAAATATAGATTTTTTTTTTTTGATCATTAACCTGTTTGGTATTTCCAAGCTTCCTGGATCAGTGCTTTCCTGTTTGTCATTAATTTTGGAAAGTTCTTGTTGATTATTACTTCAAACATTTCTTCTGTTCCATTTTCACATTCTTCTCCTTCTGCTCTTCCAGTTACATGTAAGTTACATCTTTTGATATGGAAATTGCCTTTGATATTCTGGGGGTTTTGGTCCTTCTTTTTATTCTCTTTCAGTTATGATGTTTTTATTGACATATAGCCAGACTTATGGGCTATTCCCATAGTCATGTCTAATTCTACTAATAAGCCAATCTCAGGCATTCTTCATTTCTTTTACAATATTTCAATTTCTACATTTACCTTCTAATTATTTTCTAGAATTTCCATCTATCTGCTTACATTATCCAACTGTTTTTATATGCTACTCATTTTTTTCCCATTAGAGGCCTTAGCATAATAATCACAGTTATTTTAAGCTGTCTGATAATTCCAACATCTGTGTTATATTTGAGTCTGCTTCCGAAACTTGCTTTGTTTTCACACCATGTTTTGTTCTTGCCGTCTGTTATACCTTGTTATTTTTCTGTTGTTGAAAGCCTGAAACAATATACCAGATAGTAGGATTGAGGTAAGTGGGTCTTTAGTTTCAGATTTTAAGTTAGTTTGGTTATATGTAATGTGTGCTATATGGTACGAGAAACTTCAAATTCCTCGAGTGCTATTTTTTGCCTCTCCTACTGTCTCTGGGTTTCCCTAAGGAGTCTTCCTTAGAGTCTGCATTTTACACATATTTGATCTGTAATCCACTGCTATTAAATTGGAGTTCTTCTGTTGTGGTGGTAGAGTGGAGGAGCAGATTTATTTTTATAATCTTATGATTAAACCTCAGTCATTTAGTGGGCTTGTATCCCTCAGTCTTGTCCTTCACAAATGTTTGTTAGATTTTCTCCTCTTAGGTGAAGGAATATCAGGGGTTGTGGTTAGGGAAATGGCTCTCCACCAGGTGAGAGAATGCTCCTGTTAAGTATTCTCCAGTAAAGTGTAAGCTTTCATTCTATAGAAAGTTTTGGACAGACTTCTAAATGGTTACTTTTGTCTACCTCTGCCAGAACTATAAAGCCATGTTTTTTGGCTCTTCGTTGTAAGAATCTAGTAGAGTTCTTTGAAGTAAACCCATAAATTTGTGAGGACCCTCTAGGTCCTTGAACTTTCTCACTCTCACTCTATTTCATACTTAGCCTGCAGAAACTTGTCGACACTACCATTTAAGTGTTCCTACCAGGTTATGGCTCTAGTAGCCTCTACTCCAGGTAAGAAGACCTTGGCTACAACTCTCTGAAATCACTTGCTATTCCATATTTCAGAGTGGAGGTTTATTCTTTGTTGGATCCAAAACAAGACATTGATGTTCACTTTGTTCAGCCTTTTTTATGTTGTTAGGATGGGAGTGATGACTGCCAGATATTTATAGGTCAAGTGTGAATATGGATGTCTTGGACCTCTGTTTTTACTATCTATCAAGTATTTGTCTAAAGCCACTGTATTAGCTTTAGTGTTTAAAGGCCTAACACAATGCTTGCCACAAAATAGTTTCTCACTAAATATTAACTTTCTTTTCCTTTCATTTTCTCCTACATATACAAGAATAGGCCGGGCACGGTGGCTCAAGCCTGTAATCCCAGCACTTTGGGAGGCCGAGGCGGGTGGATCACGAGGTCAATAGATCGAGAACATCGTGGTCAACATGGTGAAACCCCATCTCTACTAAAAATACAAAAAATTAGCTGGGCATGGTGGTGCGTGCCTGTAATCCCAGCTACTCAGGAGGCTGAGGCAGGAGAATTGCCTGAACCCAGGAGGCAGAGGTTGCGGTGAGCCGAGATCACGCCATTGCACTCCAGCCTGGGTAACAAGAGCAAAACTCCGTCTCAAAAAAAAAAAAAAAAAAAAAAAAGAATATAAGGTTTAATTTTTGATGTAGTAATTGTGTTCCTTACATTAAACTGTCTCCTGTTATACAGTAGTTTCTTTTCATGTTAAAAGGGTCAGAAATACTTTTCTACATACTTTACATTGTTGATGGTTATTCTACAATTTTTTTTATTGTCCTTGAGCCATACATTATGGTAGATTTTAAGTCTGACACCCTAAAGCGGATTCCATCTGCAATTGCTTTGATATTATTTTCATTTTTGTTGTTATTTTTGAGATGGAGTTTCACTCTTGTTGCCCAGGCTGGAGCAATGGCATGATCTCAGCTCACTGCAACCCAAGCAATTCTCCTGCCTGAGCCTCCTGAGTAGCTGGAATTACAGACCTGTGCCAACAAGCCCAACTAATTTTGTATTTTTAGTAGAGACGGGGTTTCTCCATGTTGGTCAGGCTAGTCTCAAACTCCTGACCTCAGGTGATCTGCCTGCCTCGGCCTCCCAAATTGCTGGGATTACAGGCATGATGTTTTCATTTTTTTTCCCTTGAATTCAGGCTGTATTAAAATCAAAAAGGAATTAAATCCAGAGAAATTAAACATATGAAAATTGATTCAGAAGGGATCCTGAGAATTCAAAGGAAGTGCTCTCTCTTTCCTTCCTCAGAAAAATTATAATGGCGTAAACCTACCACTGTGTAAGTCCCCTAAAACCCATATTTAACTATCAGTCATGGTTTTGCAGGAACCATAAATAGGTATTGCTATATTAAATGGCACTAGGAACTGAAAAAGAGGCAAATTCAAATTTTAGTAACAAAAAAAGCTTTATTTCAGAAAACAGAATCATAAAGTCCAGATTCCTAGAAATGAATGATGTTTTTTAGTTATTCTGCTCATCTGTGTGTAGTTATTGGAGAATTTGTAGTCATTTTAGCAATCTTTATAGACAATAAATACTGGTTCTCAAATAATGATCTAAGATATATAGTAGTAATTAAGAGACAGAAATACGCTAGAAATCCTCAGCTCCAAAATGTTATTCATGATAGTGTGAGAATTAATTCCAGAAAATAGGAAAATTAAGAAAATAGTTGAAATAGGTTTTGTTGTTGTTGTTGTTGTTGTTGTTTGAGACAGAGTTTTACTCTTGTTTCCCAGGATGGAGTTCAGTGGTGCGATTTTGACTCACTGCAACCTCTGCCTCCCGGGTTCAAGCAATTCTCCTGCCTTAACTTCCCGAGTAGCTGGGATTACAGGTGCCCACCACCTAGCTACTTTTCTGTATTTTTAGTAGAGATGTGGTTTCACCATGTTGGCCAGGTGGTCTCAAACCCCTGATCTCAAATGATCCACCCTGTTTGGCTTCCCAAAGTGCTGGAATTATAGGTGTGAGCCACTAGGCCCTGGCTGAAATAGTTTTATATACTGTACAACAAATAGTCACAAGTACAATAGTTTCAAACAACACACATTTCTAATCTCAGGTGTGTGTTCTCATCTGGAGGACTGAAGAAGGAAGGATCCACTTTCAAGCCCTTCAGGTTGTTGGCAGAATTTATTTACCTTTGGCTGTGGGATTCAAAGCAACTCAATACTTTGAACTTAGTGACAGAAGAAGAGAGATAAAGACAGATAAATAAGTCTTATATAACAGCGTAATCATGGTATTGGCTTTCCATTACCTTTGTGCATTCTGCTGATTAGAGGCAAGCCTTAGGTCCCACCCACACTCCAGTGGGATGTTAATATGCATGGCGTGAAGCAAAGGAGGCAGAGATTATTAGAATTCACTTATATGTCTGTCTACCATGGAATAACAGTCAGACCCAAGTAATATTTAGCAGCTGTAAAGAGTAGAAATTGCTATCACCTTTGGAGAAAAGTTTTAAGATGTGAAGAAAAAATGTGATCAACAGTTAAATTATTGTATTTTATCTAATTAATTATGACTCAGAATTAATGACATTATAGAATGGCAAATGAAAGAAAATTGGCTTATAATTCTGGATATTTGATTGATAATAAATTGTCATGCAGTTGATTACTACATAAGAAAGATAATACTTTAGAAACTGAAAGTGTGTTAAACTATTTGCTATTCAGTGCTATCAAAGATTAGACATTACATACACAAGAAATACCATATAAGTTGGTAAAGTCATTGTACAGTTAAAGTAAATTCATATGTAAGTTGATTATTAGGAGCATATTATTGTGGAAAATCATACCTATATTGTTTTAATAATAAAATTATAAATACCCTGGATGTTAAAATGAACCAATACGTATTTTAATACTACTGAGGATGGTCAGAACAGCTCTGATGATCTTCCAGGACTTGAATAGTCATCTATTACTCCACATAAAGAAACTTCCAGAATCTTCTAAGTGAGGTGTGGTTCAAAGAATTCCAGAATAGGAAATCAGAGACATGGGTTGTGCTGTGAACTGACTTAAATTTTAGATACATCATCTAAGCCCTCATTTTAAAAAGGGAGTTGAATAGGAGTTATGATTTAACTGAACTGTAAAAGCCATTTCTGCTTCTACTTTCTATTTTTAAACCTAAGCCAACCAGAGATTAGTCCCTGTGAATTGAATCTTCAAAGAATGACACAAATGATTAGGACTTAATAAGGAGTGAAACATACCTTCTTGGACATGCTCAAAAAGCTAATGTAACATTGGACAGGAAAACGGAATCAATGTAATGTGGTCACTCTTTAAGTAAAACACCATACATTGAAAAATAAGCCGGTCAGTGTATTTGATTTTTAATTTATATTATATTAATCGTTTCAATTTGATTCATTTTATTTTATTTAATTCAATATAATTTCTCCTATTTCTCCTATTTGTTATCATTTTCTGCTATTTTTTAAGAAAGAATTTCTCCTTCATGCGGGTCAGCATGCAAAACATCTTTATGAATGTCTCAGGTCCTCTCTGGCTTTGTTTTCTAAAATGGTGTCATTGATATTTATTTGTAGGGAAGCGTGAAGATCTGTACTACAAATAAAAAACAAGGCTTTATTATTGTGAACTCATTCATGATCAGTATCAGAGATTGTTAAGTAGAATGAGCATGATCTTTATTTAGTTTAGAATGCTGATTGTCACCAGCAGTGTGAAGTCTTACACAAGTTTTCTCTAATCCTGTTCCGATATTTTTTAATTTGGAAGTTCCTATCTCAGCATTAGAAGTTGGTTGTGAGGATTAATGAGATAAGTAAACCACCTGGAATGATTTTGACCCACAGGAGTGAATAGTACATGACAGTATATAAATGGCAACAATAATGATCATATATTCCCTTCTAGTGTTGAAAATTATATTAATCCAAGTATTAAACTTAGTTATGCCCTTTATTTGTCTCTGTAGAGTGGACAGACTCACATAGAGCTCATAAAATTAAAAAGTATGGTTACAGAGAAAGATGCAAGAGCAGAGAAGGATTTCTGTTTTTCTTAGATGTGCATAAATTGTGACATATTTTAATTATCCTGTCAAAATATTTTAAAATTCTGGATCTGAGAGGTGATGTACTCTGGAGAATGGTGATTCTAAAGATGAAAATGAAGGTCATTCATCATTAATTTGTACAAAAAATATTATATTGTTGAGCACTCATTTAGATGCTAGTGATCTATTGGTGATGAATGAATGAATGAATGACTCTATGCTTACTCTCAAATACCATATACTTTAGCGGAGTAGAAAAATACTAATTAAAACCACGTAAAAGAGACTCTTGTACTGACATACATCAAGCGTTAAATAGTACATTTTACTCTTAGATATACTTTCTAATTTAAGTTAATAGATAAATAACATGATTACCCTTCTTAATACATACTCACAAAAACAATATGCTCTAGAAAAAACATGGCAACCATAATAACACTAACCTATACTTCTTCAGCAGTGTGTTTCTATGCATCTAAGGCTGATTTAGCCCTTTACATGTAGTAAAGTTTAGTGTTAGTTCATTTAATCCCCATTGCAGCATTGGAAGCGTATTTTATTATTAGTCTCATTTTATAGATAAAGAAAATAGAGATTAGAAAACTTCGTCCAGCTCACAGCTCTAATCAGAGTGCTGTGATCAATGACAGATATATTGTGTAGGCAAGAAGAATAACAGATTCGGAAGGAGTGATTACGGAAGTGAGAAAGAGAAGAAAATTGTTACGGAGTTTTGCTTTAGAGTCAGAGTATTAAAGGTGCAGAATTCATATGAAGGTGCATTTGTGCTGCTAAGCTATGAGTAAAATAACGTGTCAGTAAATTATTACTTGGGTAAGATCATGAGGAGAAAATCAAGATGGAATCCATGATCCATAGAGTCACGGTCATAAACCTTCCTGGAATGGTGGATTGGTAAGATTTTAAAAGACATGGAAGATGATGCAAAAGAATTGTTCCCTTATTGTTTGTTAGAGACATTTGTAACTCGCTCCTATCCCAGCCTGTAAAGGAATTTTACCTGTGTTAGATATTCTTCAAAATCAGAAAATCTTCTGTTGGGTTGACAACCTATACCTAGGCCTAGGACAGTATAGTTCAGTGTTCTCTCCTGCCAGTAGGAAGAATCAGACCTCTTCTACGATGATACATTGTGGTCTGTCAGTGCAGGTTTCACACACATCCCCAGGGATGAACAATGAAATAACAATGATATGTATAGATGCCTCACAAAAGCTACAGAGTGAATCAGGACTCTTATTCAACACAAGTAATTAGAGAGAGACAGCTCCATAAATGTTATCTCTCTGAGTTTGCATTCAAGATAACAGGTGGCCAATACTTTCCACCCAACCCAGTATTATAGAACCTACAGATAAAGTATGTGATTGAGGCATGGAATAAAATAATGGAGAGATGATACGAATAATCTGAACTGATACTGCTAGCTTTATGCTGCATTCATTCTAAATTCCTCTGGGTTTCTCAAGTTCTCAGTATCGGGGTAAAGAAAACCCAAAAACCAAACACCAAAAAAAAAAAAAAAAAAAAAAAAAAAAATCAAGCAAAAACATTTTCAGATTTTCATTGATTTTGAGTAACTCAATCAAATCCACTTAAACTTGCCTTAGCTGTATAAATGTAGTATTAATAATGTCTCATCAAAGGTAAATACTGCACACATCCTTAATCGTCTTCTCACTTTCTGTGTTTTTGTAGATCTTTTCATTTTAAGTCATTTCTTATCTTTTTACTGCAGGACAGTACATGCCAACACACTTCTTGAGATGAGAGCAGGAATCCCTATTCTATTATGGTGATTGCGCATAAGCCAAATTGTGCTGTAATTTATCACTTTCTTAATATTCCTAAGATTTCTATTTTTTCTACTTTGTTATTCAGTATAGTTTTAAAGTGCTTCCTTGGTTTCTTGTGCTTAATATACCTGGATATTTACACTTAAGCTTCATAGGAATGTGAGACACAGAAGAATAGTTATAAAAACTCTGCAGAATAAAAAGTGGTACTTAGCCGGACATGGTGTCTCACGCCTGTAATCCCCTGGGAGGCTGAGGTGGGTGGATCACCTGAGGTGAGACGTTTGAGACCAGACTGGCAAACACTGTGAAACCCCGCCTCTACTAAAAATACAAAATTATAAAATTTAGCAGGAAATGGTGGCACACGCCTGTAGTTCCAGCTGCTCAGGAGGCTGGAGAATAGCTTGAACTCAAGAGGCGCAGGTTGCAGTGAGCTGAGATGGCACCACCACACTCCAGCCTGGATGACAGAGCAAGACTCTGTCTCAAAAAAAAAAAAAAGTGGTACTAAACACTTAATAATAATTAATAATTCTGTAGCTCAGAGAAATAAAAAAGAAATTCAAACACACATTTCTAAGTGAACTATTTTCTTTGTCTACAGTTTTTAAATAGATGGCCTCTTTGCATTCCTGTTAGGCTGAAGGGAAATAAAACTATCATGAAATATCAATGTAAAAGTCATAGTATAAATCACAGCAAAATAACAGCAACAACAAAGCAACCACAGTGATAGAGCATCTCTACCTAGGTTGAGTGGAACTCTGAAATGCAAGTTTATTATTTGAATACATATAGTAAACATTTTACTTTAAAAAGTTCTTATACTTACATACATTGGAAAGTGCAAACTATTATTCTGAAGAGGCTTAAATGACATATTTGAAAATGGTAATCTAGAAATGTCTGTAAAATAAAGAAAAAAGATGAAGAAAGTAAGGAAACAAAGTAACAGACATGATTTTTTGGCCTCCAAGAGTTAATAACTGAAATTGAGGCACTGGAATAACTCACTCATTTTCTGAACGGCATTTGTAGAGCCCTGAGAAAGTCAAAGGAAGATGTGAAAAAAGAAATGGCAGCTTATGTAGTCGCCATATTAATTAAAAATAAAGCATCATTATGTATGCCTTTTTATAACTTACATTAGAATTTAATTTACAGCTAGTTTGTTCTGTAATAAATTGTCAACATAGAAAAAGGCTAAGCCAACAATCTGGTTATATATTCAATGTATAAATATGGTTAACTTCGAAGTTGAGAAAAACTTAGAAACTTCTTCATTAAATAAAACCAGCTGGACATTGCTTTTCTACTTTATTTAAAGAAAAAATATAAACTTCTTGTCTTTTTTAAAAAGTTTAAAGTATGCTGAGGGGATTTCCTAAAATACTGAGCATTGTTATTTGAACTCTATATATTTAGTCTGCTGCTATTGTTCTAGTTTGTACCACAGAAAAAGGCATATGTACATTATGGTGGATCAGTAATTTCAATAATGAAACAGAAGAAAATACAAGCAATTAATGCCTAATAAATGGTTTTAATTAGCTTACAGCAGATCTTAATATTAATGAAAAAATAAAATTATATTATTGTACATTGACTACAATTCAAACAAATGTTATATTATTAATTTTTTAAGAAATAATACATTTTAATAAGTATATTTAATAGATGGATATAAATGTCTTATTTGGTGCTTTTAGAAAAGAAAGATAAATTCTTAGACTTAGCAAAATAAACAGAGTGTATTAAGATATTTCTTTTTTAACCTGTATCAAAGTGACAAAGGAAGAGATTCAGGATCATAAAACGAATAGTCATAAAGGTGAGATCCTAATTTACTTCCCAGTTTTATTTCAACTTAGTTCTTCATTGCTGCAAGGCATAAAAGTTATTGAATTTTACTACATTCACCTCAAACTGGTTTTCTATCAAACAGAATATCAGTGGAACACCTCTGCTGAGCTCCCTACATGAAATTGTCCTTTTGTATGTCTCATAATCGGTGGCGATGTGGCCAAGCATCTGGTGGTGACAAGCAGACGTCTTTGATTTATTGGCTAATATCACTGCTTGTTAGTGGATGGTTGAGCAGGAGACTAAAAGAGCATAAAATCAGAGAGAATAAATTATGAAGGCACCGAACTGTGCCATTATAAACCCTTCCTTGTCACAGCTGTGACATCTTATAGGAAATGGAGGGTGACAGCAGTGTTCATTCTTCAAAGGGCCAATATCTTCTACTTGTGATCCTGACCATAAATAAATAAATAAGGTGGAAAAAACACATGAGAAGTCGGCACTCGCATGGGAAATGCCTTTCCCTCAATGGAGCACTTGGGTTCCAGTTTTTTTTCCTACTCCAAAGTAGACTAGAACATAGACTTCAATAAAGAGCCGATGCTAGGAGAGCTTCAGGATATCACATACATCAGTCGTGTGTGCAAAAGCATGAAAAATTCAGAGGTGAATTTATCCCACATTGCTGTTCCTTTTACTCATCCTGGAAGGGTTTCTCTTGCTTGAATTGGTTACTTAAATCCTATTACAGTGAGTCAACTTAGTGAACCCATTCACACTACAAATCTCTGCCTAGAAAATGATTGCCTAACTTCAGTTAGTATTTGGTAAAACAATGTTCTATAGTAACTGAAAAATTTAAACTGCCTTTTAAAGTAAGTTTACTCTGTTAAAATCATTAAAAACACATTAGAAAAAATATTTATGAAAAGTGCAAAATGGTAATGAAAATAACTGTGTAGTATAGTGGAGGGTACATACATCTCAGAACTTATACCCTCTCTTAGACTTTTGTCTTCTAATACTATATTTTTTAAAGTTAGTTAGGTTTCTTTGAAAGCTAACAATTATGCTATGCATATTAAGAATTTAATATTTTATAAATTACTGAATTAAAGTAAGATAAATCAAAGAAAAGGCAAAGTAAATGAATGTACCTCTCATTTTCACAGATGCTTTTCCAGCTGCGTATTTTCATTAATTCATTCCAAAAACCACCAAAGGATAACTTTTGAGTTCAATCCTAAGCATGTTCTTTACTGAGAAATAATATTGGAAAGGTATTATAAGAAAAGGTTCAGCAATGTCAAGCAGGGTGTCCAGGGAACTGTAAGAAAATCACAGCGGATATAAAAAGAATGCATGAGAAAAGAAGGTAGAAGGCCAGCCTACCAAAATAAGTTGGAGAGGGAACATGAAAGGATCTGTCTGCCATGAAATACACAGAATCATTTATTAGTTTATATTCTGTCCTATTTTAGAAAAGGTTTATTACTAATTACAAAGACACATAAACTACAGCAAGTTAAAATAAGTTTAAAGTAGGGTTAGAAAAAAAGAGAAAAATGGCGATTTAAAATGAAACCAAGAATTAAGGTAAAATATAAACCATAATAATATCCTTCAATACACTAAAAGTAGTTTATTATTTTTGCTCAAAGCTTTTTATCAGCCACCATGAAAAGAGAAACTGTATCACCTATAGTTTTAATATTCTCAACATTGCAAGATTAAAAATTGACAATTTTGTAGGACAGATTTTTGTACTGGTTCATGATATATTATTATTATGTCACACCAAAGCATTGAACTGAGACAAAGCAATTCCATAGGGATGGGGTGTAGTGTGGTAATTCCAATATCGACTAGATGACTAGATATGTTTGAAAGATGATTCTCCTTAAGTGGTCATCTCCATTTGTTCTAGTAGAAGCGCAAGCTTACATCCAGATAAGTCCAGGATTTTCTCAAAATACTTCAAATTTTATATAACAAAAATATTTTTTCAGGGTCTAGAGTGCTCATTGTTACATGATGGTAAAAATACTTTTTCTATTATTTTTGTTTATTTTCTCCCTGTGCAACACATCTTGATGAGATTTTACTTAAGTTGGAGGGTACGTTTTAGACACAATGAAACAATGCAATATGGTCATGTGGTACATGGAAAACTCACTTTTAAGTGACCCTTGTAAAAAACGATCATCTCTATAAAAGCTGAAACTGAGGTTAAATGAAAGGCCATTGTCACACTTGATGAAGGAGAAGTGTGCATTAAATGTTGTCACTAGAAATACCAAGGAGTGACTTTACTTATGATCCCCCAATCAAAAGGAGAAAGTGCAGATTGTCTTAATTGCAGGTATTGATTTGAAATCGAACTGCTGCTCACATGACACCTTTCAGTTTTATCCAGGGGATGTAGGACCAGAACTTTTTGTGTGCATGCAAAGGATAATGATTCTACTATATAAGGCCAGCAAGGGCATGTATTCCAGTAACAGCAGAGGTGTGAAGCTGGAGCATCAGAGCTCTGTCCTAAATGCAAAGAATTGACCTGTAAGATTTTGAGGGTGGAATTACTCAAATATATCTCAACAAAAGGCAATTTTGACTTTGAGCTTGATTGCAAGGGGCTGCCATAATATTTGCTGTACGATGCACAGTCAAGGAAAAAGAAACAAACAAAAGCCAATGGGCTATGCTGAATAAAGCAGCAATAACAACAGCAACAACAGAAAATCATCTGGAGTCACAGATTTTGGAATGGAGCCTGTGCTCCATGTTCAGCTAGCCTTCTAAAGTACAGCAAGGCTCTACTTCTCTGAATCTTAGCAATACGGTTTAACATTTAGTTGTAGTACTAAATAATGTATAAAATAAAGATTCAACTATAAAACTCTATTTCAATGCTTATTTTGTGAAAAGAATTTATGGAATATTTTGTCCAGAGAATCCATAGTTAATACTAGGATATAACCAACTCTCTGGATAGTTTCCGAAACAATGTCTAAGATTTTATTTCTGCTTCCTAGTGATTCTCTTCTGTTTCTTCCAGACTCACACTAATTATTGGCTTCATGGATTTAATTTCAAGAAGTGTACATATCTTACCTTGAAGCATAACTGTAAGATTCTTTCAGAATTCTTTAGATTGTGGATTACTTACACAACTCAATTTGTGATTTTATACAGATAGTATATATTTTGTATAAATATTGTATATTATATATAATCAAGTATATACATATAAAATCATACATAGAGGCTATATATATGTATGTGTATATATGCATCTATATATGTATACAGACACACACACACACACACACACACACACACACACACACACAACTGGATCATAAACAAGTTTTCCCTTCATTTGATTCTAGAAAAGGAACTAATTTCAGAAATGATTTATATACACACATGCAAGCATGCACATAAACCTACCATAATTAAAAATTTAAATGGGCACATTATAAATTTTACATATTTATGTCATGTATGTATTATGCATTACATATAACACTATTTTTGAGAATGTATAATAACGTCATGCACTATGTTAAGTAGTCTCTGTCCAGTAATATGAAATATCTAGCTAATACATTGAAGAACTCAGATTCAAATTTGCATCTTTTAAATTTAAAAGTCCATTTTTTGGCATTTTGTTTTTAATAAGCACACCATTTTTTCTCTCAATAGTGAATTGGATAATGAAGATGATAAAGTCCTAAAATGTTATTTTCCCAATGTACTAATAATCTAACTTCTAAAGGAGGGATTACATGAACCAATTCTAAAATTTTGTGTCCTGAATTTAGCTGAGACTCCTTTGCAAAATTTTTGTGTTATTATCAAGATTCTGGTTATTAGCTGTTAGAATATTGCTTGTTTTCAAGCCCTGACTTCCTTAAACATTTTGTTTTGATTTCTCAGGCATATAGAAAATGTATACAAATATTTTCTATATTGGATATTATTCAATCTTTGATAGAATCTACGTGCATATCCTCTTTATGTGCCAAGGAAAAATCCTCTCTATGATGGATTTTACCAACACAAAGAGAATTCTCAACATTTTCTTTTGTAATGAGAGAGCATCAGATGTATATACTTTCAAATAACATGATTCTTGGCATTGAAGAAAGCAGCAATAATAATAATGGGTAACTTTCCTAACAGGCTTGCCTTATTTGGTTCGAGGTAGCATTGCAATTAAAACGTTACTGAGGCGAATTCTCAGTGGCTCAGCACTAGACACTTCTTACACATTTAAGTGGGTACAGGTGTAGCCATGTGCAGGCATGTGTGGTAAATCTGTCAGAATTAACAGCAGGGGCACTAGTTCTGATAAGAGTTCTCCATCAATAAACCTGCATGATAGCTCAAGGTCTTCAAATTGTTATCCTAAGTGGCATCCTTATGATAACAATTAGTGAGGCCCCTTTTAAGGGTATGATCATATTTCCTCAGTGACTGTTTTCTCAATTTTTCATAGATTTATTCTATCTTGATCATTTGAGATCATGTCAGAGTTTAAACCTAACGGTAGCCATTGTCAGGATTTAATTGTTTTCTTCCCCCTTGATGAAAGATAGCAAGAAATGTCATATGTGAAGATGGTATTGGCAACCATTTTCCAAACAGAATAGTAGTTTTGTGAGAATAAGAAACAATTTGAAGGTTTACTATAATCTTACTGATTTTGTGTAACTATAACACACAAGCTTATGTTTTAGAAAATTAAACAATTTAGTTCAAATTCTGGATGCTAGGCTTCTCCAGTATCTACTAGGATGGCTTTTCTAAACTCAACATAACTCCAGCCAGACTGACTTATACCTGACGTGCATCTTTGTCTGAAAATACCCCTGGTTTCTTCAGACAGCTCCACTCACTCTGCATACCATACCCCACCACTGATACTTCCTGGCCCATGATCTTAATGTAACCCATATAAATATACCTTTGATAACTAGTTACTAAAAGTTATTAATTCATAACCTTTCCAACTTAAGATCCTTGACTTTTCCTGCAATTTTGAGCAAAGGTAATGCATGTTCACCCACTAGTTTCATGATTTTAAAGAACAAACATTATATTTAAATTCAGCTTGCATATTATAGAGATTATTTTAATGGTCATTCAATATGTAAACAATTTATAAACAAAATAATTATTTAATCCAATTGTAAGTAAACTCATGCTACGTAATTTCAAAATCTTGCTCTGTGTGTGTGTGTGTGTGTGTGTGTGTGTGTGTGTGTGTGTGTGTCTGTAAATTTATTGTCTCATGTAATAGTTTTGCCAGTAGAGCCATTATGCTAGGAGTAGAAAATGCATAAGCTTCCTGGGACTAGGCAGGTAGATAAATGAGTGAGGCAAACAAGTAGTTAAAAAGCCACAGTACAAGCATAAATTTAAATGGCAACAGACACAAAGCCCTGATATTGGAAAGTAATAGGGAGTGGTGGGATTGTGGGGAACCAAAGAGTACATGCACTATTCAAAGTGGCTACTCAGCTCTGAAGGATTGTAGTCGTGTGATGATGCAAGCTCATCTTGACCAGATCTTCCATTGTAAATGATAAGGAATTTAAATAGGGAATTATATATTTTAGAATTATTTTATGTTGACAAATAATTCACTGTGAAATACAAGCATAACCCATCTGTTGGTGAATCTAGTTGTCACCCTATTAGTTGTAAATTGGTGTATTTCACATATCTGAGGTGAGATTCTGGAATTGGAAAAATAATTAAAAAGAAGTATATTAAAATAAACAATACAATCATTATCTCCTATTACTAATCACATGTTAATTGACTTGTTATTATGAAATATAACAGAATATACATGGGTAACAAAATGCTATTTCAAGAATGTTGCAATCTGGATGATATCTAAGTCATATAATCAAAGAGCTCATAAATATTTCCCGTACTACGTTTGCTCTTCCAGTCTAAAATGAAGACAAACTTGGAGGAGAGAGTAGGAGGAAGCATATGGATATGAACAACTACATTTTATTTTCAAAGCTATCATTTGTTTCTTGTGTAATATTGCATAAGTCAACTGATCTCTCAGATTTCAGGTATTTGTTACGCTGTGTTTCTTGTTGGCTATTTGGCAAAATGAAGATATTGGGTAACATGGATTATGAAGTTCTTTAAAACAGTAAAATATTAAAACAAAAATGAAATTATTAGAATACAATGCAGAAAATTATGTGACTTTCATAATTTACTTAGTGTTTATGGAATGTCTTAAATTGAGGTTAAATCCCCTAAAGCACCGGTGTCTTGTGACTTTATGATTTAATAGGAACAGTTTGGGATGTACACATTATATCGCTTTATAGTCATGACCAGAAAGTAGCTTCACTGTTGACATCGACAATAGCAAATAGTTTTACTTGCATTTTCCCTGTGTGTGGCTCTATTTGGTTTTCTCTTTAAAATGAGGTATGGGCAATGCATACTAGATGGAGTGACTCCAGTTCTAATCACTTCACTTTTCATTTGAAAAGTAATTCATCATGAGAAGTCAGTGGGGTATAGAGAGCACTAATTGCAGCAAAATATCAAGGACAGTTTTCCTCTGTCTTAATTAAACATTAATGAGTAAAGTTATTTGCAAATGCATGCTGCAGGGATGGACTTGTCTATCTCCGTTTGGTAAATACTGACACTAGATGTCAAAATAAAGCACCTTAATTGATTTATACGGGGATAGTTTAAAAAGATTGCACCTGACTTGACATTTTCCTAGGTTTTTATAGAGTAGTTTCTGATAAATTATTTATAAAGAAACTTTTCCTGACCTATCCTAATTACAGGAGTGATTGTTTCCAAAGCAATCAATTTGGTGTAAATTTGACTTTTCTCCTGCTGCTTTTACTGTCAACTTAAGGAATTTTACGGTAGATATGAGGAATCAAGTTTTGTATTTCCAGAAAGAAATTACAGAAGAGTCACATTTCCCATTATCATTGGGGATATTTTGCAAGATTTTAAAGGGCATTTTTCTTTTTTTGAATTAAATATTTTGTATGAGTATATTCAACTTTCATTTCAATATATTTGTTAATCTAATTGCTTTACTTGAGCTATAATAAAAAACCTTAAATAAAATAGAAAATCTAAGGAGTACATTAAAATCAAACTTGAAATCTTAAAATAATGTTCTAAGTAACATTGCCTTTGTTTTTTTATAGTGCATGTGATATAGTTAATACACTAAGAAAATTCACAAAACAAAATGTTTGGCTCTCATATCAAGTTGTTCTGTAGATATTGAAAAGAGAATTGCCCAATATAATCTGTAAACTAGTTGAAATGTTTATCAAATTTTTTATAAATTTCTCCGAACAATTTGACAGCAGTATTTATTTTGATAGGCATAATTAAGCAATACTTTAGAAACTGTAAAATTACAATTAATATTTTTAAATAAGTATATGTTACATTAAGTGCTTCTAATTTCATACATAAGAAGAGAAATTACCAATCATGCACCGTAAGCCTTAGAAATTTTATGTAGATCAGCATAGCAACATGACAATTTTCAGAAAATTAGAGAAATACTGTGCATAGAGTTTTAAAATATCAGTATGATAGTATATATTATTTTTTTAAAGGGAGAGAAAAGAAAAAAAGTCCCTATGTGTTTTAGAATGGCTTAAAAACTCTGTATAAACTGTTTTAAGACAGCACTGTTAAATTTCACTCTGAATTCTCCTGAAAATCCTAGTTTCCCAAACCATTTGGTTTAATGTAGATAAAATTGGCTTATGGCAAATAGTATAAACACACTTCACATTTTTCCACCTGTGAAAATCTCAAGTATTATAGTACACACTTATAAGGTCATTAGGGCCAGGTTTTCAGTGGATCTTGATTTTCAGAGTCTTTTTGTCTGTCTAGACAACTTAATTGCTATATTTGAAAATAACAAAGTGGCCCTTACCTTCATCTTATGAAGCTCAGACGTAAGAAGAATTTCATTTTTCATTTAAGATTCAAATCAGTGTAAGGGATATGTTAGATAAGTTTGTTTTTTTTTTTGTTTTTTTTTTTTTTTTTAACCTATGGACTAGGAATTCCTTTTTTTTAAAAAAAAAAAAAAAAAGTGGCTGGGTGTGGTGGCTCAGTTCTATAATCCCAGTACTTTGGGAGACTGAGGCGGGCAGATCACAAAGTCAGGTGTTTGAGAGCAGCCTGGCTAATATGGTGAAACCCTGTACATAAATTAGCAGGGCATAGTGGTGGGTGCCTGTAGACCCAGCTACTCGGAAGGCTGAGGCAGGAGAATCACTTGAACCCAGGAGGCAGAGGTTTCAGTAAGCTGAGATTGCACCACTGCACTCCAGCCTGGGTGACAGAGTGAGACCCCATCTTAAAAGAGAAAAAGGAACACCCCAAAGTAAATTCAGTCTATCCCTCTTTACTTTGTGGAAATCACACAAAAGCAATAAGAACAATTAATACCAAATTCATCTTTAAAATAAATTAAGAGATAACAGAAAGCACAAAACAGAAAACAAGAATTGGGTCTTCCCAAAGCAGGAATCGTCAACCGTGTTTTGATTTACTATAGTGAAAGACTCACTTAACCACAGATATCAAAAACTGCTACACAGATTAAATTTTAAATTGTGGCAGGTTCTGAGGTTCAGAATCAGCTATTTCTAATTTGCATCAATGCAAGTGGGGTTATCAGGTTCAAGGTAGAAGTTTGACTTGTCTTGCTTTTGTTGCAAGGACAGGCATAGGAGCTAGGGCACTGAACAAGGAATCATAACAGTAAGACTTATTTGTAAGAATCTATTGGTGGCAGAGGATAGGAAAAAAGTATTGTAAATAGGCATTTGAGAAGTGAGAAGTAGATGTCACTTTTGTCATGATAACAAGCAAAATTCTGTTGGTTAGAACGTGAACATTATCCCATCCTTCACATTAACAATGATTAATCAAAAAGGAATCCGCATGAATTCATAGTGAGTACAATGCAAGAAAAGAAAAGGAGAAAGAAGAGACTTTCAGTATTGTGTGGAATGGAAGTGGTAAGAGTGGGCATCCTTATTTTGCTCCTGATCTTAGAGGAAAAGCTTTCAACTTTTCATCTTTGAGTATGATGTTAGCTGTAGATTTGTCATTCATAACCTTTATTATGTTTAGGTGCTTCCTTCTATATCTAATTTGTTGAGAGTTTTATTCTTAAAATAGTGTTACAATTTGTAACACTATTTCTTTTTCTGTACCTATTGAAGTGACTATATGATTATTATCCTTCTTTTTGTTGTGTGGTGCATAATGCTTACTTTTTTGCAAATGTTTAAGCATCTTTGCATCTCAGGGGTAAATATCACTTGATCATGTTGTATGATCTTTTTCATGTGCTATTGATTTTGATTTGCTAATATTTTGTTGAGGAATGTTACCTCCATGTTCTTGAGAGATACTCATCCATTAATTTTTGATTTATTCATTTTGGTTTCAGAAAAATATTATATAAGCATAGTTCATTTTGGTGTTTGGTTTAAATATTCTTTCCATTGCTGGTTTGAGTTAATTTGTATTAATTGATACAACAAATATATTTGCTCTTACTTCTGTCATGTTATTTGATGTTGTGAAATCTTTTATGTATAATCTGATTTTTAATATCTTTTGGTATTCAGAAATTTTTGTATTTTTACTCTACTAGTTATCATCATAATGATGCATTAGCTTCCTAGGCATAAGATACTATTAATTTCTTTCCTACTGTGGGCAATTGTGGAATTAATCACTAACTTTTTCTTTACTCTCCCATTTCTTTTAGTAATACTTAATTTTATTTATTTACTTATTTATTTTTGAGATGGAGTTTTGCTCTTGTTGCCCAGGCTGGAGTACAGCAGCGTGATAGTGGCTAACTGCAACCTCTGTCTCCTGGGTTCAAGCAATTTTGCCTCAGCCTCCCAAGTAGCTGGGATTACAGGCATGTGTCACTATTCCTGGCTAAATTTTGTATTTTTAGTAAATACAGGGTTTCACGATGTTGGTCAGGCTGGTCAGGAAGTCCTAACCTCTGGTGATCCACCCACCTTAGCCTCCCAAAGTGCTGGGATCACAGGGGTGAGCCACAGTGTCTGGCCTATTAATATTTAATTTTAAATGAAATTATCTATTTGCAATTAACAATAGAAGTCAATCAATACGTTTATTTTGAATTAGACATTCTCTTTGAATTGCTTCCTTGTATTTCAGCGTTTTTTTTGTATCTATTTTTTCAAGACATGAATCATTTGCCCAAAATTCTTTGACCTTTATCCCTTTTATGTAGTTTTAGTATAGTTGAGTAGAAAAATGCTCAACAGTAGACCTTAGTGCAAAGTTTTCCTCAAAAAATCTTGATTATATGAAACTTTCTCTTGAATGATTTCTTCAGAAAAGCTTTATGCGTCTAAAATTTCCTGACACTTTGAAGACCCTTATTTTTCTGTAACTATTATACAAGAAAAGTAATGCTGCCTGGATATGAAATCCTTGTATTATTATTTTTTTCATTAAGAAACTTTAATATATGGTTCAATTGTGTTTTGTTAAGAAGTGCTGTGAATATATGATTTTCTTTACCTTGTTTGGACTATAAGATTTTTGTATAAGGTATACAGATGTTAATTTTTTAAAATATTTACAATGCAATCTTTTCTTATATATATAAAATGCAATCGTTTTCCCCAGAATATGTTTTGGTTTTGACAATTGCAGATTGATTTTTCCAGGCACACAATGTTCATATTCTACACATATATTCAAATGCTTCTTAATTTGGGGGAATATTTTATGTAATTGTATATTTTATTATTGGTTCTATTCCATTATTTTGGTTTTCTTGACTGTGACTTCCGATTATGTATTCATTGGAGCTTCTTTGTTTTCTTAATTGATCATATTTGGATTCTTTTTTATTTTACTATCCATTTCTATTTGATTGTTTTTGTGTTTCTCCCTTTCACTATTGTTACTTAAAATATTTATATATATATATTTTTTTTGAGACGGATTTCCGCTCTTGTTACCCAGGCTGGAGTGCAATGGCGCGATCTTGGCTCACTGCAACCTCCGCCTCCTGGGTTCAGGCAATTCTTCTGCCTCAGCCTCCTGAGTAGCTGGGACTACAGGCACGCGCCACCATGCCCAGCTGATTTTTTGTATTTTTAGTAGAGACGGGGTTTCACCATGTTGACCTGGATGGTCTCGATTTCTTGACCTTGTGATCCACCCACCTCAGCCTCCCAAAGTGCTGGGATTACAGGCTTGAGCCACTGCGCCCGGCCACTATTTGTTTTTTTTAATGAACTCCTGTGCTCAAGCAATACTCTGCGTTGGCCTCCCAAAGTTCTAGGATTACATGGGTGAGTCACCATACTCACCCATGTCTCTCTTTATTTCTAAAATTATCTATCTACTAATCTATCTGTATTTCTTTTTCTTTTTTGAGCTTTATCAGTTCCCTTACTATTATTTACTCTCACTATTATTCAAAAATTATATTACTGTGACATGTTTTATTTCTAATTTACATCTTTCACTTTATTTTTAATATATTTTTAAAAAGCTTTTTTAGCCAATTTTGTAATGTTAAATTAGTTTCCATGTACTCAATGGTTCTTTTTAAAATTATTCCTTAATTAATTGTTACTGCTTTAGACAAATTATTTTTCTTTTTTTCTTACAATATATTTATATGTGATATAATTGCAACCTTTTCACTTTCCTCATGTTTAGATTAAATATTATTTTCTATACTTTAGGAGGTGTTCTTATAGAGGAAGTAATAGAAATATCACTAGAGCTCCCCTATTGCTGTTGCCATGACACTCCAGAAAAATGGCTTCTCTGTGGCCATGTCCACATTCTGATATTCACATTCTGTGAATCTTTCTCCACTTCTATTTACCTGAATATTGAGTCTTTCTTATTTCTGCATTCTAATTACTGGCTTGTTCAATTTGGATTCTACTACCAATAGTCTCCCTATGAGTGAGTTTCTGTTTTTCTGAAAGTAATTTCTATTTAAATTTGATCAATCTTTGACCATAAAAGCTACAGTCTTTTCAGGTGACTTCTGATTTCCTGCATCTGTGTGGGGTGTGTGGGGAGCATGTAATCTATATATCTATCTTGTCAAGACATACATCATTTACCTAAAATTCTGTGCACATATATGTCACCGAACAAAATCTGTGGAAATTTCACCAGTCTACTTAGACTTTCTTCCTAAAAAATCCATTCAGAGAATTGGTTTCGACTTTAGAAAATTAGTATGTGATAGTAATTTTGTATTTTAAAAGTAGCAGTGCTCCTTTTCCCCACCAGCTATTAGCTCTCTGCTTGCATTTACTTTCATAAGTTCATTTGGTCTGTGATTTTTCTGTCTTCTAATACCCTCGTAAAGTTGTGACATCAAGGTTATATCAGCCTCAAAAATTTTGAGAATATTCTATCATTTTCTTTTTTCTTAAAAATATAGAAATGCCAAATGTGGGTGAAGGGGAGGAAGGCAGCAAAACACACTGCCATGTATGTACCTATGCAACTATCTTGCATGTTCTGCACATGCAATAAAAAATACATGTAATGATCAAATTATATTGGTATTCTTTTTAAAAACTACCCGAGTCAGGTATTTACTTGTGTAAAGATGTTTGATGATTGATTCAATTGACTTAATATTTATAATATGCTGTAGGTTATCCCTATTTTAGCTGCTTTTTTTAAGTAAACTTTTCCAGAAGTTTGTCTATTTACATACTTTGTTTTGAAATTTACCTGCAAAAACAATTATTTATAGTAAGATATTTTATGCATTTGTTCTCTGTAGTCTAATATATTCTAATTGTTTATTAATGTCCTTCCTTTGCTTTCCTTTCTTTATGTTCTCTCCTTTTCTTTCTTTTTTTTAAAAAATGAATCTTACCAGAATTTTGTTAATATTTTCTCAATGAACTAGATTAGACTCTGCCAGAAAAAAAAAATCGAGGGATAATTGAAAATAATAACTACCAACTAATGAATTAAAGAAACTATTACAAGAGATTTTATAGTGACAAGCAAGCTGAGAGGATGATTATATTTCAACAAGTAAAGGTAAAGACTAGGTGCTAAATGGAATTCAGCTAAAGGCATCTTTAAGCTGAATTCCTTTTAACACCTGATGTCTGGTTAGAGTCTGCCTTTCTCTCACTGGGGCATACTCTGAATCAGTGAGCTCAGCAGTCAGTATGGATTGAAGTTTTACACTGTCAAAGAAGCACTGCCTTACTTGGTTTGAAACTTCTCTCCATTTCTAAACCATGGTGACCATATTACGACCATCTCAGGTAATAAAATTTCACCAAGTGCCATGCTTTCTGGATTCTGTGTCCAGAATTTCTAGTCATCTCACAAGGTCTAGGATTCTTCTAATTTAGACCTTAAACGTGGTATAGAAACTTTCACAATGAATTGGAGCTGTCCATCCTAACAACTTTTTAAGTGGTAGATCTGTGCCTGGTTTTCACGCAAACTGAATGATTTAAGGATTAAATTAAAGTAGTAAAGAAAAGAATAAGTTAGAATTAGTAAAGATAAAGGTAAATAATGATTAACAAAAAAGGTAGAATTAATGAGTTTGCTATTTTTAAAAAACTAATAAAATAAAAAATCTTAAGAAAAAAGAGAAAGCAAAAATATGAAAACACTGATATTTGGAGATAGTCATTTAGAGGAAGGAAGTTTAAAATTATATGTGAATATATATTAATATCAAAATTTGGATTTTTTAATTTATAGAAAAAGAATAAGAAAATTTATACCAGAAGAAAGACAGTCTAAAAAGACCAATTAGCATAAGAAAAAGTAAAGTTATCAAACAAACAAAAAAATCCTCAGCAACAACTTATCTTCATTAAACGTTTCTGAAGCTTAGTTAATTGGACATTTATTTATTTTTTAATTTTTATTTTAAGTTTGGGGTAAATATGCAGGTTTGTTATATCGGTAAACTTGTGTCATAAGGGTTTGTGGTGCAGATTATTTCATCACCCAGGAATTAAGCCACTAGTGATTTTCCCTGTTCCTCTCTCTCCTCCCACCTTCTACCCTCCAATAGACCCCAGTGTGTGTTGGTCTGCTCTATGTGTCTGTGTGTTCTCATCATTTAACTCCCAATATGAGTAAGAACATGTAGTATTTTGTTTTCCGTTTCTGCCTTAGTTCGCTAAGAATAATGTCCCACACCTCCATCCATGTTCCTAAAAGGATGTGATCTTTTTCTTTCATATGGCAGCATAGTATTCCATAGCGCAGATGTACCACATTTTTAAAAAATCCAGTCTAATATTGATGGACATTTAGGTTGATTCCATATCTTTGCTACTATAAATAGTGCTGCAATGAACATACCTGTGCATGTGTCTTTATGACAGAATGCTTTATATTCCTTTGGATGTATAAAGGATGCCAGCATCTGTTATTTTTTGACTTTTTAATAATAACTTCTGACTGGTGCGAGATGATATTTCATTATGGTTTTGATCTGCATTTCTCTAATAATCAGTGATGGTGAGCTTTTTTTCTTCATATGCTTGTTGGCCACACATATGTCTTCTTAGAAAATTATCTGTTCATGTCCTTTGACTGTGTTTTGATGGGGTTGTTTGGTTTTTGCTTGAAATTTGTTTAAATTTGCTGCAGATGCTGGATATCAAACCTTTGTCAAATACATAATTTGCAAAAATCTTCTCCCATTGTGTAGGTTGTCTGTTTACTCTGTCAACAGTCTCTTTTTTCTGTGCAGAAGCTATTTAGTTTAATTATATCCTATTTGTCAATTTTTGCTTTTGTTGCAATTGCTTTTGGTGTCTTTGTCATGAAGTATTGTCCAATTCCTGTGTCCAGAATAGTATCACCCAGGTCGTCTTCAGAGATTTTATAGTTTTGGGTTTTACATTTAAGTCCTTAATCTATCTGGAGTTGATTTTTGTATATGGTGTAAAGAAAGGGTCCAGTTTCAATCTTCTGCACATGGCTAGTTAGTTATCTCAGTGCCACTTATTGAACAGGGTGTCCTTTTGCCATTGTTTGTTTTTGTCAGGTTTGTCAAAGATTAGATAGCTGTAAATGTGTGGCCTTTTATCTGGGCTCTCTGTGCCATTGGGCTGTGTATCTGTTTTTGTACCAATACCAGGATGTTTTGGTTACTGTAGTTCTGTAGTATGGTTTGAAGTTGGGTAGCATGATACCTCCAGTTTTGTTCTTTTTGCATAGGATTGTTTTGGTTATTGGGGCTTTTTTAGTTCCATATGAATTTTAAAATAGTTTTTCTAGTTCTGTGAAGAATGTCATTGCTAGTTTAGTAAGAATAGCATTAAATCTGTAAATTGCTTTGGGCTGTATGGCCATTTTAATGATATTGATTCTATCCATAAGCACATTTTTTCATTTGCTTGTGTCATTTATGATTTCTTTGAGGAGTGTTTTGTAATTCTCATTGTAGAGATTGCTCACCTACCTGGTTAGCTTTATTTCTAGCGATTTTATGCTTTCTTTGTGGCAATTGTGAATAGGATTGCATTCTGATTTGGCTCTCAGCTCAACTATTGTTGGTGTATCAGAATGCTAGTAATTTTTGTACATTGATTTTGGATCCTGAGACATTACTGAAGTTGTTTATCAGTTAAAAGTATTTTTGGGCTGAGACTATAGGGTTTTCTAGATATAGTATTATGTCATCTGCAAACAGGAATAGTTTGATTTTCTTTCTTCCTATTTGGATGTCTTTTGTTTCTTTTTCTTACCAGATTGCTCTGGCCAAGACTTTCAATATTATGTTGAATAGGAGTGGTGAGAGAAGGCATCCTTGTCTTATGCCAGTTTTCAAGGGGAATTCCTCCAGCTTTTGCCTATACAGTATAATGTAGGTTGCAGATTTGTTATAGATGGTTCTTGTTATTTTGAAGTATGTTCCTTCAATACATAGTTTATTGAGTTTTTAATCTGAAGGGGTACTGAATCCTACCAAATGCCTTTTCTGCATCTATTGAGATAATCATGTTTTTTTGTTTGTTTGTTTGTTTTTTTGTTTGTTTGTTTTGTTTTGTTTGTCTTTAGTTCTGTTTATGTGATGCATCACTTTGTAGATTTGCTTATATTGAGCCAACTTTGCTTCCTGGGGTTAAAGCCTACTTGACTGTGATGGATAAGCTACTTGGATTCAGTTTGCTGCTGGACTTGGTTTGCCAGTATTTTGTTGAGGCTTTTTGCACTAATATTCATCAGGGATCTTGGTCTAAAGTTTTCTTTTTGGTCATATCTTTGCCATGTTTTGGTATCAGAATAATGCTGGCCTCATAGAATGAGTTAAGGGAAGTTTCTCCTCTTCTGTTTTTGGGAATAGTATCCGTAAAAATGATACTAGCTCTTCTTTGTACACCTGATAGAATTTGGCTATAAATCTGCCTGGTCCTGGAATTTTTGTTGTTGTTTTTGGTAAGCTATTTATTACTGATTAAATTTTGGAGGTGGTTATCAATCTGCTCAAGGATTCAGTTTCTTTCTGGTTCAGTCTTGGGATGGTGTGTATATCCAGAAATTTATCCATTTCTTCTAGATTTTCTAGTTTATGTGCATAGAAGTGTTCATAATATTCTCTGATAGTTATTTTTATTTCTCTGGGGCCGGTGGTAATGTTTCCTTTGTTTTTTCTAACTGTGCTTATTTGCATCTCCTCATTTTTCTTCTTTATTAGCCTAGTTAGCAATCAATCTGTTTTTATCACTCCTCGATTTATCTTTTAATTTTTTTTTTTTTTTTTTTTTTTTGGTTTCATGATCTCCTTCACTTCAGCTCTGAATTTGCTTATATCTTGTCTTCCACTAGCTTCAGAATTGATTTTCTTTTGGTTCTTTAGTTCATCTAGTTGTGATGTTAGATTGTCCTATTGAGGTCTAAATTTAGTGTTGTAAATTTCCCTCTTGATACTGCCTTAGATATGTCCCAAAGATTCTGGTATGTTGTATCTTTGTTTGTATTAGTTTCAAAGAACTTCTTGATTTCTGCCTTAATTTCATTATTTATCCAAAAGTCATTCAGAAGCAGGTTATTCAATTTTCACATAATTGTATTGTTTTTAGCAAAATTCTTAGTTTGCAATTGAAATTGCAACCCCAATTTCCATTTGCTTGGTAGATTTTTCTCAATTCCTTTACTTTGAGCTTATGCGTGTCATTGAATGTGAGATGAGTCTCTTGAAGACAGCATACCAGTGGGTCTTGATTCTTTATCCAGCTTGCCACTGCGTGCCTTTTAATTGGGGCATTTAGCCCATTTACATTCAAGGTTAGTATTGATATGTGTGGATTTGATCATGTCATTGTGCTGTTAGCTGGTTTATTTGGTTGCTTTGTAATGCCAGCGCTTTGCATATGTATGTGTTTTTTTGTAGTGGCTGGTAATGGTCTTTTCTGTATTTAGTGCTTTCTTCAGTAGCTCTTTTAAGACAGGTCTGATAGTGACAAATTCTCTCAGCTTTTGATTGTCTGGAAAGGAACTTATTTCTCCTTCACTTATGAAGTATAGTTTATCCAAAAATGAAATTCTGCATTTGAATTTCTTTTGTTTAAGAATGTTAAATACTGGCTCCAGTCTCTTATGGCTTGTAAGGTTTCTGCTAAGAGGTCTGCTGTTAGTCTGAAGGGCTTCTTTTCCCTTTAACCTGACCTTTTCTTTAGCTATCATTAATATTTTTTCTTTCATTTTGACCTTGGAGAATCTGATTACTAGGTGTCTTGGGAATGATTTCCTGAATTTCAGTGTTGGAAAAATACAGAATTTGTGTGTTATTCTTGTATCAGGACCATGCTTATCATTTCTGTCTTGTTCCAATTTTAGTATATGTGGTGCCAAAGTGAGCACTTAAAAGTTAATTCTGTCAAAACTTTAAAACTTGAAAGCTCCAGGCAAGATTTTCTAAAAGCATCTAAATAATTGTTGATAAAACAATTAAAACATTGATACCAAATCCAGTAGAAATAAAATAGAAACCAATTAGGACAGATCTCACATCTGGATACCATTGCAATCCCTTATCCCTAGAAAAATTGCTGTTAAATTAAAATGTCATTGAAATAATCATAGGCAACAATCAACTAGGGTGCTTTCCTGGAATGCAAATATTGGGAAATTTTATAAAAACAATATTAATCTAGCAAGACAAAAATATAATTTTTTATTCTATTAATGCTGAAAATATAGGAGAATTCACATCTTTTCTTACAAAACCACTACAATATTAAGGATATGTAGACATGTAGATAAATTTATCTTTTTGACCACAAACTAAGCAATTATTCAATAATTAATGAAGAAACATAGAAAGCATTCTCACAATTTAGCAACAAGGCATAGAATTTTAATTTTTGCCATTATAACCAAATAATTTTGAAAATATGAACTAGTGCATTTTGACAAGAGGAAAAAAATAAGGCATAAAAATTGGATAGAGAAAATGTAAATTGTTCTTTGAAGATAGTATGACTCTATACTTAGAAGACTCTCCTTAATTAACTAACAGAAACTCATAAATGTAGATAATAAAAACTTTAGTAAGTGGGTAGTCTAGTTTACAGAATTACAAGAAAAACAGTGTCATAAAATGTTTAATATTGCAGTTTTATAATCTATTTTAGTATTTGGTAGGGAAAGAACATAATACTCTGATTTTTTTATATTTTTATGATAATTCTTACATACTCTTTTACAGTAGCTGTAAGATTATTTTGTGATATGAGATTTTGGCTAAGATATTATTAGATTTCTATAATAGATTAGTTTTAAGAAAACTGACTTTTTTATATGATTGAGTCTCTTATTATTTTATAATAGTCTTTTAACATGTTTGAGTTTTACTTTATGTTCTCTAGAGATTTCTTGTTTCCTTTACATAAATCTTGTCAATTTCTGAAGTATATTTATTAGCATTCATTACAGTTTTTGTTAAAGTACTAGCAAAAATTTAGAAAATTTCTGATGCTTGCTAAATTAATTTTAAAAGATTCTCTTTCTAGAATGATATTGATAGATTTTTAAGTAAATATGTTCAAATAGCAATAATTACATACACAGATGTGTTTGTGTGTGTGTGTGTGCGTGCGCGCATGTGCGCATGTGTGCACACAATTGAATGGGCTGGTATTTCCACAATAATTTGTAGTAATTTTGATGATGATGGACATTTTTTTTTTTTTACCAGGAATGCATCTAGCATTTATCATTAAGCACAAAGACATCTAATATTAAATACATGTTTATGTGTTTGTGTATTCATGGGCTCATGGAGAAAGTGATCATTGGAAATGGAGCATGTATCAAAGGAGTTAATGGAGTTGCTATGCAGATGTTGAGGAGAAGTATATTCCAGAAGAGAAAACACAACCATAAGGACCCTAGTATCTGAAATGATGAAGGAGCAGCAACAAGGTCAAGGTGATGGGGGCAGATAAAGATGAGAAACATGGTAGAAATTAGGTCATAGGTAAGAAGACCCAAATGTATAGAGCCACAAGCATTGTGATGACTTTGGCTTTGATTGTGATCACAAAAGGAACCATGGCAGATTTTAAGCAAAATAGTGGCACAATCAGAGTTGTATTTTTAAAAGAATCATTCCAGTAATAGCATCTCTAACTCTACATTGTCTAAATCTTTAAATGATGCTGTTTCTCATTCTTCTTGAAGCCCAAATTCTCTCCTTTATATCAGAGTATAAAGTGGGTGATAGGAAATTAGGCAAATATGCCATTTAAACAATATTTGCTTGACTTCTGTTGTTGTTGCCTTAATGAGGATGATTAAAGATTACGCCATTTTTTTCTGATTATTTATTTGCATTAAACTTCAATGGTGACTGGGTCTTTAAAAGAGATTGAATTGAGTTCTTTTTGTCCTTTCCCCTTATTTACCATTACAGTGTGTAAGAATACAAATTTTAAATAGATTCTCTGAAGTCTAAAGCCTTTACATGATGCATTAAAACTGAGCCATACGCTCTGAGTTATGAGGTGCAATAATTAATTTTCTCATTTCTTCACATTTCCATGTTCTTAAATGTTAATCAATTCCTGCTGTTTTGGAGGTCAGAAATTTAAATGTTAGCAATAATACCCATAAGGAAATACATTTATTGATATTTAAGTTATTGAAAACAAAAGGATAGAGTGAGAAACATTTAATATAGAACTAAATTAATTTGATATCCCCAAATAAGTGTACATTTTATGACTGCCATCACTATAAATAACAGTAAAATAGTATATCTGTAGTTTTAACCTGGGCTTATCAGGTCTTCATAGAGCTATAGAGTTTATTTATTTCCAATTGCACAGTTTATAATATTTCTGCAGGATACTAAGCTGCATAGTTAGCATATATTCCTTCCATGTATTCACTTGCTTTATTATACATTTTTTCAACAACTGTTTTTTGAGCACTAGGTATATGCCAGATGCTGTACTTGTAGATGCTTTAAATGAAGAATGAAGCAAAACAAAAATCTCTGTCCTAGTGGAGTTTTTATTTTAGTATTGGAAGAGAGACAAAAAGCAAGCCTCATAGATTATGTGAAATTTTACAAAATAAAGAGGGCTGTGAAAAAATACAGGAAAAAAAAAAATTGAGCAGAGTAAGGGAGACTGAGGCAATGGGGAGAGTAAGTCCAAAGAGTTGTTTCAATTTCAAATGAGAATATCAGGATAGGCCTTATTGAAAAGGTGAGATTTGACAGGATTTGAAAGATGTGAGGAAGTAATTGTGCAGATATTCTGAAAGAACGTTTCTTAGTAGGGAAGGAACTCAGGAAGAGTAGAAAGGAGTAGGAATAAATGAAAATTAGTAGGAGAAAATATAAGAGCATAGCAAGAGGTCAGAATCTCATAGGGTATTGCCAGACATTTTAAGAATTTTTTAAACTTCAAGATAAATTGGAGCCATGTCAATGCTTGGAGGAGTGATTTCATCTGCACAAAGCTTTAAGAGAATCATTCTGGCTACTCTGTTGAGAATAGGTTGAGGAGGATGAGTCTAAAAGCAACAAGCTTAGCTAAGCAGCAACTGCAGTGATATAGGCAAGAGATGATGGCAGTTAGAAAATTGGTGGTCACAAGTCAGAGATTGAGACCATCTCAATCAACATGGTGAAAGCCTGTCTCTACTGAAAATGTGAAAATTAGCTGGGCATGGTAGTGTGTGCCTGTAGTCCCAGCTACTTCAGAGGCCGAGGCAGGAGAATTGCTTGAACCCAGGAGGTGGAGGTTGCAGTGAGCTGAGATCATACCATTTTACTCCAGCCTGGGCAATGAGTGAAATGTTCTGTCAAAAAAAAAAAAAAAAGAAAGAAAGAAAATTGATGGTCACATCCTAAGAAAAATTTAGATTCTGGTATATTTTGAATACAGTTCATGGAAGATGATAGATTGGAAATCAATTTCAAATGGAAATGTAAAATTGTTTTGGTATTTTGGCTCTGAGAAAGTAGAACTTTGGAGATGCAATCAATGTGATGTGCAGAACTGTAGGATAAGCAGGTATGAGGGAGACATGAGGAGTTGAAGTGTTGAGACACTGAACTTCAATTTTCTTTTGAACAGCAAGATGGAGAGACATAGTGAACACTTGGATTTATGAGTTTAAAATTCTGGAGAAAACCCTAGTCGGGATATAAAGTTTTGAGAATCATTGCATATTCGGTTTGCAACGCTGTGAAACTGACTTGGCTTTCCATGAGATGAGTGTGGTTAGAACAGAGGGTAAGGCCTGCAATCCTAGGCACCTCAACATATAGAGATCAGTAAAGAGAGGAACTTCAATAGAGGCTGAAAAGAAGCAATGATGTTGGTAGAATGAATTCCATACAGGTTTGGATTCATGGGCACAAATCCTTTGAAGGGCCTTATATGCAAAAGGACCTAGTCTTAGTGTATTTGGGCCATTATAACAAAATATGACAAATTGAGTGGCTTACAAGCAACAAACATTTATTTCTCACAGTTCTGGAGACTAGGAAGTTCAAGTTCAAGGTGCCAGCAGATTCAGTGTTTGGTGGGTGGCTGCTTTCTGGTTTATAGATAGTACTTTCTTGCTATGTCTTCACATGGTGAAAGGTGCTAGCTAACTCTCTAAGGGCTTTTTAAGAACGCTGATCCCAATCATGAGGGATCTACCATCATGACCTAATCACCTCCCCAAAAGTCCTAACTCCTAATACCATCACTGGTGGGGTAGGATTTTAATATATGAGTTTGGCAGGGGACACAAATATTCAGACCATAGCAAACCCCACACTTGGTTTAATGCTCTACTCTTTATGTATTGAAATTCCTAATTATTTTTAAACAGGGGCTCTACAAATTATGTAGTTGTCCTGATTCCATGCCACACAGGTAATACATCCAGATCAAGTAAGATAATTATCAACTAGATAATGGGTTTTGGTTAAGATTAAAAACTAAATAATTTTTCATGTAATTATACATATGCACAGATAAAGATATCTTAAGCTATAAATCTATTTCTTTCTTTTCTCCACTTAATATGTACACATTTCTTTGATATCTTTTTAAATTACTTCTTAATGCTTGCTTCTTTATTATCATCTCCACTAAGGTTTAAAAATTGTGGGTTCAATAATCGTTTGTGTTTATTATTATATTTTCTTTATTTTCCCTAATCTTACAACCTCAGACCCTAGCACAATTTCTAGTATGTAGCAAGTGTTCAATTATTATTTGCTATCAGCTTTTCCAGATGTTGCCATAAGTACCTAATTGATCAGTGGCTTTTTCTCTTTTTACAATCTACAATTTCTGCAGCTTTTTATAAGGGTTTCTCCTTCTTCTGTTTTAAATTTATTTTTACCTTAGATTATTTTGAACCATATCATGCATGTTTTCTTCTTCCCAAATGTTCTTTCATTGTATTTTCAGTCTTCTTTCTCTTTGTTCTAAATAGGCAATAGGTATAAATAACTTAGACTAATGATTAGCCATTAGCCTTATTTTTCTTATTATCTGCTATTCCTTTTGTCTATCTCCATAACTATTACCTTTCCAATATATGGTAAGAGAGCTATGCCTCTCTCCCCAGATGCAAAACTCAGTGTTATTCTGGTCACTGGCCATCTGAGTCTGCTACTTCTAAGTGCCTTATTTCTATTGACTATTAAGTTGTCAGTAACCTACCTATAGAATGTTCTTGGATTCTTATCTGTCATTAATGGGCTACTCCTATAGTTTCCATTTTTAAGTGACATTCCTTCCTTTCTATATCCATAGCCTCTAGCCTGATTCTGTTTCTCAGCCCCTCTCTCTAGAGGACCAAACACCCCCAGTCTGATCCCTTTTACACAAATCAGAAGAGCATATTTAAAGCACAATTTCCATTCTATCACTTTATCTTAAAAACAAGAAATTCTCCAGTCTCTCCCTATTGTCTCTGCTTCCCAGACTGTGTCAGACTCTTCTGGCATATTATAACCAATCATGAAGTATATCTTTGATGATAAGTTAACAATTATAATTAAAGTCTAAAAGTTGTGAATAATTTGCCCTTTCAAAAATTAATTAAGTGTGCACATTATAATACACTTGATCCCTTGCTTTCTACAGTGCTTTTCTTGAGTAGAAAGGAGAGGAAGAAAAGACAGGCAGTAACCAAACAGATAAAATTCAAAAATTGCACATGTATTATAATCTGTAGCAATATTCATCTTACTTCCTTGGATTTTTTATTTTATTTTATTTTTTATTTTTATTTTTTGATCAAAACACATGGATTGCTTTGTGCATGCAATAATTGTTCATTTTGTCTGCTCCAACACACACACACACACAAAGCTCTCTGCTCCCACACACTCAGAGTTGAGAATTCCTGAACTATGGATATCAATGCAAGCATAACCTTGGTATGCAAGAACGAATGAACCTGGTTCACATCTATCGTCAGCTTATTTGTCGTTGCTCTGTAAAAGAAGTGACTTTTCTCTTTTTCCTGATCATCTTGCTTTGGGCCAATTTTTTTTCCACCATCTTCAGGAGTCAGATATTTACATTTCAAAGGACACCTCCTCCTTGAGCTTCACAAAATCTGCCCTACCTTTAAACTCCAAAACTCCTTTTAACATACTGGAGACATAGTACATGGTCTGTCTTATAGTCATCTGTATATTTGTATTAACTTCCTGCATGACTCCAAATGTTTTTTGTATATTCATTGTGAGCCCAGGAGAGTTTCTTGAAAAGGAGTAAAAAAACTTAAACATTAGAGATATTTAAAACCCTTGTAAAATGCTTGGTTCTTTCTCGGATGCAAAAATCAAAGAAAAAAAAACAGCTCTAACTAACCTTAAGGTGAGATTCCCCACTAGCGTGCTTGATACTATATTTGATACACTAGCATCAGATAAATTTACTTTTACGTGAAGGTTAACATTAGGGTTTCTACATTAATGCATTATTACTATAATCATGATGATTTCTCATGGAAATTGTTAAAACAGAACAAAAGCTTTGTGTTTCTAAGTATTATAAATTTTTTTAAAATGAAATGGGCATGTGTCCTAGATAATGAGCATGTACATCTAAATATCTAGGCAAAATATACTTGATCCATGTTATAGTGTTTAGTCTATAAAACTACATTTTAAATAAAGCTAACATAAAAAAATTCTGTGAATATTTAATAATACTACCCTAAAAATGTTCCAAGCAGTCATATTTGAAATTCTAGGATAGTAAATAATACCAAATAATAATGGATAATCTTGGATAATAAGTCAAATTTTACATTAGTTATAAATATATGTCCTTCCTCGAACTCTCCTGTTGATGTGTTTTTGACGAAATGAGGCCAACATTCAAATAAAGCATAGACAAAAGGAGACATTTAGATAAGAATGTGTTATAATAACAGTAGGAATACAGTTTGGAAAATTTTATTTGAGAATTACTCAAGCAAAGGCAGCATAAAATATAAGCATAATATAGATATTTAAGAAGAGTATGCTACCATTTATTATCCTTACATTTTTTATTTCTTTAAACTGAATATATATTTACCAATTTTTAGAGAAAAATGAAGTAAGTCATACAATAATCTATAGATAATTACATATTTATGATTGAACTATTGTAATATTTCATAGCTTAGACTTGCAATGACATAACAATTCAAGCACATTATCCTTTTGTTACAAATATAATATGTATGTATGTATGTGTGTGTGTATATATATATATATTTAACTCCTCAAATTCTTACCTGAATGTCATGAAAAATGCAAGAATATATGTCATGTTAACACCGTAATTTCAGAATAACTTTATGGTGTCTGAATTTGTGTATGTTTGGGTTACATAGTAAAAGCTGCAGCAAATATTATGATTTCTGATATATCTATTTTAGAAACTTCAATAAGCATTTATTTTTATATTTACAGTTAAAAAATAAACATTTATATATGTATGTTATTTTAGAATAACCTGAAATGTTACTTCTGTTTCCTCCAACATTTATAGAAATAGTTATTTTATTTTTTACAACCATTTTATATATTCTACTGAGGTTCACTCTCTAGAAGTCTCTTTTTCTTAAGGAATACATTTTGAGTGAGAAGACATCCTAAGGCAGACATTCTAAGTCAGACATATTGTACATAGTAAACTAAGGCAGAAACATTGGAGATTATAAAAGAAATATGTGGCAAGTCAAACACTGAATTTCTTACCTCGTGTGAAGCACCTGAATGGAATTTCAACGGTTTGAAATAGTTTCAGGTTGGGAGAATTGCCAGATTTCAAATTTTAGATTTTTCCCAATGTCATATTATTTTTACACTTAGAAAAAATAGATCTTATTTATTAACAAATTTATAATTCAATAGAGCAATGATTTTTGTCATTAGGAATAAAGGAATTCAATGTGTCTGATGAAAATAGTTTCAAAATGAATTGTTATGGAATTTTTCTTTATATGAAGAAATAACTAAATTTCTGTGTGTACTTTAACACACATACACTATGCAATGATCATGATAATTTACATAAATGAAACTAGAGTAAAGGTTAAATATATAGAAAAAAAAGAAAATACACCAGCAATTTGAAGTAAGAATTCTACAACTTGTTACTTCTGCATGAGACATAATGGACTGGAGAAAAATGTCATTATTCTTTAAATGAATATTACAGGTCATCTTTCACATAGAGGATTTATAATAATAAAGGTCATAAGAGTTTACGGCTCTAAATACTGCATGATGCAGTATCTCATGTGATTTTCACAACTGTTTGGTGAAGTAGGTATTATTTAAATGAAATGCATGGGAGTTAAGTAACTTATTTAAAAGGTCACAGATAATAGGTGTTAAACCTAAGATAAATAAAAATCTGTGTTCCTCATGGCCATATCCCATTAGACATCTAGTACAGAAAAAGACTTGACAAAAAAAAACACTACTGTACGTAGATAAAATGATCTTAATCTGCAATGAGGTATTGATCCACCTCTGCTTTTAATTTAACATAATTTGTATAACCATCATTTGGATCGCTGCCATTTAGTGTTTGCTTATTATGTGCCAGGCACAAGGAACTTTCTTTCCAAGATCTCATGTATTCTGCACAACCACATGAGGTGAATATTATTATCACCATTTTAAGATGAGGGAGTCATGTCCACAGAGGTCACACATTTATGTAAAGGAGGAACAGGAATTTAAGTCCACCTGACTCCATATGCCATGTTCTTAATTAATAAATTGAAGACTACAAAATAAAAGAATAAGGAAAAAGAGACAAACTTATATTCCTTATTTGATATATATAGAATTTTAGATTCACAACAGAGTGTTTATCATTGACTCTCATGTGACCTAAATTATTACACTTAGGTCATGAGAATATCATGTTTTTTAGGAAAACTGCATTGACTCACAGAAATATGTTAAGCAATAAAAAGAAATAAAATTATAAACAATATAAAAACTTTTTATAAAAATTAGAATATTACAGGCAATGGTATAGGGTAAAACTTACTGCATGTATCAGTCAAGATTTTGCAGAGAAACAACCAAGATAGTTATAATAAGTAATTGGTACATAGATTATGGAGGCTGGGAAATCCCAAGAGCTACAATCTGAAGACATGAGAAAGAGGACAGCCAATGGTGTAAGTTCTAGTTCAAGTCTGAAGGCTGGAGAAGACCTTTCTCTCAGCTCTAAGACTATCATGCAAAGAGACTGAATTCTCTCTTGCATAGCATTTCGCTCTATTCAGATCTTCAACAGATTGAATGAGGTCTACCCACTTTGCGGGAGGGCAAACTACTCAGCTTACTGATTCAAATGTTAAGCTCATCCAGAAACATCCTCACAGACACACCTAGTATAATATTTAATCAAGTAGCAGGGAAACTTGTGGTTCGGGCAAGTTGACACATAAAAGTAAACCTCGTGCTACGTAAGAGAAATTTGTTCAGATAGTGGTATTGCCATGTTTTTAACTGGATGTAATGATTAAACAAGCAATTTTAGAATGTGAGATTTTAGGTCTCAAACTTTAGAATGTGAGATTGCCTAGAGTGGAAGGAATACGAAATTCTTCTGCACACACACAAAATAAGATTTTATAACGTACAAAATTACTGTGGAAAGAGCATCATTTTAATGTCAGTCTTTATATCATTTATTGAATTTTTTTCAGTGCAGATTTTCTCTATTATGTATTGGGCACTGTGTTTCCAATAGTTACTTGTTATCAATTAAAGAAATGTTTAATGGTGCAGAATGTCACAATTTACAAATAAATTGGAATTCAAAAATTATAGATATGTATGTATATCTTTTTTTTTTGAGATGGAGTGTTGCTCTTGTTGCCCAGGTTGGAGTGCAACGGCTTGGTCTTGGCTCACTGCAACTTCCTCCGGGTTCAAGCTATTCTCCTGCGTCAACCTCCCGAGTAGCTGGGATTACAGATACCCACCACCATGCCTGGCTAATTTTTGTATTTTTACTAGAGACCTAGTTTTACCAGGCTGGCCAGGCTGACCTTGAACTCCTGACCTCAGGCAATCTACCTGCCTCTGCCTCCCAAATTGCTAGGATTATAGTCATGAACCATCGTGCCCAGCATAGAATTTACGTATTTTTAAAGGGCTATTTCTTCATTCTTTATGTGAAAAGTTGATACCATGAATGCAGAAAATTTGGATATGATCTAAACTTTATATTTTAAATTCTAAATTCTGAAGTAAAGCTCTTTTTTTAAATAATGCTGCAAAGAAAAGAAGACACACAGATTTTGATAGGAAGGAATGCTATGGGCAAGGATATGAGGCCTACAGAAATTATATGATTTATGTCTTACAGTTTTTATTTCAGACTTACTGTGATGGAGTGATTAACTGATAACTAATTTATTTTCAATTACAAAATATTAGATTGGTGCAAAATTAATTGTAGTTTTTGCTATCAGAAGTAATGGCAGAAAACACAGTTACTTTTGCATCAACCTAATAAAAATTCCTTTTAAATACATCTCCTGGAGAAATGTCACAAAGTCAATGTACACTAAAGATAAAAAGGTATTTCAAAATTGTACTAATCAGTTATAAAGGTTCAGAGATTCATATTGATATAGCTCCTTCATGGTGTGAGGCTTACTGAGGGCTTAGAGCTTGGGAACTATTTGTTGAACAGTGTGGTAGCACAGCTAACTGTTTAATAATATGAATATATTGGTCCAATCCTGGTATTATCTTTTTGCATGTGATCTTGTGAAAGTCATTTAATCTTTCTGTATCTCATTTTCTCTATCATAAAATGGGAGAATAATGATAATTATTTCATGGAGTTATTGAAGAGTTTAAATGAGTTAATATTTATGAGCATGCCTAAGAAAGTGCTTGATGCTACAATGTACTGTGTAGGGGTACACACAGTGTCTGTCTGTGTTGGGAATTTTTATGATTTATTAAATTTTATGAATTATTTCATTTAAGAATTCAAAAAATATTGACTTTACAAAGTAAAATCGTAAAATTCACAAAAAGTAGTCTCTCCAGTTTACACATAAACCAAAGGCTCAGAGAGCTGTGTAGTTTGCTCAAGTTCATAGAGTCAGAAAAACTAAACTGAAATTCAGACCTGTTTTGCTTATCTCTAAAATGTATTCATTTCTCACTGAAGTAGTGTTTTCTCATTTTCATCCATGTAACACAGAATAAATAAGAATAAAGAGAGACCTTAAAATGTGATTGTGAATGACGATATCCTTACAGTTATCCCCTGATCTGTTTTTGTCCCCAGCATCCTCCTAGTAATATCCACTAGCCTCTTTGCATTCTTCCTTTCTCTGAGCCAATCAACTGTCAGTTTTTCAATCTTATGGAAAATGCTATGAAAACACAACCTCAGAACCCATTCTTTCCCAACACCAATAGATTTTTCCATCACTAAAATATTCCTGTGTAGAAATGAGTAGTGATTCCTCTAAATTTTAATAGAATCTTAAAATATATGCAGGGAAGTCAAAGGAAAAATAAAACCTCAATTACAGAATCCAATGATGCCTTCTTAGTCTTCAATGAGGTCCTTTTGTATCATTGTCATTAATCTGAGGTAAGTTTTTTTATTATTATAACCTTACATCTTCTCTAGTTTATACAATAAAATAAATTAATTTATAAACATTAGTTTATTGCTTATTAATATTAACAAATTATTTGACAAACCTCCCAACTATTCAACTAAGTGAGAAACTCAGACAGCAAAATGTCCCCATAGCTCTGTTGAGAAGTTTTGCCATACTGCCCAAGACAGTGATGTATTGGTTAACACTTTTGACTCCCAAAGAGAAACACAGAATTTCACTTTTCATCTTGCCACTAACTTTTAAAAAAAAACTTCATTTTGGCTTGATCTTTAATCTACCTGTGGCTTAGGTTTGGCTTCATGTGTGACCTTGCTATCTTTTTAAATTTAAATAAGACCCAAAGGCCTCTAATTCTAGGAATAAAGGAGTTACATCAGAACTGAAAAGGTGAAGAGGAAAAAAAAGTGATTGATGTGAAACAGAAAGGAATTTGACAAGAAGAAATACAAATCTTCTCTGTTTCCTATGTTACAAATGTGAACAAATCGAAGATTAAAAATCTGTGCAATTTGCCTAAAGTCCCAATTCATCCTCAGATATTTTAACACAACCAATTTAAACACTTTCTATTATCTCCTAGGATCAAAAGAATCAATCAACATCTTCCACAGTCTTATGGGTCCTCAATCATGCTTGCCCAAGGCAATGAAAATCAAATCAAAAGCTGCTTCTTCGGGTAGGGGGTTATAACTCAATATAACAGAAAATACTGCAGTAGTTAAAAAAAAAAAAACCTTGCATAAAATGAAAAGTAATTCATGCTCATTGAAAATGATATCCTTTCAGAGATTATGTGGAGATTTTCTCAATCTGTTCTTTTTCCCTCAAAATGAGTTTTTAAAATGTCAACCTGTTATTCTTTCAGAGGCAGAAGATTAATTTTGTAATCAATCCAACCTCCATGTTCTCTTCATTTTGATAGCTTTAAATTATGACTTTCAGTTTAGATAATTTTTTGAGCAATCAGTCTTCACTTTGAAAATAATAACTATAATATATAAGTAGCCAAATGCATGCATACTTATTTGTGTATTTACCAACATGAGTATGTGTGTTTAAGTGTGTATATATATTTCTGCCTGGGTGATGCATATCAAACTTGTATTTGTTACAATAATAGAATTGGCCAAAATGTAGAAAAGACAAGACTCAGGACAGTCTTTCAACCATATTTTTCAATGCGGCTAGTTTGATTGCAATGAAAAGAAACAGCTCTAGAATTGTTTGTCTGTGGTGTTTCAATATATAGAGAGCTGAACTTCCTATCCATGTTATAATTGTGTTTATTTTTATCTGCTCCATGTAGAATATATATTAGAAACAACTCAATAAGGAAGGCTAAAATTTTAAATCTATAAATTTTTTAAAAATCTACCCATTTTTGTGAAATGTAAAGAATGATGCATTTTTAATTGCTTTAGTGAGAAAAAGTTTTCCCTCTCCCATCATCATTTTTGTATTCAGTAATTCACTTTCTATGATTTCAATAGTTAGGTGCACTAAAATCTTATTCCTATTGAAATCCTACTTATAATTCAGGAAGCAAAGCAAGTGAAAATTAACTTTTGATCCTTTACTAATAATTACTGTAAGAATTATATAAATTCTGATAGTAATAATTATATTTGTAGCTCTATGGTATGGAATGGGGGCCAGGTACTCCTCCAGACTGCTTCCATATTTTGGAAAAAACATCTGTAGTTACATTTGTCCATATTATATGCACATATTTATTTCTGTTTCACTAAAAACAAACTGGGAGGGTGCCACCATGGATCGTACATCGACTTTTTGTTTTATCAGTTCTACTGTCAACCACTAATCATTACAATCTGTGTACAACTAAGAAAGTATCAACATTGTATTTATTGACACTATTTGTAACCCATGTCTAGCTCTAGAAATATTGAAACTGCTAAGTTTAAGAAAATTATTTTATTGGCTCATGTTTATTTAATATTGGCATATGTGGTTTATTTTGATGGGATCTGTTAATTATTTTCCCCAAAGTGATGTGTTTTCTAAAATATTTCCAAAATTACTTGAGGATAGGAGGGTATAGAAGAAAATAAAACAAACGCTTTTGATAAGGACAATACTGGAACTGAATAAACAGAATTAGATTATAATGTCTAATCTAGATTCTAACCTGACCACTGGGATATAAAAATTGCTTTCATTAAAATGGAAATAAAATTGCTTGAATATGATTTATAAAACATCATCAAAGTTGTTGTATTTATTATGCTTTAAGATTTAGATGTAAAGAATTGCATCTTTATGCCATGAGAAATCCATGCTTTTTCTTTGTGAATTTCACTTCTAGGGTTTTCCTTTGATTTATAGTATTTAAAATTTCAATTAAATTGAATTTAATCTGGAATGACATGGAAGCAATGCTTTCAAATTTCACTTGTATAGTTCTAGAATAATAATAAAAGGCCTTAGGCATTTTAAAAGTTAGGTTGGTTTTAAATAATAGTTGAGCCAAGCTTCAAACTATGAAGACTTAGTTTCTTATATTTTATATTTTGTTATTGTATTTAACATACTAGGACACCAATTATTTCACAAGGCATTTACATATGGAATTTTATTTAATGTGGTTTAGTATGGAATTTAGTATGGAATTTTATTTAATGTCGTTAATTTTAGGTGTATTTTTTTTTAAGTATTTTCTGATTATTTCAGAATTTTAAATCCCTTATAAAATACTAAGGTGAATCTGATTTTTCTCTAAATTCCTATGGCAACATTTCCTTAAGATTGTTACCATAATAGAGAGTTTAAAGTCAAAGTGAGTCAGCAATGGGTACTTGATTTGGCGGAACTAAAGCTATACACATTTACTATCTATAAAATGTGATCATTGAAGTTTCTGTATTTGTAATAAAATCTGTTCACTAGAACAGACTTGTAAATCTAGCAGCAAAATTTAAGTAATATAGTAGATTATAGACCTATTAAATAGGTCTTACTTCAACGATTGTTTTGTTTGGTTAACAAACTGTACAAATTAAGCATATAATACTATTTGACATAATTAATTCACATACCAAAAGCACATACAGAAATAAGTAGTTAGCTGAACCAGACTCACAAAGCCACATATTGTATTTCATGTACTTTAGATATGTAATCCTATTTAATCTTCATATTCTCTTTAAAAAGATCATTTTCCCTAACAAATATTTGTTAATCATCTGCTGAGGACTAAACACATATGTAACAGACAGAGAAACTGAGGCTTAAAGATATCAAATAACTTTCCCAAGTTTAAACAGTTAGGAGTCTGTGGAGTTGGGATTCATACCTCCGATTCCTTGTTCTACTCTCTTTCTTATGCCATGCTATGATATTTAAAATAATATTGGAAGAAGATTGATGTACCCCACCTTCTCTCCTTGGATAGCAGATGGATACTACATATTACTTCTATTACCTTCAGTGCATTTCTGTATTTTTCAAATCTTCTGACTTCTTCATTAGAAAAATCATGTTCTTACTTACATTATAACATAGTAAAGGAATTGCAGTCATGAACATAACAAGTTTTCATTCCTCTTCACTCCTGCCAGAATCTGGGCCTTTACCAGTGGCAAGCTTGTAAGTTAGCTTTGTATGGTGTCGTGGATGATAGCAGAACACAGAAAACTACAGGATCAGTAACACAGGACTTTTTCACATAACAGCGAGCAATATGCATTTCATGTATGTATTGGTTTTCTTTGCCCCCAAGATCCACTGGAGTAAAGCACAGTGGCCTAAGTGGATCCTGCACACACAACAGGTGTGCAACATGGCCAAAGAACAGACAGCTGTGGCCATACACCTTTATAGCGAGCTCACTCTTGTTCTGGAGGACAGCATCACCTTACTCTCAATTGCTTGCTGCAAATAAATTCTTAAAAATGGTTTATATGCAGAAAAGTCCAGTTCTTTATTTCTTGGCTACTTCACCAAGAATATGCAAAAATGGCCAAGGCCGTGACAAATGACGTCTCTCAACAACTCCTTCATTTTCTCTTTTAAATCTTTGCCAATCTCATATTATATTCACACCCATCTTTCATACAATTCTTTCTTTTTCTACTCCCCTGCAGAATTATCTGTCTACACTGCCTCTGCACTCAGGCGTTGACAATGACTTGAATGCAGACAAACTATAAAATATTAGCAAACAAACACAAAATAAAGCCATGACATTTAACAGGTGAAATATTTATAATTCACATTTGGACTCATTCAGGACTTTATTTCACACTTTGTCACTTTTTAAACCAAAGCATTCATTCCCTTACTCATTCTTAGCTGATTAACCTGTTTTGAATTTCACTTAGAAAACAGAAGCAATCAGAATAGGTCTTCCAAAGGTTTCCACAGCCACATGAACTAACATAATAACAGATGCGCCAGTAACCTCTGTTATTATGGATGAGCTGTCTGTGCTCCTTGCTAAGGCTAAAACCTTCCCTTATGGACTAAATCCCATCTCCTCGGGACTGTGCAAGGACGTGGTTCAATTGCCTGCCTCTCTTTCTTTCCTGCCCAATGATTCCCTGTCTACTGAACAATTTTCATAAGCATGCAACCGCACCATAATGTCTCTCGTCCAAAAAAAAAAGTAACATTCCACAAACTTGTAGACGACTCAAGGCTTACTTTATTTCCCTTGTGCAGATGGGGCCCTCAGCCCTATCCCCAAAGTAATCACTGAGTTTATTTTGGAATATCCACATATGTGCTGTTAGAAAGAAAGGACCATATATTCTGAGAACAATTGGCTGCACAAAACAGTAACAATAATCTGTAAATTAAATGTTTTGTTTAAGTCTATGGCAGGAATTTTTTTCCCCACTAGATTCTTTAAGTAGAAAAGAAATAGTATATAATGTTCTTCTCTTAGAGTAATGCTCCTAAGAAGAACGTATAAAGTTATATTTGAAATATGAGATTATTGTTGGAAAATGATTCAAAAATGTTTAATCTGATGCCTTGTGTTTAATAAGCACAAAATAAACATGTATTGATAGGTAAACAGAAAACCATAAAACTCCATATATAAATAAAATAGTTCCTTTTAATAGGGATTTTCCATTCTTGAATTACTCATTTTCAAACACGTGCTTCTATAATTCCAGTATTTATTTATGTAATCATTTTTCTTTGAGTGTTAATTTTCCATATAATCACAAAACTCTCAGTAGTTTATAAGTCAAATATTACCCCAAATTCTCCATGACATGTAAAATTTGTTTGCTGAACACTAAAAATAAATGGTATATTATTTATGTGGCTAAAATAATGGAAGCAGGTTAAAAATTTATTATGCAATGCTGTCTAGTTTTAAATTGCACATGGCTCGATAATTTCTCTCAGTTTCATCATGCTTAGATTTGTTGTTCTTATTGCTGAGAGAAGTTATAACTTACTGAGTTGTGGCTTTGAGAAAACAGCAGCAACAGAAAAGCTATCACACCAATTTATCCTCCAAGATAAAAATAATGAGACTTTTAAAATTTCATTTTCCAGAAGTATAGAGATCACTCTCTTAATGGATAATTTTTGAAAAAAATAGTTTCTTCAGCCACAATTTTATGTTATTTTCACTTTAAAAATCCTTAAACAAAATTTATCATATTCCTCTTCTGCTCATTGCCAATCCCTTCAACATTAGTTGAACTTTTTTTTCTTGCTTTGTCACCCAGGCTGGAGTGCAGTGGCATGATCTCAGCTCACTGCAATGTCTGCCTCCTGGGCTCAAGTGATCCTGCCACCTCAGCCTACCTAGCAGATGGGACTGCAGGGATGCACCTCCATGTCTGACTAACTGGTGTATTTTTCGTAGAGGTGGGGTCTTACTGTGTTTCTCAGGCTGGTCTGGGACTCTGGGGTTCAAGTGATCTGCCCATCCTAGTCTCCTAAAGTGTTGGGATTACAAGCATGAGCCACTTATTTAACTCTTTTGAACAGTTTTATGGAGGCACAACAGTCAAAATGACAGCTTGGTGGAAAGTTGGGGTAGACCTGGAAAAAAGCAGAAGCAGTATGAGTGATCACAGGGAAAACTGGAAAGTTCAAAGAATGATAGCATATTCTTTATTACCACAGTGATTTGCAGCATGGACTCCAGAGTAAAGTCATTTGTATTTAAACCTTGGTTCTCTATGTTATTAATATAACAACCTGGGGTAAATAGCTTAACAACTCTGTGTCTTGATTTTCCCAAGTGTAAAATGGTGATAATAGAATTTACCTCATAGAACAGTTGCGATTGCTAAATGAGTTAATATGTATAACATGCATAAAATATCTCTTAAAACATATTAAGTATGAAGTAGTTCTTAGGGAATCCAAATGACAGCAGCAGATAATGTTAAAGACAATAAAAATTTGAAGCCTCTGGCACCTACAGATACATCAGACATTAAATTCCTAGGTAGATGAATAATAACGAGAAAAACACTAATGGGCTATTTACCTTAGTTTCTATTACTCAATACATTGTGTTTTGCTTTCAACAATGACAACAACAACAACAAAAAATCACGAGACATGCAAAAAAGAAAAACAAACAGATTCTGAAGAGACAGAACAAGCATCAAAAATTGACCGAGCTATGGCACAGATTTGAAATGATTAGACAGGGTATCTAAAATATTTATGAAGGAACTACTGAGGGCTGTAATGAAAAAAGTAGATACAGGCAGAAACAGATGGGTATTGTAAGTAGAAAAATGGAAACTCTAAGAAAGAATCAAAAGAAAATACCAGAAATAAACAACACTGCGGCAGTAGTAATGCCTCCAAGATGGGCTTGGACTTATCATAAAAAACCAGGCAAGCTAGAAGTGGGTGGAATATAATATTTAAACCATTGATAGAAAAGAAGAACAGAATGCAACAACCTAGAATTCTGTATCTGGTTAAATGATCCTTCAGAAATAAATGTAAAGTTTCTCAGATAAATTAAAAACAGGGACTTCATAGTCAGCAAATTTGCTCTAGAAGAAATGTTAAAAGAGTTCTTTAGGCAAAAAAATAATAACGTAGGTCAGAGTCTTGGATATATAGGAAAAAACTATGTTGAAGAAAAAATAAATGAAGAAGACATTTTCTTATCTTATTAACTAGAATATAGCTCTTTGAGGAAATAACAGTAGCAATGCATAGAGTGATTATAGCATGTGGGTAAACAAAATGGAAGGCAGTAATAGCATAAGGTAAGGGAAAGATCTAGGAATACTCCTAAGATACCTGCTTTACTTATGATTTGTTATGGTGATATTTGAAGGTGAGTTGGAATAGTTAAAAATTTATACTGCAAATTCTAGAGAAACTACCAAATATTTTTTTACCAAATAGTAACTACTTGGGTGCTATGAAATGAGGTGAAATAGACATATAAAATGTTTACATGAAACCAGAAAAGGTAGAAAACAGAAGACAGAAACAACGGCCAAATGCAATCAATAGAAAACAATTATAAACATGATAGGTACTAATCCAACTATATCAATAATCACTTTAAATATATGAATTTAAATGGTTAAATACATTTGTTATAATATATGAAAATGAGACCCAGTTGTTTAAGAAATGCTCTTTAGGCCAGCTGCAGTGGCTCATGCCTATAATTCCAGCACTTTGGGAAGCAAAGGTGAGCAGATCACCTGAGGTCAGAAGTTCCAGATCAGTCTGGTCAACATAATGAAACCCCGTCTCTACTAAAAATAGGAAAAAAATAATTAGCTGGGCATAGTGGCATGTGCCTGTAATACCAGCTACTCAGGTGGCTGAGGCAAGAGAATTTCTTGAACCCAGGAGGTGGAGATTGCAGTGAGCAGAGATTGTGCCAGTGCACTCCAGCCAGGGTGACAAAACTCCATCTAAAAAAAAAAAAAAAAAAAAAAATGCTCTTTAAATTTTTAAATTTAAAACCTCAGTTTAAACATAAAGGAGTGCAGAAAGATATATCATGCTTATGCTAATCCAAAGAAAACAGAAGTAGCTATATATAAATTTCAGACAATCCACAATTCAGGAAAAGGAAAATTATCAGTGAAAAGAGGTATATGAAATGTTGATAAACAGGTCAATTTTCCAAGAAGACACAGCAATTCCAAATGTCTATGCATCTAACAGAGCATCAAAATTATGTGAAGCAAAAACTGTAATGAGAAATAGATCTACTATTATAATTGAAAACATTACTAACTCTCTTTCAATAATTGATGGATCAAGCAAGCCAAAATCAGTAAGGATTAATTCACCTTAATAGCACTATCAATCAACTTGATCTAATTGGCATTTATAGAATATTCCATCAAGCAACATCAGAATATACATTCTTACCAAGTTTGCAGAAATACTCACCATGAAAGGCCACATTCTATAACATAAAATGTACCTTAACACATATAAAAGCTTAAATATCATACAAAGTATGTTCTTACACAAAAATTGAATTAAATTAGAAATCAAGATCTGAAGGATAGCTGGAAAATCCTCCAAATATTTGGATAGTAAGCAACATAGTTCAAAGAAATCATGGATCAAATAAATCATAAAATAAATTTTAAAATATTTTAAACTAAATAAATGTAGGCTGGGTGCAGTGGCTTATGCCTGTAATCCCAGCACTCTGGGAGGCTGAGGTGGGTGGATCTCTTGAGGCCAGGAGTTCCAGACCAGTCTAGCCAATATGGTGAAACCCCATCTCTACTAAAAATATAAAAATTAGCCAGGTGTGGTGGTGTGCACCTGTAATCCCATCTACTCAGGAGGCTAGGCAGGAGAATCTCTTGAACCCGGGAGGTGGAGGTTGCAGTGAACTGAGATTGCACCAATACATTCCAGCCTGGGCAACAGAGTGAGACTCTCTCTTAAAATAATAAATAAGTAATAAGTAAGTAAATATAAACAGAGAATTTATCAAAATATGTGGGATGCAGTAAAACCAGTGCTTAGATGGAATTTCTTTTTTTTTTTTTGAGACAAAGAGTCTCACTCTCACCCAGGCTGGAGTGTGCAGTGGCACAATCTCAGCTCACTGCAACTTCTGTCTCTGGGGTTCGATAAATTCTCGTACTTCAGCCTCCCAAGTTGCTGGGGTGTGTGCCATCAGGCCCGGCTTATTTTTGTATTTTTAATAGAGATGGGATTTCACCATGTTGGCCAGGCTGGGTCTCAAACTCCTGGCTTCAAGTGATCCATCTGCGTCAGCCTCCCTTAGTGTTGGGATTACAGGTGTGAGCCACTGCACCTGGCCAGATGGAAATTTATAGCATCAAATTCCTAAATTAGAAAAGAAGGAAGATAAAAACTCGATTATTTAAGATTTTACCCTAAGAAACTAGAGCAAGTTAAACCTAAATAAGCAAAAATAAATAAATGGGTGAAAATGAAAGCAGACAGTAATGAAATTAAAACAGGAAAATAATACAGAAAATCAACAAAGTCAAAAGCCAGTTCTTGGGAAAGATCAATATAATTGGTAAATATCTTGCCAGGGTAACCAAGAAAAAAATATGGTTGACACCATGAAGAGTATTAGAAATAAAAGAAGTGTCATCATTCCTGAACCCACCGACAAAGAACAACAATGAAATTCTATGAATAACTCTATTCCTTCAAACTTGATAACTAATGCAAAATAGACAAATTGATTGTAAGACACAAGCTACTGTAGTACTTATAATAAATCTTAATGTCTGCAAAGTGAAAAAGAAATCATTTAGGAGATAGGAGGCTATCTGGATTGAAGACAGAATATTTAAAAAAAATCAATTGTAAAGTTATAAAACAACTTTACTAGTCAGATAGGGAAAAGGGGTAGGTTAACTGACCTTGGAAATGAGTGGAGTCTGTAAGATGAGTCTGTAAAACTAAAGGCAAAAGAAAGTACATATAACGACTCTACATTTGCTGGTAAAGTTTCCCATGTAAATATGAGTTAACAATTCTGATACTACTATTGTGTGTATACTGGAAATGGACAAGTAAGTAAATAGATGGCAGATGGTAAGAGCCAGGTTCTTACTGTTGGAGTGGGAGTTTACAGATAAGCAAGGGAAGAAGGTTCAAATAATCTATGTGAGAATGAACTAGAATTGGAGATAGCAACAAGAACTGATGTTTTACTTAAGGGAGATACGAGTGACTCTTATCTATAGAAATGTTTACAAATTCACAGTTTAGTATACGCACATATATTTTCTCTGTCAACTAGGAAGATTTGTTTTGGATGTAAGCACATATTTGTTCAAAACCCAAATACATAATGAAAACATTTTTATTCCATATAACATCTCTCTTAATATGTGCAAATGTGTATTTGCCATATTGCATAAATAATCAATTATAATCTTTCTGTGTCACAATATTAGAATCTCTTTTGTGTTGATGAGAAAAGATTAAATTTTGAAATGACATTGGGAACATAAATAGAAGTAGAATGCTAACAAAGATGTTTTAATTGTATGATACTTGCGGTCTATTGTACTTTCTTTGAAAATATTTTATGTGTGTTTATATACACATGTGTGACTAAACTGTGATCTTTTCTGTATGACCACTTATAGATACTCAGTGCCTGCTACAGTGGAAACTGAAAAAATAAAAGTTTACGGAAAAATAAATATGAGTAAATACATAAATAAATACATGCACTAAAGGTTAAGAAATCTATTTGCATGCTTGAAATGAGGTTCCTGCTGATTTCTAATTTCATTCTATTATTCTCAGTTTAGTATCTTCATTAACCTTCCATAGTATGTATATATGCATACATATAGTATGTTCATATAAGCTAGATACAGATTTAGATTTATATATAGTGTTATTTACCAAGTCCTAAAGAACCTTGAAAATTATTTTAAGTGGTTGCCAATTATAATTACAAAACCAAACACAATATTCTACTCAACTCTTACAAATTGACAGACCAATTTTATGAAAAATACTTGGCCATTTTATTTTCCTTGTTGAAGTGATTATTCAGTCATTTTCTTCATATTAACATTTCCACTAGGGGGTGCAAAAGTGAGCAGCATTTAGATTTAACTCATATTTTGTACTAAGAACTAATGAAGAAAATTTGAAGCTATAAGTTAACATTATTTTTATGTTTCTAAAAATTGTAAAATTTAATTAGTTTATTCAAAGTGTGAAAGTAGCTTTATTCAGCTATTAAGAGTTTGGAAAGGCAGTGCTATGTAACAGACTGTTTAAAGATGGTGCCTGCTCAGGCAAAGCTGGGTTTAAATTAGGCTTTGAAATTCATAACGGGGTATCACATTGGGCAAGTGGCTTTGGCCTTGCAAAGCCTGTTTTCTTATCTCTAACATGTATTCTGGCACTGATCACACATTCAGATTCTGTTCTTCACCATGCAAAATACTATTTTCCATTCCAAGATGATATCTACACAGACTTAAACTTTTAATTTATGAAGTTAAGACTGAATGAGGCCATTTTTTTTGTGTGTTATTTCAGCCCATATCACACGATGGCACATAAAGAGCAGTTGATGTTGCCTCTGTTTTGCTGCTCATATTTTTCCTCTTTTTCCTCCATCTTTTCTATCTCTGTCTTCTTCTTTTTTATAGTGATGTTATTATTTCAAATGATTATGCCCTTCATTGAAATAGCTTTAGGGGAGAATGATTATACAACATATCAATAAAATATGTGAATCCAGCAGCAAAGCAAAAACTCTGGTAAGGTGTGTAATGTATAAGGTATACTAGAGACAACAGTAGTATATTAGTGTTAGCCAGACCTGTGCCTGAAATTCAAATGCAAATAAGGTTGGGGCACAGGTCCCAGCCTGTTCAGGTAGAAACTGAGGAGTACTGCAAGCTAAATGTGGGGCCAAATTATACACATTAAATTTATCCATTACAACTAAATTGTACTTAAAAATATGAGGCATTTAAGCCTGAGCAACATGACAAAACCTTGTCTGCACTGAAAATACAAATAAATAAATAACCGAACATGGCCACACGCACCTGTAGTTCCAGCTACACAGAAGGCTAAGGTGGAAGAATCACATGAGCCCAATAAGTCAAGGTTGCAGTGGGCTATAGCCATGATCATGCCACTGCACTCCAGCCTGAGTGATGGGAGGGAGACACTGTCTCAACAACAACAAAAAATTTTAATGATGTTACTGAATTTGTTACGATCACCTTTTTCTCTCTAAGTTCAAGTTATGAACATCTCTGCTCTAGCAATATAAACAAAGTACTCCTTAGATGTAAACTCAGAAGGACATCAGAAATGTCTACCTACAACCACTTTTCTCATAGAACCAGCATTGGATTAGGTATAAGGGGCTAGGAAGAAGTCTTGGTCAAGTAGACATTAGAAAATGATTGCATTACATATGGTGCCTCTGAACTCACAAATATTTGGTAGATTCCTTCTGAGGCACCAGTCATATATCTCAGATGCTTTTCTGCACCATCCAGGATGTTATTTACAATTTTAAACAGACCTGTACTTTTAACCTGTTGTTACCAGTGGAGGATGTACAGGTTGTTGGCGCTAGACAAAACACACACACACAAAGCAAGGAAAGAATGAAGTAACAAAAGCAGATTTATCAAAAACGGAAGTATACTCCACAGGGTGGCAGCGGGCCCAAGCACAGGAGCCTAAGACCACAGTTACAGAATTTTCTGTGGTTTAAGTACCCTCTGGAGGTTTCCATGTGTTACTTGGTGTAGGACCTATGTAAATAAAGAGGGTAAAGTGAAGTTACAAAGTTATTTATGTAGTGTACGCCTTATGTAAATGAAGAAAATGAAGTAAAATTACAAAGTCATTTACTTGGTGTATGTCCTATCTAAATGAAGAGGATATTTCCTCTCATACCTGAGGTGTTTCTATTTGATTTAGTCCTACAAGGTCCTTAGGTTTCCTCTCTCCAGGCCCTACTCTCCTGCCTCACTATGGTTCACACCTATTCAGATCAAATTCTTATACTTCACTATTTAGAATGACACTCTTTCTAGTAGAACGATTTATAGTCTTTTGGATAGATACCCAGTAATGGGATTGCTGGGTCAAATGGAATTTCTATTTCTAGGTCCCTGAGGAATCGCCACACTGTCTTCCACAATGGTTGAACTAATTTACACTCCCACCAACAGTGTAAGAGTGTTCCTATTTCTCCACATCCTCTCCAGCATCTGCTGTCTCCAGATTTTTTAATGATCGCCATTCTAACTGGGGTGAGATGATATCTCAATGTGGTTTTGATTTGCATCTCTCTAATGACCAATGATGATGAGCACTTTTTCATATGTTTGTTGGCCTCATGTATGTCTTCTTTTGTAAAGTTTCTGTTCATATCCTTTGCCCATTTTTGAATGGGCTTGTTTGTTTTTTTTCTGTAAATCTGTTTGAGTTCTTTGTAAATTCTGGATATCAGCCCTTTGTCAGATGTGTAAACTGCAAAGATTTTGTGTCAGATGTGTAAACTGCAAAGATTTTGTGTCCTTTGTAAGGACATGGATGAATCTGGAGAACATCATTCTCAGCAAACTGACACAAGAACAGAAAAAGAAATACCACATATACTCACTCATAGGTGGGTGAGAAAAATGAGAACACATGGACACAGAGAGGCGGTCTACTATACACTGGGGACTGTTGGGGGAAATGGGGGAGGGACAGCGGGTGGGGCTGGGGGGGGGATAGCCTGGGGATGAATACCAAGTGTGGGTGAAGGGGAGGAAGGCAGCAAAACACACTGCCATGTGTGTACATATGCAACTATCTTGCACATTCTGCACATGTACCCCAAAACCTATAATGCAATTAAAAAAAAAAAAAAAGTCAGTTCTTAATATGTCACACTACATTGACTGTTGACATTCATAAGAATTTATTTCCATGTTTGTTATTTGAAAAAGCCAAAGGGGACTATAATCCTTTTTCTTTTCTTTGCCATGATTTTTTTAAGATTGAGGATTCTTTTTTCAGAATAAAACCAAAGATTTTAAAGATTGAAAATTGACATTAAAATTTATCTTCTCAAAGTAAAAAAAAAAAAAAAAAGACACTCTTTCAAATACGTTCAGTGGCTGAAACCATTAAAGATTTGGTGGAGGATCAGATCCAAGCCCTTTGAAAAAATATTAAACATTAATTATTTGAGTTGTCTTTAGCTTTTCCTCATGAATCATGCTTTCTTTTTCTTTTCTTTTTTTCCTATCACAAATGGGCTAGGTTCCAGAGTAAAGGAGATATGGTTCCCAATGGTCCTATGAAATTTGTATGATGTTCACTGGACTTTATGCTTATTACTTTTTTATTTTATATGTGTAAATGTCACATCTCATATCCAGAGGGACTCACCCATCCTTAGCAATTAATGTATCTCATTGTTAGGAAGAATAGTTGACGATATGCTAACCCTCCAATTGGTTAGTCTAAATAACTGGAAACTGTGAATGCAACAGTGGTTCTAAATTATTTGGCTTAGTTCTCAGAGTTCTCAGCACCCCATGGATTATCCTTTCATGCCTGTAACAAACCAGACTTCGTATAACGTGAAGAAAACTGCTGTGGAGCAGGGGTATGCGTGATATTCCTCAATATTAAGAAATCAATGTATCTCCTCTCCAGTGGCACAGTGTCATTTAGACAGGACTCTCAATACATAGCTACAATAAGGCATTATATCTATTTTGTGTAATATTTGATCTATGATTAGGAGCAAGATAGATCCATGTATACTTAAGCTTATCCCAACAAAAGATATTTAGTTGCCCTTTTGCTTCTGCTCAGAGTACAAAGCCAACTCCTTAACTCCTTACCAATGTGTCAGTCATTGGTGGTGTTAAAACAAACTTTTCCCATTTTATATCACATATATTCATGGTAGACTTTCCAAAGTGTAAAAAGAGCACAAATTTTATATTTGGATTTTTAAAAAATTACAAGGCTTTCGATAACATTTAAATATTTCCTTCTACTGTGGATCATAAGTATTTAAACAGTGTTGTCTGTGGAAATTAAAGATACCGAAAAACACAAAAATGTAATATGTAAACTTATTACAAAAATGTAATGTGTACACACCAACTAACAGGTTCACGCTAAAGCAAAGTTTATTATTCTTTGTAATAGTACTTGGCTCTCCGAAGTTTATACAAATGTCACTACATTTTGTAGAAGTCACAAGAATGTGAATATCAACAAATTAGAAGGTATAATGATGTATTCCAGCCAAAATTACATATAGTTATAGAGACTTTTCGGTAAACTATTGAAATTATACAGAATATTGTAATGTTTAGTTAGGCTATACTTTACAAAATGCTTGACACAACTGAATAGCAAGGATATTAACTTCACTAATGATCCTTTAAATGGGTATGTAAAATATAATTTAAGCTACTTGCAACATGCAAAAGAGAGGCATCATTTGTTACTGCCAAAAATCACTGGCATGTGGAAATCAGAAAATCATTAGCGTTGATAGAAATAGCTTAATACAACAGGGAAGCGAACACATTATTTAGAGCAGTTAAATGACAATTGATGCAACCACTGGTGAAATACAGAAAAAAGTGGATATGATTTAGTGAATGATAAATTTTGCACTTAGTATTTATGCATGCAAAGGAATGGAAATCTTTGCTCATTAACCAAGGCACTTAGTTTGTGAGCCAAAATGCTTCAGGCTGTAGCCCTAATTGTCATAAATGTTTATCTCTTTGCAAGTTTAATTTAGGCTTAAGAAAAAATGTTATCCTGAGTGATGAATATTCTACATTTTTTTCATCTTTTTCATCAGCCTAAGCCAGTTTGCTCAAATCCCTGTTTATATCCTTTCTCCTCTGTGCAATCTCCAGGATGCCTCTAGCTACAATTAATCTCTCTCTTTTTCTCCCATTATTCCCCAGTCTTTTACATCTATTATAGTGGTATGCCTAGTGGTATATTTACAGGCATATCCCATTTAGCACTGTCTTCTAGAGCACCAATTATTCATAGCTGCTTAGTAGAGTGTCATACTGTGCTGTCCTCAGTTTGAATGGCGCTTGCCAATCTGTTTTGTTTATCCTCTTGAATTTCCTTGCCATTAACATACTATTTTCCAGCTGACAATATCCGCGATTCTCAGCAAATACACTGAAAGTTTCCCAAAGTATGAACAAATATGGATCATTGTAAGGCTATTAGAACAGCATGCAGCATGGTGTGTGAGAACCTTAGGTGATGGTGGACCATTTGAACACATGTAAAGACAAGGCGTTAGCTAATCATCTCATGTTTGTATGTTAATTTAGTTTTAAATCACTATGCAGTGAACACTTCTCTATAGGGGCTGTCATGACTTCTGATTTATTTATTGTTGACATTTATGCAACTCTATCTCCCTTCTTTATAAAGGGGAATGAATGGAGTCTGCTTATGTCTGTGTGTATCTGGGTACCATTTAACACTGAATGCCCTCTCAAAACCGGAATTATAACTGGGTGGTAATCTGAACCACAAAGAGGCAAAGTAAGCAACATTAATATGTGAAGAGGATAAAATTTAGCATTATAAACCCAGTACCACATTACACATTACCAGCTGGAGTGCCTACCTATCCAAAGCAAGCAATAGCTATTGAGCTATGACTGTTTCCATGAAGTAATGTGAATATAATTTTCTCATGCCTTCCATTTTTCAATATGATTTTCATATCTTTTAAGTGTTGGCCATACTTTAAGTTATGGTTATTTTCAATATCATATAGTTAAAATAAAATACTTCTGTGGATGAAAGCCAGCTCATGGGTTGCCATAACTTTTCTTCTCCTTGTCCTCCCTTTCTGCATTCTTTCTTTTTTACATTTTTTTCATTCATCCTTTCCTTCAGGTGAGTGTGTGTTCACAAGTATGTGCATGCAGTGACTATAAATTATATGCAATCAAGAATAAAAACAGATATTAAAAATATAGTTGTTAAACATACAAAAATAAATAAATAATGAGTACAAATGTAGATGTTATCTGGAATTTGAACAATGTCTAGGTGTGATTGTAGATTCAGCTAAATTGGAAAGACGAATACAACCAGTTACAACATTTATAATCTCCCCTTTCTCCCAACAAGGAACAAGAACTTACTAATTTCACAGGAGAATCATGGACTTTTCTAGTACTAAATCTGAGATAAAATGCATTTTCTTGGTAACACCACAATGTCCTCACAAACATCTCTACAATAATCCATTTTATTGTGTTCCTCTATGTGAGACAAGTCATATTATGCCAAACTCAACTTTTACCATGCTTTCAAAGGTGACAAAACACTAAAATCAGGTACAGATCTGATAACTGGAGTCGATTGTCAGAGAAGTGGACAGAATATAAATAACTTAAATATATCTTACTAATTAATGGGCCAGGCACCATGGCTCACATTTGTAATCCTAGCACTTTGGGAGGCTGAGGCAGGTGGATTGCAAGGTCAAGAGTTAGAGACCATCCTGGCCAACATGGTGAAACCGCGTCTCTACTAAAAATACAAAAATTACCTGAATGTGGTGTCACGTGCCTATAGTCCCAGCTACTCGGGAGGCTGAAGCAGGAGAATCAACCACTTGAATCTAGGAGGTGGAGCTTGCCGTTAGCCAAGAAGGCACCACTGCACTCCAGTCTGGCGATAGAGCGAGACTCCATCTGAAAACAAAGATATCTTACTAATTATTGAATGCCTACAGCCTATAACAAAGTTTTTTTCTTTGTCTGTAGAAGGTGCTGTATCAAAATGTAAGGTAATGAATTAAGTACATATTTGATTATGTTTTACACAAAGAAGCATCTCAAAATACAAAACACTGAATTTAAGAAACAAGCATTTATCCTGTACTGGTCGCAGTGCAATTAAAATTAACTTTTAAAAATGTGATATAACCTAGACCTCTCACTTGCACCATTAGAAATACAGGTCCACCACACATGCCAACAATTATCAGTTTTAACATTTAAAAATAATGTTAAGTAGCAGAATGCCTCAGATGATTTTACTAATATTTCTTTTAGTCAAGGATCTACTCTAGCCTAATTTTATGTTATATTTTTGGGGGAACAAATCAACTCAGACTCAGACCTCTGGGATATATTCCCAACGCCAGCACCTGTTGAAGGATGGTCATAGTTGCCTGTGTAAATTACACACCCTCACCTTAACTGGCCCAAGTAATTGACACTAAGGAAAATACCTAGCCCAGGGAGAAAATAGCTCAATTGCTGACCAGCTAGTCAATGATAACATTGGATTTTTCCATCGCAAATAAATAAACTAATAAATCAGAATTATGAAAGAAACTCCCATTTTCAAGCATATCATGCTGATATGTAAGCAAGGAAAGCTAAACTTAAGGCAAAAGAATGGAGCAAATAGTATCAAGAAAGAAGAGTGAAGGAATAAGGTGCTCTTGAAAAATGAGAGTTGAGAGATGAGAATTTCCTTGATGTCCACAATGTGTACTATTCAAGTGATGGCTACATTGAGACCCCAGACTTCTGCACTGTGAAATATACACTATGCATATAACAAAACTGCATTTGTATCCCCAAAATCTGTTTTAAAAATAATTTCAAAAGGTGGAGAAAAGTGGTTTTTGGTTTTTGTGATTCACAGCCTTTACTAGAAAATTGTCTGGAAAATTTCCTCTGAAGCCCCACCTACCCAACAAATACATACTCATTGGCACAATTGCTTAGGAAAGCTTGAGTGACTATTACTTTCTTGTTATTAATTAAATAATCATGACTGAAATGAACTTAATGATTCTATTTTGTATAATTGAAATAATACATAAAGCAGTACAATAAAAATAGATATGTTTGTATATATGTGTTGTGGTTTTTCAGAACAATAGTTATGAGTAATTTCTAATTCAGGAGTGGCCAATCTTTTGGCTTCCCTGGGCCACACTGGAAGAAGAAGAATTGTCTTGGGCCACATATAATATACAATAACACTAACAATAGCTGATAAGCTTTAAAAAATCCATGCATAAATATCATAATGTCATAAGAAAGTTTATGAATTTGTGTTGGGCTGTATTCAAAGCTGCCCTGGGCTTGCTTGGTCTAATTGTTAAAGGCACAATTTATTGTTAATTTCTTGTGTTCATAAAAGCTGATTTTGGAGATTATAGAATTCTGCTGAGGTCAGAGGGGGCATGTATTTGTACTTGGCTTACTGAATTAGGACCTATTCTTTCTGAACATGGTAGCTCTTTTTTGTAATTTGTTACAAGGTTATAACTGTTTTGTAGTATTCTTCTTCATCTTCAGAAAGCTGAGCAAGGCTGCAATGTCTTTGCTCAACCATCTTTTATGACTGTTTTGCCACTCAACTTATTTTAGTGTAATTCTCTCTCAGTTGGAATTCATTTTTATGACAGCCTTCCATTGTTTTTACAATTAAACAATAGCCTACTTTGTAAGAAACCTGTAATTTTGCTTAAAAAAATTGTAGAGGATTTTTAATTGCCTGGTTTAGAAAGAAGTAAAATTTTCCTTTTAATTTAACAAAGAAAATACCTGAGACCAGATGTATTTTTGAGTATTTACTTGTTATTCACATTATTTCTTTGAAATTCAAATATTTTCTGAAGATGTAATCTATAAGATGGGTTCTCTATATCAATTTTGGCTAGTGAAAATTCATTTGACCTATGAGCTCAAATATGTCTTCAGCTGTACAAAGTATTATTATATCATTATATATTTTTTAATTTTAAGAAAGCATTTTTGCTTTTAGTATTTTAATATTATACAATTACAGTTTGCTTTGTAATTGGCTCAAAAATCTTGCCACTTTTCAGGCCACAGCAAATTGTGGCATAGTAGTCATTATCTGTACAGATATGAATTACTCACCCCTGGAAGAAATCTCATGACAAATGTCTTTTCTTTGGATAAAATATTTGGCAGCTAGATCAACAATGTAATTACATTTTAGTGGGTATTTGTTTTTTAAGAATGTTATTTCCAATATGTCGCTACATCATTCAATTTTATACAACGTTGTACTTCTGAAATAAATAGTTAATCTGTGTCCAGGAGATTATCTCCTATGTGCCAAGCAATGCTATTAAAAGTATTATTGATTACCAAATTTAACATAAGTTGGTGGGAAAGTTCTATAAGAATAGATAGCAAATATTTTACACCTCAAGTCCATATCTTTTCTGTAGAAACTACTTTACCTTGCCCTTATAGGAGAGAGCAGCAGCAAAGAACGATATGCACATGAATGGATGTGGCTGTGTTCCAATAAAATTTTATTTACAAAACCAGGTGGCAAGCCAGATATGACTCTCCAGGCATAAGTACCAACCCCCGGAATATATCATAAGATCTCCGGAACCTGGAGAAGGTATTATGACCACTGTTTTTATAAAGGACTCTCTCTTAGGCATTGAATATCCTGCTGAATATTCCAGCTGAATGGTTTCTTGCTGTATTTCAAATAAAGATATTCATTTTCAGTGCATCATAATTCAATCATATAATTATTAATAAATTATTTTTAGGAGATTCATTTATCTCTTTTGCTAAGTATCTACATCTCAGTGTTATTGTTTTATATTAGTCATGAATGGAGATAAATCTAAATATTTTTCAAAAAGCAGGACATATAAATTCTCTTCAGTTTTCCCATTAGCCACTATTCAGATGCTAGAATTATGAATATGCTAATATGTTGGTTGGTATACAAAGTTCTGTATAACTTTCTAGTGTTTTCTTGTCTTTATTTATCATCTGTCCTTTTACCTCTGGAGGCAATTCATTGTCCCAATGATCAGTCACTTTACAATAAGTAGTTTATTTTATTCTTACAAAGTTTGAAAGATTTATTTTACTTCCTAAAAATAGAAACTGAAAATTTTTACTTTTTGAAATCTGGCAACTTCATATTCTTGGATGTAAATCAACCAGCCCTAACATTTTTTGTCCCTGACAACACTGAATTGATGTAAATTATATTCACCAAGTAGATGTCAGCAAAGCACTGCTAAAGAAAAAAGATAAAAATGAGGTCTATCAAATAGTTCTTTCTCCTGGGAAAGCCTGTCTCATGGGATAGATAGTAATTTTATTTCCTCTAGTTGATGAATACCCAACATTTTCCAAGTAGTTCCACAATCAAAGTGGGCAAATATCATTCTCATATGGCCTTCATCACCTTTTATTTCTGCCACCCTTTTATTCTCATGTATGGCATTTTCTTTGTTGTGAGCACAATTGAAATGTAATGTTTTATTTTGTGATTCTATAAATGATATATAGGAACATGGTAGAATGTGGACAGGTGTGTGTTACCATAATCCACACTCTCGGGTTTTTTTTTTCTAGTGGAAAAAATTATTCAAATTATTGATATAATTATATATTTTATGAATAATCTACTCCTGATAAATAAAACATCATTAATAATTGAGAGTTAAATATATTTCAGTTAGTTGTATAATCTGTGATAAATTAACACTTTTAAATATATTCAGGCATGCTGTACCTAATATAATTTTAAAGAAAATTTAAACAGCATTGTTGATAGTTTCAGTTCCCTTGCCACAGTTGATGAAATTTATATACATTTAAAACATTGTGTCAAAAATGTTATGTCATTGCTTTATAAAAATAGAAACAGAGATTAAATAAGTCCTATTCCCAGTTTATATTTTTATCTCATTTAAATATTAGTTATAATAAATAAAATTGTTAAAAGGGATGCATGTTTAATTAATTTATTACTTTCAATCTTTTAAACTTTTATTTAACATTCAGGGGGTACAGTTGCAAGTTTGATACCTCTGTATGTCATAGGGATGCAGGATTTTTACTTCTTATTTCAGCTAGGTCCAGGTTCTTGTCTCATGACCAGGAAGAATTAGGCACAGGGACACCAGAGAGTGAATGGAGTAGAATTTATCAAGCAAAAGGAAAGTTCTCAGCAAAGAGAAAGGTCCTGAAAGCAGGTTTCCAGTTGTCCCCTTCACAGTTGAATAACAGGGCTAGGGCTTAAGGTGGGAATTTCTGGTGGCTAACCCCTTCCTTCCAGTGCACATGTGGGCCCTTAGACTGGGCTACTCCATATTGATTTATTTCTCTTACTATATACGTATGTGTTAAGGAACAGAATTTTCCACCAAGGGCATGTTTAAAGAATCCGCCTGTGTAAGTTCCCTTATCTTCACAAAACATCTGGTGTAGACACTTGTGGGGCAGGTCAGAGGTTCCTCGGGGACCCTTCTCTTACTGTCTGTCTAAAGGAATCTGGCTAACTCCTTTTAGTCCCGCATTCAAGAGTGAAGATCCCAATTGCTATTGGGAAAAGTGAATGACTTCCACTCTTAACTGCTTCCTGCTGACAAGGGCACTGTTTTGAGAAAGCAGCAGTTAGGGCTCCTCCTGGGGTTGTTGTAAGAGTCCCTGGAAGAATGGCACATTCATGCACAGTTCCATTTGCATCACATTTGAAGTTTAATAGACTCTAAGCAAGAAGAAACAATTCCAGTTATTAGAAGACATATATCAAACTAAAGGGGGTAAAAACAGCTCAAAAATCCCAAGACTGTCAGCATGCCCAGATAACTGCTGGTTATAGTTATGCCTGCTAAGATTTGAGCGTATGGTGCTTGGCTTTGGTTAACTCCCTTGGTCTTATTTTTTCAAATGAAGAAACCTCCAGGTTATAGGCACATCATTCACTCCCATCACCTGGCGAAATTTGCAGGATAATCACTCAGAATTAAAATACTGACCTAGATTTTTACATTACCCATCGCTTTTGTTTTTTTCTGAGCTTCAGCCAGAGATTGCTGGTTGATTCACGGGAATAAGCAGTTAGTCTAAAAGGTAGACAAAAACTTAAAAACTACTGGTGAGATTAGAATTTAATAGCAAGTGTATGATAAGTTTCAAAACATAATTTTTTTTCTCTCTAGTCTTAATTTTTTTCAAAAACAAATCATGGTAGGACTGAGTTCTTTGCAAAATAAACTTTAGTGTTATATGTGGTCTGATTATTTGCATAAAGTGCATCAAGAATAATTATTTTTCACATAGGCTTTTAAATTGGCTTTGATGGAACTCCAGTCCACAAGGAATCTCAGATAAGACTTTTAAAGCTGAGCCCAGCAATGGGTTTATACCTTCAAATACCTATGAGTTGGATAAATTTCTCTCTTTTGGAGGTCCCCAAAATATGGGTCTCCTAGGCCTGCTAGAAAGTGACATTCTTTACTCACCACAGGTTAAGAAGTCTGTACAGGGACTGTGCAGACAATGTATCGGGCCAGTTTTCACATGGGGGCTTTTATTGGCTCTACAAGTCAAGCTTGATTCCTTCAAGGGAAGCACATCCCCTTGGCAAAATAACCATTCTCCAATTGTGTCCTGTTGCAAAAGAAAATGGATTCTTATTGTGCTGATGCAAAAAAAAAAACTATATTGCCATAAGCTAAGAATACTCACAAATAATTTCCAAATTCTGGAGAAGCCAGGCAGAGAAAAATATGCTCTAAATTTTGTTCCCAGGAGCATGCCTTATTCAATTATTGAAGGCTTTACATCTCTCAAAATAAGTTTCATTGACTCTGAAAAACAAAACAAAAATCACCAATGTCTTAAGCAAAAATTGAAAAGATTGATTTAGTTTTATATTAGTTCAATCTATTTAATTAACTCTTATTCTGTTTGATATTCATGAACATTTCAGATCTTTGTGAGTCCTGTATGCTTTCCTCTATCCAATGTCATAATCTGCAAAGATATCAGAAACCTGCATTTTAGAGCACCTATCAAAGTCCTATAGCCGATGATAAATCATCTTTTGAAAAGGAACAAGACAACAATTGTCTGTGAGTACAAAATGTCCAGAATAGTTACAGTCAAGAATGCAGTTGATGAAGAAATTTGGTTATCTCTGGGGTTTACAGGAACTTAACATAATAACATTAATTATGACTGATAGCATATACACAGACATTCGAATTTTAGAAATTCCATACAACTTTCAAACATATATTAATATTATTCACTAAAACATAACCTGAAGAAGTTTAAACCTTATTTTTATTTTAGCAATCTGTTGTAACTAAACATGTCAATAATCTTGTTTACCTCTCTTCTGGAGGCCCCAGGGGCTTTCTGTAGCATCCAAAAGCGAGGGGTCAGAAAGGACAATTTTTGAAGCTGAAGTTTGATTTTGGGAAGCCTACCAAACAGGTTAAAGGTTCAACATATTTGACACTATGAAATAGAATTCCATATTATCGAAAGTTATTTATTTAGCCAGAATGGACATAAAAATTTTTAAAAGTTGAAAACCTTTTATTATCCTTTACTATTACATGAAAATCTTGTTGAAGAAAGAGAAAGCCAAACTTTACCCTTGCATTAGTCTACTATTAATGTCAACCTCAGTTTTTTAATGAAATCTTATAGATGATTCTATCCAAGCTTAATCAGTTTGACAATGAGAAGAGTTGCTAATAAACCTTTTATAACCATTTATAAACTTTTGTTAAAGAGTAGATTAGTGCCTTAAGAAAACCTTGTTGTGTTTTTATTTCAATGCTCAGTTTATGGAAAAACCATATAATAACTTTTTGAAGTTAGTCACTATGATCACACAAAGAATTTCTTGTGCAAGACTAATTTTTAGAAACCATTCACCAATTGTTTAAACTTCTGGCTTTATCTATCTAATTCAAGACAATCCTTTAACCCTAGGCAAAAATCTACATTCCCATGCCTTCTTATAACCTTTTACTAAAAACATATCTTACTTTCCTTACACACCTACCATGTAAATCTAATTTCAATAGTCTTAATTACATGTTCTAATGCCAACTCTTATCGATTTTCAGTTTTAGTGTAAACCCTGGTAACTTATTTTAATCATGTACTAGGTGCAGATAAGATCTGACTCTTTCCAGCATAGTTAAGGGCTTGGTTAATTCCATATGTCCCCAGGCATTACCAAATTATAAAGCAGGGAAGTCAATCAGTTCTCAAAAGCCAAAGAAGCATTTTATAACCTTAAAACATTTGGCAAACCTAGAATCTGACCTGCATAATTTAGACCACATATTTACATTTTGAAGACATTTGTGTTTTACCAATTATCTTTTAAGCTGTTTTTATTTTTCAAAGATTAAAGTCATGTGAACCAAAAGACATTATAGCTTTTAGTTTTCTTTCAAAAACGTTTAATCTAAGTGCTTATTTTCCTTTAGCCTAATCAATTAGAGCTGTTTTTTTATATAACCATCACACACATAACACATATATGATTACACAGACAGACAGAAGAAAATCCAGTAGTTGTAAGATTTTTCATTTGCCAACCTCCTAATTGGATAATTGACCTTAGTGTGAAACCCTCCACAAGCAGGGCTAGGAAAGCCTGCAGTTATATTAGGGCCCAACAAACAGGCATAGCTGGAAGACAAAAACAGATTTTGAGAGGGATCTAACTGATTTTAATTCCTGGAGTTCCATGAGGAAAACAGATTTCATTTTATTTTATTTTCCCAAAATGGAATCTGTGGTGCCTTCTCTGTTTTTCCCAATGAGTCTCCTGCTCTCATAAGTTATCGTAGGGCCTCTCATGTGTGCATTAAGAGTGGCAAGACAAAATGGGGAAAAGTAGTTCAGTTGACTGAAAAAAAAAAAAAAACACTTTTCCAGAAAAACAAGATCCAAGAAGAGAAAAACATAAAGCCCTTTTAAATATACCTGTAGCTTGGATATTCACTTTTTTGTTTGTTTGTTTTGTTTTGTTTAGAGATAGAGTCTCACTCTGTCGCCAAGGCTGGAGTGCAATGGCACAATCTCAGCTCACGGCAACCTCCGCCTCTTGGATATTCACTTTGAATTAAGCTGAGTGCTCTTTAAGAAAATCTGTTCAAATCCCTTGTTACCCATTTTAGCCATGTTAATGTTAAGTGGCAAATATTTCTGACTTTTGAACTTTACCAAAAGTAACTGCACAGGTGAAACTAACAAGCCTCAACTAAAGTTATGACTTATCGGCAAGTGTACCAGGTATTATCATAGAGGTCATAAGCAGTTTTTACACAATCTAGAATCTTTAAAGGTAGCTCAGAGAAAGGAAGATTTAAGAAAGGAAGCTAGAAGTTGGTCATGGAGGGGAAGAGAATCAGCAAATGGTAAAAATCACACAGGTACTAACCAGAAAATACTCATTCCCTAAGCCACGATTGAACCCAGGTTGCCATTGTAAAATGGCAGAGACCAAAACCAGGTATTTCTGCATGGTTACAGGTCATGCTCCCAAGGATGTAAAACAAGATGGAAACATAAAACAAAATTTGTTACTGACCAGTTTGCCAGACTGGCTTGAACAGTGGGCTCATGGGGTCCTAGGCCCATATTCTATCCTAATGTACCCCTCTTCATGACAGAACCATAGAGAAAGACACAAAGCATACCAGATTGGCTACAGCTTACAGCTAGCCTCACAAATTCTTTTTCCCATTAATCAAAACTTTACAGAGGATATATACAGTGATTTTATCATTCTTTCAACCAGTTTGCACAGAAAGAGGGAGGCCAGAAGTCCAACTGGAAAAAAACTTATACCCTTTTGCTGCCATGTCAGGCTTTTGGGTTCCTTTCCTCTAAGCCCAATTTTAAGCCCAACAGTTTAAATTTGGGGAAATTAACTTTTCCAGTTTTTAGGATTCATCTAATGGGATTTTCCTGTGGTACAGGGACACAAATATCCATCCGTGAAGAGAGGACAGAGGAGGAAACACGACAAAGAAGGTTTCTTTGTTTTTATTTCAAAAGATTCTCAGTGATTCAGGAGGCATTGGAGATACAGACTGAAGATAATTGGTTACCCATCTAGAAATAGGTGAAAAAAAGTATCCCTCATTCCTTTCTCTCCCCAGTGAATAGCTGGGGTGTATAATTGGTTACCCATCTAGAAATAGGTGAAAAAAGCATCCCTCATTCCTTTCTCTTCCCAGTGAATAGTTGGGGTATATAAGTGATAGGGTTTGGCTGTGTCCCTACCCAAATCTCATCTTGAATTTCTATGTGTTGTGGGAAGGACCCAATGGAGGTAATGGAATCATGAGGGCAGGTCTTCACTATGCTATTCTCATGATAGTGAATAAGTATTATGAGATCTGACAGTTTTAAAAAATGGGAGTCTCCCTGCACAAGCTCTCTCTCTCTCTTTGCCTGCTGTCATCCAGCAAGATATGACTTGCTCCTCCTTGCTTCCAAGTGATGTTGAGTGTGCAAGTGTACAGAAGTTAAGATTTGGGGTTTGTGAACCTCTGCCTAGATTTCAAAGGAAGTATGGAAATAGCTGGATGCCCAGGCAGACGTTTGCTGCAGGGGTGGGGCAGTCATGGAGAACCTCTGCTAGGGCAGTGCAGAAGGGAAATGTGGGATTGGAGCCCCAACACAGAATCCCTACTGGGGTACTGCCTAGTGGAACTATGAGAAGAGGGCGACAGTTCTCCAGACCCCAGAATAGTAAATCCACTGCCCACTTCCATCATGTGCCTGTAAAAGCCACAGACACTCAGTGCTGGCTAGTGAAAGCAGTCAGGAGGGGGCAATACTCTGCAAAGCCACAGGGGTGGGGCTTCCCAAGGTCAAGGGAGCCCTCCTCTTGTATCAACATGATCTGGACATGAGACATGGAGTGAAAGAAGATCATTTGGAGCTTTAACATTTGACTGCTCCACTGGAATTTGGACATTCATGGGGCCTGTAGCCCCTTTGTTTTGGCCAATTTCTCCCATTTGGAATGCCTGTGTTTACCCAATGCCTGTATCTCCATTGTATTAAGGAAGTAACTAGCTTGCTTTGGATTTTACAGGCTAATAGGCAGAAGGGACTTCCCTTGTCTTGGATGAGACTTTGGACTGTGGGCTCTTGAGTTAATGCTGAAATGAGTTAAGAATTTGGGGGACTGTTGGGAAGTCATGATTGGTTTTGAAATGTGAGAACATAAGATTTGGGAGGAGCCAAGGGCAGAGAGATATGATTTGGCTGTGTCTCCACCCAAATCTCATCTTGAATTCCACGTGTTATGGGAGGGACTCAGTGGGAGGTAATTGAACCATGGGGGCATGTATTTCCTGTGCTGTTATTGTGATAGTGAATAAGTGATGGTTTTAAAAACAGGAGTCTCCCTGCACAAGTTATCTCTGTTTGTCTGCTGTCATCCATGTAAGACATGGCGTGCTCCTCCTTGCCTTCTGTCATGATTGTGAGGCCTCCCCAGCCATGTGGAACTATAAGTACATTAAAACCTTTTCTTTCGTAAATTGCCCAGTCTTGGCCATATCTTTATGAGCAGCATGAAAATGGACTAATACAGGAAATCTTTAACTCGGCTAGGTCTGAGTTCTTGTCTCACAATCAAGAAGAACTAGGCATGTGGACACCAGAGAGTAAATTGAATAGAATTTCTCAAGTGAGAGCAAAGAGAGGAGGCATGAAAGCAGGTTTTTGGTTGCCCCTTTCACAGTTGAATACCAGGGCTTAAGGTGCAAATTCCTGGCAGTTCCACCCCATCCTTCCAGTGTGCATACAGGCCCTTAGAAAGCCACTCCATATTGATTTATTTCTCTTACTGCACATGTGTTAAGAAATGGAATTTTCCACTGTGGGCATGTTTAGTCAAACTCCTGTGCAAGTTCCCTCATCTGCACAAAACATCTGGTGTAAACAATTGTGGGGCATGTTGGAGGTACTCTGGGGACACTTCCCTTACTTTCTGCCTAAAGCAAGCTGGCTTTCTCCCTTCAATAGCATGATGCTGAAGTTAGCAGTATGAATGATTCTGTCACCTAGGTATTGAGCATAGTACCCAACAGTTAGTTTTTCAGTCCATGTGCCCCACTCTCCCTCTCCCTTCTAGTAGTTCTCATTGTCTGCAATTACCCTCTTTATGTCCATGATTAGCCAATGATTATCTCCCATTTGTAAGTGAGAATATGCAGTAATTAGTTTTTTGTTCTCGTGTTAATTCACTTAGGATAATAGCCTCCAGCTGCATCTGTGTTATTGCAAAGGACGTATTTACAGCTGCATAGTACTCCATGATGTATATGCAGCACGTTTTCTTTATCTAATCCAGCATGGATGGACACCTAGGTTGATTCCATGTCTTTGTAATTGTGAATAGTGCTGCAATGAACATGAAAGTGCATGCATTTTTTTTTGGTAGGATAAATTATTTTCTTTTGAATGCATACCCAGTAAAGGAATTGCTGGGTCAAAGGGTAGTTCTCTTTTAAGTTATTTGAGAAATCTCCAAAGTGCTTTCCACAGAGGCTGACATAATTTATATTCCCACCAACAGTGTATGAGCCTTAACTTTTCTTTACATTCACACTAAAATGTCTTGTTTTTGAATTTTATTTATTTATTTATTTATTTATTTTTAGATGGAGTCTCACTCTGTCACTCAGGCTGGCATGCAATCATATGATCTTGGCTCACTGCAACCTCTGCCTCCCAGGTTCAAATGATTCTCTTCCCTCAACCTCCTTTGACTTTTTAATAATAGCTATTCTGATTGGTATGATATAGTATCTCATTGTGATTTTTATTTGCATTTCTCTAATGATTAGTGATGTAAAGCATGTTTCTTGGCCACTTGTATGTCTTTTTTTTGAGGTGTCTGTTCATGTCTTTTGCCCATTTTTAATGTGGTTACTTGTTTTCTGCTTACTTAATTGTTTAAGTTTCTCATACTTTCTCCAAGTTTGAGAATACTTTCTTTCATTTTGTCAATTGTCTGTTTACTCTGTCAGTAGTTTCTTATCCTGTGCAGAAGCTCTTTAGTTTCATCAGGCCCACTAGTCCATTTTTGTTTTGGTTACAATTGCTTTTGAGGTCTTAATCATAAATTATTTCCCAAAGCCAATGTGCAGAATGGTGTTTCCTAGGTTTCTTTTTTCTAGGATTCTTGTAGTTTGAGGACTTATGTTTAAATCATTAATTCATCTTTAGTTACTTTGTGGGTATGGTGAAAGGTGAAGGTCCAATTTCATTCTTTTGCATATGACTAAACAGCTATCCCAACACCATTTATTGAATAGGGAGTCCTTTCCCCATTGCTTATTTTTGTCAACTTTGTTGAAAATCAAATGGCTGTAGATAGGGTGTTGTTTCTGGGTTCTTTATTCTGTTCCATTGGTCCATATATCTGTTTCTGTACCAGTACCATGCTATTTTGGTTATTGTAGCCTTATAGTATAATTTAAAAACAGTAACATGATTCCTCCAGTTTTGTTCTTTTTGCTTAGGGTTACTTTTGGTATTCAGGCTCGTTTTTGGTTCCATATAAATTTTAGAACAGTTTTTTTTATAAATTATCTGAAAAATGATATTTGTTGTTTGATACAAATACCAGTGAATCTGTAAAGTGCTCTGGGCAGTATGCCATTTTAATGACATTGATTCTTCCAATCTATGATATCAAATGTTTTTCCATGTTTGTGTTATCTGTGATTTCTTTCAGCATTTTTTTTGCAGCTTTCCTTGTAGAGACTTTTCATCACCTAGATTAGATCTATTCCTAGGTTGTGTGTGTGTGTGTTATAAAGATAATTGCATTCTTGATTTTTCTCTCAGCTTGAAGATTATTGGTGCATAGAAATGCTACTAGATTTTGTACATTGATTTTGTATCCTGAAACTTTACTGAGATTTATCAGTCCCAGAAGCCTTTTGGCAGAGTCTTTAAGGTTTTCTAGGTATCAGATCTTGTCGTCCACAAACAGAGAGTATTTGACTTTTGTCTTGTTTCGATGAAAAAGGATGCATATTTTAGATTCAGACCTAAAACCATTCTATTTATAGAAAATTCTATATGTTGGATATTTATTTATTTTTTTTGCTTCCCCGTGGCAATTCTATGGTTAGACTATTTAACTTGTGGTCTAGTTTCTCCATAATCACTGGTTATTAGGCCTCATAAGTCAACAACCATCTGTAGGAGAGATACAGGAAAGAATTATACTAGAAAATCATGTCCTACTAATTTCCATTCCAAGCAAGTTCAAATCAAATTTGCTCTCTTTTGCATTGTATTATTTAGAAAGCTACAGATGGAATTTCAATATCCATCTGCAAAATCTGTTCTTTTAGTTAGGACTCTCATTTGGCTGGCACAGAAACACAACTCAAATTGGCTTATTCTAAAAGGTAAATGTACCATAAAACCTCTAGATATTTTGTGTAAATCAAATACAGCAAGGTTGCTGTGCCATGAAATCAGAGAATGAAAATTTTTTTTCTGACTCTTACTTTTGCTCCTGTGTGGGTAAGTTTTAATACTGTCCTCTCACTTCAGACTAATTTACCCCACAGATGCATCCAACGTCATCTGATATTTTGATGTTATTGCTCAGACCTTTAGGAAAATGACAATTTGCTCTGAGTCTCAAATCCAAAAATAACAGGCATGAGAATATTTGGCCCAGTTTGGATCAAGTATCTACTTTAGAATTGGTTAATCAAGAACTTACAAGGGTAGATTGCACTATAAAATAATGACTTTCATTGCAACCATGGACAATGTCAGGAGAAGTAGTTACCAAAGAAGAATGTGGTAAATCTTTGAAAAAGGAATAGGTTGTGTTGGGCAGAAAAATAAGTATGTATATATTGCCATATTATTTTTGCAATTAATGTGATCAAGATATCTAGTATCAGCAATAGGTGAAGCAATCAGTAATACACTAGCTTTGATTTTAAGGATATTGAGAGGCTTTTCTATGCAATGCTGAAAGCTGGAGAAAAAAATTATTATTATAAAGAGACCCAAAATTAACCTTAGACCTCACCTAGTCCAGTACCCTGAATTTTATATAAGGAGGTTAAGAAGTGATTGATTATTCAAAAATCACATAATTTGTAAGTGCCTGTATTAGTCTGTTTTCACATTGCTCTAATGAATTACCTGAGACAGGGTAATTTACAAAGAAAAGAGGTTTAACTGACTTACAGTTCCAGATGGCTGGGGAGGCCTCAGGAAACTTACAATCATGGTGAAAGGTGAAGGGGAAGCAAGCCACATCTTACATGGCAGCAGGAGAGAGCTAGTGCAAAGAAAGCCACACACTTTTTAAACAATCAGATCTTGTGAGAACTCACACACTGTTAGGAGAACAGCAAGGGAAAAATCACCCCCATCATCCAATCACCTCCCACCAGGCCCTTCCTCCAATTCAACATGAGATTTTGGCAGGGACACAAATCTAAACCATATCAGTGCTCCTAAGTTATCCAGGCACAAACCCACATATGTATTCCTTTCTCTTTGGGAATGGAGACTTTTACTCATTCAAGTATTTCCCATGACAGAATTTTCAAGATTTGGTCTCCAGATTACCTGCATCAGGTGATTAAATCTATAGGCTCTTGAGCAAACCTCCTTAACCCCTCTAACATGCAGTTACAAGATCCACTGATTATAATCTGTGAAACTGCATTCTTAACTAAGTCCTTAGGGGATTATTATGCATTCTGAAGTTTGAGAGTAGTGCAGTGTGGTATTCCCAAACTTTTGACAGCAAAGGATTTGTTGAAAAATAATTAATGGTAATATAAGCTGAGAAAGAACTAAAAAGGTAACAGAGAAGTAACCCAAAAATGATTGAAAAGGTAAAAAAAAAAAACCATAAACTTTCTTAACCAACTTCAGATTTTGCCGCATAAAATGACCTCATTATTGTTTTTATTTTCCATTGAAATATGTAAATTGTTCTTTTGCACACAGTAGAAGAAGTGATGCTGACTTTGAAAGACATAACTCTAAGTGGGAACCTCGAGTAATAGTCTATGCTTTGGGTGCTCATCTGGGTATTTGGACAATATTGGTGTTATTTACAAAACTTGCTTTTATGCAATCATTTTTTTCCTCCCTACTATTGCATGCATTTGGGTCATCCTGCTGGACTACGTTTATATGCATCTTAATGTTTTATGATTATGCTCTAATATTACTGAAAATAAAATGCATAAACTCATATAAATCCTGTAGATTATTTCCTTTCCAAGTTTTAAATGATTGGTCTTTGCTGTCTAATTACAGAAATATAAAAATTTAATAGCAATTCACATGAACATTATTGTGATGTTACTTGCATTTTCATAACTCATTCTTTCTGGGGGAGTTTAAAGATTAACTTGATAGTTTAAAATTTATTGATATATTTCCTTATGCTCTAAAGGCAATTCTTTTCATGTTTGTTCTTTGATACAATTTGGAATAAAATGAAGTAATCTTCAGCTCCAAAAATATAAAAAATATTCTTCATGAATTACTAAAACTTCAAAGTTGTTTCCTGTCTGAAAATTGCACTGTAATTTTTTAGTGGCATTATATAGATTTCTGAGACTGTATATCTTTAAACTTTATAAATATAGTGAGTTTTAAAAGTCTATATTTCAAATATGATGCATAGTAAAGTATTTGAAAATATTAATAATACATTTGCTTGAAATGTTTTGATTTTTATGCTTTACATAATAATTCATTTTTAAAAAGCTTAGAATACTTGTATGTGGCATTAAATCCTTTCTCATGTTTTTAAAAATACTTGTCTATTTACACAAACATGAATATAACTTTGTGAATATATAATCAACCTTTGAATCCACTTCACTGTAATGTGAAAATAGATTGGCTAACTCACATTTCTCTACCTTTCATAATCCATGGATTTGGGGAAGATTAAAAAGCATTCTAGTCTCCAGAATAATTTAAATTCTAAAAGCAAATAAGCAATGTTAAATTGTTCCATCAAATAACTTTATTACCCATTTTGATTAATTATACCAATGATAATCCCCCCCAAAATTTACGTAATAAAAACCTTCCCAAGCAGTCAATGTTCTTAAGGTATAGGATATAATTGAAGTATTCGATGTCAAGACCTACAGGTATGACATGTGAAATAGTAAATGTAAGTTCCATGGATTGCTTGACATTTGGAATTGTATTCCTAGAGTACCCTAGTCTATTGTGACAGATGAGTGAATATGTTTGTTGTCTTTCTCTTGGAAGAAGTTAGACTGCATATTAGAAGAGATTGCAAAGAACCTGGAGATGATCGACTGGGAAAATATCACTTAGATGTATTACTTTGTTTAATCCTTCTTGAATAGTCCACATTTAAATGAATATTTGCTTAATTTTCTTTACTCCTTTTATGTTTTCCAGTATGACCTGAAAGGTAAACCTACATATCATATTTAGAACTTTCAAATATCTCTTTTGGGCTCCAGAAAAAATGTATACATATATAATTGTTAACACTGTTTACAAATAGTTTATTCATTTTTACTGTCCAAGCTAATAATACTCCTTTGTATTTCTTAAATAACGTGATTATTTTGACCTTTGCAGGTTCAAGGTCAAATGGCACCATAGAGCGTTTTCTAATGTTTTGTATAATTCTTATTGAAAACATTTATCTCAAAACCTTGAAGCTTTTCATCTACTGTGTTCTAAGATTTTCTTAATATTATATTCATATGCATGTTGGAAATGCCTCAGAAAAAGCTATATAAAAGAAGTAGTCCCCCCATCATAGAACATTTTTCCTATCATAAAATTCCTTTATTATAATCATATTCCCAGTCCATTGTATCCCCTTAGGAACATATGCCAAATGTAGAAAAATTTGCCAACATACCACATATTTAAAATGTGACACCCACTTGTCCTACCTCCCATTGGCTGGCCTAGGCAGGAGGCTTTTCCCAGTAACAATTCAATGAGTAGTACTCCTGACATGTGTCTGTCCTAGATAACTCCAGGAGAGAGAGTGTTTTTCAAAGAGCTATTCACAGCCAGCAACTCAGTTTCCAGGACAGATATCTCACACACACAATATTTGACACCATTCATCACTGAAATATTCTTTTTCTAGTAGAAGTAGATTGATTTTCTTGGATAATCATATTCTGCTGTGAAGTTATGAGAAGAAGTTGAAAGCATAAATATATCATGCAGCCTCGGGAATTGATACCTGTGTACTAACCATTTTTGCTGCTGCTGTGGCTGAAAATCCAGAGAGCCCAATTTGTTTGTTCCTGTTTAACTTAACCATGTCATCTGTTTCACTTATCTTTCAAGGAAGGTAGTTTAGAACTAGAACGGAGACTTTGTTTACAAACGGTACTTAAGAATGTTTCAACTAATTTTTAATTGTGGTGGGCTGCTACGGATTCAGCATTGAGTCACAGTGTTTGAGTCAAATGCAGATGGTGTGGAAATCAGGCTGAAATGTGTTAACACCCATCACTGACCCTAACAAGTGATGCTTGTTAGGGTTAACTCAGCTAACCTGTCACAGCTGAATAATAACATGCAGTAAGAGGTGCATTTTTTTAATTGCATTTTAGGTTTTGGGGTACATGTGAAGAACATGCAAGATTGTTGCATAGGTACACATGTGGCAGTGTGATTTGCTGCCTTCCTCCCCATCACCTATATCTGGCATTTCTCCCCATGGTATCTCTCCCCAACTCCCCACCCTCCACTTTCCCTCCCCTATTTCCCCCCAACACACCCCAGTGTGTGATGCTCCCCTCCCTGTGTCCGTGTGTTCTCATTGTTCAACACCCGCCTATGAGTGGGAACATGGCGGTGTTTGATTTTCTGCTCTTGGGTCAGTTTGCTGAGAATGATGGTTTCCAGGTTCATCCATGTCCCTACAAAGGACACGAACTCATCGTTTTTTTTTTTTTTTTTTTTTAAGTGAAAGGAAATGTATATAAAGTGAGGAATGTGGTGTTAGCTCATAGTTTCCATCCCCCTACATGTAAGTTTCTTTCTCCCATCTTTCCCTCAAAATAATGCATTGCAAGAATAAAATTGCCTCGCATGTCATAAATTCCTGGCATTACATTTATATTGCCTTGGAATAATTAACACTTCCTCACACTTTAAAGTATAAATCTAAACCTTAGGAGGTCAGTTTTACCTTGTGAAAGAAAGACCTAAAATTTTATCAGTGTAGTTGTTGACAGAATTGTCTTAAAGTGCTAGGTTTTACCAAATTCCTACAAAATAATACTGATATAGAATTTATCATCTTCAACTTTAAATGATTTTCTCCTCTCTGCAAATGACAACTGAATTAGCAGTTGTAATCTGGGAATTGAAAGAAAGCATCATTTGTGTATTTAGTGCTTTTCTTAAGAGTTGAAATCCTAATTTCTCCCACACATATGTTTGAATGCCACCAAAGTAAATTTTAATGAGGGCTGATATTTGAAAAGTTATATAATCTTTCTCCTTAATGTTTTCCCTCTGGCTTCATCTTCATGAAGAAAAGATCTCACGTGCCCCCCCTTTAGCACAAGGCCACATATCATATTTTGGCATGTAATTTGTCATTTGTAATTCTTAGGCAATATTTTACATAATTTTTAACACATGCCTGCTTTTACATTCTTCAAGAGATTATATATTCCTTTAATAGCACATAAAATTTCAGTTTTTTTAAATTGCACAATCATCTTTAAAATTCAAAACAATTATTGCATTTCACATTCTGGTATGTCCCACCTCATTCTTTTCCTTTAAATCTCCTTTTTTCTTTGAGAATCACAATTCTAGAGCTTATAGGTTTAATATGACACTTTCAACATATTTATGAATTGATTATTACTTTTCTGAATATTACAGTATGGATAATAGTCTCTGAAAAGGTGTATTAAGAGAAAACAACTATGGTAATTAAGGAAATTTTATGTATAATCTCTTAATTTAACAATAAGCATATTTGTTGAATGGTGTGATATTCAGACACAGACTAGTTTTAGAAAGGACTTCTTTTATATTTTGATTTTGAAGAACTGATTGATTCATCTCATTTTCAGAAAAGAGCTCTTCTTTCATGTGTGTAAAAATATCATATTTAATGTAATTCCTTCTTTCAATATACACAAGACTCATATGCATAATGTAGTAGCATATATGCCATTCTATCAGAATTTATTCTTTAAAGCAATTTGGCATTGGAATTCTTAGGCTCAGCTGGAAGATTACTGGGTATTATTTTCTTTCTATTGTATATTTTTATTCATAATAAACATTAAGAGATGTCTGTGCATTTTAATTTCTGGGAATATTTTGCAACTGTTGAGCATATAGCATGGAAATCAAGCCAGTTTATTACTACACTTCAAAAGATTATTTTATTTATGACAGAATTATCAGTCATAACAACCTTAATGATATTTCAATCCTAATGTAGTATCTGTTAGGTTATGACTAGACAATTTGTAACCTTTGTAGTATCAGGAAAATAACTTTCAGCTATTTTACCATTAAAATGTATTCATTGGCCACAAACTAATCTTTTCATTAGCGGTATGATTCAAGTTTGAAAAGAGTATGCAGAAATCTTCAATAATTTCTAGGCAGCAAAATGTGATTGAAAGTCGTATCAACACACTTTGCAATTGGTAATCGCCATGATAAAAATGCAACTAAAATGAGAAAGAAATCATCTTGATGACAGTGTATTTCCTCCTGTTAATTCTTATTTTCTACGAACAACGGTCAATTAGACCTACTGAGTAGAAAACAGCCGTTTTTTACTTCTATTGCTCATCGAATTGCTCATGATTTTTAAAAGTTTATTTATACATATCTAGGTTTCACGGGTGAGGGTCATGAATATTTATTTTTTAAAAACTTCACATATGATTCTAATGTTCAACAGGACTAAACATTACTGAGCATTCATTAAGTGAATGCAAGGTGTACCTGGGCATTGGGTGGCTTCATGGAAGCATTTTGAAAAGCATGTTCTTTCTGAGTAAAAAGGGAAGTGGAGACAGAATTTGGATTAAATTTATTTACTTTTATATTTAGTCTTCTTTGTCCAGGCATTTGATGTAGTGTATTATAATAATCTGGCCCCAAACTCCAGCTTCATCTCTTGCTGTCTCTGTGGCTTCTAGCACTCCAATTACTCCTGCCCTGCTGTTCTTCCAACTGGCCAAACTCATTCTGCCTTCAAGGCTTTGCACTGCTCTTTCCCTTGCCTGGTGTGTCCTTTCTTCAGATTTCACTTGATTCAGTCCTTCACATTGTTTAGTGCTCTGATCAGTTGGGACCTCTTGGAGAGACCAGCCTGGCTACCCTATGTTAATAAGACCCCATCTCATCATATTGAGGTTTTCTATATCATCTTTATAGACTTTAGCAATATGTGAAATTATTTTCCTTGTCAATATGTTTATCTGCTTATTGCAGTTTTCATCCTCACTTGCCTTCCAGTGTAAGATCCATGAGTACAGAGATTTTTTCTTTTCCTTCCTTCCTTTCTTTCTTTCTTTCTCTTTCTTTCTTTCTTTCTTTCTTTCTTTCTTCTTTCTTTCTTTCTTTCTTTCTCTTTCTTTCTTTCTTTCTTCTTTCTTTCTTTCTTTCTTTTCTTCCTTCTTTCTTTCTTTCTTTCTTTTTCTTTCTTTCTTTCTCTTTCTTTCTTTCTTTCTCTTTTTCTTTCTTTCTCTCTTTCTCTCTCTCTTTCTTTCTTCTTTCTTTCTTCTTTCTTTCTTTCTTTCTTTCTTTCTTTCTTCTTTCTTCTTTCTTTCTTTCTTTCTTCTTTCTTTCTTTCTTTTTTGAAACAGAGTCTTGCTGTGTTGCCCAGGCTGGAGTGCAGTGGTGCAATCTCTGCTCACCGCAACCTCTGGCTCACTGCAACCTCCGCCTCCCGGGTTCAGGGATTTCTTCTGCCTCAGCCTCCCAAGTAGGTGGGATTACAGGCATGTGCCACCATGCCTGACTAATCTTTGTACTTTTAGTAGAGACGGAGGTTTAACCATGTTGGTCAGGCTGGTCTAGAGCTCCTGACCTTGTGATCTGCGTGCCTTGGCCTCCCAAAGTGCTGGGATTGTAGGCATGAGCCACCATGCCCAGCCTTATTTTCATCCTTACATTTTTGTCATACATTAGATGGTAAAATAGTATTGTTGGAAGAAATGAATTGAATTTGGACAAAAAGCCAGTTTTCCTTCTACGAGTGAAGCTCTGCCTTATCTGGCTTTGGCTTGGAATTCTCCCCCATAACTCTTTTCACGATTTTCTCCTTAGAGATTCAATATCAATGACTTACAGAACCGCTTATCCCAAAGATGTTTATCCTTATTATTTTGTATTGTAGCATTCTGTTCATTTCCTTCTTAGCATGTATTATGATCTACATTGCTTTATTTATCTGTCTGTTCACCTATTTATGATTATTTTATTCATTCATTCTTTTGCAGATTTATATTATTATATTATTTTCCCTCAGGATGTAAGTTTTGGGGAGGTAAGACTTTGTCTTATGTCCATTTCCATATCCTCAATCTTTAAGAAATTAAAAATCCAGGGAGGATAGATTAAGAAATAATTAAAATGGAATGAAAGAAATACACAGGAAATATATCCTGATTGTAAGGATAAGATAGAGAAGAGAGCAATTAATACTCCCCATGGAGAATCGAGAAAAGCAGGAGAAAAAGGATGCCTCCTCAATTAGTTGAGTAATGGGTAGATGGTGGTGCATCTCAAGGCCTCAGATTCAGTCATATAAAAGGAAATATTTTTGTCTACTTCAGTACAGAGAAATGATGAGAAAGTGGTCTGAGGATACTAGTGAATATTTGGAGTAATCAGTAGAAGAAAAGAGAGAAGATTGTGTGTTCTTGGTCAATAAGAGAACTATTTTTAGATAGAGAAATAATAATGCAAATCATCCTGTTCTTGAGTTATAATTGACAAATGTAAATCTGACTACACATTAATATTTCCTTTTCTCAATTCACATTAAAACATTATGTATTTTTATATGACTATTGTACAATGGAGGCATAGACCTCAATATATAAACAACACTAATATCAGCCCATGTAACACTAAAATAGTGTTATTTGTCAACATCCTGTAAGCAAAGTAACAGTGGAATAATACACATGATTCTTAGCCTCTCAGAAGAGGTATTCATAGACTGGGCAGAGCTGTACTGGGTAAACTCTAGTGAATTTCCCAGTAGAGAAGGACTCTGTTCCCATAATTCTGTTTTTACAGGAAAAGAGAGACAAGGAACCTCTATGTGACTATATAACAATGGATGCTATCTGGCAGAACTGGCCTTGTTAGAAAGGAGTAACCTCCAGAATAACCCTAACTTGCAGAACCAGCTTCTTTCTATCAAAAGTGGGGAAGTAATGAACACCTAGAACAAACTGATTTGTTTGTTTCCAATTATGATGGTGATACAGATAAGAGTCAGGGAAATACTGGGTAGAAGAGGGTGGTTCCTGGCAAAGGTCCCACCCTCAAGCCTGGAAACCACATCTCTAAATGAGAACAGTTATTCTGTTTTCCTGCCCAAATGTTACTTTTTTTGGCCTGCCCCACACCCCATCCTCTGACCATATAAACTCCAATCTCCACTGGCAGAGGAACAGAGTGGCATGGCAAAGAAGGAGAAAGGAGAAGCAACATCTGAATGTCAAGAAGAGTTTGTCTGGGGATGGTCAGAGAGGAGTTCAGCCAGAGACAGCCAAACTCCAGGGAAAGATTATCTTCTCACTCTATCCCCTTTCTACCTCCCCATCCTGCTAAGAGCCACCTCCATCATTCAATAAAGTCTCTGCATTCACCATCCTTCAAGTATGTGTGACTTGATTATTCTTGGATGCCAGGTAAAACCCGGGTACCAAGAGGCAGGGTATAAAAGACTATCAATCAGACTCTCCACTGAGTTGGGTAACATTGAGACATCCATGGATGGCAACTGCTAAAAGAGCATTAATTATCACACAACCCTAGATGCTGCTGTGTGGTTGGAGCCCAGAAGCACTCTCCCTGGGCCTGACACCCTCTCACCCAAGTGCTGTGATCCCCCTCCTGCAAAGGGTTTGAGTGCTGGGATCCTGTAAGTTAGCCACACCCTGTCACAAGTCCCTCAAAGGGGTCAAGGGAACCCCCCTGTCTCAAAGGGTCTATTTCCTTCATGAATATGCATATTCATTTCTATATATATCTAATTAGGTGTTAGGGCATTGATTGTATGTCCAGAACAATGACTGAACAAATGAATCTAAATTTAAAGTGGCTATTTCAAAAAAGGCTTGAATAAAACAAATTTACACCAAAAGAAAAATGGTGGTAACTTTTTTATTTACCAGTTTTGAAAATAAGTTATTCCTTTGTGTTGAAACTAAAAGGTAAAACAATAAAAGATAAATGTAGAATGAAAAGAAGTTACCTAAGGCACCCATGCCCACACACACACATATGCTCTCCACTGACATATATATGATTAAAAAAAAAAAAAACAAGAAGCTTTATAAAATATGATAAGTGCCTCAAATGTAGCTTTTTGTTTTCTAAGTTATTCAAATCATTGATTTGGAAGGAAATGAGATATGCAGATAGACATGTTTGCAATTTACTCTTAATTTTGTAATTCCGAGTGCTAAGTCACTCACCCTAAAGTGTCATTACAAGATTGTTAAACTGCATGTGATTCTTACTTAGCTTCCTTGATATAGTAATGGGTACATTTCATTTTCATATATTAACTCTCCTTAACAGGCAAAGGTTTTATAGTACAGTCATGGCATAGGAATGTACATGTAGATCAGTGAAACAGAAATGTATGGTTAAGAAGCATACATTTATTTGTATGATTGGAAATATTTGTAAATATTGTTTGTCATAAAGTTGGCATTTCAAATCACCAATCAGTAGTATTTTCTTGCTTTTTTTGTTAAAAGGGAAGCTTGCCAACTTACATTACACATATATTCTAGATAAAGGTAATTTACCCAGGCTGGAATGGTGCGATCTCGGCTCACCGCAACCTCCGCCTCCTAGGTTCAGGCAATTCTCTTACCTCAGCCTCCTAAGTAGCTGGGATTATAGGCACGTGCCACCATGCCCAGCTAATTTTTTGTATTTTTAGTAGAGACGGGGTTTCACTGTGTTGACCAGGATGGTCTCGATCTCTTGACCTTGTGATCTACCCGCCTCGGCCTCCCAAAGTGCTGGGATTACAGGCTTGAGCCTGTTTTCTCATTTGTAAAAAGAGAATGAAAGCAGCTATCTACGGAAATAGTGCAATCTATTGGTGAAGATAATGGATTCTGGAACTGAATTTCTTGGGTTCAAATCCTGGTACCTCCAATTCCTATTATTTACTATTATCAGACTGTTTTGAGGATTAAACACACGATACTCCTAATAGCATACTTTTCATGTAAAAGGGAGCCTAGAATCATTAATTTTGGATAACATTTATCTTATTATGTACCCCTTCTCATCATTACAGAAATTCACTTTGAAGCCCAGATACTTATAGGTTTTGGTTTCTGGCTAGAAAGAAAATGTGTTATCAAATAGTTACATTGAAACAAATTATAGCCGTACGTTGTTGAAATCCTACACACTACACATGAATAACTAGAATATTTAGTAAAAAATATTTCCAGGAAATTTCTGACAATAGAATAAAAACTAATAAATATATCAAATAATTATAATTAACTAGGTCATAGTATTTAATAAAAAAGCAAAGTGTGAATTTTATTTTTAAACAATTTTATGCATTTTGAAGCATATTTCAAGGAGAAAATTTAAAGTCTTTTTTAAATAACACTGTTTATTGATTATACAGTTAGCACATAATTCCTATTCTCTTTATGTTTCATATAGAATATGAGAACACTGATTTTCAGAAATGTTAATAATTACTAAATCTAATGTATCTTGCTACGATGAATGTGAGCAAGTAGACAAAGATATACATGCATAAAAGAAAATTTTTAGTAAATTTTTAGTAATTTTTTCCAAATTCTAGAAAGATGTCTTTTAATCTTTATTAAAATTAAAATTTTTAGGGCAAAGAGAAAACTGTATAACCATAACTCTGACCTTTCTGACACAGATATGCTAATCTGCAATTCATATAACCAGCATAATTGTATTCGTCTTTTTATAAACGTATTTAAATGTGCGTATACATGCCTAGCATGTTCCTAATTGTAACTGATAGTAGACAAATAAATCAACTAAAGGTGATAATGAACCAAATTATTAGATATCAGAAAGTTATGCATTAATCATGACTTTGACAGTGACTTCTGATGTAGAACTGTATTCTTAAACTCCAATTTCTTCCCTGTAGAATTGGGTCTGTGGATAATAACAATTTACTACTCATGTCTCTGCTTTTAATAGAGGAATCCAAACATTTAGGGAAATATTCTGATTCCAAATCCTTAGCCATGCTACAATCTTTCTGTAATTTTCATGGGATCATCTTATTTCTTAGATTTCTCATGACATCTAAGATAAAAAAAGTTAGAAAAATACAAGTCTAAATGTATTTCTGTGGAGTTAAGGGTGCCATTATTCTTCTCTTTTTTTTTTAATGAAAGACAAAGAAAAGGATTACATATTATGTATTATATATGTCCACTATATATTTTCATTCAAATTTAAAAGTCTTAACTTTATGTAATATGATTGCATTTTATTATTTGTTACTGATTGTCATCCACAGAGTCCTTGACTCTCTTCAACTGTATGATGGCAACAAATGACTACTCAACATTGAGGATTACCACACTGGCTTCTAGTTCTCCAGGCTTACTTATCACAGCAACTTATATTGCACCATACTGAAAGAGAATTGTAGCTCAGATAAACTATCCCTTTCTCCCAGCCCTTCCCAAAAGTCATTCCATGAAGTCCTAATTTCACAAGGACAGCAAAAGTCATTCCATGAAGTCCTAATTTCACAACGACAGTATATATATATATATATATATATATATATATATATATATATTATATATATAGTATATATATATATAGTATATATATACACAGTGTATATACTGTGTATATATATACTATTTTTGCTGTATATATTTATTTTACCATATATACATATATATACTATATATACCATATATATACATATATACATATATATATACTATATATATATACCATATATATATACCAATAGTATTGGTATATATATATACCAATAGTATATATATAGTATATACCATATACTATATGGTATATATATATAGTGTGTATATATATATATATATATAGTATATATATATATGGTATATATATAGTATATATGTATATATGGTATATATATATATATAGTATATATCTGTATATATGGTAAAATAAATTATGGAAATATTGTCTGCTCTATTCCACTCTTATACAATAATATTTCTAAGACTGTGAAAAGTATAAACTGTTTGTCTTTCAGCAAATATTATTCACTTTATTAGTAATAGAAATGGCTATTTGATCAATATTTTATAAGCCTTATTGGCCCAACCATTGGGAAATGTTTCTTTATCTGTTATAGTTTACTTAGCAATACACTTACTTCTTTTTTAGATATGTACTTATATCTTTTGCCATATTCTAGTCTTATATGTTTTCAATTTCTTCACTGTCTTCATGTCTCAGATCACTTATTAGTTAGATTCATTCATTTATTTAGCAAATACTTATTGACAACTGTGTGTCAGCCACCTTCTAGGTATGAAGGATACACCATTGATGAAATGTAAACATCCCTCTCCTGTAGATTTACCTTTCCATAGGAATTAGGAAAGCAATAAATAAACATTAATATATAATAATTAAATATTCATTAATATATAATAAATAAATATGCAGTATTTTAGATGATAGCTATGAGGAAAAATAAAATACCGATGGTGGCCAGGAAGTGTGAAAGAGGTTTCTATTTTAAATGATGTGGACAACTGATGGAAGTGAGAGAGGTGAAGGAGTTAGGTCATGTTGGTGTCTCAAAGATGTGTTTCTCAGGCAGAGAGAACCAGAAGTACAGACACCCAGAATTCCATATATTCCTGGTTCATTCAAAGAACACCAAAGAGGGCAGAAAGCTAGAAGGATTGAGCAAGAGAAAAGAAAAGTAGGAGACAAGGTTAAATATGTAACAGGGGGCCAGATATTTAAAGATCTTATAGGCCAAGGTAAGGATGCAGGTTTTTGCTCTGTGATTTGAAAAGCTCTGCAGGCTGTAGGCATAAGAGCTAAATGATCTGACTTCGTTTTAATAGAATCATTTTGACTACTGTACTGGGACTAGGTTGAAGGTGATCAGGAATGGGGAGCAGAAGCAAGGAGACCGCTTTGGATGTTACTATAGAAATTAAGGTGAGATTGGATGATGGCTTGAATCAGGTTTTAACAATGGCAATCATGCCTGATGGTCAGATTCTGGATGTATTTTGAGGTAGTGATGATATTTATAGATTTTCTAAAAAAAATTAAGAGTGATGAAGCTTTGAGACCTTAAATAGTTGGGGCAGTAGAACTGCAGTTGTCTTGACTGTAGAACACATTTTGGTAGGAGAATGAGGATCTTGGTTTTTGAGGGTTGGTTGGTTGGTTGGTTGGTTTTTGAGATGGAGCTTCACCCTTGTTGCCCATGCTGGAGTGCAGTGGCTTGATCTCAGCTCACTGCAATCTCTGCCTCCCGGCTTCAAGCGATTCTCCCGCCTGGAGTAGCTGGGATTACGGGCACCCAACACCACACTCCACTAATTTTTGTATTTTTCTTAGAGGCGGGGTTTTATTATGATGGCCATGCTAGTCTTGAACTCCTGACCTCAGGTGATTTGCCCGCCTTGGCCTCCCAAAGTGCTGGGATTACAGGCATGAACCACTGTGCCCAGCCAGGATCTTGGTTTTTAATGTGTGAAGTTTGATAGGTTAATATCGAGTAAGCAGTTGAAAATAAAGTGTGGAGTGTAACATAGATATCCAGGAGTTGTCAGCATAGCAATGATATTTAAAACAACAGGATTGGATGAGATCGTTAGGGGTGTTCAAATAAAGAGAAGAGGAACAAGGGCAAAGTCTTGGTAGTGGATCATTACAATATGAAAAGTTCCAAAATGTAAATAGGAACCCGAAAAGTAGACTGAGAAGGAAAAGTCAATAAGACAAGAAGAAACGTAGATCAGTGGATTTTGATGCCAACTAAAGAAAGTATTTTATACTGCAAGGATTGATAATACTTCTAATATTTTAGTTGTATTCATGAATATCTTCTTTTTATTTTCAGCATTTTTGCCATCCCACTATTTTTATTCTTAGCATTTTACAGCCATACCTTAATTAATAATTTACATAAAAATAATTGAGGTCTTAAATGAGTAAAAGGTTATGTGTGACATAATAGCATCTACCCATTTTAGATATGATACTAAAAATGAAATCTCTAAGCATCTCACAGTGATTCCAAACAGACAGACATGTTATTACTTTTACGACATAATGCATTTTCTAAGAAAAGATTCAGAACTTGAGTTCTACATAGAAGAGGAGGGTGAGAGGAAGTATGAGGAAAATTCACCAAAAATGAGATGCTTTTGGCTGGGCATGGTGGCTCATACCTGTAATCCCAGCACTTTAGGAAGCTGAGGCGGGGGATCACCTGAAGTCAGAAGTTCGAGACCAACTTGGCCAACATGGTGAAATCCCGTCTCTACTAAAAATACAAAAATTAGCCAGGCATGATGTTGGACTCCTGTAATCCCAGCTACTCAGGGAGCTGAGGCAGGAAAACTGCTTGAACCTGGGAGGCGGGGGTTGCAGTGAGCCAAGATTGTGTCATTGCACTCCAGCATGGGTGACAGTAAGATTCCATCTTGAATGTATGTGTGTGTGTGCGTGCGTGCGTGCATGTGTGTGTACGATAGTGAGACTCTGTCTCAAATATGTGTGTGTGTGTGTGTATGTGTATATATGATGATCGTATTGAGTCTTAAAATGTTACACACTTTTTCAAGAACAGAAGAAGGATTGGCAAGATTCCAATTAGGGAAAAGAACATATAGAATGCTCTTTGGAGGAATGAAAAAGCATATCCCATTTTGGGAGCAGCAGGTTCCTTGATAAGGCCATAGGTAGCTGGGCATAAGTAGTTGCTGACAATGGCATGGCAGTTATAGGTGACTAACGAGAATATTACAAAGCCTGACAACCTTTGAAAAACCTTAATAACCACAGTTGCAAGAATATAGTCTGCAAACGAATCTGCAAAAAGTTTGAAAGTTTTGTTTCACTGGCATATCACTCAAAAGCATATTTAGGTCAGGCGGTGGCTCACGCCTATAATCCCAGCACTTTGGGAGGCTGAGGCGGGTGGATCACGAGGTCAAGAGATCGAGACCATCCTGGTCAACAAGGTGAAACCCTGTCTCTACTAAAAATACAAAAATTAGCTGTGCATGGTGGTGCGTGCCTGTAGTCCCAGCTACTCGGGAGGCTGAGGCAGGAGAATTGCTTGGACACAGAAGGTGGAGGTTGCGGTGAGCCGAGATCGTGCCATTGCACTCCAGTCTGGGTAACAACAGTGAATCTCCGTCTAAAAAAAAAAAAGCACATTTAAAGTTTTTTTGAAATGGAGTTGTCTCCTCAAATATTACTATTGAATTGGTAGTTTAAATAATTCTTTTCCTGTTAACCAGAGTTCGTATGATCTAAAGATGTTCATAATTGTTATTTTATGCATTAAAATATATCTTTAAAAGTATATGTAAATGTTAAAAAAAACTGCCTAAACCTGAAGCAATACAAAGTTATGTAGTACAAGTTCAGTCATCTACCGCAAACTGTCCGTTCTTTGCCTCATCCTCTCTACCCACCCCATAGCTAACAATAGGAGCGAATGGCTGTTTTCCCTTTCAAGTCTTTCTTTAAGGCCAGATCTATTATCATTGTCCTATAGAATTTTCTGGGACGACAGAAATATCCTAATCTGTGTTGCCAATGCAAGAGGCACTAGTCACATGTGGTGACTGAGTTCTACAAATGTGGCCCATGTGGCATTTTTAATTTTGTTTAATTTGAATTTAAATTTGGATGCTGGCATGTGGCTACCAATGATTAATGTATTACAATTCTGGGTACATTTTATATATTAGGCACTGTTGTAAGAAATGTAGCTGTGTCTGGGCATGGTGGCTCACGCCTGTAATCCCAGCACTTTGGGAAGCTGAGGTGGGTAGATTACACAAGGTTAGGAGTTCGAGACCAGCCTGGACAACATGGTGAAACCCCCATCTCTACTAAAAATACAAAAATTAGCTGGGCATGGTGGCAGTTACCTGTACCCTTCTCAGCTACTAGGGAGGCTGAGGCAGGAGAATCCTTTGGACCTGGGAGGTGGAGGTGTACAGTGAGCTGAGGCCGCTCCAGCCTGGGTGACAGAGTAAGACTCTGTCTCAAAAAAAAAAAAAAAAGAAAAAAAGAAAAAAGTATAGCCTATTAATCCATTTAATTCTCACAACAAATATATCAGATAGGTACTCATATCTTCATTTTAGATACGAGTGAACGGACGCAACAGGTTAAACAAATGATTTAATAACAACACTGATAAATTCTGTATTGTCTGTTCAACACTGACTAGTACCAGTTACTAAGGTAAGTACTAGTCACTAGTATAGTAACAATACGTCACTGAAATTGGTCGTGGTTGGTAGTCTTAGGATCTATTAGGATGTGTTATGTTCTTATATCTGATTTTCCGGTTAAAAAACAGCCATGAAAGAGGTTAAGTAACTTTCCCAAGGTCATAATCAGTAAACAATAGGGCCCAGATAAAACAGCTTAGCTCACCTCAAAACTTGCTTCCTTCACTGGTCATATGAAGTCCTCATAAGCAAAAGAAGAGTTGAAGTTCTGACTGGGTCAAAATAACCATGAATACATTTTCTTTGGCTTCTTTTCAAAATTCCCTATCCCCAATAACAACAGAGAGCACACTCACTTTAAGAAAACTTCCCCTTGCTCTCCATTTCCTCTCCCACCAACAGAGAAAAAACTCCACCTCTTAACACAATCCACAAATAATATTTTAAAGAGTGTCTCCCAATACACAAGAACAGAATGGCAGAAGAGTGGTAAACAGTCAATCCTGAATGTGTTAATAAGTGACTCGGATCACAGCTTCATTGTTAGAGACCTGGTTTCCATTAACAGGCTCTGCCCACCTGCTTCTCCTTTATCTCCACACCTGCCTTCCGCTGACAGAGAGATTAATCCTACTTCTAGAAGAAATGTTTCCACTTTCCACTGAGAAGGAAAATGTTTCATAATCTCGCTGTAGGAAATTTGGCCATATTACTCCACTGGCATTCTTAGACTTCCTGCCTAAATATCGCTCAAATTGTAACTTTTGGCAGTGCTGTGTGTTACAGACTTGATATTTTAATATGAGGTTTTCTTCAATAACTTAATAGATGACATTTTACAAACTAAAAATTGATTTTTTTGCCTTCACACACTAATCTTGAATCACTGAAAATCTATAATTATACCAATTAAAATCTAAATGTATTGCCTTAAAAACACAATATACTGTGATTAGTTGTCATAACTCTAAAATTCACTGAGTTCAAATCATGATTTATTAGAGCTGAACTTACTTCATATCTGAATTATCTTTTTTTTTTTAATTTGATTGATTAGCCATATTGTTATTTGGGCTCTGACAGAGTATGGAGGAATATTGTGCATGAGACATTAATCAGGAAATTATGCATTGCTTTCACAACTGGACTTTACTTTGTAATATTGTATTAGCTCTTAACATGCAAATTATTTTAGGTAATTACCTCATTTTTCAGTGGCCATTTGATGGATATAAGTTTCATGCAGATTCTTCTGTGTAATTTGAAATCTTGTGGTGATTTGTTTCTTTGCTTGTTCATAAAAATCCCAGTTTGAATTGTCATACATCAGATGCATGAGGTCAGTTGTAGAAAATCTTAATTGTAGAAACTCATTTTCCTGGTTTCTTTTAACCCTAATTGAGGCTGGCAGTCACCACTTTTCAAATCTAAAACTGTGCCCAAGATTGTGTTTTTCTATCACTGAAGTAAAAGCTGAGATACCTTCTAGTGCATGGATAGATAATAGTAAACAGTTAAAGATAGAATTCACTCTTTCTAGCCAGTTCAACTTTCTTTAAAAGGTACAGCCTTAAACACTAACTAAAGATTTAATTTGTAAATGGATGTCTGTATCCCCCAGTTTTGATATTAAGTAATTCAGCTAATATTTAAAACAAAATAACTTCTATCAATATTGCAATATGATAAATAAAATAGAATATTCTTATATATGTCATATTTGTAGTTTTCAAACAAATATAAAGTATTAGCAGACCTCTGATCCAGAGTTTTATTAGATATATTCATATATGTGAACTTCCCAGAACATTTAGATCATTCTTTCCCCATAGTTTTCAATCTAGCATGTCATATAATCATGAATACATGTTGTGATCTTGTCTATTCAGAAACCTGCTGCTGTAAAATAGCTTCCCCATAAATGTCAAGTAATGTAAAATTGAATGCCTATATTTAAATAGATTTTAACAGATAATAAAACTCTTGAGATTAAAATGGTTTCATTCAGGAAGGCAGACAATTCTTTCCACAGTGTGCAATTTACGTGTCACGTTATGTAAAATACAATTTTAAAAATACTTTTTTTAAAAGCGCAAATGAAAAATATCTATTGAATTAAACAAAAAAGGAAGCTAGGAAGCTACTGTTCTCATTGCAGGTCTAGCTGAAAATGTGAAATAGAATGACAAAGTACAAACTTCTATTTTCTAAACATTGCTCTGATGAGATCTGCTTTCTGCTAATTCCTATGGGGGTTATTCCAGAGATTGAAGCTATCAAAACAGTGTTTTTACTCACAACCTAACCCTTCTTCATTTACAACAAAACAAAGGAATTAGAGAATTTTGACACACTATGATATGAGGCATAAAAGAAAATTGCTTTTCCACTTATAGTTTTGAGTTTGGCACCTTATCTGTGAACACCCAGATATATCACAGCTTACAATTGGTTCACCAGCACAAAGGATGTATCTTGTCTCTTGAGATAACAGCTACTGACAGTCTTTCACTCACTAAATATTAAAATGGACGTGTAAAGTTAGATGTCTGATAAATAGTATTTTTTTAGGAAGAGTTTTTTGGATTAATAAATATTCGGCAGTCTTGAATATGGTTGGAGGTAGGAAAGGCAATGGTAGAAAGCCCAATTAGGTTGCCAAAATAGTTTACACATGAGGGAAAATGGATCTCACATGTAAGAGAGTGACAGATGGATTCCAAGAGAGGCCAAATGTGAGTGATGCCAGTGCTCCCAAGCCAAAGCCAACTAAGAGCACATCTGAAGTCAAAGTTGGGTTTATTGACTTGTTGCAAAGAGGAAGATTGCACACAGTGGGGAATAATGGAGTTTCTTTAAAAAAAAAGGTGTTAGAAGAGTCTCAGGATAGGATAGAAGCTTGTGGGTGACTTGAGGGAAGGTTCAAGGATGTGGAGAGAGTTTTATGATTTGGTTATCCTAATAATTCTTATTTAGAAAGCAGGAGGCATGAAGCAATCCTGAAGCTGAAATTGGCACATAAGCAGTAATCACTAATATTGGCAAGGATAGGGTGATGTTAGGTCTTTTTTGTTGTTCAGAAAATATTCTATTTTTTGCCTGGGTTCAGATATGCATTTACGAAGTTTTCGTTAGCTGGTTGGTGGATTGGTTATTTTCCTTGATTCATCATGGTCAGAGAGTGCCTTGCTTGATGTTTAAACAAGAGACCACCTAGCCTAGCTAACAGTATCCTCATCAGCTCCTGGATGGCAGGACTTTTTTTCTCTATCTCAAAAATATTACAAAAAGCCAATTTTGTAATATTTGGAAAGAACTAATTGTATGTAGCGTTTGCATCCAGAGGATAAAAAAATCAACATTTAAAAATTATTCTCTAGGATCATTTCTATATATGTCATTCCATTGAATTCTAAGAGTAAAATTATAGTATCCATCTTCATTAACCGGATGCAAATCTAGAGGTGGCAGTCAATCAGGTTATTTGCTTGAAGCCACCCAGATAATAACAGGGAAGGCTAGGACTTAAATCTTGATCTTACAGATTCTGAAATACATCATTTTTTCTGCTTCAACAATATATGGGTCATATATTTCAAGCTGTAATTGGAAGCAAGGTATAGTGTCATTGACAGAATTTGGCAGTCCAATATAGGGATAGATTTGGATTGCTTTTACTTTTAGTGCTTTTATACCATGCATGTCTCAGTTATTAATAATCAAGACCCATATTGTACTCCCAAAATCTGCCTGTGACTGTCCATGATTGATTCTGAGTTTCTTTTTAGCATGTTAAACATTTGAGGTAATGGTGGAGTATCATTTAACCATTAATTCATTCATCCATGGTTCACTTCTAAGTTGTTTATTGTGAAACACAAAAAAGGGCAATTAGTAAAAATGTACAACTCAATACCTTATGACAAGGTAGGGTAGACAATTTGTAACTGCCAATGAAGTTAATAAACATGACCCTTGTTAACACCCCAGAATTTCTCTTCATGCTCCCTCCTGATCATGACCTGTTTTTTTTCTCAATCAACAGTCACTGATATTCTGATATTAATGGTAATTATTTTCTTACTTTTCTTTATATTATACCAACTACATTTGCATCCATACCTAAGTTAGTCCTTCCTCTATTTTTTATACTATGTAAATGAAAGCATAGAGTTGATATCTACTTTGTTTTGCTCAAAATTATGTTTGTGTAATTTACCCATGTTTTATTTGTATAGCTGTGGTTTGTTCCATTTGATTGATATGTGGTGTTATTTTGAATTATTTTTTAAAAAATTCTATATTTTTAAAGAATTTTAAAATGTGGTAACAGTCCCCTATTGATGGACATTTGTTTTTTTTCTCGTTTTGAGCACTTACACATTTTTGCAAATATTTTTTGATATAGATATGCAAACATTTCTGTTCAGCAGCAGTGAAGTTTCTGAATCTTCTGAATCTTGATGATATTATCTTCAAACTTTACAACTGATACCAACCTGTTTCTAAAATGGCTGTGCTAGTCTTTAATCTCTCTTTCACCATATAAAGATTCCTTTGTTTCAGATTGTTGGCATAATTGTCTTTTAAATTTTGGTCTTTCTGGGATGTTATGGTAAGAAAAATTTCTGTGTGTTAGAGTATTAATAATAGTAGTGTTTTATCTTGCATACCTCTGATAGTTCACAAAGTTTAATCAATTTTTACATGTTTATTGCCCATCTGAATATTGTTCTTTGCTAATAATTCTCTTGGCCATTTGTGAAGGGGAAGCAGTTCATTTTCTTATGGATGTGTACGAGTTACTTGTGTATTCTGGATATTAGCCATTAGAAATTATATGTTGCATTAGTTAGGATTGTCCAGAGAATTAGAATTAGTAGGATTAATAAAGATATATCAGAGGAGATTTGTTATGGAAATTGTCTGATACAACTGTAGAGGCAGTAAGTATGCAGAATGTGCCATCTGCAAGCTGGAAAACCAAGAAGGCTGGTGATGTAATTTTGTCCTTGAGGGGTTCAAAGTCCGACAACCAGGATCTCCTTTGTCTGAGAGCAGAAGATTTATGCCCCAGGTTAAAAAGAGAGAATTTGTATTTCTCTATCCTTTATTTTTTTCCCTTAACAGGGCTCTCAAGGGATTGAATGATGCCCTCTTTCATCTGTGAGGCTGGTCTTTTCTACTAAGTCTACTGAATCAAACATTAATCTCTTCTGGAAACACCATCAGACACACCCAGAAATAATGTCACCAGCAATCAAGGCATCCCTTAGCACAGTCAGGCTGACACATAGAATTTGCCATCACATAAGTGTTGCAAATACCTTTTCCCACAATGCAGATTATTTTTTTACATTTTAAATAATATCCTTTGGTGAATGTAAGTTCTTTATTTTCCTGTAGTTAATTTTATCATTCTTTCTTGAGTTTGTGCTTTTTGGGTCCTGTTTTAGAGGTTTGACTACCTTGAGATGATGAAAATATTTTCCTGTTATCATTTAGAAAAACATTCTCACATTTTAGTATTTAAATAATCTGGAATTTACTTATGTATACAGTAGGGGCCAAATAGTTTTTTCTTCCTTTCCTCTTTCAGATAACCAATTGTCCTTGCACTATTAATTGAAAACATGCTCTGCTATGTTACTTTCTCATAGCTAAGGGTCTATGTATGTATGAATCTGTTTCAGGGTATGTTATTTTATACTTTTAGTGTATTGGCTTATTTCCCAGATTTGGACAACTATGAAAAAAGTTTCTATGAACACTATTATTTCAGTCTTTGTGGGGATTTGTTTTCTTTCCTTTTTTTTTTTTTCTTTCTTGAGACGGAGTTTCGCTCTTGTTACCCAGGCTGGAGTGCAATGGCCTGATCTCGGCTCACAGCAACCTCCGCCTCCTGGGTTCAGGCAATTCTCCTGCCTCAGCCTCCTGAGTAGCTGGGATTACAGGCACGCGCCACCATGCCCAGCTAATTTTTTGTATTTTTAGTAGAGACGGGGTTTCACCATGTTGACTAGGATGGTCTCGATCTCTTGACCTCGTGATTCACCCGCCTTGGCCTCCCAAAGTGCTGGGGTTACAGGCTTGAGCCACCACGCCCGGCCTTGTTTTCTTTTTCTTGGGCAAATACCTTCCTTAGTTTCCAATTTATTCCTAGTATTTTATATTTTTGGCACTTTTGTAAACAGTGTATTTTTAGTAATAAGTTTTATTTATTTGGTATTAATATACAGAATTTTAAAAAATTCTTTTAAGCTAAAATTTACACTCATCGAAATTCACCACATTTAATATACAATCTTCAAATGCATGTGGTTTGTAACCACCAACAAAATCATATGAAACCATTCTTTGTAGTAAAACCCTTCCTCTAACCCTTACCTAGGAAACCAATGAATCTGATATATATCTGTTTTCTTGGAAAACCACTGATCCGTTTCCTTACCCTTTAGCTGTGCCACTTTCCGAAGATAGTACTTGTGGGTCTAAGAAATCTTCACTTACTCATGGTCACAAAAATTACCTCCTATATTTTCTTTTAGAAATTTGTCCTTTTAAGTTTTAAGTTCTGTAGTTTGTTTTGAGTTGATTTTTATACGTGATGTGAAGTATAGATTAAGTTTTGTTGGTAGTATTTTCAATTTCTTTATAAACATGAAATAAGCTAGGCACAGAAGGACAAATATCATATAATCTCACTCATTTCTGGAAACTAGAAAAGCTGATCTCATGGAAGTACAGAGTGAATAGTGGTTATTAAAAGCTGGGGAGGGGAGGGAAGGCTATAGAATAAGGGCTAGGGAGAAACTGATCAATAGTCGAAAATAATAGATAGGAGAAATAAGGTCTGGTATTCCACTGTACAGTAGGGTGACTACAGTTAACCAAATTGTATTATCTATTTCAAAATAACTAGAATAGGAAATTTTGGATTGCTCCCACTACACAGAAATTACCCTGATTTGATGATTATATAATATATACATGTATTAATTACGTATGTGTCAATTAGAAATAAAACTTAAAAAAATCTATTTTTCTTTACTGAATAGCCTTGGCATCATTACTGAAAATCAATGAACCATTTATGTGTAAATATATTTCTGGTCTATCTGATTTGAGGTATTTTAACATAATTGATCTTTTTTAAAGAAATAGCTTTGGTTTCATTGATTTACCTCTATGATTTCCTGGTTTTGAGTTTTATAAATTTCTGTATTTTATTGTTCCCTTTGGCTGTTTGAGATGAGCTTTCTATTTTTTTTTAATTCTTAAGGTAGAAGCATAGATTTGAAACCTCTCATTTTCTGCAGTCATTTAATGTTATGAATTTTCTCCTAAGAGAAGCTTTGGCTGCATCACACAAATTTTGATATATTGTGGTTTTATTTTTCCTTAACTCAAAATATTATCTAATTTCCCATTTGTCTGCTTTTTTGAGCCATAGATTATTTATCAGCATGTTGTACTCTGCTCTGTGTAATGGAGACACAGTTATTTTATCTAGTTTCAAAAAATTACAGTACCTGAACCGCAGAGAACAGGACAGTAACTATTATTAATCTGTAGTATTAATCACAGAACCAACTTAAAGCCATTTGTGGTGAATCCCTTGAACTCTGCTGGTATCATAGATTTGAAAGCTACTGTGAGAATTATGTAAATACTAAATGTATAATTCCTAGTAAAAGTCCCTGAAAATTCTATGTTCTTAAGTGCATTTTTTTTTGCAATCTTTTCCTGACAACTTTATTTTACAATGTAAGCACCATATATCATCTATTAATACAGGAAGAAAAGTTTCTAATATTTTATAAAAGTTAATAATTTCCTAAACAAATGGTTAATAAAATATAAAATCATACAATTTATGGTAACCTCTTTGCACTATTTAAACCACAAAAAAAAAAATTTAAAGAAGAAAAAATACTAGCACTAGGTAAAAAACATTATACATTTTTCCAAGCAGTGATGTAATAGTCTATTTTTTTTTTTAAAGACTAGGTTTCTTAGTGTGTTAACATTTTACAAATCAGTAGGATATTGGTGAATTACAAAATAGAAGTGGGACTCCTATCTTTTTTGCCTTTTCTTCCTTCATAATTAAATGTAAAACTTTTGAATGCATTTAGTCACCCATATTTGGTCAAGATCTTGATAAATTTATTGCTAGGATATTTTTATATCCCTACGAAAATTCTTGAGCTTTCTTCAAGACATTGCTAAATTAGTTGGAAACAACTTGATCTTTTTGCTTTTGAGTACTAATTTTCTTTCCTACTGAGACAAAATTCTTCTTTCCATTCTGACAATCCTTGAAATATGAGATTTTCTACCCTGGTTGGTGGGAACAGACACTTTCCTCAATCATGCTTAAACAGCAGCAACTGTTCTTTCAGGTGTTTTCTTTTTCTGGAGATGGGCAATTTCTTCACAGGCATGCATGATTAATAATCAGCTGTGTGCTGAAAGGGGCCCTTCTGAAGATTTCTGGAGTTCTGGCTTTGCACATCTCTCCTCTTTCTCTGGCAGTATGCCTTGCAAATTCTAGGCATCTTGGCTTCCTCTAATTTCCAACTCTGTCTGCTGAACTCAAGGAGACCACTGCATTTGATGTGAGTTTTTTCTCCCCGCATTACACCCTAGTAACTTTCTCCAGCTGAGGAAGTCTTAGAGCTTACCTTACTTGCTTCTCTCAGGGATTTCTGTCCTTTGCATTTTATTGACAAACTGTTTTCTTAAGTGCTCATACCTCTCACTGGGTTTTGATAAGAATCAAATCATAAAAATGATTTGTAAACCACAAAATTTTATGTAGTCATCATATTGTTTTACTACTATATGATAATCAACTGAAACTTAGTAGCTGAGTGCTACAGAATATCTTACATTTTTTACATTAGCATTATAACTTATATCTAAAATATAATTTAAAATAAAGTAACAATGCTGAATGCATTATGTGGTACGACTATATGGAAATTCAAGTTGATCTTAATGGTAAGAAAAATTACTTTGTACTGTAAAGACTGCTCTTCCAGGATCTGAAACTCAGAGGCTCAGGTGTTTCTGTTGCATGTTTTTGTTTCATGAATACCTTAATTATTATCATCTAGTTATTATTCTTTATTTATTCTTATTCAGTGAAACAACTCAGTGATGATATCTTCCTACTGTTTTCTCCACTAGAAATTCACCCGATTGCTGAGAAGAGAGTGCAATGTATCAGTTTTTACTTACTTGAAGAATACCTTGGTTTACATTATGTAAATAACTTTGGGGTGTCTTTCTTTTTATGTTACAGATATTTGAAGCGTGGGGGTAAGACTTGCAATAATTTCCCTTAAGGTAAGGAAGTTTTCATTTTTTCTGTTTCCATTTGTTCAGAGCTACCTATACAAAGCACATTAAAAGGACTTTTTCTGAGAAAGTTGACCTATTCAAAATTTGAATTATGAGAAAAGTTTGTCTGCTACTAATGAGACAAGTTTTCTAAGACAATATATCTCCTCTTCAAAAATTTCTTTCCCATCACTGAAATTATAAAAGACTAAGATTTTGAATAAACGATAGTTTTTTTCTTCATCTGCTGCATCTCATTAGGTAATGAGAATATGCTAATGGATATGATTAGGCTTTGTGTCCCACCCAAATCTCATCTTGAATTGTAATCATCCTCACATGTCAAGGGAGAGACCAAGTGGAAGAAATTGAGTCATGGGGGCGGTTCCTCCATGCTGTACTCTTGATAGTGAGTGAGTTCTCACGAGATCTGATGGCTTTATAAGTGTTTAGTAGTTCCTCCTGTGTTCATTCTTAGTCCTGAGGCTTTGTGAGAAGGATTTCTTGCTCCTTTTTGCCTTCCGCCGTGAATGTGAATTTCCTGAGGCCTCCCTAGCCATGCTGAACTGTGAGTCAAGTAAACCTCTTTCCTTTATAAATTACCCTGTCTGAGGCAGTTCTTTATAGCAGTAAAAACAAACTAATACCTTAATGAACAAAAATTAAAGATTAATTTTTTTTTGCAAAATACTGTACATTTTATTATGTACTTGCTTAATATTCAATATCTCATAAGGATAATTCCATCAAAGCTCATGCAGACAATAGGAAGAGAAGAATGCAAAGCGGCATTTCAATGGCCTCAATTTACCAGTTGTTTGGTAAGCCAAGAATATGAATAGGAAGTAAATATAAGCTACCATAAATCAAAATATGGATAGCTTGATTGAAAATGAGGTGAAAGACAGTACCAGGCAAACATCCTCATTTGATATTATGTCTGAGAATATACTCCTGTCATTCAGATTTGCTTATAAGTCCAATGGGAACAAATGATGGAACATGCTGACTTTCATGGAACTAAAAGTTGATGCTGAGTGAGGATCAGTTTAGCCCATCTAAATCAAGGGTTTGTGTCTATTTAAGGCCAGAACAAGTGGTTATTTTGTGTAGTTAAGCAACGAAGCCTGTTCGTGGGTAGGAGGTGAGGCTTTGTTATTATTTTGACCAAGTAGACTGGATTTGGTCAAAACATTAAATTCTTTTAGTATTTGTATAATGGCAGATTATTTTCTTTTTATATTTATTTTTATACGTGGCAAATTAAATGTCAAGTCAACCAAGTAAAATGATTGATTTCTCTCTGGAAAATAGAACAGAAATTTTAAAGAGCTCTCAAAGCATTAAACTAAATGTCCAAGGGCTGTAGAGGGAGACTCCATAGAAAACTGTGTTCAAATTGGTGCAGATTGTCATATCAATGCAGCACATGTCCCATTATTAACCACACAGCTTAATACAGCGGGAATGGCACATCTGTGCAGTAACAGGTAAATTGAAAGAAAAGAATAACTTAAATTTTGGCACCTCTTTATTTAAATTGGAGAACTTTTAATCTTTTTATAATCCTCTTTTTTTCTTAAGATAGATGGGTTAAAAATATGTGACTAGGAGATGAAGATTTCAATCTAAATTATAATTATTTTCTACATCTGTTCTGATACATTTAGAATGGTTTGTGCTTGTAAATTAGGTGTTAATGAAATAAAAATGTTGTAACCATGTGGAACATAAGAATTGCAATTGACTGAAGAAGATTCTCTAAATTCTCCAAGGAGACTCGACTGCAAAGAAAACTCTCATGTGCTACCTACTATACACAAAATTATGTCTTTATACACTTAACTGTTAAATTTAAAGTAAAAACCTAAAAATTGCCAAAGGGAAGCATTACTAAGAACTGCCTTTTAAAGACAAGCATTCTACTTTTATTACTTTGTCTTTACTTCATTTCTGAACCATTTAGCTGAACACTGTATAAAAGACATAATATTTTACGGCACTCCATAGGGATACAGGCTGAGAAATGTGCCAAATCATCCTTAGAAGGTGAGCTGGTAGCAGTCTGCCTTGGTTGCCTGCTCCTTTTAATGTTCTGGTCACACGCTCTGGATTGTGGTCATGCAATAAATTCTACTTCTGCTAACTATAGGATATTGCAGTTACATTTTTGTTAAAAATAATTGCCCAATTTAATACAATTTATATTTAAGTGATATGTATTTGTATTAAAGGGATGAATTGAATAAAACTACAACTATATCATTCCTAAGAAAGCCTTCCGGCACAATTTGGTATTAGTTTTATTAAGGTGAATTACTGAAAAACAGAATTTTAAGAAATATGCAGTTATAATACTGTACAAATCGCCTATAGGTATTATAAAATTGTTTCATATATCCCCAGGAACTTAATTCCAATTTGTCTTTTATTATGGGCAAAATACCTACTAAGTGTTTTGTGGAAATATGTTTAATACTCTGATACTACTTGAATATTGCTAATTAATGAATGCATTTGAAAAATAACTTATCAAAGAATTTACACTTGACAAAATAAATTATTACCAAATTCAGGGACAATTTGATTAATTATGGCTACATGCAAATTCCAGTATAACATACTAAGATTTATTTAGATAAACCATCAATACAATTTTTGATTGTTAGAAATGTGAAATATCCTTACTTCAACTTTACTCCATGTCGTGAGTGTAGATAGCTTTTCAAATAAAAATGCCCTATTTAAGTAGATTAAATAAAATTCATATATTTTAGGTGAGACATCAGCTAAGAGAAACTTGTAACTAATTCTCATCATGACCGATGAATTATTATGTAAGCAATTTTCTCCAATGGAGGGAAACCTTCCAAGTACATCTTATTTTACTGTTGGACTTGTAATTATTCTCTATGTTCTTATTTACTTTCTTAAGTGCTTCGTGTTATTAGTTTTTCTCTTTGAAGAAGATAAACGTATTAATATCGTCAAAAATAAGTCTTCAATTTACTCCTTATGTGATTCTTAAACACTTTTATGTGATAAATTTTTCAATATTTTTACTGCTATTAAAAATGGGGATAAGGAAGATATCTGAATATAATTATTGACTAGTAAGTTGAAGATTGATTTGTAGACAAACTACATAAATATAAGAAAAAAAGCCAGCACTTATGGCAATAATTGGTTACTTGATTATTTTGTTGTTCTGATACATAGAAACTCAGTTTTGTGATCCCTGCCAAGCCCTTAAAGCTAAATGGTGGGATTTCAAATTATGTTATCCACCCTTAAGGTATTTTTTAAATTATTAATTTCCTATGTTTGTGTTTGCTTTTTCAGCTCTGCCAAAGACATACTTTTGCCAGTAAAATATATGTAAAAATTGATAGCCAGGATAAAGGATATTTAATTATAATATTTCTTTTTTAAAAATATTGCTAACAAAAATTTTATATTGAAAAATATAGATAGGTGCAAGTTCTTTTTTTTTTTTTTTTTTTTTTTTTTAGCAACTCTTGATCCTGCAAAACAATAAAAAATACGTTAATTGATTTGAAGGACTTAAATACGTAGCCTGATGTACAAATTCCCTTTTACTCTAAGGATGAACACTATTTCTCCCTTTTCATGATTTTTTTCCACAATTTGAGACTAAAATTGAGGATCTGTAATTTTAAAAAATCCGTCACTCATGAGAAACGCTCACTCTAAATCTTACAGATCTCATTTATGATTGCTTGAATTGTCAGGCCGTTAAAAATAAATTCATTCCCAAAGACTTTATTGTTGATATATTTTCCTAAGTATATCAAAGCAGTGAGAGAATGAAAGCTACCACATTTTGAAGCACTCAGGTCAACTAAGCCCCTTTGGCATTCTTTCTTGCCCATGTTTGCTAACTGGACTGATGAATCAGGTTTTGTTAGTTACCTGAGCTATTCTTCCAGATATTACCCTATGGCTAATATACAGATTTGAGGTAGTTTTATGTTCAAGCAAATTAGTCATTATCTTAATTTGAAAAATGAACAAAAAATGCTTATGCTTTTAAATTGTTATTTATATTTGAACTTAGACAATTTATTTGCTCTAAAAGTTGAAAATCATTCCAACTGAAAAGGTAATTTAAAAATTATAATCAATATAATCTCATGTATGCTTTTCCAAGAAATAACTTGATTACAAAAAAGTAAAAGGTCATTCCTATATAGATTTACGATTTTAATTTATTCCTATTTTAACAGACTTGATTTTTATCATACTCTCTCATTGCTTCTTCAAATTAAAAATTTTTATTTTTTTCTGAGACAGCATCTCACTCTGCTGCCCAGGCTGGAGTGCAGTGGCATGGTCTTGGCTCACTGCTATCACTGCCTCCTGGGTTCAGGTGATTCTCATGCCTCAGCCTTTGGAGTAGCTGGGACTACAGGCACATACTACCACACCTGGCTAATTTAAAGTTTTATTGTGGTTTTAAAGTTGATTTGAACAAATGTAGCCTTTATGACTCATAGAAATATATCACTGAGATTTATACTCATCTGAGATTTATACTCATAGAATGTTTACTAATGGTAATATAAAGTGAAGGTCACCCTAGCAACAGCAAAAAGAAAAAAAATACTTAAAACCATTACTGAAATATCTTATCTGGTATACTATGAGCATTGTAAGCATTATTTATGAATGTCTCTTAAAATATATTTATTAGATCAATAATTCACTCTGAAGAGCTCTTGAATGACATTTTTAATTAGTTGTAGCACAATGATGGAACTACTATTTAATCATTGTTTCACAAGTAAACATGAGACAATTTAACTGCTGATTTCAAGCAAATTATTCAGTATGTTTCATGTGATTTCTTTTGTCAGTAAAATGGAAGTTTTCTTTCTATATTAAACAAATCTTTGAAAAAAATGTGTTATACAATATTTAAGCATTGTCTTTATATGTGTTTAATATTACAGAGGATGAACAATGACTAATGGGTATTAAAATAAGTAAAAATTATGAAGCAGAAATGACTAAATTCTTATAATTCATTTATAATAGCTTTGGGATGAGAAAGGAAACAATCAAAACAGTAACAGAAGAACTGAAAGAAAAGGATTTTTCTAGGCACATTTTTATCTTCCAATTTGAGATAACTGTTCCTACATTTCTTAAATAGCTCTGAAGAAATTTTATGTAACCTAGTAAGTTGGGGTAATCTTATAAGAGCAATTTCCCTAAACATTTAATCTAACTTTCTCTTTTCTTTCCCCAACATAGATTAAACATTTTTCTCTTGTTATTTCTTCCATGTGGTTGAGAAATTACGTGTCTTCCTATGGTAGAAAAACATTTGTGTTCTTGAAGGTGGCTTTCTGCTGTTCCTCTGACCCAGTTAAATAAGCATTACAGCATTTCCCACATAGGTCTTATTTTATTTTTTCAGTTATTTACCACTTTTTCTTTATATATCTACTAATTTTTTTTAAATGAATGCATATGAACATATTACTAAAATTTTGGAAAGTTCTGAGGCCCTCCAGAATTACAAACAGGTTATATTTCTAATGTTTATATATTAGCTTGATAATTGGCACTTAGATTATATAGCCTATGAAACCAGTATTACAATATGTTAGTTCTCCAGGTTCTATTGCAAAATACTAACATAATATACTGAAATAGATTTCACATTAGAACTTACTTTTTTTAAAAAAAAGTTGACTGTTCCATTTCTTCCAAGCATTAGATGAGCTATTCAGATTCATTTTTTAAAAAATGTGTATATACACACATATATAACACTGAATATTATGCAAATGCTAGAATTCTAGAATTTCAATTAACGATAAGCTAAAGTTTTAAAGGATTAACAATCCTGCCATTTTTTTCACATTATGGTGAAGTTCTATCATTAGCTACTCTGGGAGGTTTTCTTACTTTGGGTCCCACTAAGTCATTTGAAAACTATGAGAAACAAAATTGTAATTTCAGGGTTTCAATTTGTTTTCAAGTTTATAAAGTGATATTCCAGGGAGAAGCTGCAACTAGTGTTTTGTAGCTTCCCTTTTCAATTTTACATGGTTAAAAATGTTAAGGAACTTACAATCTATACACACGCCAAAGAAAGATCTCTGGAAAAAAATGGTCATTTTTGGCCAGGCATGGTGGTTCATGCCTGTGATCCCAGCACTTTGTGAGGCTGTGGTTAGTGGATCGTCTGAGGTCAGCAGTTCGAGACCAGCCAGACTGACATGGTGAAACGCCTTCTCTGTTGAAAATACAGAATAAGCTAGGTGTGATGGTACCTGCCTGTAATCCCGGCTACTTGGAAAGCTGAGGCAGGATAATCTCTTGAATCCAAGAGGCGGAAGTTGCAGTGAGCTGAGATCACAACATTGCACTTCAGCCTGGGCGACAACAGCGAAACTCTTTTGAAAAGGCACCAATATTTTATTCAGTTTATTTCCATTACAAAAGAATGTTGTCAAACCTAATGTCCTATAGTGAAATCAACATGTTTTATTTTGTTATTTTTCTTCTCCAACTTAGCAAAGTAAATTGGCCAACTAGCAAAGTAATCACATAACCTGTAATTATTCGATTAGCACTGAACTTATGAGTGCTAAGTGCACATTTAAATAAAAAGTGATAGTAATTTTATTTCAGTAATAAGTTTGTTTATCAATCAAAGCAAGGCATAGAATCATGTAAAATAATTTTGTCATGTACTCTTACTATTTTAATTTTATAATATCTAATCTTCTGTATTTCAGATATTAGACTTTGGGGTGTTACACGTGTTACATAAAAGTATTTTCAAGCACAAAATAAAAATACTTTATATTTCACAAAAGCATCTCTGGATAATTAGTACCCTGTTTTGTTACTTTTGCATTCACTCTTAGGTAATTTGTTCCTCTTCTAATATCTTTAATGCTTGTAAGACTGTGGGGTTGACAATACCTAGTGATGTGGTGGAAATGTCAGTACTTGTGGCAGTCTTTTTCTACACGTTAGATGGCTGCTATGAGCACTGTACTCCTCTGTTCTCATTCTAGGCATTAGCTTTCCCCTTTGCTCTTTGGCAATGTTTACGAACTACACCATTACAACAGCTCTTCGCCGATGTCCCTCTTCACATTCAGTTTTATAACATAAAATTTCAGTTTTATAACATAAAAATCTTAAAAATAAGTGATTAAAAATAAAGCTAAAATAAGAATAAATTTACTATAAAATAATATTTTTAAATATAAAAATTAAAGTACGTCTTTAAAATACTTTTACTCATGTAATATTTTTAGATAAATTGTAGTTTACTTTTAGAAATATCTCATAGATTATTAAAATCAGAAAATAATTTTATTTTGTACATGACACGAAATAACACCTATGCAGTCAATTATAAAACTACACTGTCATATAAAGCGTATACAAACTGGAAAGTTGATAATAGCTACATATTTTAGAAGCTTTAAAAAAGTCTCTTAATGATAAGAGACTAGGATGCTGGCAATGAAGACAGAGCAATAGGTACTGTTACCTATTTCAAGTTTTGAAAATAGAATTAAATAATTATAAAATAATTATAAAATCCACTGTTAATTAATTAAATAGGAACACATGCCATATATGAATGACTCAGAAAATAAAATTAAGTTTTCCATGGCTTTACTTTTTTTTCCTCTTTTTTGCTACTTTCTCTTCTGCTTTCAGCCAAAAGAGTGGAGTAACTCAGTGCCTGTTTCGGGGCCTCCTCTTATTTTTAGGCAGACTCTCTCACTAGGTGCCTCATCCAATTTTATGGCTTCTAAACAATGATCTATTTGTTGCATTGCCAGCCTGCCTAACTCCTGAGTTAGAGATTATGTGCCCAACTCAACCTCTCTGTTGGATGTTGTCTTCATCAGTCCATTCTGTCGGTTATATCTAAAGAATAGAGGTATCCATTTTGCTCTGTCTTTATTGCCAGCATCCCAGTTTAGGTGAGCACCCTCTTTCTTTTGGCAATAGCCTTTTGATCTACCCGGCTTCCAGAACTCTTGCTTCTTTGCACCTTGGCACTTGCTCTTCTCCTTGCAAGAAAGTTCTTACCCTGGCTCGCCATTGAATCTCATCCTTCAGATCTTTTAACTCCTCCTACAAGACTCCCCAGACCAATTCCCTGCTCCAAGTAATTCTTGATTACAACACTTTTTTCCATTTCCTTTCCTTTTGTATGTAGTACTTAATACTATCAGCAATTACTTTATTTACTTTTTATCTTATGTACTTATTTACTTTTATATTTTCAGCCTTCTAAACTTGATTAAGAGCTACAGGTAGATAAAGTTCTTGTTGATCTACTCTATTTCATAAAGTCCTTGTTGATCTACTCTATTTCCAGCATCCAGCAAAATCCTTGGTATATGAAAACTACTTAACTACTTCATGGGTGCATGCCTCTTTTGGCAGTATTTATTGCAGTAGTTTTGAAATAGCTTTTAAAGTGTTAAAACAGTTCTTTGAATGATTTAACTGGAAAACAGATAAGGGGCTCTGTTCTTATTGAAACAACGTAGTGGCTAACCAGCCTCAGTCACATCATTTCCCTGTCCCCTGCAGAATCCTCATGAGATCCGCACCAGTACTATGTTAACTGGTGAAACCATAGTGCTCCTCAGACAACCATTGACAATTCCTCTACTATTACAGTACTATGGCTAAATACTCATAGTGCTAGTAGGATAGCATAGTAGAAATGCATAAAATTTGGAGTCAGATTTGGGAACTATTTATAATTTTACTACTCTAATAGCTGTATTTGATTATTATCGAGCTAAGCAAATTTGTAACTAACAGCAATTCATTGTGATGATAGCAGAAAGGGCTAAGATAATAAATGGATCACCACTTTTCACACAGTAAAATCATCTTTAAATATTAGATTCTTTTTTTTTTCTGGAGATTGAGTCTTGCTCAGTTTCCATTGTACTCTAGGCTGGAGTGCAATGAGGCAATCTCAGGTCACTGCAACCTGTGCCTCCTGAGTTCAAGTGATTCTCCTACCTCAGCCTCCCAAGTAGCTGGGATTATAGGCGTGAGCTACCATGTCTGGCTAATTTTTTGTATTTTTTGTAGAGATGGGTTTCACTATGTTGGCCAGGCTGGTCTCAAACTCTTGACCTCATGATTCACCTACCTTGACCTCCCAAAGTGCTGGGATTACAGGTGTGAGCCATCACACTGGCCAGATTCTATTTCTTTTTTAACATGGCATTTTTGTATATAACTGATATGGGCCACTAGTAAATTAATGACTTTTCTTCCCAAATCAGTTCCTCCAGTAGTATCTCTTGTCAGTTATGATAACATTGTTTATCCAGTCATCAGGTGAGAAATCTTGGAATCATCTGTGACAGTCATTCAGCCTCATTTTTCCTAGAAAATCAATCAAAGCTCCTGAAATTAACTTAATATATTTTAAACCCATCATTTCTGCTGACACCTCTCTAGTCCATAACAGTATCTTTCAGATGAATTAATGCAATAAACTCTTAATTAACTTGCCTGAATATACAATTTTCCTACCCCGTGCCAAGTCTGTAGTCCATACAGCTACTATCTTAATAAAATCTAAATTAGGTGATGTTAAGCCCATGCTTAAAACTTGTGTTTCTAATATTTTAATGTGCATTGAAGCCACTTGGGAATATTTCTAAAGTGATCTTGGTTTAGCAACTCTGGGATGGAGTCTGAAATTCTATATTTCTAGCAAATTCCCAGATAATGCTAGTGCTATCACTCCATGCATGGTACTTTGAATAACAAGGAATAGATGATTCTAAGCTACACTGGAATAAATATTAAAACCTGTATCCAATTCATACATGATCTCCTCCTTGCCTGTAAGGAGGGGATCATCTCTTTCCACTTTCCCTCTCATTCTCTACATTCTGACCCTACATTTGGTTTCACGAAGGCAAGAAGCTAATTTCCGCCCCAGAGTCTTTGCACAAGTTCTTCTATCTGTTTGGAATACCACACCTCCTACCCAATATTCACCCTTGCTTAGGCAATTTCCACTCATATTGTAGATGTCTCAGCTTAACTCTCACTTCATGGAAACTTTCCTGGAGGCTAAAAATGACTCAGTTCTTTCTCTTTTAGCTTTCATTACATCTCACTTTTCCTCCTCGTAGCATATATTATAGTTGTGATTAAATAATTAATTACGTTATCATCAACCTAAATAACAGAGATGAAATATCTCTACAAGAAAATGATATTTCTTTGGGAGTAGGCATTGCAATGGACATAGGCATGCCATAGTATAATATACTATGTGTATATTCAGGGAAGTAAAGGAAGACAAGACAGGGTGTTTTAAAGAAAAATGAAGGATTACATAATTGTTTTGAGATAATTATCCTTGACTACAAGTATTAATATCAAGAATGGTGTACACATTTGAATAGGCAGTTGCTGGGCAGATGTCTTTGCAGAAATATTTGTGTGTGTATGTGTGTGTGTGTGTGTGTGAGAGAGAGAGAGAGAGAGAGAGATAGAATAAGAGAGTGTGTGTGTTGGTGAATGCCTTTGGGCAAGATTGTGGTTTTTGTCGTCCTTTTGTGATAGCTCTTGTTGTCAGGCATGAGACCCCTTTCTTTGTGACCTTCCCTGGTACTGTTTGTCAGGGTTTCTCTCTTTTTCTCCTTCACTCATTTCTCCTAGAAAGTTGTCAGGGTTTTTAACACAAGTGACTCCATTTTGATTCTTACAAGTTTCATATTATCAATACTTTAATATCAGTAACCCCTCATAGATGTAAATTTATTAAAGGTAGTTTCTTTCCTCTGGTTCACTGCTCTATCCTCTGTATTATAGCAGAGTGGGTGATGTATTTCCTACCTCTAACCATATAGTTGACAAGCTCTAAATAGTTATTAACTGTAATTATTTATAATGATTACTTTTTTTCTTATTGGAAGGGCAAGTTTTATCAGATTTAGGGATTAGGGGCCTGCTGGGGGCCCAGGTAGAGATGCTGATTTTAGCTGGTGTCCGATGGAGAAAACAAAGAATTCTCTAATAATCATATCTATCAGTGGAAAACAAAATGATAGATCAGAGAGATCAGCTAAATCCTATGGAAATGGTCTAGTGCTTGGTCTAGAAACAAAGTATCTGCAGTTACTAAAAGTAGGGTGATGAGTAACAGGTAGGATAAGATGGGGGCTGGGGAAGCTACAGGTAAAAGCTGAGTGGAGAACCTATGGAGAGAATGGCGTCTGGGCCATGCTTGGTTGGCTGCAATGGAATCAATGAAGTTATTTTAATTAAGAAAAGAAAATTGCCATAGTGGAAGAGATCCAAAGAGCCAAGAACAGAGTAAAGGCCTCAATTATCCATGGGCCCAAGGAGTGAAGTTGAGTGAGTTCTAGAATCTGTGTTCAAATCAAACAAGGGGATAATTTGTCTCAAATGCCAGACTAAGACACAATGAGGTCAGAAGTATACACTTGAGGTGACGTAGCTTCGAAAATTGAAGGGATGGAGATACTTGAGACCAGACATCTGAGGTGAAGCCCCAGGACACTGCAGGACTGCAAGAGTTTTAATGACCATACCACAGCTGCAGGAAACAATTCTGACCCTGTAATCTTTCCAGTAGAGAACAGTGTAGTTTGGGCATGACAAGGAGAGAGGGCAAGATGTCATATAGGCTCAAAATACTACTCTGTTGGTCAGAGCAGAGATGGATATTGTATCAGAGAACTCCATTTGCCTCAGTCAACCCTCTTGGATCCTCTACCGATCTCAAAGGAGAGTATTGTGTGGCATGCTAGGATATGCTGATATCCTGATGAATCTGTAGCAAATTTTTGAAATAATGGAACCTGACCCTTCTTTTCTGCTTTCTGTATCCATAACATTTCTCTTAGTAGAGTAGGTTTTTTTTTTTTTTTTTTTTTTTTTTTTTTAGTCTACTGATTTCTCAACCTTGCTTTTCAAAAATAGGCATCTGAATTGCCTGCCAGGCTTGTTATACTCCAGTTGCAGCTCTCCCCAACACTCAGAATTTTGGATTCAATAGGTCTGGATGTGTTATCTGCTATGCCAATTGATATGTCCATTAGGTTTAGGTGCCGAGGTATACTTAGTAAGCTTCTACAGTGACTCAATAGCCAATTATTTATACTTGAATTCAGTTTATTGTGAGGCTTTTACAGACAATCGATCATGCAATTAATATGCAACATACAGGCAATAATAAAAGAGGGATAAGAAATCATAGCAGTGGTTCAGGGGACCAACACACCAATAGATAAATCAGATGGTTCCAGAAGACCTTTAGATATGGTGGTAGTGGAAGGTCATTGCTTCTCCCAAGCAGAGGTTCTGGTGACAACTGTCAAGTTGAGAGAAGCTTTCAGGGTTCTCTTGGGCAGATGGGCAGACCCTCCTAGGCCTCTCAGAAAAGGTCTTGTCCTGGCTTTTATGATTCTCCAAGATGGGCCTGTTTTCATTATCTCAGCCACCTTCCACTTTTGCCAGTTCCTTTCAAGTCTCCAGGGTACACAGAAAAATTAGGCGTTATTTTCCCAGCTCAGTCTATTACATAGTATATGTTTATACATTGAGGGAGTAGGCAAACAACTTCACTGTGGGCTCAATGCTTCTTGACATGAATGACTCCATTTTTAGATATTAGGTTCACAAATCGTTGTGATATATCAAGGTGGGGCTCAGTAATTTGCATTTTTAACAAGTTCCCAATTGATGCTCATGCTGTTGGCCCAGAGCCACATTTTGAGAACAACTGTTTTAAACCTTCAATTCTACTATTCTACCAAACTTGTCATCCCTAAGGCCAAAGGCCCATTTAAGTAACATCAGATGAAGTCCCTCATCTGAAACACACTAAAATTGAAGCTATTTTAGGGCATCTCAAACCAGGCAAAATGTCATCTGATGAAGATGGAAACTACTGGTTTCATATATTTTGGTCATCACCCAAAAAACTGCAGTATCAGTTAAGGTTTCTCTTTCAGTATCTCCCCAAGTGTGAGGATATTCCATTGCTTAAAAGTGTCTGTGAAAGAAGCATTAATTTTTTTCAAGGATAATTTTCAATACAGCACCTCTTCAAAAACTAAATTAGACTCTATTAGACTGCACTATTCCTCTTACATCACATAGCATTCCATTTGCAGGGGAGATATATATATATATATATATATATATATATATATATATATAGACACACATACATACATACATACATATATACACACAAATACACACACACACATATATACATATATAGTGGTATCTTATTTAGGCAATTTTTTTTTTAATTTTTATTGCATTTTAGGTTTTGGGGTACAGAACGTGTAAGATAGTTGCATAGGTACACACATGGCGGTGTGTTTTGCTGCCTTCCTCCCCTTAACCCACATTTGGCATTTCGCCCCAGGCTATCCCTCCCCAGCTCCCCCCTCACTGTCCCTCCCCTATTCCCCCCAGTAGACCCCAGTTTGTAGTACCCCCCTCCCTGTGTCCATGTGTTCTCATTTTTCTCACCCGCCTATGAGTGAGAATATGTGGTATTTCCTTTTCTGTTCTTGTGTCAGTTTGCTGAGAATGACGTTCTCCAGATTCATCCATGTCCTTACAAAGGACATAAACTCGTCATTTTTGATTGCTGCATAAAGAAACAGTCACTAGAGTGTATTTAGGCAGTTTTTAACATAACAGGAGAGGTGTTGGTTGCAAGAGTTACCTCATAGGTAAAATCTCGTCTTAAATTCAATGGCTTGGCTTTGCATCTTGATTTAAGCCTTAAGTCAAACAATCTAAAGCCGAAAAATGACCACAGACTATTATTTTGCATTTTAGTCTATATTAGGGAGACATAATAGAGTCCACTGGAAGACGAGCTATGGAACATTCTTAAAAGCTGTTAGTCTTACGTGCTCACTGATTGTTGAAAGAGGTCTTGTATTTTTAAGAGAGTAAATTTATTTTTAGAATTCAGAGCTTCTCAATTTTCTTACTCAAAAGTGTTTGTAGTCATTTAAAATACAGTAAGCATTCAATGGATTTGTTTGTGTTTTATCTTCTCTTTAATCACAAATAGAAAAAAGATTCTCCTCTATGTCACTTAGCAATTTGTCAACCAAGATATCTCCAACCATATTACTATAGACATGGTGATTTCTTAGATTTTACCAGCTTAATAGCCCAACCACAGTTAATATTTGGAAAATAAAAAGGATATTCAAATCTCACCTATAAATTCAAACTGTATCTCTTTTTATATATCACCTTTGAGAATATTTTCTGTAATATGAGAGATTTTGAAATTAGGATTCATAGCCATTTAGTATTACCCTTATACATATGAACAAAAAATAGGAAAAATAGGTCTTTTATTCCATTTCAAACTTACAATTTGATTACTGTGATAATGGATTTTCTTAACAGTTTTTGTTCAGCATCACATTTGGACCCTTTTGCACAAGACTAATTTACACTGTTCTAACAGTTTGTTCAGTCACTTTACAATATGTTATATTTACCAATATTAGTATGTAAAGATGAGTAAACTTTAGCCTGCCTACAAGGAGCTTAATATCTTTTTAGATTGATTTGCAGTGAAGATTTTCCAAATGCCAGAATTGAGTCCATTTGAAACTAAGCATAGAAAGGTTTGGACTCCCATTTTTCTTAATGAATCCTTTTCCACTTTTTGACCAAAAAGTTTATTTTTATAAAATGATTCCTAGCCAATTGCTACAACGATTATACAAATATTTCAGATACTCCTTCAGCTATTTCAGTTTACCCAGTTACTCCTTCTGCTACTATAGCTACTTTACCAGATCCAGCTTCTCTAATCGCTTATTCTATCTGGCCAATCTACTCTATCACAGTTCTTTCCAGCTGTCCTAGGTACTGCCATTAAACAAGGTACTGTGGTGAACAAGCTTCTCTTTCAAGTGATGCCACTCTTTCAAATGCACATTCCTTTCTTCAATTAGCTCAGCTACTCTGATTGAACCAAATATGGCTCATGAATTCAATTCTCATCTTCAAGCCAGGTATGTTTGTTTCCCTAACTCTACGTTTACCCTTTATGACCTTCCTATTTCATCTATTTATTTTCATATCTCATTTTCTCTTTGCCTTAAAACTAGAGTTGGCTTCTTGCTCCGTGAATTTCTATTTCCTCTATAAGCTTAGGACTTACATATTCATCCTTACTTTGTCCACCTTGGTAGAATGTGGCTGGAGCTCCTATTCTGATTTCTTATTTATGCTTCTGGTTTCACCCTATACAGATACCCATGTTCTTTGTCTTCTTTCAGAAATGTATATTCTGCCCTACTCCCCTCCGACAAAAAGAAAAAGGAAAAAAAAATGGGCAGTACGGCCCTATTTCCACTTAACATCTTACATAGATCCACCAAATTTAAAAAATCAAGTTAAAAATATTAATGTTCTGATAGAATGTCTTACCCTCTTGACTTCTGGTTTTCTCTGCAAGTTAGTGCATAATGCAGAAGTACAGAACACGATCTGAGAATTGTTGACCCAAGACAGGTGTTTGTTAACTATATACAATGCTTCAAATTTGGGCCACTACCTGTTTTTGCACAGCCTTTGAGTTAAGGGCTAGGTGTAACATTTTAAATGATTGTAAAAATAAGAATATTTCTTGACATGTGAAAAGTATTGTTAATACTTCAGTCTGTCAATGAAGATGTATTGAGATACAGTCCGCTCATTTGCTTATTACTTACAGCTGCAGACATCCTGTGGCCCACAATGCCTAAAACACTATCTATCTGTTCATGTATAGGAAAATGTTGTCAGATTCTATTGCAGAATATGGGCTCTCACAGGTATTCATGCCTAGAAATCATAGTGCACTTCAAGAAATACGATGGCATACAACTATTTTCAACCTTAAGTAACTAAAAAAAAAAAAGCAAGAAATTATATTTTCTAGTACGTGTAACACTGTGGAACCAAAGTCTTAAGAAATATCTGTGGGGAAGAAAATAAGAGCTTAAAGTTAAGGAAAATACATATGTTTTTGTAATTCAGAAAAGAAAGCACCATTATTCAATTTTATCAGCAGGAATACTTTAGTCCAGTTCACTGAACATCAGTATTTTGAAGGCACATCATTACAGAAATTCTGAACCAAGGGCTCCTGATACTGACCTTCAACACATTTTCTGACTCAGCTCTAATAGGGGCCAGAAAAAGATCCCAACTCATTTCACCTGTCAGCTCCATCTTGCCTAAGGCTGACAGAACACTCAGGCTCTGCCTTAATCCATACCTTCTTTCAATCAGTGCTCAGTAAGTTTGAGAGTAATATAGCGAAACTGAAATTTATGTTAAAAATTAATACATTTAACAAATCTAGAAAATTTTGATTCAGATGTTTGAGATGATATTTAAAGAATAGGAGGCATTTTGACTAGTGGAAATTGGAATTGGAGTAATAATTTAGATAGAAGGTATAGCTTGAACAGAAACATAAGTGGAAGAGTATGATTTGTACTTGAGAAATATATGGATTTCCAAGTGATTAAAACAAAGGGAATATTTTGATTTGAAAATATAGGTTTAAATTATAATGTGAATCATCTTGAATGTGAAAATAATTTGACAAAGCAGTTGGATAACCTCTCAATTTTTTTTAGGAAGTAAAGGGATCTGATCAGACTGGTGCTTTAAAATTACAATTTTTAATCTAGAAGAAATGGTTAAATTCCTGGAAACACACAATATACCAAGATGGCATCAAGAAACCCTGAACAGACTAATGAGTTCCACATTTAAATCAGTAATATAAAACCTACTAGCCAAAATAGCCCCACGCCAAATGGACTCACAGCCTAATTCTACCAGACATACAACGAAGGGTTGGCACCAATTCTACTCAAACTCTTCCAAAAACTGGAGGAGGAGTGACCCCACCCTAACTCATTCCACAAAGCCAGCATCAACCCAATACCAAAACCTGTCAAAGACACAATATATAAAGGAAAATTTCAGGTCAATATCCCTGATTAATGTGGATGCAGAAATCCTCAAAACACTAGCAAACTGAATCCAGCAGCATATCGAAAGGTTAATTCACCATATTAAAGTAGGCTTCATTCCTCATATGCAAGGATGGTTCATCATATGCAAATTAATAAATGTGATTTGTCACATAAATAGAATTAAAAGCAAAAACCATATGATGATATCAATAGACACAGAAAAATCAATAAAATCCAATATCCCTCCATAATAAGAACTCTCGACAAACTAGACATCAAAGGAACATACTTAAAAATAGTAAGAGCCACCGTGACAAACCAACAGCCAATATCATACTGAATGGGCAAAAGCTAGAAGCATTCCCTTTGAGAACTGGACTAAGACAAAAATGCCCACTTTTATCCCTGAAGTGAGAGGATCACTTGAGCCTGAAAAGTTGAGGTTGCTGTGAACCATGATCATGCCACTGCACTTCATCTTGGGTGATGCAGCAAGACCCTGTCCCCCCCACCCAAACACACACACACACACACACACACACACACACACACACACACACACCAGATGCTGGCAAAGCTGTGGAGAAAAAGAAACACTTTTATACTATTGGTGGGTGTGTGCAAATTAGTTCAGCCACTGTGAAAAGCAGGTTAGAAATTTCTCAAAGAACTTAAAACCAGACTATCATTTGACCCAGCAATCCCCTTAATAGGTATATCTCCAAAAGAAAACGTATCATTCTACCAAAAAGAAATAAGCACCTGCATGTTCATCATAGCGCTATTCATAATAGCAAAGACATTGAATCAACCCAGGTGTCCATCCACAGTGGACTGGACAAAGAAAATGTATATATACACCCCGGGATACTATGTAGCCATAAAAAAAGAATGAAATTCTGTCCTTTGCAGAAATGTGGATGCAGCTGGAGGACATTAGCCTAAGTGAATTAGCGTAGAAACAGAAAATCAAATACTGCATGTTCTCACAAGTGGGAGCCAAACACTGAGTACAAATGGACATAAAGATGGAAACAATAGGCACTGGAGACTACTGGTGGTGGGCAGGGAAGGAAAATTACTGTGGTTGGAAATGGAAAACTAGCTATTGGGCACTACGCTCAGTAACTAGGTGATCAGATGAATAGTACCCAAAACCTAAGCATCATGCAATATACCCAGATCATGCACATGTACCCTGTGAATCTAAAATAAACATTGAAATTAAAATAAGAATTAATATTGGTAAAAACAATAAATAAAATTTTTTTTAAAAGAATTGCATTTTTCTTGAGGCAGATTCTTGCTCTATTGCCCAGGCTGGAGTGCAGTGGTGCAATCTCAGCTCACTGCGACCTCCACCTCTCAGGTTCAAGCAATTCGCCTGTCTCAGCCTCCTGAGTAGCTGGGACTATGGGCAACCGCCACCATACTCAGCTAATTTTTGTATTTTTAGTAGAGATGGGGTTTCACCATATTGGCCAGGGTGGTCTCAAAATCCTGACCTTGGGTGATCTGCCCTCCTCAGCATCCCAAAGTGCTGGGATTACAGGCGTGAGTCACTGCCTCCAGCTGAATTACAATTTAAGTAGTATGCATATAGCCAAGGTTTGGACAATGTAATCTATTGGGATATTGAAGAAAATGTTAGAATTTATATTTGTTTGTAATCTACAATATTTAAAAAATCAAGCTTTTTAATGGTAAATATGTGAGTTGATCTGGCACAGGAATTTGGTCTGTGTGAAACATGGTCCCACATTATATACAGTCAGCAAACCATGCTTGGGGAAGTGTGATTTCCCACACGTGGGAATGACAGCATACCCCTACTCCTTCTAGCTTTCAGTTCACTGCTGCTTATTGTCATTTGTGTCCACTCAGTTTATTCCTACATTATATTATCTAGTTTTGACTCAGCATAACTTCCCAAACAGAAGAATGTATTACCAAAAAAAAAAGTTCATTATTCTAATAATACAAGAACAAGTAGCCACCAAGAAGATGATGGTAATGGCACTACTTTAATTGTTTGCCCTCATTATGTTGATGCCTATAAATATTGTTCTAATTGTCATGGTCACCAACATAATGAGGGCAAACAACCATAAGCTAATTTGTCTAAAGTTGGCCAAAATGCATTATTAAAAAGAAAATTTGATATGTTTGTAATGGTCCACTATTACTAGCAATATGAATTAGTGACCAAATTTAAGAGGCAATTTAAAATAGTGTTTCATCTTAATCCCACTCTTCAAACTTGTCTATTATACTAAGTTGTTTTATCATGTGAAAATTTTATTTGCCCAGTAGTGAAATACACAATGTTTTAAGTTAATACTGCTGTGTCTATTGGGGGCTGTCATCACAGACGGTGCTTAGTATGAGCAATTATCAAATCTTTGAATGGGGCAACACAGAGATGATAGACCTTCAAGAAGTGATCTAAAATGAAGAGATCAGTTGGAAGCTGGGTTTGGTGGCCTTGTTATGAGCAGGGATTGTGGCAATTACAAAAGGAAGGGAAGTAGCATTCACAGGAAATATTACAGGATGCCATCCGTGGATGACATGGAGAAGTCAGAAAGAACAATGATGTTTAAAGCATGAGTGACTGATGCCTAGATACGTGTGCAATGACACCAAGTCAGGAAGAGGAGCTGAATTTAGGAGCACAATTAAGCTGCTTTTTGTCTTTGTTTTTTAACAGAAAAATACTAAAATATTTGTTTCCTTGCTTTCACCAGAGAGTTTCTTGAGTAGAATCTGGCAGTCTAAGTCATTCCTACAAAGTGAAAAGCTAACAGAAGAAATTAATTGGCCTGTATTTTCAGTAATGTTCTTGATGTGAAGAATAGACAGAATAGATGTTTTCTGTTCTAAATTGTGTGCATTGACTTTAGTTTTCACTTGTCATGTGATAGTAAGCATTGTTTCAAGGAATTTTTAATTTTGAGAGGCATAATACACTCTTCTGGAGGTTGTCACTTCATATTAAATTCATGATACAAGATTCCCAATGTGAACTTTATTCAAACACTTGCAAGGAGAATGGATCTACAAGTAATTTCTCCATGTACTTGTATTTTTTATTAATATGTACTTGAATCAATTGTTGTACTATGTATTAGATAGCTAGAATAGTTTAATGTATAAACTATAAACTTATATATTTCATAAACTGTAAATTATAAACTATATATAACTTTATATAAACTATAAATTATGCTTTATAAAGACTGTACATTTCTGGTAGTTGTATGTACTTTGCATGTGTAGTTTGTAGTTTAATGTGCATATAATAATTTTATATATGACAATATGAACTACAATATTTTAGAGTAAAAGTTTTGTTTCAAACATTTCTGTACAAAATTAAGACTTACCTTTATTAATAGAAATGAAGTGACTGGGCATTATTCTTGGCATGGTGCAGTTAGGGCATTTCTATACTGAATATCAATAGCTCTTGCCCTGTGTAATTTAAATGAGTGATCTCTCATAGGAGAAGTCAATAGGAATAATTGCCATTGATGAGCTTGAGATGACATAATTTAAACTAAGCTTGAGATGACATAATTCAAACTTGACAATGATAGAGACACCAAAGCATATTCATGTAGTGATCACATGGATGAACATATTGTAATACAAAGGAGTCACAGATACATACTGCAAGTGCTATGCAAGTTTTGTTGGGAAAAAAAACCTATAAGGAGAGAAATAGAACAAATGTATCATGTGAAATATAATTATTCCACCATTTAGTCCAGCCACGGATGGTGTACGCATCATGGCCAATAAGCCAGTAGTGAGGAGTCTTCCTCATGTGGTGCTCTCTATATTTATAGATTGGGGGTAATGGAAGCTCCCTGGTAAGAAAAGGAGCCTTGTTATTAAAAAAAAAAATGGGGGGGGGGAGCCTCTAGAACCTGGTGGCTGGCATCAGCCTGTTCTGTTGAAATAATTTAGATCTTCGGAGACAGTTCTTTGCTAAGACCCCAAAAGTGGAAAGGAAATAAGCCTTTTAGACCATCTTAAATTTGTGTTTCATCTTCTAGTAATATGTTTCCTATTCTTAAGTAAAAGATTTATTGATGGTTTAAAAGAAGGTAATTGTGTTAGTAGCTTGAGTAGACATGTTATAGTTGGAAACATTAGTACTTTCTTGTTTACTATTCTAGGTTGAGGTATTTCAAAGTTAAGCAGGCTTGGAGCTAGGTATTTCAGTCTCATTGGACATCATGAGATGCATGACTAGTTCTACTCAAACCACATCCTATTTCCATATTTAAGATGATATTTTTCACTTATTTTCAATATGCAGAATAAATTATATTTTCAGAATATGATAAATATGATACCAAAACCTAACGTGTATAATATTTAGAGGCAACTTTAAATAGCAGAAGCAAGTATATGGATTAAAGTTTTAGTAAAGTCATTGTGATCGGCGCTACCGAAGTGACTGAGAGTCAGGACCCTGGTTCCGTTTGTAGCTTTTCACCTTATTGTATGTACCTGAATAACCCACAATGATGCAGGTGTGACCCTCTGCAGTTTGGGAGTGACATAAAAATTTGAACTAATGTCAGTGCTTCTGAAACACTTTTTTATTGTCAAGTTTTTAAAGTCTTAGCAGAAACTTCTAAACCTTTAAGATACTCCCTGGCCATGTCTAGTCTGGCCAGCTGAGAAGAAATTCACATGGGAAACTTGCTAACTTATCTTATACTTGTAATCTTTTAACTGTTTTTTTATCCCATTCTTCACATATCAATTCAGCCACCATTTCTTTCTCATTCCTGTATTAAGTAAACTCTGCCATCTTCATATATATATATATATATAATTGGTTCAGAACAGTTTTCTGATCATTCTAAATTGTGTACATACCTACTCATGTGTGCAAGAAGTTTGTCATTATTGTTATGCATGCTGTTATAATTTTGACCTGACTTTTATCAAGCTAGCATTCCCAAGAAAAAACTCTAAGCTCTCTCAAGTCAAGGTGGTCTTTGGCAAATCAGGTGCTAAACCTTTTTCCTGCATAATCCTCACACTCCTATTGCATCTATATTTAAGGGGAGTTGCTTTAAATTACCCAGGAAATTGGGGAATTTGGTGTTAGATAATTATTATCTGCTCAGGATGGTAGACAGTAAATATTATGTTGTTATTTTCTCTCTAGTCATACAGTTCACAAAAGTCACAACTCCTGCTTCACTCTGACCACAATGTGTTTTTGTGTTTGAAATCTACCCACTCTAGTCCCAGCTACTTATATTCTTATACAAGGGAACGTAGTGAACACCTGGCTGCTATCTGCTACGGCTCTAGGAGACACGGGGGATTTTTTTTGTATTTTTTTAATGCATATTTTATCGTACTTTAGGTTCTGGGGTACATGTGGAGATCATGCAGGATTGTTGCATAGGTACATACATGGCAATGTGGTTTGCTGCCTCCATCCCCCCGTCACCTATATCTGGCAGTTCTACCTGTGTTATCCCTCTGTTATCCCTCCCCAATCTCCCTACCCCCTGTTGTCCCTCCTCTATCCCCCGACCAACAGACCCCAGTGTGCAATGCTCCCCTCCCTGTGTCCATGTGTTCTCATTGCTCAACACCCACCTATGAGTGAGAACATGGGGTATTAATCCAGATTCCCTCTGCCTGGACATGTTATTCAGCCTTTTATACTTTACTGTTTTGTTGATGTCCACAAACTCAAATGGAAATCCTAGAGTGTATAGAAAAAATGTGAATGATATTTTTTTCTTCTCATGTTAGATTTTCCATTTAGAATTTTATAACATAAAGATAGGACAACACAGTTTTCAGTTGTTCTCAAGAGCTTTTCTAGGTGTAATCACTGAGTTCTCAGAATGTTTTCAACACTCCTCCCTTTCACCATCACCAGGCAGAATAGGGGAGGGACCCTTGAACACAGAGAGAAGAGCCATTCCCTTATCAGAAAGAATGTTTAGTTTTTATCCAGCATGGCTTGAAACCAAACTAGGAGAGTGTAGCCTTATGCCATGAGAAAGAGGCAAAAGAAAACATTGATTGGAAGGGCCCACTGGACTGTGAAGCAATGGTCTAGAAAGTTTTAGGGGGAGATAGGCACAGGCACATGACAGGTGAGGCAGGCTCTGCTGAGGTGTGGACAACACTGGAAGAATGTGCATAAATAACACCTGCCACACCATCACACCATCTTCACTGGGGGCTGTACCACATAGGTAGCACTATTGTAGAAACATGGCCAGGCCATGGGCCCACACACAGGCTCAACCTCTGATGTCAGTGATAAACCATTGGTAGCCAAGAGATCTGATCTCATTCTATGTCGAGCATGAGTGAAAATCACCACAAATCAGTATTTTAGCACGGTTCTGTTGACCCAATCTCACATAATTCTGTAATAGAAATACCTTGCCAATTAGTGGGAATGATTCATTTGCAAAGCTGCCATTCTGGAACCAGGGCCAGCCATGGGGTCTTGGATGACCTCACAGGCTTGTGTCCTGGATTTCTTCAGGATACCTAATCAACATCACGTGAATGGTGTTATAAAGGTGCCCTAGAGTAGAGATCTAGAGTATAAGTCCAATGTCCAGGCAAGCCCTTGCCACCCAGCCTACCTATATGGTACTGCTGGCCTCTGCTTGTCCAAGGTACGAGAGGGGGACTTCTGACCCAAAAGGTATTATTCCTAAAGCATAGGGGTCCCCAGAACATTGGGATTTAGAAACCTCTTACATTTCAATGAAGAGTATTGTATGATTCCACCCTTTGGAAGCTAGGAAGTGCTATATAAAATTTTTTGAGATTCTAGGTCTTTGCTATTGTAAACAGTGCTGCAATGAACATTCGTGTGCATGTGTCCTTATAGTAGAACGATTTATAATCCTTCAGATATCAACCCAAATGCCCATCGATGATAGACTGGACAGGGAAAATGTGGCACATATATACCATGGAATATTATGCAGCAATCAAAAACGATGAGTTCATATCCTTTGTAGGGACATGGATGAACCTGGAGAACATCATTCTCAGCAAACTGACACAAGAACAGAAAATGAAATACTGCATGTTCTCACTCATAGGTGGGTGTTGAGCAATGAGAACACATAGACACAGGGACCGGAGCACTATACACTGGGGAATAGGGGAGGGACAGCGCGGGGTGGGGAGTTGGGGGGAGAGAGCATGGGGAGAAATGCCAGATATAGGTGAAGGGGAGGAAGGCAACAAATCACACTCCCACGTGTGTACCTATGCAACTATCTTGCGTGTTCTTCACATGTACCCCCAAACCTAAAATGCAATAAAAAAAAAGATTTTGAGATACCAAACCTTAGAAAATTCTTAACAAAGTGGCCATGTCCCCACTGTGAAGTCCCACTAGTAAACAATGCTTGCTCTGTACATAGAACAATCAACCTGTTATATAGTTCTTCACTGTTAAATATGAACAATGATTCAAAAATAGAGAAAACCTATTTGAAAAGACAGCAAAAACAAAAGGAAATTGGAGGAAACATAATATAGAGAAAGATGAATAATTAAAAATCACTATGCTGTATTCTCTTTACTGAGAAAAATACATACAAGAAATGTTGCATGAAAGTAACAACATTGATTAACAATAAAAATAAGAAATAGCAATAGAAGCATACTATTTTAAAATTTGATAATATCAAAAATATAGTTAATTAAAAAAAATTCTGGTGAAATGGAAATGAGAAAAAAAGAGTTGAGTTGAGGGACAAGATCTCTATTGCTCTTTACAAGCCTTGTATATACAGAGATATTGTCCTCCCTAGGAATTCCTGGGCATAGGTTAAGGGACCATCAGGGGATACCAATCTGAGAATGCTCTAGTCCCTTATATAAAATAGCATGGTATTTTCTTATAATATATGCATATCCTCCTGGATACTTTAAATCATCTCTAGATTACACATAATAGCTAAAATAACCTAAATGTTATGCAAATAGTTGTTATAATATATTATTTAAACAATTTATGTATTTTTAATTGTATTATGTGTTATATTTTTTACTGAAAATATATACTTTTATATATATACTGAATATATTTTACTGAATATATATACACTGAAATATAAATGATATATAATTTTATTATATATAACATTATCAAATATACATTAATAAATAATAAAAATTGTATAAATATATTTTTTCAGAAATATATAAATATTTTTTTCAGAAAAAAAATATATTTTTTACTGAATATTTTCAATCTGTGATTGACTCCACAGATGTGGAAACTGGAGATATGTGGAGTTAACTATACTCGTAATATAAAATGTAAAGTAAAAGGAAGTAGTATTTAGAAATCTATACATTGGTAACAGGTAGACTTAGGAGTATATGCTGGCTGTTTCACTTGGGCAAGTTCATTGTCTCTCTAAGGCACCATAGTCTCCTCTGTAAGTGATAATAGCTTATATTTTTTCTGTTTATTTCAAGAATTGTACAAAAATGTTAGTACATTGTCAGGCACATAAAAAGTGTTCAATAAGTGCTATTATTATTGTTAGAAGTAGTTTAACAGAAGTAAAAGTAGTAACGATTGTAGTAAGATTAGGAAACATGATGAGTTATATCATTTAACATTACCTGTGTGTGCGTTTTGCAAGTTGGCAAATTAAAGTCTAGTAAAAAGTAGAAACATGTTTCACTGCCAATGACATTCTTTATGCCTCTTCTTTATTCCTCTTTTCTCTCAAATACATGCAGTTTGGTTAATGGCTCATAAGTTTGGCTCTCTCTGCATTTCTTTCTTTCTTTCTTTTCTTTTCTTTTTCTTTTTCTTTTTTTTTTTTTTGAGACGGAGTTTCACTCTTGTTACCAAGGCTGGAGTGCAATGGCGCGATCTCAGCTCACCGCAACCTCCGCCTCCTTGGTTCAGGCAATTCTCCTACGTCAGCCTCCTGAGTAGCTGGGACTACAGGCATGCGCCACCATGTGCAGCCAATTTTTTGTATTTTTAGTAAAGATGGGGTTTCACCATGTTGACCAGGATGGACTCGATCTCTTGACCTTGTGATCCACCTACCTCAGCCTCCCAAAGTGTCTCTCTGCATTTCAACCTGAGAATTCTGTAATTGGTCACTGCCACATCTCAACTATTCCTTGATACTCTGTCCTCCAGAATTTATAAGTGGGCTACCATCTTTAGTCCTAGGACTGTGGAGAGAAAAAACATTAGTGATACCAGTTTATATTGGTATCACTAATTTTCAACTCATTGCAACCATGTTCCACATGCCTTTTATCCTCGAGCCACATGTTTTTTGGCCAGTAGTGATTAATTTCATTTCAAATAATAGTGTAAGCAAAAGCACAATATCATGAGAAGCACTTGAAGTAATGAAATAGTTTTGTTTATTGCAAATTTTATTTTAAACCCTCCCAATTATCATCTTTATTGACAATGTAATCAGGCCTTAATGCTGAGTTGCTGTTAATTTTTAATGCTACTTATATTGTTTAATACAGTGTATAAATTGACACTAAGTCTTTTAGTAGAACTAAGCTTTGACAATTCTCTGTAACCATCCACTCAAAACTAATATTTTTAATCAATTAACACCTCTTTACCATCATAGACTATATAAAGCAGCATAGATTATTTAATATTTAATCTTTTTACATGAAAGTTCATTTTTAGAAAGACAAAATTATTAAAAATATAAATTTTTATCTCTGGTTTTAAAAAGGAGTTATAGGTATATAGTATTAAAGCTGGAAGTAACTTGACTTCTCAGCAAATTTTCTGCATTAGATTTTTTCTGTTAATCAAGTGATGTTATTTTTGTCTAACTGTTCTGCATGTAGCAGAATATTTGGAATAAGAGTCTATCCTTTTAGGAAAAAAATTATTACAAGGAAATCTTAGCGGTTCACTGAAATCCTCAGGTGAATTTTTACCATCATGGTGCTTGGGCACTAGCTTTTCTGTGACTTTCACCTTGAATTAAGGATGCATTGCTTAAGGCTTAGCTTATTAAGACCAACTAATGTTTTCTCATGGGTGCATAGCTCTCACTGCTTCCTTTGGGAATATGTAGGTGCCTGTCTAGTCTGGATTTCAAATACTGATCAAGAATCTAATTAAAGTATAGCTGCAGTTTCATGAATATTCAATCACTCCATAAAAAGGATGAACTTGCACCATAGATCAATTACATGGAAGTTGATAAACTTCATCAGTAAGTACGATATTTTCAGGAAACAAATTCAGGTACGAGAGAAATGTCATTTTTGAACTTTTTTCTGTAATTCAGATCAATCATTTTGTGGGATGGCAGCAAATTTCATGTAGTCCAATTTCTCAACAGGTTTTCTCAACTGTTTTAGGTTTAAAATCCACCATAGCCTGTTCTCATCTTTTCTGCTTTTTTTCCTTAGATGGTACCTAAAGTCCACAGTGGGCAGCATTGAGAGGTTATCATAACTTGCGCAATGATAAACCCTAGAAGAAGCCCTGCATGCTACTGTTTTATTCACTGTGACATAACTCACCCATTGCATCCCTATCTTTTTCTGATTACAAAATGTTGATGTCTGCTGCCAAGATGTCCATGTTCTTGCATGGTCATTGGCTCTACTGTCCACTTAGTCCACTGTAGCATTAAATCTCCTGGTCTTGGCTAAAAATCTGCTTTGGATAAAGCAACCTGGAGAAACCAATGGCTGCTCACTGCAACATATTGGGTTGCAGGGTTCTGAAAGGCTTGAATTCTTTAAATGGCGGTTCTGCTCTTTTTCTGTCATATCTTGAGTATGAGGAAAGCTCTGTGGGCTGTGTGCCAAGCAAAAAGTGAAGCACAATACATCTGACTCTTTAATTTCTCATACCTATCTAGGAGTCTTATTCCCTACTGTAGCTAACCCTGGATGTTTTGAGGAATGCAGAAATTCTGACCAATGTTTAACACTTGTATGCTCTATTCTACCTCCACTTCCTGTCTAGCTGGTAGGAGTTTATTTGGTTTTAGAGGATGACCGTGTCAAGGAGGTTAAGGAAAAAATCACCACCCTGTGCCGCCAAGGTTGCTAATGTCTCCCTTCTCATGCAAACACACTTTTTTGAAAGTCGTGCTTATGACTAATATTCTGGGAATGTGTTAAGCTGTGATTGAGTGTTTTGATTAGAAATTGCTCCATAGACCATCATTAGGTGGAAATCATGATTTGAAAGTCAATGCGCTACATTCAAATTATGTCAATATCCAAATCCTCCCTTCAATCACAACCTTTAAGGACATCAAATGTCATGACAATTGAAAGTCAGGAAAGTGAGAAGAGAGAAAGTAAGGGAGAAAGAAATGCTGGAGCCTTACATCTCATATTATTTAGGTCCTAATCTCTTCAAGTTCAGTGTAACCAACGTTCATACAACCCACAAAGTCCATCCTCTCCTCTCATGCTGTCCCTGCCACCTATTGAGGCACACTATGCCCTTAACTCATATTATCACAGTGCTTTGCATGTAGAAGTTCAAAATTTTATGAATGAATTGCTATTTATTTATTTATTTTTACACTTACAATACATGTTGCAAGTTTTAAAAACAGTGAGCTTGCTGGAATGTTTCAAGTAAAGAACCTGGTCAGAGTTCTTTTGAAAGAAGCACAATATGTGAAGGTGGTATGGAGTTGAGGGGCAGGAATAGAAACACAGGTAAGGTTGAGACTAATATGGTTCACAGGTCAAGGTTAATAGCCAAGGACCAGGTTTAACACAGTCAAATTTTAAGGCAAGGATTGATAACTTGGAGGGTCTCTGTATCTGTCTAGACATCTGAGCATGAGGAAAGGTTAGTTGGATTCTGCTGAGACTGTATGGCAAGCTGAGTAAGAGTATTCCAAGTGCTCATTGTGAGGTTATCCAGTCATATACAAATCCTCATTTGTTCCTTATGACTTTGTAAACTGAAACTACTTGAATTTCCTGTTATCTTTCTGTGTAATAAAATACTGATAGGACTTACATTTTAGGATTAACAGTGGAGCTCTTTAGGTAAATTTAAAAAATGTATTCTCTTTCTCCTAGGTTATTTTGTGGGTTCTTTGGAGATACTATGGGATGGATAACAAAATTGCTACTAGCTGACTCTGATTTCTCCCTGAGTCTACTCATCTGGTTTTATAGTTCCAATGGATGTTTTCTAAAGCTAATGAAACTTAAGCTTAGGGACTCCCAAGGAATTTCACAAGCCTTTTGCAAAGCTCTGTGTGGAGCCTTGATAATATATTTACATGATGAGGTTTTTCTTAAAATTTTAAAACTAAGGTATTTTGTACTGTCTTTTCATAATGCCTCTCCCCACAACAAATTCTATGTTTTAAGTCCCAGATCATCTGGATCTGCCCTTGTTTCCAGTTCTTTTTTATGAGGTCCCCTCTCTCTCTCTCTCTCTCTCTCTCTCTCTCTCTCTCTCTCTCTCTCTCTCTCTCTCTCTCTCTCTCTCCCCCCATCTCCCCCCTCCCCCTCTCCCCCTCTCCCCCTCTCTCCCTCTCTCCCTCTCTCCCTCTCTCCCTCTCTCCCTCTCTCCGTCTCTCTCCCTCCCTCCCCCCCCCTCTCCAGGACATCCCCTGAACTCACAATCTTCAACAACCACAGGCTCATATTATTTTAGAGCTCCACGTCTGGTCCATGCACCTCATACCTGATCTGACTCTAATCCATCATCTTCCTCGAACTGTAGGGGAAGCACATAGTCTTCTTTGATTATTTCTTCTTCTCAACACTACTCAGTTGCGTTGAGCCCATGAATCAGATAATTTTATAAAGAGTGATCCTCCCAATGCTAACCCTCACTAGACTTTAACTTCTCCATAGGTAAGAGAATCAGGACTCATACTCACCATCAATTCTCTTCAAAGAAATTGCACTCATGAAGTTCAGCTTCCTCTGCATAGCTCCAACACTATGTGTAGTCTGGAGGTGGCAGTCACCTAACGATCACACAACAGGTTCTTGGAAACTTCTTACGCAAATCCTGCCTTTAACATGTAGCATGTCACATTAGAAAGTGAAAGGTACTATGTTCTTAGCACCTGATAAGCATTGGCAGTTTCCCCATCCAAATCTCACCTCGAATTGTACTCCCATATTTCCATGTGTTGTGCGAGGGAACTGATGGGAGATAATTGAATCATGGAGACAGTTTCCCCCATACTGTTCTCATGGTAGTGAATAAATCTCATGAGATCTGATGGTTTTATAAGGGGAAAACCTTGGCTTGGCTTTCACTCTTCTTTTGTCTGCTGTCATATGAGACATGCCTGTCACCTTCTGCCATGATTGTGAGGCTTCCCCTGCCACGTGCAACTGTAAGTCCATTAAGCCTCTTTCTTTTGTAAATTGCCCACTCTCAGGTCTATCTTTATTAGCAGGGTGAAATGAAAACAGACTAATACAGCAACCCAGATTGACTGAATGAGGACATTACAATTGTAGCAACTGTTTCACATGTATAAAACTTGAGAAATACCTTTAAAATAGTGAAAATGGAGTTCAACAGATGTTAGCTATTACTGTTAGAATCCTTACAGGAACTGGCCCTGGATATAGTAATGACTCAATACCCCTGAAACAATGTCTCGATCTTTAAAACAAGTCTTCTAGGAAATTAGAGGGAAAAGAAAGGAAGACTGAGAAGAGAACTATGGCATATAGGATATAAATTTTTAAAATATTAAAGCAATGTATCTTTGATTAAAATGAAAATATTGCAAGCACAAACGGTTGTATTTCTAATTTTGAAATATGTACTTTATACTTTTATTAGATTAAGAAATTTTGTATTCCAAATTCCAATCACAAGTTATTTGTTGAATTTAGTTTTTTTTTTAAATTTTTATTTCTGGTAAGGATCAGGTTAATTTAATTGTACTCAACTATTATAATTTACATCTTCCCTGTAATAAAATAGGAAATCAATAAAAATAAAATGATATTAGTGTGTAGACACTAACTTTAATATCTTCTCTCCATTTTAGGTAAAATGTAGAACTATGGTGATTATTTGCAATAGTAATTGCATAAAATTAACTATATTTAAATTCACAGAAGCATAATTTTATAGAGCAAATGAAATAGAGGCAGCCATAATATAAAACTAGGTAGATTAGACTGAATAAGCACCAATAATATTTATTCGAACTGCACCCCGTTCTTTAGCACAGTATTCTTTGACATAAAACAAAAGATGTGGGTGGGTTGCTTACTTGTTTTACATTTCTTATTCTAAGGAGAAAAATATGCAACTAATTACCATGCTCAGAAAAGAAAACTACTCACATGGAAAATGAAATTTGAAAAACAGTACACATATATTTCTGCTCTAGTAGTGCAAGAAACTTACACATCAATTTTTTAAAGATTTGAATTACCAAGTTCTTGAGAGTTTATATTCCCCATGAATTATGTTGTCTGTTGTGTATGTGAATGTTTTAAATGTTTAAAAAATACTAAATTATTTTGCCTGTTTAAATTATAGTGCACATTTTCTCAGTTTGTATTTTATCTGCTTGCCTCTCATTTTATAATGTTTAAGTGGGAGAGAGATAAGAGAACCAACTGAAAGAAATTTGTACTAATGTCCAAATTGTAAAAACCAACTTTTAACTCAAGGGCATACATTCTTAGAGGAAATAAAAATGATCATCACAGTCACAATAAGAAAAACAAATATCAACAACTACAATGAATTTTTTTGTTTTTTTCTTTTCCAACTTTTTTTCTTTAAAGATGCCACAACTCTATGAACACTATGACTCTTGCTTTGTCCATATATTTTGGCGAGAGGAAAGCACAGGTCCTAACCCAGAAAAAGGCACATGAGTTGTATAACATCAATTATACCACTTTAACTCCCTGACTGCTGGGATCGCATTAGGGATGGACACATGTCCCAAGCTGACCAGAATTCCCAATGTCATTAGAGAAGCTTAAAAAATGTGTTTTTATATTTTGAAAATTTCAAGCTGTAAAGGCAACACAACTGCAAGCTCCTAGAGACCAATGTTCCCACCGTGTGGAGAAAGTCCCCTTCCTAAAGCCAACACAGAGGCAAGCGGAACTTGGAGACAGAGAAAGAGAGAGCTGGAGACAGAGGAGCAGTCTAATCAGTTTGAGATCTCCATTCAGCAGAGTTTAAATTTAAATCTTAGCTTTTAATCTAATTAAATCAACTTTTTTATTTATTGTTTTATTTTTTGGTTGAGTTCTGTTTGAGTTTCTTTCATTTACATCTGGAAAGGTGGACCTGATTGGGAGATGATTAATTTGGGTCTAGAATTGTGTTAAATGCTTACAGAAATTGTCATGTTGAATTCCCACAATCTGAGTTTTTTTTCAAACTGGGGAGATGTAAAGAAACAGAGTGACAACCTGAAAGAAAGATCCATAACTAATCAAAGGTGGAGCAAAGTTACACAAGGGAAAGTACACTTCCAACAATTGGATGAAATGAACAAATTATCAATGCAAATTTGTATAACTTGATTTCTATATTGTTCAGGTGATATTATATTTTCTGCATCTTGAAGTTGTCCTTTTCATGAACTTTTTCCTTTCTCCATTTTTAATTGGTGGGAATCACCGTTATCCTTACAATAAAATCCTTGGAGCATTTTTACCACTCCCATATCTATTAAATCTTCCCTGCCAATTATAAATATAAACACCTAAAAATAGCTTAGATTTCACTCATATATTACATATTGTGATGCATTGCTGTTTCCTCAAAATTGTATCAGTGTAGTAATTTTATATAAATGAAAAAAAAATATGTTTTCTGCTTTGTGCTGTTCTTTATCCAAGTGTGTATAAGATTTTTAGTTAATAATGTTTACTTTAAATGTGTATTTTAACTTAAAATTTTGGAATAATTTTAGACTTTGAGAGAAGTTTATTTCTGATATACACACGACCCTAATGTCAGCATTTTACATTACTATGAAGCCTGTGCCAAAACTAAGAAGTTAACTCTGATACCCAGTAATTAACTAGACTTAATTGGGTTTTACAAGTTTGTTTTTTTCTTTAAAAATGTTCTTTTACTCTTTTGAAACCAAGCAAGAGGTCACATTGATTTAGTTGTCATGTCTCCTTAGTCTCCTCTAATGTGTGACAATTTCTTAGTCTTTTCTTTTCCTTCATGATCCCCAAAATTTTAAAGGATATTGCTTGTTTTCCAGAATGTTCCTCAGTTTGGGTTAGTTTTATGCTTAGTCATGGTTAGATTGAGATTATATGTATTTTCAGGAATTACCCAAAAGTTATATGCCTGTCTCAGAGAATCAGATCATGAAGTACATACCTTAGCACACGAAAAATTTCTTGATAACTTGGTCAAAGCAATGTCCACTGGGTTTCCCTGCCCTGAAGTTAACTGTCTTTCCCTTTTTAATAGATGAATATCTTGAAGGAGGTAATTTGAGAACATACAACATTAATTTCTCTTCAAACTTTTTTCTACCTTCCCGATTTTGTTTTGACTTTTTTGGTTTGGTTTTCTATACATGTGATAGAATCAGCTTGTTCATATCTATGGAAATATCTGTGAGATTTTTATGGGGATTGTATTAAATCCCTACACCTATTTGTGGAGAAGTAACATTATAACAATAATGAGTTTCCCAATATATTAATATAGTATATTTATTTTTTTAGATGTTCTGTTGTTTCATGGGTGCTTTTTATTACTACGCAAATGCCATATATATTTAGATTATACGTCACTATTGTTTGGAGCTGTTATAAATGATATTTTTAAAGTTTTAATTCATTATTGCTAGTTTATGTAGCATAATTGGTTTTTTTTTTTGAGACAGAGTCTTGTATGTAACCCAGGATGATGGAGTGCAGTTGCATGATCTTGGCTCGTGGCAACCTCTGCCTCCTGGGTTCAAGTGATTCTCTTGCCTCAGCCTCCCAAACAGCAGGGATTACAGGCATCTACCACCATGCCTGGCAAATTTTTTGTGTATGTTTTATAGAGACAAGGTTTCACCCTGTTGGGCTAGCTGGTTTCAAACTACTGACCTCAAGTGATCCGCCCGACTGGGCCTCCGGATTACAGGTGTGAGCCACTGAGCCTGGCCTATAACTAATTTTTCTATATTTACTTTGAATTCCATACTCTCACTAAAACTCAATTATTAGTTGTAAAGCTGCTTTTGTACATTCATTGAAATTTTCTATGTAGACATAAATGTGGTCTGTAAATTGAGATGATGTAAATACAAATTGCTTTTTAATTTGTATTTTATTTTATTTTAGCTTTTTGAATGCCTAAGACTTCTAGTACATGTTAATAGGGGTGCTGAGGAAAGACTCTCTTACCTTGTTCCTGAACTTAGGGAAAACCATTCAGAATTTCATCATGAAGTATCATATTAGCTCTATTTTATTTGTTTTTCCCCTTAGATGTCCATTACAGGGTTAAGGAAGCTACTTTCTATTTAAAGTTGCTAAGTGTTTATATTAGGAATGGATGTTGATATTTTCCAAATGCTTTTTCTGCATCTTTTGAGGTTATCATGTATTTTCTTCTTTTTTATAAAAAGATGTTGAATGATATTAATTCCTTTTCACATATTAAGCCAGACTTGCATTAGGTAAAACTTCATTTACTGAAATTATATTATTTTTATAACGTATATATGTTCATATGTATATTTTATATATTACTAAATGTGATTTGCTAATACTTGGTTGAGGGGTTTTGTGCCTATGTTCATTTCCTCCTTTTTTCTTCTGCCTTCCTTGAGGGTAACTTGAGCTTTTTAATTTTTTCTGTAATTTCATTTTACTCTATTACTCACTTATTATTTATTCCTCATTTTAACTTTTGTGTGTATGTCTAGTTGCTATACTGTTTAAACAAGAATCTTCTTGAATCTGAGTCTATCTTCAAGTGAAATAGAACGTAAAACATATGCTTCTAATTTCTCCCACTCATTCTTTGTGCTATGGATGTTATACTTTACATATGCTGTAAACACATTAATTTGCTAGATTTTTTTTGCCATATATGATCTATTATCATTTAGAGAGATCAAAAATAAGAAAAAATAACATGATTCCACTTACTGCACTCTTTGTTTCTTTTTGTAGATTCACATTTTTCTCTGGCAAATTCCTTCTGCTTGAAATATTTTTAAAAACATTTCTTGTGGTGTTAAGTATATTACTGGTGACTTTTCTGTTTATGTTCATCAGACAGTCTTTATTCTTTCTCATTTTTAGCATTTTATGTGTAACTAACTTGTTTTAAACTATTAATTTTAGAATAGTTTTAACTTTACATAAAAATTGTAATAACAGAAAATTTCCATAAACCCCAAACCAAGTTACTCCTCTTTTTATGTCTTGTATTAATATGGTACATTTTTCACAAATAATGAGCCAATATTTGTATGTCATTAAATAAGGTAGATTATATATTCACTTGAAGAACATGATATACTCACAGTTTTTACCTAATGTTGTTTTCTGTTTCACAATCCCTTGTAGGATACCACATTACATTTAATTGTCTCCTTAGGCATCTCTTGTCTGTGACTTTTTCTTAGACTTGTTTTCTTTCTGAAAACCTTGACAATTTTGAAGATACTTTAAAGATAAAACAATTGTGAAGACAGTCTTGATGTCATATTGTAGAACGACTATTAATTAGGATTGGTCTTACGTTTTTCTCATTACTAGACTAAGGTTATGGGTTTTGGGGAGCAAGGTCACAGAGGGAAATTCCATTTCTCAAATCAAACCACCTCGCCTCATATCAAAGACCATAGCATAAACCAAATTGTTACTCTTGATATTAACCTTGATCACTAAAATTAAGGTGTGTTTGTCAAGTTTCTTCATTGTCAAGTTATTTTTTGCTCCTTTTCTGTATTTGGAAGGAAGTCTCTATATGCAGTCAGTCCTTCAGGAGTGAAGAATTATACTTTTCCTTCTTAAGGGGATGTATTTACATATATTATTTGGGAATCTGCATGAGATATCTGTCTGTTCTCCTTTATTAATTTATTTACCTATTTATTCCATCATTTACTTATAGCAGTATGGATACAGGACATTCATTTTTAGTTTATAGCCTAATGTTACTATATTTCCATGCTTAGATTTTTCCAGCATTGCCATTGGAAGCTCTTTCAGTTATCTCCTGAGTCCTTTTGATAAATTCCCATCATTGTAGATTTTAAGAACTTACTTATTTTAAGGACTAAAATATACTCCTGGCCTATTGTGTATATGTTTTTACACATATACATTGATGTCCTAGAAACATCAATTTCTACAAAGAGTATTGATTCCTTTATTGAACAATTTTATTGGAAACAAAAACCGTGTGTCTGGTGTGCTTTGCGCTAATGAGATACCATTGCTTTGGGGCCCTTTCAGCTGATAGATTAAGAAAATATATGTATATATACATAGCTCTAAATCTTTTTATGTTTAATCATATGCATATATATTAAGGTAAATATGAATTTATACCAATATCTCCAACTCTAATTCAGTACCATGTAGATTATATAGACTTCCGCCTTTTGCTTATATAACATTACAAAAGTGACTCCTGGCTCTCATTAGCCACCATCCTTTGACTTGATTTGTCAATTCTAGTGTATATGTATAGTGTTTTCAGAATTATTGGTCCATGTACCCTTGAGGAAATAACTTTATCAACTAGTGTACTGTTCTTATGTGTAATTTTTTATGTCTTTAGCCTTGCAGACATCATTCATTTCCAAAGTCACTTATATCAGATCTGTTTTCCTCCAATCCCTTCAGTTAGGTTATTTTATGTATTTGTAATTAAATTAGATTTTTTTGGTCATAATTTGTATTTCATCCTGAGATTTCCCAATGACCTCAATGATTTTTTGAAATTAGTGTAGCCTTTTCAGACTGATAGATTTTACTTAACAATATATATTTAAGATTCACAAATGTCTTTACTTCACTTGAAAAAATCATTTCTTTCCATCTCTGAGTAAGATTTCATAGCACAACTATGACACATATGCCCAGTTTTTGACAATTATAAGTTAAGCTATGATGAATATTTATGTGTACTTTTTTTGTGTTTGCAGACCTAAGTTTTTAGATGTTAGGTAAACATATAGAAACATAATTGCTAGATTGTATGATGAGATAATGTTTAGCTTTGTCAGAAACTACAAAACTGCTTTTCAAAGTGGTGGTAACAGTGAGTTTGCAATCCCACCATTAATGGAAGTCAGTTCCTGTTCCTCTTCATCCTCAATAGCAATTGGTATTTCAGAGTTTTGGATTTTAGCTATTCTAGTATACGTATGGTGGTATCCTTTTTTATCTGTAATTTCAAATTACAAAATGACATTTTTAAGCATATTCTCACATATTTATTTGGCTTAACTATACAGATCTTTTGCCCATTTAAAAAAATGGATGGTTTTTGAATTTTTAAGTAGCCTTTTTTTTTTTAATTAGCTGAGTGTGGTGTCACATGCCTGGTCCTAGCTAATTGAGTAGGTGAGATGGGAAGTCCGCTTGAGGCCAGGAGTTTGAGGCTGCAGTGAGTTAGGATTATGCCACTGTACTCCAGTCTTGGTGACAGAGCCAGACTCTGTCTAAAAAATAAATGACAAAATTGAATATATTGGAATGTGCTATATATGTAGATATAGATACATGTGTGAACACCTATGTGTGTGTGTGCGCGCGCACACACACATACACACACACACACTATGGAATACTACTCAGCCATAAAAATAAATGAATAATGTATTCTGCAGTGATGTGAATGGAACTAGAGGTCATTAAATTAAGTGAAATAACTCAGCAATAGAACGTAAAATTCCTCATGTTTTCACATGTCAGTGGGAGCTAAATAATGTTTACCAATGGACATAGGAAGCAGAATATTAGACATTGGAGACTTAGAAGGGTTGGAAGTGGGGTAAGGAGTAAGAAATTACTTTATGAATACAATGTACACCATTCAGGAGATGGATATACTAAAAGCCCAGACTTCATTGCTATGCAATATATTCATGTAACAGAACTTCCCTTGTACCCTCTTCATCTATAAAAATAAAAAATATCTTTTTTAAATGGATTGGCTTTTGGTGTTGAGAAACTCATAACTAAATCCAACATTACAGAATTTTCTATGTTTTTTTCCAGAAGTCTTATAAGTTTTGCATTTACATTTGAATCTGTGATCCATTTTGAGTTAACTTTTGTGAATGGGATATGGACTACGTCTAGCTTCATTTTTTCACATCTCATTGTTTCAGCACCATTTATCAAAAGTCTATTCATTGTTATCATACATTTGGACCTTTTTTTTGTTTTGTTTTTTTGAGATGGAGTTTCACTCTTGTTACCCAGGCTGAAGTGCAATGGCACAACCTCAGCTCATCGCACCCTCTGCCTACTGGGTTCAGGCAATTCTGACTCAGCCTCCTTAGTAGCTGAGATTACAGGCACGACCACCATGCCCAGCTAATTTTTTGTATTTTTAGTAGAGATGGGGTTTCACCATGTTGACCAGGATGGTCTTGATCTCTTGACCTCGTGATCCACCTGCCTCAGCCTCCCAAAGTGCTGGGATTACAGGAGTGAGCCACCAGACCTGGCCCACATTTGGACCTTTGACAAAGTTTAGTTGACTCTAGATGTGTGACTGTATTTTTGGCCTCTCTATTCTTTGTCATTTATCTATATATCTATTATTTTTTCAATACCATTCTGTCTTGGTTACTGTGAATTATAATGGGTTCTGAAACTGAGTGGTGCGATTGATCCAACTATTTTCTTTCTCTGTACTGTCTTGTTTATTTGTTTTGTCTTTTGTCTTTCCATGTATACTTTAGGGTCAGTCTGTTGATTTTACACCAGTTTTCTGGAAGTAGTCAATGGAACTGTTTTGAATCTGTGGATCAAGTTAGGAATTACTGACATCTTAACAATACAAAATCTTCCAATTCATGAACATAGAATATATTTTCATCAGTAGTCACACACTACATGACAACATTTCAATGACAGACTGCATATACAACAGTGAGATTATAATAGAATATTTTTCCTGTGCATTTTCTGTGTTTAAGATATTAGACACAAATACCACTGTGTTACAACTGCCTTTGTTATTCTGTATAATAACATGTTGTACAGGATTGTAGCTTGGGATCAATAGGCTATACCACATAGCCTAGGTGTGTAGTAGGCTATACCTTATAGGTTTGTATAAGCATTACGATATTTGCACAATAATGAAATTGCTTAACATATTTCTCAGAACGTATCCCCATTGCTAAGCTACACGTGACTGTATTTAACTCTTTCAGTGTCTTTCACCAGTGTTTGTTATTTTTCTGCACACAGATTCTATTAATATTTTGTTGTTTATACCTACATATTTAGTTTTGGGATACTGTTTTAATTGGGAGTTTCAAAAAATTTATTTTTAAATTTCAATTATTCACCGCTGGGGTATAGAAAAGCAACTGACTTTTATATATTAACCTTATATCTTGTGACTTTGCTATATTCTCACTAAGATCAGGAGCTTGTAACTAATTCTTTGGGATTTTCTACCTAGAAAATAATGTCATCTACAAATAAAAGGAGCTTTGTTTTTTCCTTTCTTATGCATATACACCTTTCTTTTTCTTGTCTTGTTGAAGTATTTAGGTCTTCCAGTACAACACTGTGTAGGCATGGTCTAATTCTTATCTTAGTGGAAAAGTATCCAATTTCTCACCATTAAATATTGTCAGCACCCAATAAAATATTTGGGCAGAGTCTCTAATGAACTTTCCTTGTTGGCAACATTTTACACATGTTGTTATAATTCATTAATGGATTGCATTAAACACTTCCTATGTTAATTAACTGGGAGAGGATTTGTGGGAGCTTTCACCTATTTTCCCTTAGACTTTACTCATAAACCTTTCTCTTTGATGCTTGTGGTTGGTATCCTTTTATTGTAATCAGTGATAGCCATGACTATGATCACATGTTGAGTCCCATGATTTCCTTAGAGAATCATCAAAACTGGAGTGAAACTTGGAGACACCCTCTGTTTCTATTTTCTATGAGATTTTGGAGAACTAATATTGTTACTAACTTAAATGTTCGGTAGAATTTACCAGGTAGACCATCTAAGCCAAGTGTTTCCTTTTTGGAAGGTTATTAGTTATTAATTCAATTCTTTCAGCAGATATAGGAATAGTCAGATTGTTAGTTACTCTTTGTGTAAATTTTGGTAGTTTTTGTCTTTTAAAAAATTGGTTTATTTTATCCTTAATTTTGGAATTTTTTTCCAGGTATATAATTCCAGTTCAATAGTTTCTTTCTTTCGTACTTTAATAATGTCATTCCATTGTCTTCAGATTTAATCTAGTTTATGATAAGAAGTCAGTTGTAATTACTGTTTTTCTCTTTGTATGTCTTTCCCCCCATCTGTTTATAAGATTTTCTTTTTATTTTTGTTTTCAGCATTGTGAGTATAATACTTAATTTAAAAAAGTTAGATGTCTTTGTGTTCTCTGAACTTTTTGGTTCTGTGGCTCAATATTTGTCATCATTTTGGAAAATTATCAACCATTATTCTTCACGTTTCTGCCTGACTCTCTTTTATTCTCCTGCAATTCCTACAAAGCATATTTTAGAATATTCGCTATTATCCCACAGCTTCTGGATGTTCTATTCATTTGTCCTTCTACTCCTGCTCCTTTTTCTTCTTTTTCTCTTTGTGTTTCAGTTTGAATATTTTTTGTTTACCTGTCTTCAAGTTTACTGAGTTTTGCATTTGGCTGTCTTGAATCTACTGATGAGGCCTAAGGCATTCTTTATCCCTATTACTGTAGGGATAAATTCTCATTGTGAGCATTTCTATTTAACTCATCCTGATGATTTCTGAATCTATTAAACTTGGCTGAAATTGACTCATTTAATTTCGCATGTTGTTCACTTTTTCCATTAGAACCGTTAATTTATTTAAAAAATAATACTTTTGTTATTTTACATGTTTTATCAGAGAGTTTCAATATTTGTGCCATACTTGTGTCAGGTCTATTGATTGCTTTGTCTCTTTCCAGTGTGGGCATTTTTTTCTTTTCTATTCTTATACCTTGTGATTTTGTTGTTTTTCTTATTGAATGCCAGACAACTTGGATAAGACAGTAGAGACTGAGAGTACATAGTTTGTATCTCTGATAATGGGAATGCCTTTCCTTCTGTTGGCCTTTAGTGTGGGGAATGGATTAATTCTAGGCTGGAATTGGGTTGAATTTGAGGTTTGTTATTGTTATGGTTACCATCGTTGTACCACAGGTTTCAGGCAACTCTGATGACACTAGTGGTAAGGTGGAAGCTAGTTTGCCAGAGGCTGTTTCTCAATGTCTATTGCAACCTCAGTTTTAGGTCTTACATTTGCACTTTCCACATGGAGAGTCTGTCTCGATGCTCTTACATCTTTCCCAGAAGTAATGCAGTGTATGTAACTCGTTATTCAGTGTTTGCAGACTGGTTGGGGGTGGGGGTGGGCGGGGCTAACAAAATAAGTTATCTTTTGTTCTGATTTCATCTCAGTCTTAGGCAAACACTATGTCCCTGGGACTCAGGGATATGGCCTTCTCAGCATCCCTGCCTTTCTCCCAATAATGTATCTAAACTCAACAGATATTTCTGTCCCTGCCTCTCCCTCAGGAGTAGAGAAATTTTGCTCTTTCTTTCTCACACTGCAATGGGTTTTTATAGGTGTCGTAAGATGATGAATGTTTTCACCTTTTCTCCCACGAGTTAAAGTTTTTGTTCCATAGTGGAGACAGGACAGAAGGATCCAGCTGAGAACCCTACAGCAATGACTTTTCCTTCCCTCTCCCAGACCTGTTCCTTGATGGGTCCTTTTTCAACACTCTCCCTGATTATTTTTGTGAGTATTCATTGAAAGACCTAGTGGAAAGAGTTACAAAAGAGTTCAAACTACCCTTTCATCTTATGCCTTCTATTTAGCCACTTAGGCTACCATAAAATACCTAAAACTGGATGGCTTACAAAGCAGGGAAATGCTTTTTTCACAGTCCTAGAGGCTAGAAATCTAAGATCGAGATTTCGGCAGGATTGCATTCTGGCAAGGCCTCTTTTCCTGGCTTGTCAACAAGTCACCTTCTCATGTGTCCTCACATGGCCTGTCTACCGTGCATGTGTAGAGAGCACGTGCTCAGTTGTCTTTCTCTCTGCTATAAGGAAATCAATTCTGCTGAACCAGAGCCCTGCTCTCCTGACATCTAACCTTGACTATCTCCCAAAGGCCCCATTTCCAAATATCATTACATTGTGGGGTAGGGATTCTACAAATGAATCAAAAGGGAAATGCAAATCAGTCCATAGTAGGCCCCCCTGGAGCGTCACACACTTTTGCTCGCCCATATGTTGCTCCTTCAACTTCTTAATTATTCCAACTTAATTCTTATGACCAGAGTTCTGCTGTTTCTATTCCAGTGAAACAGGTACTTATGTCCCATATCTCTCTGCAGATGCTTATCTCTGTTTATATTTTGGAGTAGTTGGTAGATGTGAACTCTCTGTTAGGTTGAAGATAAGTTGTAATCTTTTAGTTTGCCTGGCTTTCTCAATTTCTTTCTCTCTCTCTTTTTTCCCTTCTGTCTTTCTAGTTGATGGCTACACTTTTCCCAGCTTTCTAGGTCTCCTAGTGGTCACCAACATATTTTACTTCTAGTAGTAAAAGTTCAGGTATTTTTGTTCCATTGGAATAGATTAATTTTGTGGTCAATAGTCCTATTTCGCAAATGGAACAGAATATATAGCTGAGGTCTCTGAATCAAATTAATCAAAATATAACCTACTCTCAAGGGAGTCCTAACCTATGCCAGTAATAGAGTTGTAGAAGATCCAAAACTGTTTTCTCATTACACTGCCCCTATGAGATGGACGTACTCTAACCAGTGGTCTGAGTTTGTTATGTGCCTAACGCTGTTCCTGTGTTGTCTTACTTAATCCTCATAGCAAACATTTGAAGTAGCCAACAGGAAAATGAGGCTTAGAGTGACTAAGAAATGTGCCCAGGGTTGTACATCTAGCAAATAGCAAGGATAAGATACGAACCAAAGCAGCTTAACTTCAGAGTCTGCACACTTAATCACTGAACTCCTCTGTCTCCTGAGAAATGGAAGTAACCTTCAAATAATCATATGCTGGGGTCTGAAAAATAAAATCCATTATCTACTTTCTGAGTTACTTGGCCACACTTTTGGAAGGTGAATAGGGATTAGTTTTGTTGATTTTACAAATTCAGAAAAGATGCCTCCCTGAAAGTTTTGAAATAATTCTTTGTTCATTTATGTGCTGGCCCAGAAAAAACAACTGTTATTGTTTTGGTGTATTTAAATAGGATGTGTGTTGATCGAAAATATACACATAGATTCAGTCCTTAGGTCTGAGGTAGTGAGCTTTTCATTTTATGCTAAATGGCTTTTTCACAATTAATTGCTAATGAGATCCTCTATTGCGTAGAAAATATTCCGAATAAAACTTCAAAATTTTAATGAGTAAAAGTGACCAACATTTGACCTCTTTTCATAGATACATAATTGAACAATAAGTAGTTATCCTAAAATAATCATGGACTCCAATGAGAATGTATTGAAATGATAATTGCTGTATTATGCTGATTGATTAAGGTTGTGAAGTTATTAGTGTGGGGGTGAAGGGTCACAAATTTATGTTGTCCTTAGTTTAATTTGAATTCTGTCAATAAAAGTGGAAATAATTGTGATACTCATATTTTATAAAAAAATATTATTTCTTCTAATTGTCTTTGTCATTTTATAAGCAATTAATCAAAAAATTAATTATTGCCTACAACCATTATAGAAAACATGTCCTATAACATTTTCTAGTTTTTTTTTTTTCCTAGTAAGTCTATTGACATAAATTACCACCAACTAAATGTAAAGAAATTTAAGGCAGAGGATGATTTTTACGTAATTACTCATTCAAACTTGATTTTTTAAAAGTTGGGAAGAAATTATTTATTCATTGCTTATATGGAATGTTCTACATATGTTACATATTTTACTTTGCTATAATGAAATTTTATAAGACACATATTTATTCATGTTTCATAGATAAGGAAACGAAATCTCATAAAAGGTAACAAAACTTAGCCAAGTAGATTCTAAAAGAGGTAGTGAACATAGTTTTATCTGCTCTGTTTCATATTAATCCACTAGCAAAATCACAGTGTAGCCAAAATATATTCCAAAATAACATTTCAAAATTAGCCTAATTTTTAAAAACCTGGTAATTTCTTCAAGATTCCTAATTAATATGTCATCCAATGGTTATTGCATGGAGCCCAATAGAGTACATTTTTTTTTCAGTAAACATATGGATTAATAATTTTTCAAATGTCTCTAGTAACAGGGTGGTTGCTCTGTTATCCCTTACTCTCTCTTGGCAAAATTATTAGCTGTGTAAACATGTGACGTTTATGACTGGAGGTGTTAATAAGGCCTCTTTAGCAATTTCAACCATAATTAGTGGTAATTACCCAGCAAAATATTACCAAACAAAAATAAGAACAAAAAGAATAAGAGAAAAAATAATAAAAGTACAAGTAGAAATAGAGCTAGGTAGACTTACTTTCAAATTCTGCCTCCAACGCTTACCCCAGCCATGTGACTTTGAGCAACCAGCTTAACCTCTGAGCTCACTTTTCTAAGTTGTCAAAAGAAGATAATAATGTCTGCCTTATGTGGTTATTGGAACATTCAGTTACGTAAAGATTTCTAGTACAGCTCCAGCACCAAATAAACACTCAATAGCTGTTAGTTTCTTGTTTTCCTTATTTTTTTTCTCTTGTGTTGATGTCTCATAATCAGGACCATTCCTAAATTGTCCTAAAAAGTGGCCACTGGCATGGGATTATATTTTAAACCATATTGTGAAAAATAAACCTGAAGGAGATGCCATTTGATGTGGTAATAGTTGAAGCACTGATGGTGTCTTCTTTTATACTAAGGTGGAAATGTAGAAATCCCTTAGGATGATGACTCTTCGTGATGTTCAGGAAGCATTCTTCACAGGAGGAGATAATGGTTTTACATTCTTCCTTTATAATATGTCCCATTACACCTTTCAAACATATACATTTCATTACACACTTCTATTAAAGCATCTCATTATAACTTTCAAATATGTACATCTCATTACATTTCCTTTAAGCATCTTTACATATTCTCCATTTGTGGATTTCATGAAAGCTTTTCCCTTGTATATCTCATTACTAAACTACTTTCATGTATGTTATTATAGCCTATATTTTTCATTACATTACTTAAACATGCACATCTCATTACACCTTTCTATTTATGCATCTCATTACACTCCTCAAAAATGTGTATCGTATTACATCTTCTCCTTTGCATATCATTACATTTGTCCAATTATGCATCTCATTATGCCATTTCATTTATGCATTTTATTATATCCTTCCTTTAATCCATGCCATTACACTTTTTAAACCCAAGTATCTAAGTAAACCTCTACTGTATGCCATTGTATACACCTCACAGGCATTATCTTCATTTTTCCATGTGTCACTTTTCTGGCACCCTTTAAAGATACAAATCTTGGTCTGAGTGACTGAATTCTTCTTTTTAAATATACATATCTTATCATATATTTATTACATTTTAGAAAATGCCCCTTTTCTACTTTTTTCCTTTTCTATTAAAACCTTTCAAGAATAAGTGACTAATGCTCTCTTTAATAATGTCAAGTAATAAGTATCATCACACCCTTCAAATAGCAACATATCCTTTATTAGACACCCTTGCATCCATAGTTTTAAGCTTTCTAGTATTCTTTTCAAATATGTGCATCTCATTGCTGTCTCTTGGATATGCACTGTTATTTACCCTTGATCAATTACATTTCTTTTTCTACCTTAAATCATCTCTGTCTTAGATGGTTGGGGTTATAGCATCTGATCGTTATCTTCAGCCATAAATGAGATTTCTCCTGTTGTTTGTTCTTCTCTAGGTTATTACTTTTCCTCTATACAAATATCCACTCTCCCTGAGGCGATAGATGCCTTTGGAATAAATTAAGGAGTCAAATATAGCCAAATGGTGTGTGAGTTACTTTACATAAATTCTATTTTATTGTAAGAGCATTTTTGCAGTGGTACTATTCCAAAGCATCAAATTGTTTAAACTTCAATATTCACTACACTTTAATTGTGTGAGTAATAATGAAATTGTGTTAGGACATTTATTGTATGGACATTATAATGAAGAGTCTACCAACAAAACATCCATTAAATATGAATAATATATCCAAAATTCTGTAAATTTGAGTGTAAAGTGGGACACCTGTGAAGTATAGTGACTTGAGAACATTCATAGGGTATTGACCCATACAGCCCATATATACCCCTGTCATCAAAAGAATACTGAGTTAGATCAAGTAGATTTGAATTTAAGTCATACTCCCTTCTGGTATGTGAAAATTGGGCAAAGCTTCTTAATTTCTTTGAGTAGTTTTACCATGGCATGAAGATAACTCATGTATGTATCACCCATTAATGTAGTTGAAAATATATATGTATTTGTCTCCTATTAAACAGATAATTTTTGATAAACACCTTTTAAGGTAATTTGTGCCATTTTTTGAATTTTTTATAGAGTCATCTTTTATCTATGATAATTTCTGAGCCCCTGCTGTGTTCCAGGTACTGTTCCAGTTGCTGGCAATATATATAGCAATGGGCAGACAAGATCCAGATTCTAATGGAAATCTATTTTTTTGGTGGGGGGAGATGTAGATAATTAGTCAGGATATAAAAAGAATGACCAAAATTTCAGATAGTGAGAAATGTAACAAATAAAGCTGAGGAGCTTTATTTTGGTATATTGAGACATACAGATGCTTAGTGTTTGATGCTTTTGAATAGCACCACTACAAACAACGAAAGTAGCTGTAATTACCCCGGGCTGGAAGAGACAGGGGGAAGGAATTGATGTCACAGGAACTACATGAAAGCTGGACATTGAGAAGACAGGCTTCCAGATAGGAGCTGTGGTTCTAAAAGGATGAAGCCTTTGACAGAACTGTAGAGCTAAAGAAGAGAAAAGAAAGGGAAAAATAGTCCCACATTCTTCCTGCCCCTTCTCTGCTCTCTTACTGGCACTTCCCATTGTCTGAGTCCAATAGGATAGAAAGAAGAACCATAGTGATACATGCTATAGGCCACTCCACTTCAACACCCTAAACAGAATACATAAATAGTCTAAATGGGAAGATAACTCACAAAAGAACGACCAGTGTGTCTTCCACTTCCATGCTATGTGATTTCGCCATGCCTACCTTACTATATTACTTTTATTCAGGTTACTCTGAATTATTTTGTTCATAACATAAATTACTCTATAAAGCATATTATTATTTTGTGAATTTTTAAATCTCCACTTCTTAACAGGATGTAAGCAACCTGAGGTGGGGTCATGTGTGGTCTTTTTCTTTGCTATATCCATATATATGATTATAAGTAGCTATGTTACAGAAACAAATTACAGTTAAGAACGCAAACCAGAAACCACTGTGCTAAAAGAGGTAATCAGATTCTGAGAAAACTTCTGAGGTTGAAAACTGAAATCAGGATAAGAGAGGAAAAAGAAAAAAGACTAAGAATGTGATGCTATCCACTTGTGGTCAGAGAGATAATAATCACGGATTGCCAGGTAGTGAATTACAGACCTATATGACAAAGAAAAGCAACAATAGCTAAAACACATTAAACAGTTGTATTTTAATAGTTAAGTATTTGTTTCCAAATTTACATTCAAATTTGCAGAATACTGTATGTATTACTTAGATTAAAATGGCTTACTGGGGAGAAATGCCAAATGTGGGTTAAGGGGAGGAGGGCAGCAAAACCCACTGCCATGTGTGTACCTATGCAACTATCTTGCACATTCTGCACATGTACCCCAAAACCTAAAATGCAATAAAAATTAAAAAAAAAAATAGTAAAATGGCTTATACATTGGTAGAATCTGAGCCACACGGTCTGACTATGTTTTTTAGGGCTGCTGTAAAAATTATTACAAAGTCTGGTTGCTTTAAAACAACACAGATTTCTTGTCCTATAGTTCTGGAGTGTAGAAGTCTGAAATTGAGTTTTCAGCAAGGTAATGCACATTCTAAAGGTTCTATGGGAAAATCAACCCCTGCTTGCCTCCTCCCAGCTTCTGGTGACTCCCGAAAGTCCTTGGCACTCCTTGGCTTGTAGCTGCATCCCTCCAATGTCTACCTCTGTCTTTACCTGGTTTTCTTTCTTATGTGTATCTTTGGGTCCTTTCTTCTTTCAAGGATACCAGCCATTGGGTTTGGGACCCAATGTCGGTCAGTATAACTCCATCTTTACCTAAATAATTATATTAGCAAATATCCTATTTCTAAATAAAGTCATATTTAGAGGTTCTGGGTGGATCTGAATCTTAGAGAGACATTATTCCACCAACCACATAATCCATGTAATGAACACACCAAAATAGTTACCACCAAAAGATTTTCTTATGAAAGAATGTACTTATTCTTGAAATCCCAGTTGAAGACATTATTTATGTTGTGTGATTAAAAAAATGCCTAAATTAATGAGCTCAACTGACATTGCTCCTGCCCTATTCTCTCTAGATCCACTGTATGAGTTCCCTGGGAGTTGTTGCTCCTGCCAAAACCAAAGAGCATATCCTGACCTACCTGGCCCTGTATTATCTTCCCTAACCTACTCTCCAGTATCTCCTCATTCCCTTCCCAATTGTGTCTCAGCCACTGTGGCCTATTTTTTCCCATTTATTTAATAAACCCAGATTGTTCCCCTCTTCTGATTCTTGGCACTCTGCTGGGAAGTACTTTCTCCACATTTCACCATGGCTAATTCTTTCTCCTTGTTCCAGATTCAGCTCAGTGGTCACCATATTAAGGGGATATCCCAGGAGAGCCTACTTGACTAATGGGTCTCCCAATACTGTATTCTCACACTCCGTATCGCAACATTTCCTTGTTCTCTCTCTCTCCTTTTTTTCATCATTTACAACTTACTTGACACTCATATGTTGCCTGCCTCCTTTACTCCTTGAGCTCTCCAAGGTCATCAGTCTTGTTCCCCATCTTTGCACGCTTATCACAGAGTTCCCATTACCAAGAATACTTCATGGTACATAGTGATGAATAAGAATGGAATGAATGAGTGCAGTGGGCAATGATTTTCCTAAAATTTATTATTTACTCAACTTGCTTAAAAAAAAAAAAAAAAAGATTCTGCAACCATCATTTAGGTAGGGGAACAAGATAGTATTTTTTTTATTTAAAAAAGATAAAGAGTATCTGCTGATACAAGTAGTGGCCATATTTTGCATGACTTTTTATACCAAGGAAGTATTAAACACCAAATTCTCAAGGGATAGGTATATTAGAGACAGCACCCGGTACCGTTTTAGTCTTACTGTAATTACATAGAAGTGATTTAGCTTGAAATATTTCAGTTATTGTTTTATGCTATGAGCAATGTTCCCAGAGGTTCTGGACTATTTAGGATGTTGTAATTGTTACTACTCATGTTTAAAAATAATACTTTTATGTCAGACATTTACTCAATAAAAAAATGCCTAAAAATCTGACTAAATGCCTTTGTCTTAGCATATGCACAATCACATGTTTAACATAGTGCTTTTCTTCAGTAACTAATATTTTATTAATTGCTGGATAATAAAACAAAGTAAACTGAAAATATAATAAGGAAACTACAAATCCTATTTTCCCTTTTTAAAATAATTATACTACAAATCATATAATATAAAATGCATCTAAACTTAGCCTAGAAAAATCACTGTACTCTTTCAGTAATCACTTGAAGGCATTTCACTACACTATTTTTGAAATATTGAAAATAAGTTGAGTACTATCTAATTTCTTAAGTTCTATACACAGGTTAAAATGCTTTTAAAATTCCCCCAAATTTTATTTCCTTTGATGATAATAATATAAATAACAAGATACTTCTCATCGTTAAAATATGAAAGAAAACTTTTCCACAGTGGACAAATGAATTGAGAGTTATGAATGAATTTGTATACTTGGAAACTTATGTGAATTATGAGGTTTAGAAATATACAAAGATACTTTAAAAGCTAACATATAGAAAAGATCTATACAGTTCATAGTTTTATACATGAAACACCATCTAACATATACTCAGGAGATGCTCACTAAGATTTAAGAGAAACTTATATGCTCAAAACAGAGATTTATGGTAATTTTATCTCTGCAAGGCACTTAGCTAGAAAAACAACTTGTGGCATAAATATCAACTATTTCATACCCTTTTTCATATTACAAGGACCTTGATTTGGCTCCTTAGGACATACCATTACACTTACAAATGCCGCCTCCAGACTAAACCAGCCTTTCTTACATGCAAGTCACAAAAAGGATATGAATTTGTTCTAAACCCAGTTGTCATTTGTATTCGTACCTGCGTATTTCTGAGTTCTTATCTGCTCCAGAAATATATGAATAACCACATGTACACACACGTTGTCACAATTCAGGTAAAGGCATTCAGAACATTTTACTATGACTAAAGTATTAAAATTATTTAAAATTAGCAAAATTTGAGTAGAGAGAGGAGAGAGCACAGTAGCATTTATTGAGCAGTTACTATGTTTGGCACAGTGCCAAGCACTATGAGGCAGAAAGGGTAATACAATTATTAGCTTTGTTTCACAAATGAGGAATCAGAAGCTTAAATACCTAAATTCACAGAGCTAATAAACAGAAAAACTAGGTTTTAAACGAAAGCAGTCTTTGATCCAGAGCATGGGTTTCTAACCTTACTGTATCCTGGGTATTATCAGCTTACTCTCAATTTTATGAATCTCTAAAATAACATTCTCATCTAAAAATATCTAATAGAAACACTTTCTTTTGTGGTTAGATACTATTTTCCTAGGCTTATCTCTTTTACAATTCAAATAATTCTTAAAAGATTTAATGCGTTTAAGTCTTCTTAAACACATTCATTTGTAAGCTCACCTACTCATGGGACCAGAGGCCTGTCATATTTATTCTTTAATCCCCAAATCTAACCTAGCACCTAGCCCAAAGTATGAGTATCCAGTGAATGGATAATGCATGCCAAGGTCTTAAACAGCTGAATGAAGATGCTAGGCAAATATGAGTGTGTGTCTATATGTGTGAGACTGTGTATGGAAAACAATGAATTCTGATATTAAGAATATATAAGAAAGTGGAACAAAGGTCTCCATCAACTTCATAGGAGCACAGGAAATGCTCTTATGCCGATGAATTTCTTTAATCCAAAAATAAATGGAGGCATTGCAACTAGAAAATAACTCCTGCTTCAAAATAGCATATTAGTATAAATTAACAGTTGAATGTATGAATTTGTTAGCTTTGTAGCTATAGGCAAGTAAATATATTAATTACCAAGATGGATTAAAAATAGTGTCTAAAGCATTTAGAATAAATTAGAAATACTACCAAGTTCATTTGAAAAAGTGTTCATTCAAAAAGCAATTTATAGTTAGCAAGTTTTTTCCCTGTGAATTATTATTTGAACAAATATATGAGATACATCAGAGAACATAGGATACTAAGATCTTGTCCTCTCACGGCTTATAGTCTCATAAGGCGATGACAGCAGATAACAGACATAATAAATAAGTTAACTATATAATCTATTAGAAGGTAATTTGTAAGATAAAGAAAGAAAACTGAGTAGGATAAGAGGATTGGAAGCATAGAGGGCAGAGCATAATTTAGATAGAATGAAGAATAGTTAAGGCTCATGAAAAAGGCGAGCTTTCCGCAAAGGCTTTAAAATAAGGCGAGGGAGTTAGTAAAGTGGATATCCAGGTAGCTACTTTAAATTCTTATTTTAAGAATAGCAGATTTCTAGATCAAAGAGCCTATGATAGGTGGGCATCTGGCCTAGTCAGTGAACAGCAATAGTGTGACCAGCTCTTCCAATTTTCCCAGAACTGCCTAGGTTTAGCACTGAGTCCCTTGTTTTGGGAAAACCCTCCAAACAATAGAAATGTATTGTCTTTCTTTTTTTTTTTTTTTTTTTTGAGACCGAGTTTTGCTCTTGTTACCCAGGCTGGAGTGCTATGGCACGATCTCGGCTCACCACAACCTCCGCCTCCTGGGTTCAGGCAATTCTCCTGCCTCAGCCTCCTGAGTAGCTGGGATTACAGGCACACGCCACCATGCCCAGCTAATTTTTTGTATTTTTAGTAGAGACAGGGTTTCACCATGTTGACCAGGATGGTCTCGATATCTTGACCTCGTGATCCACCCACCTCGGCCTCCCAAAGTGCTGGGATTACAGGCGTGAGCCACCGCGCCCAGCCCGAAATGTATTGTCTTATAGTTCTGAAGGCTCAATGTCTGAAATCAAAATCTTGGCCGGGCAATGTTCCTTCTGAAACCTATAGGGGAAAGATCCTTCCTTGCCTTTCCAGATCCTTACCAGCAATTTTTGCTTGTAGTATAACAATATACTACTTGATTTAAATGAAGCATTCATTCCAAAGACATTCAGTTATTATGTTCCCAGGTATTATGATAGGTTAGTGTAATGATTCCAAAATATGGTCTTTCATCACCTAAGATATTTTCATTTATTCTAGTTGGTGTTATAAAATCCCCAGGAAGAAACAAATATTTAAATACTTTTTAAATCCCTGTAATACCTTTAGAAAAGGGAATACTATTAGACAGTGAAAGATAGATTGACAATCTCCAAGCATTTAAGAAACGCTGATTTAGAACTAAAAATGAACATTTTAACTGGAAGATCAAATCTTTGGGATAAAGTTCTCAATTGCCTTCAAAATCTGAAAGGATTAACTATTAAAATTCACTATATCAAAGACTGTCATAGGAGCCAACACTGTCAGCCTTTCTAATGGATGGCTCCTTAGAGTTCTGGCACACTATCTTTGGTGTAGACTGGCATCATAGTGGATTAGCTCTGCAGTTTCTTTCCAGCTCTTTTTCTCTTCCACATACATAATCTGTCTGTGTCAACTTTATTTCTATCAAGCTGGAGAAAATGAGCTGACGTAGAGGAAGCGGGAAAATTGACAGGGAATATATTCCTGACCAGCATTCGTGATATATTCTCTAAGAGATAGGAAAACATGTCAAAAGATGACCAGAATTTGTAATCTCTCTAGGCACAAATCCCATCTTGACTTGGAGGAAGTTAAAATAAATTTAACCTTCAGAAAGTTAAACTTGGATCTAGGGGTTGAATGTCTGCCAGTCTAGTTTGATTGTCTTTTCAACAAAGATCTAGGATTTTCCGTATATACTGCGTACTTTTTTGCAAATTATTGCAGATGGATAAAATATAAAATATATTAAACATCTGAGATGTTCTAATATAGCTTTCTCATTCTATGGACATTTGGAGCCGTATAAATCATTGTTCTGAGAGGCCATCCTGTAGCACCTCAGAGCCGTGACAACAAAAATGTCTCCAAACATTACCGAATATCCCCTGGAAAGAGAAAGTGTGCAGTATAGAATCACTCATATGACAGAAAGACAAACTTGTTGTTGTTGTTTGCTTTATCTTTCTGTTGTATTCAAACCAAGTTAGTAACTGCCATTTTACACGCATAGCCTCCTCTCTCTCTCCATGCTTTGTACCGATCAACTTTTATATGACCTTCTTTTCAAAATTATGCTAAAATTAAGAATCTAGTAAGAATTAGTCTTTCAGGCTTCTGCATAACTATAATGCCCTATTAGCTGGATCCTTCATACTTGGTGCAATGATAACTGATATTTATAGTAAACTCAAAGCCTCATGAATTTCTCCAGTGCCTTTTGAATAGCCAAAGAAAGTTAAATTTCATTAAGTGTGGTTTTTAAGTGTATTTTAATCTATTCAAATTCTTTAAAAATTGGTACTGTATACATATGATAACTTTTTCCATTCTTTGACCACACATGAACACAGAGGCAATACTATTAAATCTCTGGCATGACTGAATCATTTAAAGACATTAAGATGTCAGCTCAAGTTAGGCTGGAATTGGTGCTTATTCCCCTTTTTAAAAAAGGTATTTACTAATTTATTGAAGTATTTATTTGATAGCCTGGTATATTTGATTGAAAAAATAGAATATTAACTCATTTACAAGTGATGGTACTTCTTAAAATTTTTTAATCAACTTTTAAATTCCAGGGTACATATGCAGGCTGTGCAGGTTTCTTACGTAGGTAAACATGTGCCATGGTGGTTTGCTGCACAGATTAACCCATCGCCCAAGTATTAAACACAGCACCCATTAGCTGTTCTTGATTTTCTCCCTCCCCCACCCTCCTGATAGGACCCAGTGTGTGTTGTGCCCTGCAATGTGTCCATGTGTTCTCACTGCTTAGCTCCCACTTATAAGTGAGAACATGCAGTGTTTGGTTTTCAGTTTGCTGAGGATAACAGCTTTCAGCTTCATTCTTGTCCCTGCAAAGAACATGATCTCATTCCTTTTTTATGGCTGCATACTACTCTATATACCATAGGGTATGTACCACAATTTCCTTATCTAGTATATTGTTGATGGGCATTTGGGTTGATTCCCTGTCTTTGCTATTGTGAATAGTTCTGCAATGAACATACACATGTATGTATCTTTATAATAGAATAATTTGTATTCCTTGGGCTATATACCCAGTAATGGGATTTCCGGATCAAATGGTCTTTCTGTCTCTAGATCTTTGAGGAATCTCCACACTGTCTTCCACAATGGATAAACTAATTTACATTCCCTTAGTGTGGAAGCATTCATTTTTCTCAGCAACCTCACCAGCATGTGTTGTTTCCTGACTTTTTAGTAATTGCCATTCTGACTGGCGTGAGATGGATTCTCACTGTGGTTTTGAATTGCATTTCTCTAATGATCAATAATGGTGAGCTGTTTTTTCACGTTTGTTGGCTGCATGAATGTCATCTTTTGTGAAGTGTCTGTTCATGTCCTTTGTCCACTTTTTAATGGGGTTGTTTGTATTTATTTTGCAAATTTGTTAATTCCTTGTAGACTCTGGATATTAGACCTTTGCCAAATGGATAGATTGCACAAATTTTCTCCCATTCTGTAGGTCATCTGTTCACTCTGATGATAGTTTTTTTTTTTTGCTGTACAGAAGCTCTTTAGTTTAATTAGATTTTATTTGCCCATATCCTGAATGGTATTGCCTAGATTTTCTTCTAAGGTTTATATACTTTTGGGTTTTACACTTAAGTCTTTAATCCATCTTGATTTAGTTTCGTATATGGTATAAAGGAGTCCAGTTTTAATTTTCTGCATATGGCTAGCCATTTCTCCCAGAACAATTTATTAAATAGAGAATCCTTTCACCATTGCTTGTTTTGTCTGGTTTGTCAAAGATCAGATGATTGTAGATGAGTGGTCTTATATCTGAGTTCTCTATTCTGTTGCATTGGTCTATATGTCTGTTCTTGTACCAGTACCATGCTATTTTTATTACTGTAACCTTGTAGTATAGTTTGAAATCAGGTAGCATGATGCCTCCAGCTTTGTTCTTTGTGCTTAGCATTGTTTTGGCTACATGGGCTCTTTTTGGTTCCATATGAATTTTAAAATAGCTTTTTCTAATTCAGTGAAGAATGTTAATGGTAATTTAATAGAAGTAGTGTTGAATCTACAAATTACTTTGTACAGTATGACCATTTGTGTGATATTGATTTCCATGAGCATGAAATGTTTTTCCATCTTGTTTGTGTCCTCTCTGATTTCCTTGAGCAGTGGTTTGTAGTTCTCCTTGAAAAGGTCCTTCACTTCCCTTGTTCACTGTATTCCTACATATTTTATTCTCTTTGTAGCAATCGTGAATGGGAGTTCATTCATGATTTGACTCTCTTCTTGCTTATTGGTAAGAATGCTAGTGATTTTTGCACATTGATTTTTGTATCCTGAGATTTTGATGAAGTTGCTTATCAGCTTAAGAAGCTTTGGGGCTGAAATGGGGTTTTCTATATATAGGATCATGTCATTTGTAAAAAAAGATAATTTTATTTTCTCTCTCCCTATTTGAATATTCTTTATTTCTTTCTCTTGCCTGATTGTCCTGTCCAGAACTTGTGATAGTATGATAGTATGTTGAATAGGAGTGGTAAGAGAAGGCATCTTTGTCTTGTGCTGGTTTTCAAGGGGAGGGCTTCTAGCTTTCACCCATTCAGTATGATACTGGCTGTGGATTGGTCACATATGGCTTTTTGATGTGCTGCTGGATTTGCTTTGCCAGTATTTTGTTGAGGATTTTTGCATTTGTGTTCATCAGGGATATTTGCCTGAAGTTTTCTTTTTTTTGTTGTGTCTCTACAGGGTTATGTTATCAGAATGATGCTGGACTCATATGATCAGTTAGGGAGGAGTCCCTCCCTTTTAGTTATTTGGAATCGTTTCAGTAAAAATGGTTCTAGTTAACTTTTGTAACTTTGGTAGAATTCAGCTGAAAATCCTTACAGGCCTGGGCATTTTTGGTTGGTAGGCAATTTATTACTGCCTCAATTTCAGAACTCGTTTTTGGTTATTTCATGATAGACTTTCTTGGGAGCCTTGGGAGGGTGTAGGGATTCAGGAATTCATGCTTTTCTTCTAGATATTCTATTTCATGTGCATAGAGATGTTTATAGTATTCTCTGATGGTTGTATGTATTTCTGTGGGGTCATTTGTAATATATCTCCCTTATCATTTCTGATTGTGTTTATTTAAATCTTCTTTTATTCTTTATTAGTCTAGCTAGTGGTTTATCTATTTTATTTTTTCAAAAAGCAGCTCCTGGATTTGATGATTTTTTTGAACAGTTTTTTGTGTGTCTGTCTCCTTCAGTTCCACTCTTGGTTATTTCTTGTCTTCTGCTCCATTTTGGATTTGTTTGCTCTTGGTTCTCTAGTTCTTTAAGTTGTGATGTTAGGTCATTCATTTGAGATCTTTCTAGTTTTTTTTTATGTGACATTTAGTGCTAAAAATTTCCCTCTTAACACTGCTTTATTTACATCCCTAAGATCCTTGCACTGTCTTTTTGTTCTCATTAGTTTCAAAGAAATTCTTGATTTCTGTCTTAATTTCATTATTTACTAAGAAGTTATTCAGGAGCAGGCTGTTCAACTTCCATGTAGTTGTGTGGTTTTACTGAGTTTTTTTATTCTTGAGTTTTAATTTGATCATGCTATGATCTAAGAAATAATTTGTTAGAATTTCAGGTTTTTGCATTTGCTGTGGAGCACTTTATTTCCTGCTATGTGCTCAATTTTAGAGTAAGTGCCAAGTGGTGATGAGAAGAATGTATATTCTGTTATTTTGGGGTGGAGAGTTCTGTAGATATCTATCAGGTCCACTTGATCCAGAGCTGAGTTCAAGTACTGTATTTTTTGTTAAGTTTCTAGTCTATCTATTATGGTCAGTGAGGTGTTAAAATATCTCACTATTATTGTCTAGGAGTCTAAGTCTCTTTGTAGGTCTCTAAGAACTTGCTTTATGAATCTGGGTGCTCCTGTATTGGGTGTATATGTGCAGATAAATTTGGATACTTAGCTCTTCTTGATCTATTATACCCTATATTATTTTGTAATATCCTTCTTGGTCTTTTTTTTTTATCTTTGTCAGTTTAAAGTCCATTTTGTCAAAAACTAGTATTGCAACCCTTATTTCTTGTTCTGCTTTCCATTTGCCTGGTAAATTTTCTCCCATCCCTTTATTTTGAGCCTATGTGTGTTTTTGCATGTGAGATGTTTCTCTTGAAGACAACATACCAATGGGTTTTGACTCTTTATCCAGATTGCCATTCTGTGTCTATTAATTGGGGCATTTTTTTTTCTCTTTCTTTCTTTGTTTTTTTTTGTACGGCATCTTGTTGTGTTGCCAGGCTGGACACTACAACCTCTGCCTCCTAGGTTCAAGTGATTCTCCTGCCTCAGCCTCCTGAGTAGACAGGATTACAGACATGGACCACCACACCCAGCTAATTTTTGTATTTTTAGTAGCAACAGGATTTCTCCATCTTGGCCAGGATGGACTCAATCTCCTGACCTCCTGATCTGCCCGCCTTGGCCTCCCAAGGGGCATTTATTTCATTTACACTTAAGGTTAGTATTGTTATGTATGAATTCGATCTGTCATCATGATGTTAGCTAGTCATTTTGCCAACTTATTTATGTAGTTGCTTCATAGTGTGGCTGGTCTGTGCACTTCAGTGTGTTTTCTTAGTGGCTGCTAATGGTCTTCCCTTTCCATATTTAGTGCTTCATTTAGGAGCTCTTTCAAGGCAGGCCTGGTAGTGACAAATTCCCTCAGTATTTGCTTTTCTGAAAAGGATCTTATTTCTCCTTTGCTTATGAAGCTTACTTTGGCAGTATATGAAATTCTGGGTTGAAAATTCTTTGCTTTAAGAATGTTGAATATTGGCCCCCCAATCTCTTCTGAATTGTAGGGTTTCCACCCAGAGGTCTACAGTTTGTCTATTGGCTTCCTTTTGTAGGTGACCTGGCCTTTCTCTCTGGCTGCCCTTAACAGTTTTTCTTTTGACATTGGAGAATCTGATGATTGTGTCTTTGGGCTGATTTCTTTTCCTGGAGTAACTTACTGGGTTCTCTAGATTTCCTGAATTTGAATGTTGGCCTGTGTTGCTAGGTTGGGGAAGTTATCCAGGATGATATACTGAAGTGTGTTTTCCAACTTGATTGCATTCTCCCTGTCTGTTTCAGGTACTCCAATCAATCATAGGTTCAGTCTTTTTACATAATCCCTAATTTCTTGGAAATCTTATTCATTTTCATTCTTTCTTCCCTAATCTTGCCTGCCTGTCTTGTTTCAGAAAGACAGTCTTCAAGCTATGAGATTCATTCCTTGCGTGGTCTGTTTGGCTATTGATACTTGTGTTTGCATTGTGAAGTTTTTGTGTTGTCTTTTTCGGCTCCGTCATTTATGTTCCTCTCTAAACTGGATATTCTGGTTATCAGCTGTTGTAATGTTTTATCATAATTCTCTGCTTCTTTGCATTGGGTTAGAATATACTCCTTTAGCTCAGTGAAGTTTGCTATTACCCATCTTCTGAAGCCTACTTCTGTCAATCATTCATCTTAGCCTCAGCCCAATTTTGTGTCTGTGCTGGAGAGGTATTGCAATTATTTGAAAGACAAAAGGCATTCAGGCTATTTGAGTTTGTGACATTTTTGCATTGATTCTTTCTCATCTTTGTGTGCTTATCTACCTGTGATCTTTGGAGGCTGACGACCTTTGAATGGGGTTTTTATGGGGTATTTTTTGTAGTTGTTGTTTTCTGTTTTGTTTTTTCTTTTTTTAACAATCAGACAACTCTTGCATAGGGCTGCTGCGGTTTGCCAGGGGAGCCACGCCAGACCCTAGTTTCTTAGGACTCTCCTACACTAGGAGGTATCCCCAGTGAAGGCTGCAAAACAGCAAATAGGACAGCCTTTTTGCAGCCTTCACTGGGGATACCTCCTGGTGTGGGAGGGTCTGATGCTGGCAGGAACACTCTGTAGGAGGGGTCAGGACATCCCTGTTGGGGAGGTCTCACCCAGTTAGGAGGAATGGGATCAGGATCCCACTTAAGCTCTCAGGTTGCCCCTTGGCAGAGCAGTGGGCTGCACTGGGGGGATGCCCCCACGTCCAGAGTGCCTGGACTTTCCAGAGCCAGCAGATGGGAAAGGCTATAGGTTGAACCACAGATAGAGCAGTCACTTCTCCCCGAGATGGCTTTATCCCAGAAAGAGATCAGAGTTCTGTTCATAAAACTCTGGCTGAAATTGTTAAAATTCCCACATAGAGGTCCTGCTAGGTAAGGAGGGATGGCTCATTGGGGTCCCACTTAAAAAGAAGCAGTCTAGCTATGATCTGCCATAGCATCTGTGCTGCACTGTGGGGATATCCTCTCAGTCCAGACTGTCTAGCCTTCCCAGATCCAGCAGGCCAAAACAACCCGCTCAAGCCATGGAAATGGTGGCTACCCCTTACCCCATGAACTCAGTCATCTCAGGAAGTCTCCAGCTTGTTGTTCTTGGCCATCAGCTGAGGTTCTAAGCCAGTGGGTCTTTTTTTTTTTTTTTTTTTTTTTTTTTTTTTAGACGGAGTTTCGCTCTTGTTACCCAGGCTGGAGTGCAATGGCACGATCTCGGCTCACCGCAACCTCCGCCTCCTGGTTTCAGGCAATTCTCCTGCCTCAGCCTCCCGAGTAGCTGGGATTACAGGCACACACCACCATGCCCAGCTAATTTTTTGTATCTTTAGTAGAGACGGGGTTTCACCATGTTGACCAGGATGGTCTCGATCTCTTGACCTCGTGATCCACCCGCCTTGGCCTCCCAAAGTGCTGGGATTACAGGCTTGAGCCACCGCACCCGGCCGCCAGTGGGTCTTAACTTGTGAGGTGCCACGGTAGTGAGGCCCCCCAGATGATGCTGTTTGGCTCCCTGGTTTCTGCCTCCTCCCCAGAAAACTAAACAGAGGAACTCCTGTCTCAGCAGAATTTCTGGGGCTAAAGTATACAAAAACCCCTGGGTCTCCCATGCTTGTCCAAAAGGCCATGGGGAGATCTCATGGCTCTGTGCTTCTAACCCAAAGCCCTGGTGGTATGAGCTCATGAAGAGGTGTCTTGCCCAAAGTGTTGCAAAGATCAGTGGGAAGAGAGTGGTTTCCCCAGCAAATCAACTAAATATTCACTGCCTCCCTTGGCTGGGTTGGGGGTTGTTCTGGTTCTATTACATTCATGGTGAGCCGTTGCCCCACCATGCTTTTCCTCACTCTCCATGGGTCACATCAACCACATAGTCAGTTCCAATGTGAAAACCTGGATACCTCAGCTGAAGATATAGAACTCACTCACTGTTTTCTTTCTTCTCTGTCATACTTTCCATTTTATATTTCACATATCACACTACAAAAGACCGTTTCAAAGCCCAGGCTCTGTCTTATCTTCTACAGGAATTTGTTACAATTTAGGAGACACAGTGTCTTTACTTCTAAAAGTTTATGAGGAAGAGTTGTAGTGAGCAAAACAAAGCTATGCTGTATCACTGTAAGCGGGACTCCGAGCTTTATGTACTACACTAGAGTTTGTAAGCTCTCTCAGTTGCATAATGGAGCTCTCAGAAATGTCAAAGAAACTAAAGCAATTTTTGGCTGCTACTTATCAAATAATGAGTTATCATTTCAAATTTTTGCTACATCCTCAATTATACCATTTACTCATTGAGCAAGAAATGTATTGGGGGGAGGAATGCAAACATAACTACAAAATAAGTATCAATATTGTTCAGGACAAATGAAAAGTAAATACTAAAGTAAATAGTGGACATATATTTTTTTTCTTATAAATAAATGTAAATAATTGCTATTAGGAAGATAAGCTATACATCAGATTTATGGGTCCTTTCTGATTGGAATTGTGTGGCTGTTTCATTCTTTGAGTCTGTTTCTAAAATATGTATCTAATAAGATAGAAATGGAGAAAGGAGAATTGGGAATGCTATTTTAGATAGAATGGTAAGGTGGAAACCTAGCATGTGACTTTTCTGAAGAGTCTTGAAGAAATGAGTGATCCATCCAAGGGAAATTCTGATGATCCAAAGATTTCCTTGCTTCTCAGACAGAGGTAGTAGGAAGTGCAGGTATCCTTAGGCAAGATTGAACTTGGCTTGTGCCAGGACCATCAACTGGCCAATACAGATAAGGCAGGTGAGTGAATGGATGAGGAGAAGACTAATTAAATAATTGATAAACAGTTTCAGTTGACATTTTTTTTCCTGTATATTTGAATTGCTATAAGGTGACATATTCTTGCTCAAATTTAACTTCGTTCCCTCCTTCCTTTGTGCCATTAATGTCACATATTGCTTCTTTCAATGTATAAATCTTACTGCAGTTTTTTGGTCTTAGAATTTTATAAATATTCTTTTACGCAATTAAAAATCAGTTGTGAGAAAAATGGGAGGAAAAATAACATATTTAAAATTTGTCTTTATAATTGAATGTATTGGTACTCTTTGCTTCACCATGTCGATTTGAATTGCTATCTGGTATGACTTCCATTCAGTCTAAAGCACTTCCTTTAGAAGTTTGTGTAAGGCAAGGTTTGCAGCAACAAATTATCTCAGTCTTTATTCATCTGGATGTGTCTTTGTTTTGCCTTTATTTTTCAAGATAGGTTGCCGGATTCTTGATTGACAGTTGTCTTGCTTGTTTGTTTTCTTTCAGCATTTCAAATATGTCATCTTAGCCACTGCCTTCTGGCCTCTACCATTTCTGATGGGAAGTCAGCTGCTAATGTTGCTGGGGTTACCTTGTGCATGGTGAGTCATCTTTTCTCTTAACACCTTCAATATTATCTTTGTCTTTCAACTCTTTAACTTTAATGTGTCTAGTTGTGGATCTCTTTGAGTTCATTCTACTGGAGTTTGTTGAGTTTCTTGGATGTGCAAAGTTCTTCATCTAATTCAGAAGAGTTTGGGCCATTGTTTCCTTGAGAGTTAGCCCCTTAAGTGTGCCCCTTTATTTTTCTCCTCTCATTTTGGTGCTACTATTAATATATGGTTTGGTTTGCCTAATTGCGTCTGACAGATTTCTAAGACTTCATTCATTTTTATTTGTTTCTGTTTCTTTGTTAAAAATAATCTCAAATTGGAATATTTCTATTGATCTATTTGATTCTTTTTTGTGATCAAACTACCGATGACACCCTTATAGTTTTTATTTTAGTTATTTGATTTTTAATTCAAGAATTTCTATTTTCTTAATTGTTATAATTTCTACCTCTTTACTGGTATTCTTTATTTGATAGATCATTAATTTCTTTTACTTTAAACAAATTACAGAAGCAGATTTGAAGTGTTTATCTGCTAAGTCCAACATCTAGACCCTTTCAAATGCAATCCTATTATCTGCATTTTTTTGACTGTAAGAATCAAACACACTTAATTTCATGCAATATTTCACAGTTTTTGAGACACTATAGAAAATATTGTAGCAACTTCAGATTACAATCCCCCTCTCCCAGAGCTTGCTATTGTTACTTTGTTTGTGTAGTGATTTTTCTCATAAATGTTGTTAAGCTTGTTTTCCTTGGAGTGTGTAACCCTACCATTGCCCAGGTTTTTACTAAACACAAATGCATGTGTGTGCGTTCACACACACACACACACACACACACACACACACACACACACACACAGTCTCTCTCTCTCTCTCTCTCTCTCTCTCTCTCTTAAAGATCCTAAGTCAGTATAGCTTAATGGTCAGTTAGTCATTGGTCAGAAGTTGTGCTTAAGACCTCTAAGCCAATGAGGTTTTCATCCATTGCCAATAGATCTATGTGTGTCTTGAGTGACTTTTTAAAATTCAAGGTGTTTACAAGTCTGTCCTGCATTCATCCAAGAACCAGTGGTTCACAAGTTTCATTTACTCTTTCATGGAGATAACTTTGTGCATATACACAGCCTTCCGGGGCACCAGTGAAGAGTCTAATCTTAACAGGGCCTTTGGGTTACTGCTGTCTGTGACTCTCCCTGCAAAATATCTGCTGTTTTGTTTGTTTTTACTGCTATCATGGAGATGTTAGCCTTCACTGGTTGATGACCTCTAATTTCTATTGTTTATGACAATACTTCTGGGAATAATTTTTTCCATGCTTTGCTACAAATAAGATCAACTCCTTCAGAGAAGGCACTTAGCTGACTATGCCTCACAGCTTGTCCTGGCAATGCCTGTAGTGGAAGTTTTGCACCCTAAAGCTGAGGGAAATGATGAGAACTGTAGGTCCTTTTGGGCTGCCCCACTTGTCCAGAATAGAAATTCTGTAACATGGATCTGGGGGCACAGGGGATAGCTCCTAATATAAATGTCATATATTCTCATTTTTCTTACTGATATTCAGTATATTCTTTTGCATGACTGCTTCCAATTTTATATGCCCATTGTTCAAGATCTAGAGACCCCAAAATTTGTTTTTAATCAATATTTTCCAGTTTTATCACTATTTTTCTGAAGACAAGAATTTTCAGGCTCCTCAAACAGCCATGCAGCATTACTGGAATATCTTTTATTGATTTTAATAAATGTATACTTAAGACATATAAAATGGCAGAATGGATTTGATGACATATTAGGTGCATTGAATGCTCTGAAGCATAATCCATATGTAACAGGATATTCACTCCTTAATTCTATGGATTTTTAACTTCTTTTGCTTATGTCAATATTCTTTTCCATTCAGTTGTAATGGATTAAATTATTATTGGGTCAATGATTTTCTCAGACTGACAAAAATTTATTTTAAAATTTAAATACATATGAATGTGTTAAAATGTTTATTCTACCCTCCTGTTCATTTCCTCTAATTTTCCTCTACCAAAACCTTCTACTTTATTTGATTACATAATGCATTTTTTTCTATTCATTCTTCTAATGAAACCAGTATCAATCATGCAAATAATTAGAAATAGCTATCAATATTTTGTGTCTCAAAGGCCAAATAGCACTTTTAAGATATGCATTTAAGAGCATTTCATTAAAATGATGGTAATCAGAAAGTTTACAACAATTTCCTTTATGCCTTTTTTGGGGTTATCATCACACTCTTTCTTCATTCCTGAATGTCTTTTTTTTAATCTTGGGATTTGTCCATTCCTACGTGTGGATTATCTTATATATCTCTTCTAGTTTTCCATTACTTTCCACCACTACATATTGCTAAGTATGACAAAATGCATAAGAGTCTTTATAATGGCACTAATTATTTAAAATTGAAGTATCTACCAAATAACGATGATTTGTAAAGAATTTTAAAGGGTAATCAGAAACAATCAGAAAGGAAATTTCCAGACAAATAATTTCTGAAATTCAGTTTATGGGCAGATAAAACTAACATATTTCATTTGAATGTAGTTAATAGAACATAGGCTATTCAATATTGAACTCTTCTTGTAGTATTCTGAGTAATGGTAATATGGTTAACCTTAAACATAAGCAGAAACAAAACCAAATCTGCAGCTTATTATTTGGCAGGCAGCCAAAGAAATACTGGCATAAATAAGTAATCCCTGAAAAGTATACAAGACATAGAAATTAATTATCCTAAACTAGTTAATTGTTTGTTTTCACTCAGGGCATGAACCCATTTTTGGTAACTTATTAATTAATTTCAGGAGAAAAATCTATATTACAGGTCTCAAGAAATCTTGAATGTACTGTTTTGGGAAAAAAGGAAATGTTTCTTCCTATTGTTAAAAAACATTCCAGAAGGGTTAGTGCTTACCTGACTTGCTACCTGAAATTGAAATGTACAATACTGACTATATACAGATTTAAATATATATCTTTAGTATATTCTTTTAACTTCAGGTATAAGAGATACCCAAATTCACACTATTAAAGACATATGTATCATTAGTAATATAGTTAATTTAAACCTACCATGTAATTATCTAGCAATGATATCCTCTGGGGTTCATGAGAACCTCTCCATTAGGGCCATGAAAAACTCTTACCTTAATGTGGCTAAAAGCATAGCACTTAAAAAATATCGAATTTCGATTTCTCTTTTCATTGGTCAGGTTCCCATTTTTCTTTTTATCCTGCACTAGCTTATGTTAGAATGAGTATTTCCTTATGACAAGACCCTTATTACTGATTATAGACAATTGAGACACTTGGTCTCTTCAGCATCTCAAGTGTCAAACTTAAATTTGGTTTTTATTCAAGTGCATTTAAGGATGGTGCTACTCTTCAGTGGTCTCCACAAAGTGCTTATTACTACTTTCAATTCTTTACTGACTGTCCACGCTGGGCTGGCTGTAGTTCTTCCCTCATTTGCTCTTCATGCCATATTCTCTATGATGTGAAGATTTGGTGTTTTTTAGGATCTGTTCTGGACTATAAAACTAAAAATGTCTTCATTTTCCTTTTTTATATCTATAAAATATTTGCACAGTCAATACGTTTCTTTTTCTTTTTTTTTGTGATGGAGTTTCGCTCTTGTTACCCAGGCTGGAGTTCAATGGCATGATCTCGGCTTACCACAACCTCTGCCTCCTGGGTTCAGTCAATTCTCCTGCCTTAGCCTCCTGAGTAGCTGGGATTACAGGCACGCGTCACCATGTCCAGCTAATTTTTTGTATTTTTAGTAGAGACGGGGTTTCACCATGTTGACCAGGATGGTCTCGATCTCTTGACCTTGTGATCCACCTGCCTCGGCCTCCCAAAGACGTTTTGTTTTTCTTAAGTTGCATGTTAATCATCCACTGGAAGACTCATAGACTACTGTGACTTTCAACACTTTGCCTGCAGAGTAAAGGACTTTAATGCCTCATGTTCCATGCCTTAATGTAGGTGCAGCAGTTTCTCAAACTCTAATGTATATCTTATTGAAATTTTGCTATGAAAGAAGAGTTCAAAATTAACTAGAGAATCTCTGTTTGGGTCAAGAGCTAGGATATTTCTGATGCTGACACAGAATATGTCGTTTATTGAAGTACTTTGTGCTTGTTCTTCTTGAAGTATGTTAGTAACAGGACAGAAAACTAGCTTGATCTAAATAGTTTTCTAATACCTTCATTAATTTTGCTTATTAAAACCTGTAAAATAATGTCTTCATTGCTTTTCAGATAATTTAAACTAAAATAGTATTTCGCAAATATTTATGTAGATGAATGCATTTTAAGCTAAACTAATACATTCTACTGAACATTTCTTTGGCAAAGAGAAAAAGTATAAAAGCACATAGTAGATCAATTTGAAGGAGAATTCAGGCATATATGGGTGGCCCCAGCTCACAGGAGCTTAAGTAAGATGGATGAAACTTCACTGACCACTAAAATGTGAATCTAAATGGCAGGGTTTGATATAAAGATAGAGAATGACCATAAGACGGATTATTCCACAGGTGGAGCACGGGGATATTCAGGGTCTCTTGTACTGATAATAAATGATCTATTTCTGTAATTGAGATCATACCTTCTTTGTCATCCAAAGTTAAAGTTCAAAATGTTGACCAGTTCCTCTTATTCTTACATTTAGTAGGACACTGACTGCTGTGTGTCACTCTAATTTTTTCATTTATGTTGCTATCAAATTGAGCAAAATATGTTTTCTACAGTAGCCTCTTAAGACACTCTTGTGACTCAAGCCTCATTTCCCTCTAACTCATAGTTTCTGCATGTCATGGAAATATTGATATGTCTTAAATACTCTTGCTTTCTAAAAAAAAGAACATAATATTTTTATGAATTGAAATCAACATGAATTGCTTTCTGTTTATTAACAAAAGTCTAAAACTCTTTGACTGACTGAAAAGGGTAAAAATGATCTGATCTTCCATACATGCAACCCATTTAGCCATGTCTGCCTTTCAAATATTTCTGCCCTCATCAGATTATTCTCCTTTCTCTTCCACAAAACACTCTCTTACTTCCATGGTTTTATGTTACTCCTTTTCTTTGCATGGTACACACACATATTATTTCTACCAATTCAAAACTTAAATATTTAAGTTTAAATTCAAAATTTTAAGTTTTCTTTGTCAGTTTATTAATAAACCTCTATTTTGAAAGTCTGGATGATTTTATGTATATCATGCAATTTAGTTCTTAACTATATATACTATTTTGCATTGATTGTTTATTATCATGTTGGATTAGTCCTCATAACAGTTTAGAGGCCCAGCTAAAAGGAATATTAAATTATCAGCAGCTAGTTACTTGACTTGAAATTTACATTGTCATTGTGGATTTGATTTGTTGAATAGTCATTAAATTTTCTATTCAGGCAGTGAATTTTAATAGTTTCAATGACTTCAGTATCATAATAGATCTATCTAACTGATTTAATATTTTATTTTGAAGCCCCTAAGTTGCGTATAGGTTTTTATTTCTTACAAGGATAGTGAATTTAGTTATTGATTCTAAAAAATATAAAAGAGAGCTGTTACCTTTATTCTATTGTTTCGAAGAACATTTTATGGACAACTAGGAAAGCTTGAATGAAGAATTATTAAATAGTAATACTCTCATTCACACAACAGCATCTGAGGAGAGTCTGAAAAGAAAAGGGAGTGTTAATAGGCAGGGTCACATTGTGTCAATGTGCTAATGCTATCATCTTCTCCCCACCATATGAACATGCTTGACTGACATTTATCTGCTCTCCTCCAATGATGCATGCCTTGTTCATTGTGTTGGGCAGAGTTAGCTGCCAGACATTGCAACTGGGCATCAAGCTGAGGTTCTTTGTCTCTCATTTGCATTTCCTTTTTCAAAATATTGTATTACTATAGAAAAACTATCAATAATAAATTTGGAGCTATGCTAAATGTAAATTTTACACCATATATATTCCAGAGATTCTATTCTAATGCCCCCACTCCAAAAAATAGAGAAGAGTAAAGGTGGATCGTAATTCTTAATTCACCTTTTTAATTATATCTTTAAAAAGGAAAAAAATAAGATTTCACTGTGTGAGCTTAATTAAAGTAAATGGAGAGTTTAAAAGATGAAAGAAGCATGTTGTTTTTTTAATTGTGTTGTTGACTTAAAACATAACGATCTTTGCAACTCAGCCCATACAACACCATCATCATTGGTTGCATCTATTTTAATACAGCTTCATTAAGGGAAAAAAAAAACCTCCTTCACAGTTTATTTCAGAACTAAACCCATAATCTGTGGGTGAAAATCACCTATGTGCTACTCTTTAGGATTTTATTGGTCTCTAGTTGGAGGCATGTGAGAGGTAAATCAATAAACCAAACTTTTTCATTTAACTTGAGGTCATTCTTAGGTTACCTCAGTCTTGCTTCAAAAGGTAATTTTGTAATCAGACAACTTGATTTACAGTTTTTTTCTAATAGTGAATTTTATATGCTTAATGTTTGAAATGTTGTAAAAATAGTAACCAAAATGCATAGTACGTGGAAGAATGACTTGAGAATAAGAAGTTGTGCATAGGAAAGATAGAATGCGGTAGAAAAATAACTCAATATTATTAAGAACAGAAAGAAAAAATAGAGGCAAGAACACAGGTAGAGTTTAATCAAGTGGAAGAAATATTCTAAATAAAACAATCCCTCCAACTACTTTGGTTTCAGCATTCATAAAGCTTCTCTATCCTGTTTTTACTAGACACACTTTAATGAACAAAATTCCATCCAAATGATATGCTCGGAAATCACTGTCAGTGTGAAACCCATTCTTTCAGAAAGCTTTACCTGGGGGGAAGGATCATGGTGAAGCTTGAATGCAGTTTGAATAGAAAACAAAAAGTACCCTTATATGGGGTAAGGGCTTGGGCGAGGAATTGAAAGGTCTAGGTCTACATGCTCGACCGTGTGTTGGGCAGGAATCTGTCTACCGTTTCTCCCTATGAAGTAGAGAAAAGCTAAATATTTTACAAATCCACATTGGAAAAGCAAAAGCAAATCATAAGAGGGATCTCTCGAAGTGTCAATGTCACTAACAAAGCCCTAGAAAAAGGTACCAACTGTGAGAAAATCAGATATTTATTCACCAACTATCATTGTCTTCTTATATTAGGCACTGTGATGACAATCTATTAGTGAGACCAAGTAAACCAATTATTCTAATGCGTGGTATTCCTTTCTTGATATGTATAGACGGAGAGATAGGGATACACACACAGACATACACATGCATGCACACTCTTTATTACAGGGTATTGAGAGAAGCAGAGAAGACTATTTCTGTCAAAAAGAATATAAAAGGAAGAGATACTTGCATGAGCTGATTTCTGACAAATAATTGGGCAGAACATCAGTTCATCACTCTTACTTGAGCAATACCAACTCTAAATTAGACTTCCTGTCTTAAAGTTTACCTTCAGGTCAGGCAAGCTGGCTCACACCTGTAATCTCAGCACTTTGGGATTTGCCAAGGCTGGCGGATCATTTAAGATTAGGAGTACAAGACCAGCCTGACCATGGTGAAACCACATCTCTACTAAAAATACAAAAATGAGCCAGATGTGGTGGTGCATGCCGGTAGCTCCAGCAACTCCAGAGGGTGAGGTGGGAGAATCACTTGAACCAAGGGGGTGGAGGTTGCAGTGAGCAGAAATCGTGCCACTGGAACTCCAGCCTAGGTGACAAATCCAGACTCTGTCTCAAAAACAAAAACAAAAACAAGATGTTATCAGTTTTGCTCGAATTGCCAGTTTTATACTAATGGACACTTTATTGTATTTGTAGATAAATTATATTTTATGTGAAGGAAATTGTGGTGAAATAAAAAGGTAGTGGACATCTAGTCCTGGTTTTAGAGGTTATTTTAATGTTCATAAAAATTCATTAAGACATTATGAGACCAGTAAGATATATAACATTATTTTTCTATTCTCCACGATTTATTTGAAATTTATTTGAAGGACCAAATTTTACTGATGTAAAATTATTCTGAGATATGAGTTGCTTACCAAAAAATCAGTTCTTTTTAAAAAAGGAATTTAAGTTACCCATATTAACATTAAATGTTCCACTAAACGAATGTTATAATCAGAGTCATTTTATAATTATTTATAGGAAAAGAGAAAATTTGATTAGTAACAGTTTTTTATAATACTGAAAATGCAGTCAATTTTTAGAATACAAAGGCTAACTCACTTGGAGGACGAAATGCTTTACCATAGGTGCTAAAACTGTTGATTTTTCCCTCCCAACACAATGCTGATGTAAAATAAACTAAATTCTTCATCTAAAGCAGAACATATGCACAAATAAATTATTGCTTCAAAAGTTACAAAAGCCTTCAATCTATTTCCCAGGATGTGATTCCAAAGTGCAGCAAGAGGACTGTTGTTTTGGAATATGAAAGGGAGATATAACTGATGGTTCTGATTAAAGATCATTTTGAATTCTCCCTTTTTTAATGGAGATGAAGAAAGCACATTTTGTATGGAGTTTTGTTTTGACTCAGCCTGCCATGAAGCTGTTTAAATCAAGTCTTATGCCCACATTATTCTGATTGCCAAAAACATCAAAACATCAACAAAGGAAATGCTAACCTTGAATTTTCAGCTTGTATTTCAGCCCTTGTAAACAAGTTACCATGGAGATGATACCCAAGTGAGCTACAGGCTTGACTCAAAACCGCCACTGTGTGTGGACTGAAAGAACAATATAACGTGGCATCAGTGCTATTCATGACAAAACCTGCATACATCCTGTGGTATCTAAGAGTTCTTCTGCAAATGCCATGTGAAAGTTTAAAATTTGCCAAAACTGCCATGAATTTGCTTGAAAGGCAAAAAATCAGGAAGGAAAAACTAAGAATTGTAGGTTTGAATATTAGAACTTTGGTAACACTTTTGTGAAGACAATGATGTAAGCGAGTATTCTCTGAGCCCTTTTAGGAATACATAAATCTAGAAGAAATCTAGATTGTAGCTGTAAGTTACTCTTTTTGAGCAAATCCAAGTGAATTTTCAAGAAGACTAAATTATATCTGACACATGAAAAAAAAAAAAGCAAAATAAGCCCTCTTATTATGGAACACCATTCATATCTTCCACTGTTTGTATAAGCTGCAATTGAATGGACAACCCTAGTAAAAGTCAAGATTCAATTGGCTTAGGTATCACTTTGAAAAACTTGTACCACCGCAAAAATAGCATTCCTGTATCCAAAAATACTTAATGTGTATGTTTTCCTTCTCTAGATTTTATTTTTCTATTTTAGTTACCTTGTGAAAGTGTATATAAATTTTGGATTATTAGCTTATAAAATAGCTAATAATTGCATACTGTCTTGATTTGAAAAACTCAATTACCTATTTTTTGTATTTGCGATTTTCATGTTTATCTTAAAACATACAATTGATGTCTACCTCTTTTTCTTTTGTAACATCAAGATATATAACAATGTATTTATTTTTTAAAAGTAGTATCAAAAGAAAAATGGCAGGCCAGGCGCAGTTGTTCACGCCTGTAATCCCAGCACTTTGGGAGGCCGAGGCGGGTGGATCTCAAGGTCAAGAGATCGAGACCATCCTGGTGGAACCCCGTCTCTACTAAAAATACCAAAAATTAGCTGGGCATGGTGGCGTGTGCCTGTAATCCCAGCTACTCAGGAGGCTGAGGCAGGAGAATTGCCTGAACCCAGGAGATGGAGGTTGCGGTGAGCCGAGATCGTGCCATTGCACTCCAGCCTGGGTAACAAGAGCGAAACTCCATCTCAAAGAAAAATAAATAAATAAGCTCAATAGTTTAATATACAGTATTATGTTCTAAGAGATGATAGATGTAATTATATCTGTATAAAGCCATATGTAATTATAAAATGTAATTTTGAGTGATTAAAGTGAGCTATAGAATAATACAGACAGTTATAACACAACTAAAATATTAATTTACAAATAATATATAGGTGCATATGTATGTACATAAATGCATAGAAAAAGATATGGAAGAACATACACTAAACGGGTAAAATTTATATTTATTTCTCAGTGAGGCAGAGGAAAGGAAGATGCTGGCAGAGCTGGAGAGGAAGGAATGGGTTGTGAGACATATTCAGTTATCAAAAAGGGGTCCTTACCCTTATTTATACTTTTTTCAATAATTAGAATTTACTCAGATATTGCTTGAACAACAAATTTTTAAGTTAAAATGAGTCTATGCGAAGTATTTGAAAGACCTTTAATCTTTCCCATAAAATTGTTGTATCAATTTTAAATTATATATATATATATATATATATATATAAAATAATTTGTCTTTAATACATAACATATATACATAAATTTTTATATATGTGATTTTAAATGATGTGGTTATAATTTTTAAAGGAACAAATCCAGTGCCCTGTCACTCAGGCTGTGGTCCTCAGTCCTATATTATAAGTAATATTTGACAACTTAGAAATGCAATATCTCTGTTCTCAACTTTAGACAGGCTGAGTCACAATCTACATTTTATTAGAAATTCCAATTGATTTGTGGGCATATGAAGCTTGAGAAGCACCATTTTAGGGAACTCTCTCTGGCATGAGATTGACCTGTTCTAATACACAACCGAAAATGACCACCTCTGTCAACCTCTTGTCATGTAATTTAGTCCTGAAAGTGAAGTATTGTGTTGATCATCTTGATACATCAACATCAGGGACCTTCTGAAACACCACTTGTTCCTTCTGTTTGTCGTCTTTCTACTTGTAAAAGATATATATTCTCTCATCTATACTTGCTTATTCTGAGACAAGATCAGTTAAACCAATTTGAATTCAGGATTAGGAGAACTCAGAACTCTGAATCTATCTCCACCAACGAACAATCAGTGATTGGGCTCTTCAGAGTACTGTGTGAGGCGCTCAATAATTCATGTAAAATGTGGTTTGAGCAAGGCTATTGATAGTTTTGCCTGACTTAATGTTTAAATGGGCATCTGGGCAAGGTAAAGTGCTTTCAAATCAAACATCAATCAGACACCTGGTCCACTTTAGCATTCTTAAAGAAATCGTTAATAGGATAGATCAAGGCTTCTCTACCTTGGCCCTATTGACTGTTTGGGCTAGATAATTCTCTGCTGTAGAGACTGTCCTGTATGTTGCTCCCGGCCTCTGTTCGCCAGATGCCAGTAGCACTCCTCTCCAGCTGTGAAAGCCAAAAATGCTCCCTGGAAACCCCAGTCGAAAACAGCTGCCATAGGTAAATATGATTTCATCATATTGATATCACCAGGCTTTACATCTGTAACTCAGAAATGACCTTTCCATTTTAGATATAAAAAACCTGAAATAGGTATCTTAAGCAATATGTATTAAAAAATGCCTTCTAAGTTTCACTGACTAGTCAATTTCCTATGTTACATGTTGCTTCTAAAATACAGTCGTTCTATATTGATTCATTACTGTTTTCTAGTTTCCTGCATCATCTCCCTCCCATTTTAATGTTTCCATTTACTTTTTTCCCCTCATTACATTTTCTACTCTTTCTGTTCTCTTCTTAGTTCATGCCCATTTATCTTTTCTAATACAGTCTTATTTAATTTAGTAAGTTTTTACTAATATCATTGTAGGTCTCATATATTACTCTTCAAATTGGCATTTATGGAACCAGTAACGTTTGCCTCTACTCACTAACCAAACAAAGAATGAGAGCCCAGTAACACGGGAGATGACAGCAGGAGAAGCTGGCACAAACTAAACTCCCATAGAATACAATGAAATCAGCATATCTGAAAAGGATTAAAAATAATAAGTTTCGAGACAATTTCAAATACTGTTTCACACTTTTGTATTAAAGATAATGGAGTGAAAAATGGAATATCTACTCAAGGAGGTACTGAATTCTTCTGTTAGGCTTGTCACATTTTCTTTTGCAAAATAAGGTGTATAAAGTAAGCATTTTTATAGGTTATCGGAAGCATTAATGTGAAAAGTATAAGCTTTATTGCTAACCATTTGAGATGCAAGGAAGCTCTCTCTGCCACAGAAATTGGATGACCATGTGGGCTGACAGCTCCCTTGTGTTATAAAATAATGCAAACAATATTTTTTCACCCCAAACAAAATTGGTTAAAATTACATTTTTCCCAAGTCATATGGAAATGCACTAATTTGTAACTTTCTAAAGCCAACACATTTATGCTTCAGAGATACATAATTTAGTAACAAACAGCAGACTGAATTTTGATCAGGTTTTAAAAATGGGTACAATAGCCTTCTCAGACTTCAAATGAGCTTAGAAAACTCTCTTGGTATTGTCTCCCTCGTGAAATTGTAAGGGTAACATTCCCTTGAAGTTTTTCAGCAATACTCAGTGAGAAAAAGTGAAAAGGTCTTGCATATTTGTATAATACATAAAAGCTCCAATGATTAAAACAGCCTTCAGATTTAATAACAAGTATTTTACTTTAAAGGCAATCGTTCCCCAAGAACCTAGAGAAAAACCACATTATTGTGCTTTTCTTTTTGGAATTGATGGCTGCATTATATAAGGAAGGTAATGTAAAGCATGATAACAAGCGGTTCTGATAGAAAAAAACAGTAATGAGAATTTTTTTCTTCCTCACTTTTTTAAGAAGTGAGAGATCATCTGGAATCTCATCATTATAAAATTGGAAGACCACCACATAATGTGCTGGTCTTCCAACTTACAGTAAAATAGACCCATAGATTTGAAAAGAAAAGGCAACCTTGATAGAAAATATTCTATCTTCTTTCTAAATGATTTTATATGGATATAAACAGATTGACAAGGCAAGGATCAACTATGACACAATGTATTATCATTAACATGATTTAAACATCTAATTGAATATCTTCCTGTGAGTCCTAGGTACCTGTTTTTCTATTTCTCTTTCTTATCATTACTGTTTATTTTTCAATGCACTTACTATTGAAGGATGATAGGAGATTTGGGCATAATTCATAATTTTTATTTTTTGTTGCCAGTTAGTATTTTTTAAAATTATGGTGACATTCTTGGTTATTGATGGGAGAAGGTGGGATTAACCTATTGGTCAAAAAATAGTAAATAATTAGTATATGCACCTATGTATTTTCTACTTAGTAGACTTTGTAAGTCCTCCAGGTTTATTTCCTTAAGTAAGATGAAAAAAATTGCCAAACTGAGCAAATCCTCTGAAATAATTTTTATTTTCATTACTGTTGATGAGACTTCAGCAGGATTTGTGTTGTTTCATTTAATTATTAGCAGGTGAGGAGCAGTAGCACAGATCCCATGTGAATTGTCTTGCAAGCTTCCTCACTGATTCTCAATTTAAATGTGTAAACCTGTTTAATGACAGGCTTGAGATATTGGTTAACTGTGGTTTTGATTCAGTAATTGTGCAGAAAATCTTATTTGCATATTTTTTTCAAAAAGCAAGTTTGAAGTTCTGAGATGCTGGCTGGAGTCAACCAAACTGTATGTAGAAAAAAAAAAGCCCTAAATTGGGGATGGTAGGCTTTAAAATATCTATTCATTACCCATTTGTGATATCCCTAAAGTAGCATAATTACTAGGAATAAACATGCTTTGTAGTGACTGCCGAAGGAAAAATTGAGAATTTCTCATCATTTTACTTCAATCATCAGATAAAAACAAAATGAAAAAGTGTACATTTTTACGCATATAGCAAAGACATAGAATTACATAAATATTTAAAAGCATTCAGAATGTAAATTATTACATTTATTGTTGGTGATTTAGAAAGCTTTCTGACTGACATCATTTGCTGTCATAGTAAGTCTATTAATAAGGTTTTATTTCGTTAGAAGTCACATCAGTCACCTCAAATACGGCCTAAGGGAAATAAAAAAGAAGTTACAGTTTCACTCACAAAACACAAGGATAGTGTCAGCTTGGGGTTTCCCTGTATTCACATCTCCAAATGTCATCAGAAAATCTATTCCTGTCTACCATTCACTGTTTTCTTTCATGTCTTACCGTATTGGTTGTATTCTAAGAAGTTCATCAGCAGTGAAATCTAAGCTTGATTCCCGTAGACTAAAGAACACTTCTTTCCTGGAAGCTCTGGTATGGGTTCTAATTGGTTCTGAACAAGCCACATACCAACTGATGACACTGGAAGAATGGTTCACAAAGTGTGGGGCAACAGAGATGGTGGAGGGGAGTGGAATTTTGGCAATGCCTGGAGACATTTTCTGTTGCTACAGTGGGGTAGCAGGTTTCTGATGGAATCTAGAGGGTAGAGGCCAGAGATGCTGCCAAACATCCTACAACGAATAGAATCATTCTTCAACCCCACAACACAGAAGTATACAGTCCAAAATATCAATATTAATAGCATAAGGTTGAGAAATTCTGCAGTAGATGTAGATCAGTTTGACTGATCTACAAAGAGCTGTAGAGGACAGTGGTAAGGTAGACTTAGCCAAGGACACCATGTCATCAGAAGAAAGGGCGGTAAGTGTTGAACAGGCAGCAATCCATGTCAGTAACAGGGAGGTTTTTTTGTTTTGTTTTGTTTTGTTTTTTCTTCTAATCCATGAGTAGGGAAATTTTTAAAAAACAACCAAGAATCAAAATGTTAACAATGAATTTTTGTCTCCAATATAATTGACCAAGATGATTTTTCTGTTTTTATTTAAACTCATAGTTTGTCTTTGCTCTTGTTTCAGTTCCTAGTGTTAGATAAATAATTTGCATTTTGCTAAGTTGACTTTAATCAGAAATTCCACACTATTAACAAGTTAGTTCATAAACTGACATGTTTTAAGTAAACTATGGAGTATTTTAAAAATTATCTTGTTTACAGCTATTTTAGTATTAGGTCAGATATTTTGGCAGAAAATAATTTTATAATCAGAAACGGGGAAATCTACTTAGGTGGCAAATTCTGGTTGTCTTCTTCCACATTTTTATTTTTATTTTTTGGTAACTCAAACATGGTATGCTAATTTATTTTGATCTTGTTAGAAATTGAATATTATTCATAAAATAGGTTATTGGTGTTAGTAAATATTCATTTACTTAAATATTTTAGGTAGTTTATTTTGCAATTACTCCACTTTGACTTGAAACATCCCCATTCAAATATTTCAGAAATAAATATTATTTTTCTCTCTCCAGATTCATTAAGGAAAGAGAAAAAATTACTTAAGAAAAAAGCATACTGATGTTGAAGATTGTTGGCAATGTTGTGTGTGTGGGGGGCGTGGGGCAGGGGTGGGCAAGAAGCTCATCATGCAGTTCTATGTAGCAGGAAAGGATTAATCTCCCAAACCAGGAACAAGAGCAGAGGAAACTCACCCCTCCAAAAGTAAATGCTAAATTACCATGTGTTTTATGGTCAGATGTGAGCGCATATATGTGCGCTCACATCTGACCATCAATCAGACCCTCAAGCTCGCCTCCAGGAAAGTTGAAAGAGTGCATCTCACAGGAGAGGAAAATGCATTTAAAATCACTGCAGCCATAAAATAAACTGACATAACCCAAAGCAACAAACAATGGAAGAAAAAAATCCTTCTGGGGCTCTGTATCTCCTTCAGCAAATATTTTTTACTTTTTGTTTTTATTTCTTATCAGTGATCCTGGGTGTGTTTAAAATGACATAAAATGCATTCATTATGCCCCAAGATTCGAACTGCTTTAGCCTTTCTTGTACATCCCTCAAGAAAGTGCAGACTTCTGGAATAGAGAGCAGATGTAGAAGCAAAACGACAGCCCTTGTAGGATGCTTAGTGCCTTAAAAAAATATATCCAAGCAATTTTCTCTATTACATCATGCCTGAAAAGTAGCTTAATTCCTGTTATGATTAAAGTTGATTGATTGAATTGATCTGCAATGCGTCCTGTTTCCCTAGTTTACAAAGATGCTCAGGAAAAGTAAGGAAGCTGTCTGAACAGGATCCAAATGCTTTAATATATGCTGAGGTCCCACTTAACATTTATTATCTGTTATCAAAGGTAGGAGAAAAGCATGTAAATTATATGGATGTCTCTGATTCAAGGAAAGGGAAAGATAAATACTTAGGCAGACACTCAGTCATTTTCATCAACCATTTTCTAAAACATACCCCATCTTTTTTTAGACTTATCAGTAACTTTATAGGAAGCTCTTTCCAAAAACTTAAAGTCTGACTCTTAAGGTTGTTGTGCAATAAATGCCATTTGCAGAAAATATTAGAACCTTAAGAAATCTGGAAGATTTTAAAATGATTCTCTTCATCATTTTATTTTTTTCCAAACAGATGTAAAAAAAATGAAATTGAACCACTAGCAAATATACCATAAGATTTTGGGTGGGTCTAAGAATGAGGCAATAATGTTCTGTGTCTACTGAACAGGTATGCTTTTGAGGCATAGAATTTCCAAAGAATCTACCACTAAGGACACAAATTTTTTTTTTATAAGTACACAATTTTTAGTATTCAAGGGAAAATGTATTAGAATAAAGCAGACTGTTGAGTAGCAAATTCTTGGCTTATAAGAAACATCGTCACTTTAACCAATGTAGAGATCTAGTTCTGATTTTTTGACTGACTTACTTGCATTTATTATATCGTTAATTATATGGGACCTAACATAAAAATAAAATTTGAAATAAGCTTGTAGAAGACAGAAATTTTTAAAATTTTCTTTAGTACTGGAATACTCTTTAGGGTGCTGTCTTTGGAAAGTCAGATATCTGCATAATTGCTTTTTGTCGTTCTCACAGAATAGAAAATCTTTATTTTAAAATATCCAAGTCTCCAGGTTTTATTGTCTGTCACAGCATCCCTATAAACCTGATCTAGGTGTCATATAGTAGTAATATTAAGAAAATAATTATAACAATTACAAAAAAGAATATTGTATGACAGTTACTCACTGTGAGCTATTCATGTGCTAATCATTGTCTTAAGTCCATTGTAATGACTATCTTATTTAACCCCATAACAACGTGTAAGGCTAATACCATCAGCACCTCATTTATAAACTAGGAAAGTAAGGCACAAAGAAGTGTAATCCCAGCAGTTTGGGAGGCTGACTCAGGTGTATCAGTAGAGGTCAGAAGTTCAAGACCAGCCTGGCTAACATGGCGAAACCCTGTCTCTACTAAAAGTACAAAAATTAGTTGGGTGTGGTGGCCAGTGCTTGTAGTTCCAGCTACCCTGGAGGCTGAGGCAGGAGAATTATTTGAACCTGGGAGGCAGATACTGCAGTGAGCTGAGATTGTGCCACTGCATTCCAGCCTAGGCCACAGAGCAAGGCTTTGCCTCAATAAGGGAAAAAAAAAAAAGTTAATTTCCTCACTCTCCTAGAGTTTGCTTCCTCTCTCTCTGACCCCAAGCTGATTTTTAATTGGAGCATTGCTTGACTGCCAAAGCATGTGGGCTATCATGCAGCAAACAAACAAACAACAACCGAACAGAAGTAAAGATTTTATTTTTTATTTTACATTGCCTCAGGACCACCACAACAAAGAACTGAATGCTGAAAAGATGTAGCTCTTTTCTACAATTTAGACCTTTCTAACAACTTCCTTTCCATTTGGTTCTTTCTATCTGACATTCAGAAGTTTGTAATTCAAATTCAAATACCCTTTGAATATACGTGGCCATGTTTTCTGAAACCTGGCAATGATATTGCAAGTGAAAGCTATGCATTTAGTGTTGCCAGATATAATACAGTATATTCAGTTAAACTTGAATTTTAGAGAAAGTTTAATACAAGTATGTCCTATGCAATATTTTGAAGACACTTATACTATTAAATTATTTTATGCTCATCTGAAATTCAAATGTAACTGGCCATCCTACATTTTTAATTTCTACTAAATTGTGTTTCAAATGCAAGTCTGACAATAAGATTTAATACCATTACAAGTTTCTCTTTCAGAGACATAAATATTTATTATTATTAATATACTCAGTCTGACATTAAAACTGCATTTCTTTACATTAAACTTCTAGAATTCTATTACTTAAATATGATAGATAGCTTTATTCCATCTAATACTTGAGCTCTTCATTGACATGCTGGATAATTATTTCTGCCTGGCTTTATTTCTTCCTTCCCTACTAAATTTACTACTTTCTTCTATTCTTAAAAATAGAATTTTGCATTTCATCTAAGTGTAAGTTTATTTTGGGGTTAAACATTCCTAATCCGCTCTCTCACCCCGGCAAAGTAAAATGATATTTTATATTTTCGCTTCATGACAATTATCATAATATTACTCAGCCTTTTAAAGTATGACATTGTATTAGTTCATTTTCATGCTACCAATAAAGATATACCCAAGACTTGGAAGAAAAAGAGGTTTAATTGGACTTACAGTTCCGCATGGCTGGGGAGACCTCAGAATCATCGTGGGAGGCAAAAGGTACTGCTTACGTGGTGCTGGCAAGAGAAAATAAAGAAGCAAAAGCAGAAAACCCTGATGAACCCATCAGATGTCATGAGACTTAATTCACTGTCACGAGAATAGCAAGGGAGGACAGGTCCCATGATTCAGTTACTTCCCCCGGAGTCCCTCCCACATGTGAAAATTCTGGGAGATACAATTTGAGTTGATATTTGGGTCGGGACATAGCCAAAGCATATCATTCTGTCCCTGTCCCTTCCAAATGTCATATCCTCAAATTTCAAAACCAATCATGCCTTCCCAACAGTCTCCAAAGTCCTAACTGATTTCAGCATTGATCCAGAAGTTCACAGTCCAAAGTCTCATCTGAGAAAAGGAAATACCCTTCCCCCATGAGCCTGTAAAATCAAAAGCAAGCTAGTTACTTCCTCAAATACAATAGGGGTACAGTTATTGGGTAAATACAGCCATTCCTAAAGAGAGAAATCGGCCAAAACAAAGGGGCTACAGGCGCATGCATGTCCAAAAGCCAGTGGAGCAGTCAAATTTTAAAGCTTCAAAATGATCTCCTTTGACTCCAGATCTCACATCCAGGCCACACTGATGCAAGAGGTCGGTTCCCATGGTCTTGGACAGCTTTGTCCCTGTGGCTTTGCAGGGTACAGCCTCCTTCCAGGCTGCTCTCATGGGCTAGCATTGAGTGCCTGTGGCCTTTCCAGGTGCATAGTGCAAGCTGCCAGTGGATCTACTATTTTGGAGCCTGGGGGACAGTGGCCCTCTTCTCACAGCTCCACCAGGCAGTGCCCCAGTAGGTACTGTGTATGGAGGCTTCAACCCGACATTTCCCTTCTGTAATGCCATAGCAGATGTTCTCCATGAGGGCCCCATCCCTGCAGTAAAGATTTTGCTGGGTATCCAGGAGTTGCCATACTTCTTTTGAAATCTAGGCAGATGTTCCCAAACCTCAATTCTTGACTTCTGTGCACCATGGCTCAATACCATGTGAAATCTGCCAGGATTTGGGCTTGTACCCTCTGAAGCCACAGCCCAAACTCTATGTTGGCCCCTTTCACCCACAGTTGGAGCACCTGGAACACAGGGCACCAAGTCCCTAGGCTGCACACAGCATGGAGACCCTGGGCCTGGCCCACGAAACCACTTTTTTCTCCTGAGCCTCCAGGCCTGTGATGGGAGGGACTGCCTTGAAGGTCTCTGATATGGCCTGGCTGCATTTTCCCCATGATCTTGGGGATTAACATTAGGCTTCTTGCTACTTATGCAAATTTCTGCAGCTGGCTTGAATTTCTTCTAAAATAATGGTTTTTTCTTTTCTATTACATCGTCAGGCTGCAAATTTTCTGAGCTTTTATGCTTTGTCTCCTTTTTAAAAAGGAGTACTTTGAACAGCACCCAAGTCATCTTTTGAGTGCTTTGCTGCTTACAAATTCTACTAGATACCTTAAATCATCTTTCTTAAGTTTAAAGTTCCACAAATCTCTAGGGCGGGGGCAAAATGCCACCAGTCTCTTTGCTAAAACATAACAAGGGTCACCTTTGCTCTAGTTACCAAGAAGTTTCTCATCTCCATCTGAGACCACCTCAGACTGGACCTTGTTCATATCACTATTAGCATTTTTGTCAAAGCCATTCAACAAGTCTCTAGGAGGTTCCGTACTTTCCTACATTTTTCTTTCTTCTTCTGAGCCCTCCAAATTGTTCCAATCTCTTCCTGTTACACTGTTCCAAAGTTGTTTCCAATTTTGGGGGTATCTTTTCAGCAATGCCCCTCTCTATTGGTACCAATTTGCTGTATAAGTTTGTTTTCATGATACTGATAAAGACACACCCAAGTCTGGGAAGAAAAAGAAGTTTAATTGAACTTGTAGTTTTACATGGCTGGGAAGTCCTCAGAATCACAGCAGGAAGCAAAAGGCACTTCTTACATGGTGGCAGCAAGAGAAAATGAGGAAGAAGCAAAAGGAAAAACCCCTGATAAACCCATCAGATCTCATGAGGTTTAATTCACTGTCATGAGAATAGCAGGGAAAAGACCAGTTCCTATGATTTAGTTACTTCCCAATGGGTCCCTCCCACAACATGTAATTCCGAGAGGTATAATTCAACTGGACATTTTGGGTGGAGACACAGCCAAACCATTTCAGGCATAGTGTTAAATATTTCAGTAATTTCTCCCTCTATTGTGATAAGAACGTTAGACATGAAATCTTCCCTTTTAACAAATTTTTAAGTGTTCAATACAGTAGTGTTAATTGTAAGTTCAATGTTGTACAGTAAAACTCTACAACTTATTCATCTTGCATAAATAGTACTTTATGCCCATTGTACAGCAACTCCTCATCCCTGTCTCACCCCTCAACCCATAGCAATGACCTTTCTACTCTCTGTTTCTATGAGTTTGAATATTTTAGCTACCTCATGTAAGTGAAATCATGCAGTACATATCCTTCTGTGACAGGCTTATTTCCACGTTCATTCAAGCTGTTTGGTATGGAAGGATTTTCTGTTTTTTCAAGGCTGAATAGTATTTCATTGTATGTATATGCCACATTTTCTTTATCCATTCATCTGTCACTAGACATTTCAGTTGTTTCCATAACTTGGCTATTCTGAATAATGCTGCTATGAACACAGAAGAGATTAAGAAGATTTCATTGTTTTCTTTCTGGTCTATTGCTGGAAAGTTTTGCTTATTAATGAAGAGTCATTATTTTTACCCTAGAAACATGCCTTGCCAGCATTTATGTCAACATTTTACAGAAAAACTAGCCTTTTTTTTTTTTAAAGTAAGGGCTACAGGCTTGACATAAGTCCAAAATCCAGCAGGGCAGTCAAATCTTAAAGCTCCAAAATGATCTCCTTTGATTGCATGTCTCACAACAAGTCACACTGTTGCAAGAGGTGGGTTCCCATGGTCTTCGGTAGCTCCACCCCAATGGCTTTGCAGGGATCCAGCCCCCATCCTAGCTGCTTTCACAGGCTGGCATTGAGTGCCTGCAGCTTTTCCAGGAACATGGTACAAGCTGTCACTGGATCTAAAATTTTGGCATCTGAAGGATGTCTGCCCTATTCTCATAGCTCTACTAGGCAGTGCCCCAGTGGGGACTCTTTTTGTGGGCTCTGGCACCACATTTCCCTTCTTCACTACCCTAGCAGAGGTTCTGCATGAGAGCCCCACCTCTGCAGCAAACTTCTGCCTGGACATCCAGGCATTAGCATACATCCTCTGAAATCAAGGTGTAGGTCTGCAAACCTCAATTCTTGACTTCTCTGCACCTGAAGGCTCAACACCTTGTGGCAGCTGACAAGGCTTAGAGCTTTCACTCTGAAGCCATGGCGTGAGCTGTAACTTGGCCCCTTTTAGCTATGGTTGGAGTGGCTGGGACACAGGGCACCAAGTCCCTAGGTTGTACACAGCACAGAAGACCCCGTTTCCTGCCCACAAAACTAGTTTTTCTCCTATGCCTCCAGTCCTGTGATGGGAGGGGCTGCTATGAAGGTCTTTCACATGCCCTGGAAACATTTTCCCCCATTGTCTTGGTGATTAACATTTGGATCCTCATTACTTATGCAAATTTCTGCAGCCAGGTTGAATTTCTTCCCAGAAAATGAGATTTTCTTTTGTACTGCATTGTCATCCTAAAAGTTGTTCAAACTTCAATGCTTTGCTTCCTCTTGAACACTTTGCTGCTTAGAAACTTTTTCTACCAGATTCCCTAAATCATCTCTCTCAAGTTCAAAGTTCCACAGATCTGTAGGGCAGGGGAAAAATGTCACCAGTGTCTTTGCATAGAAAGAGTGACCTTCACTCCAGTTATCAACGAGTTCCTCATCTCCATCTGAGACCACCTCAGCCTGGACTTCATTGTTCATATCACTATCAGCATGTTAGCCAAAGCCATTCAACAAGTTTCTAGTAGTTTCCAAACTTTCCCATATCTTCCTGTCTTCTGAGCCCTCCAAGTCTCTAGGAAGTTCCAAACTTTCCCACATTTTCTTATCTTCTTCTTTTTTAACCTCTACTTGATACCCAGTTCCAAAGTCACTTACACATTTTTAGGTGTCTTTATAGTAGTACCCCATACTTGGTACCAATTTACTGTATTAGTCTTTTCTCACCCTGCTGATAAAGACATATGGTAGACTGGGTAATTTATAAAGGAAAGAGCTAATTGACTCACAGTTTCACATGGCTGGGGAGGTCTCACAATCATGGCAGAAGATGACTGAAGAGCGAAGTCATATACATGGTGGCAGGCAATAGAGCATGTGTAGGGGAACTCCCCTTCATAAAACCATTAGATCTCATGAGACTTATTCACATGATGAGAACAGCATAGGAGAGACCACCCTCATGATTCAATTGACTCCCACCAGGTTCCTCCCATGAAATGTGGAAATTATGGGAGCTATAATTCAAGATGAGATTTGGGTGAGGACACAGCCAAACCATATCATCAATTGAAGCAAGCCACCAAGCAGAGAATTGTGAACTTTTGTGTCCTCACAAAGAAATTGAAGTAAAGTTATAAATGCTTTTGGCTTTAAATAGAACAAAATCCAGATTCAGTGGACTTAAACAAGGAAATTATGTGTAAATAAAAAGAAATTGAGGATTGGTGGATTGCATAGCTTCATTATATCACCAACATTTTTTTTTCTCTCTCATATTCAAAATTCAGTTTGAGTAGCTTTGATTCCATGCTAGGAATCCTCCTGGCTTTAAGATGGCTATTGCATTTTTAGGCGTCACATACAGATGCAGCAGTACCCAGTAGGAAAAGAGGATTATCTCTTATTTCTAATATCTTTTCTTTATTTAATTGCTTAATTCACAAGGAAAAGTTGTATATATTTATAGTGTACAATATAATGTTTTGATATATGTATACATAGTGAATTGCTATATGAAGCCATTTAACATATGCTTTACCTCAGATACTTATTTTTTGTGGTGAGAGTACACAATCTCCTCTTAGCAAGTTTCAAGTACAGAATATAATGTTTCAATTTTTTTATATATTTCTCAGAAATGTCCTGGCAGACATACCTTTTCTGTTATTGTTGGAAATGTCCATGGTTCTTGCTTACATCCAACATTTAAAGGGAATGGATTAGGTTCACTGTTTTGTATCAACTGAGGCATAAAAGATGACCACATCTATGCTAAATATTTGGGGGCAGTTACCTGGACAAATTGCCATTTTCTCATCAGGAGGAAAGCGGGTATGTAGTCATTAGTGTTAACTGTGGATAACGCTGGAGGATAAAGAAAACGGTGGTCAGTTTTATAGAGAAGATGCTGGCAATTGTGAAACTATCACAATAATTGCTTGGTCTTTGCATTGTTGACCTATAGTACCCAGGAGGAAAACTTACTGTGGTTTAACTGTAAACGAAGCAGAATTTCTAACTAAGTTTTTTTATTTTTCTTCCTTTCTTAAAAAACACAGAAATGACAGCAGTTCTGTGAGGTTTTGCTTCTAGCCAGAGCAAACTATCACATGGTCAGTGAGTGCCCCATTTAGGCATTCTGCAGAAAGTAAATTCATTGTCCAGGAGGCCTAAGGGCTTTGCATTAAATTCTAACATTCTTATTTTGCTGAAACTGAAACCCTTACTTGGCTGCTATTCTCAGTCAGACTTCTTGTTGTTCCCAAATCAGTGACAGATTTTATCAGAATCAATTAGGAGCTATTGTGAGGCTTTAAAATATGAAATACTGAAACTATTTGGCACTATTCCACTGTCCAAAGTATTTCCATTAAAACAGATAGAGCAAGGGGCCACTTGTAATGTAAAAACATTTTAAATAAAAGAATTAAACCAATCTTACATCTTCTCTCACCTTTGTTACAGCCCCCTGCCTCAGTGTTCCAGAGATACATAGAAATTACATTTCTACACTCTATATTTATTTTTTAAATGTGATTCTTCAATATACACCTGTTTTTAGTAAAATGTGGGAAATGCTTTGCCTGAATCCCTTCATAATTATTGTTGTGTTGTCCTTTTATATCTTGGTGGGATGGGATGATTTCTAGGTGACTTTCAATGAGGCAAGTTTGAAACTCATATGGAATCTATATTATAACATTTAATTTAATAACTTCATTTATTTCTATGGCATCTTTCCTTTGTATGTTACAGTATTTAACATTGAGCATATTGTAAGTAAATAAAGATTTGACTTTTTGAGGGGAAGCAGCTTTATTGAGACATAATTTGCATACTATACAATTCATCCATTTAAAGTACACAGATAAATGTTTTTAGTATGTTCACAGTGATACACAACTAAATCACGATAAATTACAGAACGTTTTTATCACTTGCTCCAAAAAATCCTCCATGTTACCCATTAGTAGTCACTTTAATTTGCCCTCAACACCCCTAGTCCTAGACATCTAATAGTCTGCTAGTTATCTCCATAAATTGGCTTATTTGGGATACTTTATAACGATGGAATCATACAACATGTGGTCTCTTCTTATTGGCTCCTTTCATCGAGCATAATATTTTCAAGATTCTTTCATGGTGTGCCCCATATCAGCACTTTTCCCCTTATTATTGCCAAATAATACTCCCTTGCATAGATCATAGATATAATATGGCCCTTTTTAATACATGTCTTCTCAAAGTGACTTAAATGTACTGTAACATTAGAATAACAAAATTAAAAGTTTAAAGATTGGACATTATGAAACAATTTGTGCAATCTAGATTGACATCTTCCCACCCTATATGACCCATCTCAGTTAACAAAATGAGACTGGAAAAATTATGCTGGAAATTGGGGACATATGGATGTAACAAAATTATTGCATACTTTATTTTGTTGAAATTATCAATGTTGGCCATTTTTTCTCCATTACTTGCTGTCTGCTCATAAGTGATACTTAGCATAATCATTACTAACATATTTTACTTTCCAACACTGTAAATTCCCATTCTTACACGAAACAGTTTATCAGTCTTTTCATCTCTTCTAGCCTATTCAAACTATGTCCATAGGGCCATGTTCTTATAGCAAATATACTTACTAAAGTTGTATTGACAAACAAGGGCACCTCTTTTGAGAAAAATTATGCAAATATTCATGTAATTACTTTTCTGATCACTATCATGTATATTGGTGTAATGTGTGTAAATATCTACCTATTTGTCATCATCTCTCTCAAAAATGTATATGTATGAAAATATGATTAAATTGGAAAGTAAGTTTTTATTTCCTCTTTAAATGAAAGACTAATAACCCAATCAATACACTAAAAATATGGCAGGAGCAAGACAGAAAGTGAAGATTGAGACATGTAATTTTTGGCACAGTTATAAACTGTACTATTTCAGAAAATTTTTAAAACTGAAGCAGAATAGAAGAAAAGTCATATGCAAAGATGTAAAATGGCTGACCTGTAAAGTATGAGGTATTCCAGAGAAGCTGAGGTGGGGGGTGTAAATCATAGCACAGAAGTACCCAAAATGACATGAATTAGTAGATAAAGATGTACTTCAACAATCAAGCAAGAAAACTATCAATAAGTGCATTCCTTGATGCTACGCAGTAAACACTGTTAAGCCACAATTTATAGAATAGTAAATTACATAGGGCAAATTAACTAGATATACATATAACAATATATTTAAATACCAAAAAAGATGCCAAATTAACAAAAGGTTGCCTAATGATACTACAGCATGAAAATATTTACAAAAGCTTAAGAACACAAAACATGTAATGTGTATTTCTTGCTAAAGCATAAAACTAAAGCATTAGGAATATAAACAAGTTATTGGCAATGGTTATTTCTGGGGAGAAGTCAAGAATACAGTGTTAGAGAGGAGAAGACTTTATCTGCAGTCTTTTTATTCTTTAAAAGTATTGGCAAGAGATAAAAATATTTAAAATCTGGGTGCTTGCATATGGGAATTCATCATTCTTTATGTTTACGTTTGAAAATTTCATTATGAACAAAATTCTAAAAAAATGCACAGAGATTGGAGCATCGCTTACAAATTGTTGCATTTTAGACTACTTCTTTAACCTGTCACCCAAGTTTCTAGTTTATAAAATAATTACCTTAATTGAACATTCACAAAAAATGTGAGAGTTAGTGTATCATGACACATAGCACAATGCACTTCATAAATGTTAGTCAACATTGGTTTTCACAGGTAATACAATATAAAGCATTAGGTATAGAGCATTGTGAGAAGCACAACCGACCAATCAACCAGGAAGGAAGCAAAGCTTTGACCGAGAAGGAATGAAAAAGTATATAAGTCATTGGTTGACTAAGGCAAAATATCTTTGCTTTTATAGTTAAATAAAAAATATACAATAAACACTGATTGCCAAAGTCTTACATGATTTTGGTACCCCATGTAAATAAAACAAATCTGTCCTGTTTCCTTGTATATTTAAAACAAAGCAAAATAAAACAAACAGTTTAAGTATTCTTCTATGGATCCAGTGCATATATTCTTTTATCTGAATGACACGTGGAATGTAAAGAGAAAAGATAAGAGAATGCCTATGACAACAAATTTATTGAATGGATGTGTCATTTATTCCTCATCTCATTGAGTAATTTTTCTCCCTCCTTGGACTGGTATTTCACAAATGTAGCTTAGAATGAAATCCTACAGCATTTGTTCATAATGAACAAATGCCTACTTTATGAACAAATGCCTACTTATGAATTCTTGTCTCAGAAGCTAATTTAATTGGTGCATTCCAACTACTATTGCTTATTTCACACTTCAGTAGGTAAAGATGCATTAATAATCGAAGTTTCAAACTGTAATTAACATTAGCTTTAGGCTCCTGACAATGAAATGATTACATTTTAATATATGGGTTGATAAACAAAGTTAATCTAACATACGAATAAACAGCGAAAATAACTTACAGTTTACTCTTTCTCTGCAAATTGATACATGCATTTGTGTGTTATCTAAACCATGGGGAATAAGGGAATGTCAAAGAAAAAAGGGAATAAATGGCTACCAATACAATACCTAAACCTAATCAATTCAATGTGCTAAACTAACCTTGAGACATTCCAGTGAAAATTCTTTTCTAGCAAAATTTAAACAATGTTTTTAGCCTTGCTTGAATTTCTTTCACATTTTTTCTGTATACTTATGTTTTTTAAATCTTATTTCACTGTGTACCTAATTGAACTGATTATAAAGATCCCTGAATGATGAATGTTGATGCCAACATCTTGTTCATATATATATATATACTTTAAATTCTGGTGTACATGTGCAGATCGTGCAGGTTTTATTTTTTTATTTTTTTATTGTATTTTAGGTTTTGGGGTACATGTGAAGAACATCCAACATAGTTGCATAGGTACACACATGGCAGTGTGATTTGCTGCCTTCCTCCCCTTCACCTATATCTGGCATTTTTCCCCATGCTATCTCTCCCCAACTTTCCACCCCCAATGTCCTTCCCCTATCACCCCTAACAGACCCCAGTGTGTAGTGCTCCCCTCCCTGTGTCCATGTGTTCTCACTGTTCAATACCCACCTATGAGTAAGAACATACAGTATTTCATTTTCTGTTCTTGTGTCAGTTTGCTGAGAATGATGGTCTCCAGGTTCATCCATGTCCCTACAAAGGACACAAACTCATCGTTTTTGATGGCTGCATAGTATTCCATGGTGTATATGTGCCACATTTTCCCTGTCCAGTCTATCATCGATGGGCATTTAGGTTGGTTCCAGGTCTTTGCTATTATAAACAGTGCTGCAATGAACATTTGTGTGCATGTGTCCCTATAGTAGAATGATTTATAGTCCTTTGGATATATACCCAGTAATGGGATTGCTGCATCAAATGGAATTTCTATTTCTAGGTCCTTGAGGACTCGTCACACTGTCTTCCACAATGGTTGAACTAATTTACACTCCCACCAGCAGTGTAGTAGTGTTTCTATTTCTCCACATCCTCTCCAGCATCTGTTGTCTCCAGATTTTTTAGTGCTCACCATTCTAACTGGCGTGAGATGGTATCTCAATGTAGTTTTGATTTGCATTTCTCTAATGACCAGTGATGATGAACATTTTTTCATATGTTCATTGGCCTCATGTAGGTTTGTTACATAGGTGTACAGGTGCCATGGTAGTTGTTTGCTGCATCCATCACCCGGTCATCTACATTACGTATTTCTCGTAATGCTATCCCTCCCCGATCCCCTCACCCCCGCTATTCCTCCCCTAGTCCCCCACCCCCCAGGCCCCAGTGTGTGATGTTCCCCTCCCTGTGTCCTTGTGTTCTCATTGTTCGACACCCACTTATGAGTGAGAACATGTGGTGTTTGGTTTTCTGTTCTTGTGTCACTTTGCTGAGAATGATGGTTTACAGTTTCATCCATGTCACTGCAAAAGACATGAACTCATCTTTTTTATGACTGCATAGTATTCCATGGGGTATATATACCGCGTTTTCTTTATTCAATCTATCATTAATGGGCATTTGGGTTGGTTCCAAGTCTTTGCTGTTGTGAATAGTGCTACAATAAAAATATGTGTGCATGCGTCTTTATAATAGAATGATCATCCTGTCCAAAAGTAATTGCTGGGTATTATTATATTACTTTCATGTTGATAAAGATTGTGTTTGTGACATAACTTTAAGCAAAGACAAATGCATTCTTGACTCTATTCTTCATTCAGTGATATTTTCTGGACTTATTAGTTTTTGAGTGATACAATTTAGAATGGTGCAAATCTAAGTAACTGAGGTTGCTAATTGTAATACCTTCGTACCCCTAAACACGTTATGTGTTCAGGTTCACAAGAATAGAAAAACAACATAACTTCTTTTTCAGGTGGGATTGATGGCTCAGAACTCTGAAAACATTTGTTGTTTTCATTTGTCCAAATGTACATACTTTATGGTTATTAAAGACCAGGATTGCCTTTGAAACAAGCTCACAGATATGGAATGAGGTAACCAAAATATGGATTAAAATACCTAGTCTGATCTCAAATGTCAGACTATAGAGCTAAGAAATAAAAGGTATTTCTCAAATCATACTTTATCCATTATGAGAATAAATTCAAAGGCATTTGTTGTTTCTAATATTTGTGTTTCTGTCCACTAGAGATGGTTAAAATACTATACACAAAATTCATTTATTGGGACTTGAATAAACAAAGCAGGCCCCATTATTTGTCAGAAACTCAATGGGAACCTTAACAAAGGCAACTTTATTTAATCTTAATAATAGTCTTATAAAATAAATAATAGTGACTGCATTTTCCAACCACCACCAACAAGAAAACCCCTAAAGTTTAAGAAGAGTGATTTACCCCATATCACAGAGCCACTATCTAAAGCTATTTTCTGACTGTGAATCAAGTTTTAATTTATAGGACATATCCCAGGTTTTCAATTACTAACAGAAATTACATATAGAATACAAAAATTTATATACTATACGCCTTCCACTTTTCTGAATGTTTTATATAGGTAATCATTTTTAAATGAGGATCTGGGTCCAGAGAAGGTTATAAGCTAGCAAAGAGTAGTTTTAGATTGAAAAGTTGAATATTTGGCTCTAGGCATGTGTTGTTATCCACATTTTATTATCTTCTTTCAATGAAGCATTTGAAGCAGGTACACATCTCACTTTTATTCAAATATACTTAAGTATAATGTAGTAATGACTTAAATCATGGTTGAGGGCATAATAGTAATGAATCTCCATTCTTCATTCCAAGATAATACTAAATGTGTACTAGAGTTGACTGAAATGGTTTCTTCCTTCTATTCATGCTTTTAAAAATATTATTCTAGCTATAATGATTTCATAATATCAGTATTTCCATATTATACTTTTTCAGATTTATTATTTGTGAAGTGTCAATCTCTTCTGTTAATGTTTCAGATAATCTGACTAGATGGCATTAAGAATACATTAATTAAATTTGAAGTTACAACAAAAATATACTCTCATTGATCCCTAGGAAGGCTTAACATTTCATTCTCTTTCTTCTTTTTGTCTTCAGCAATCCCAAATGTCATGAATAATTACATGTCATTATTAAAATAAAAAACAACTCTGTTGAGATAGAAATTCTACCAGATGCTATTATATAATTATTGTTTCTTGCAGTTGAAAGTATAGGAAGTTGTTTGGAGACACAGTAAAAGAAAACGGCCATTTGTTTTATTGAAGCTACTTGTTATATGCTATATTTGTGTTCAGATGTCTAATATTGTGGGCCAACTGTTTTTCTTCAATCTTCATACATGCTAACTAGCAATAATTTTAAATGAAATAAATCTTGGTTGTTAGCGTTAATGGCTAACCAGAAACATTTGATTTCTCTGTGGCATAAAAAATACTATGTGCTTCCTGTAATAGTAAAAATATTTCTTAACAGCTAAAATAATATACTAATTTCAAATAGAATAACTCATCACATGGCATTTCTATCTAAATATCTAGGCTTTGAAATTGTCATAATAATGACTGAGCAGCCAAGTACTAATTCTAGTCTTGTTCCAGTGATTTTACATTTTATAATAGTTTGAACTTACCTACACATAGAGTTTATTTTGTTTCGTTTTGTTTGTTTTGTTTTTAAGAGGTTCTCAGGCCTCACTCTCAAATTGCTGGAATAGTAGGACCAAAGTAGAGTCCAGGTTCTGCATTTTCAACAAGCATCCACTCCACCTGCCTTGGTGCTTTTTCAAATGCGGGTAGTCTACAAATGCTCATTTGAGAGACACTACAAAGGATTTGGGGGATAACTGTCCATAAGAATTATGCAAGGAGTGATTTGAGCATTCACATGCCAGGGCACATGGATACCTTTATAGAATTCTACCTCAGGTTTCTGCAGCTGAATAAAACCATTCAGGACATAGGAGTAGGCAAGGACTTCATGACCAAAACACCAAAAGCATTGGCAACAAAAGCCAAAATAGACAAATGGGACCTAATCAAACTCCACAGCTTCTGCATGGCAAAAGAAACAATCACTAGAGTGAATTGGCAACCAACAGAATGGGAAAAAAATTTTGCAGTTTACCCATCTGACAAAGGGCTGATATCCAGAATTTACAAAGAACTCAGATTTACAAGAAAAAAACAAACAAGCCCATCCAAAAATGGGCAAAGGACATGAACAAACACTTTACAAAAGAAGACATACATGAGGCCAACAAACATATGAAAAAATGCTCATCATCACTGGTCATTAGAGAGATGCAAATCAAAACCACATTGAGATACCATCTCACGCCAGTTAGAATGGCGATCATTAAAAAAATCTGGAGACAACAGATGCTGGAGAGGATGTGGAGAAATATTAACACTTCTACACTGCTGGTGGGAGTGTAAATTAGTTCAACCATTGTGGAAGACAGTGTGACGAGTCCTCAAGGACCTAGAAATAGAAATTCCATTTGACCCAGCAATCCCATTACTGGGTATATATCCAAAGGACTATAAATCGTTCTACTATAAGGACAAATGCACACGAATGTTCATTGCAGCACTGTTTACAATAGCAAAGACCTGGAACCAACCCAAATGCCCATCGATGAAAGACTGGTCTGGGAAAATGTGGCACATATACACCATGGAATATTATGCAGCAATCAAAAATGATGAGTTCGTGTCCTTTGTAGGGACATGGATGAATCTGGAGAACATCACTCTCAGCAAACTGACACAAGAACAGAAAATGAAACACCGCATATTCTCACTCATAGGCGGGTGATGAACAATGAGAACACATGGACACAGGGAAGGGAGTACTACACACTGGGGTCTATTGGGGGGAATAGGGGAGGGACAGCGGGGGGGAGGGGGAGCAAGGGAGGGATAGCATGGGGAGAAATGCCAAATGTGGGTGAAGGGGCAGAAGGCAGCAAAACACACTGCCATGTGTATACCTATGCAACTATCTTGCATGTTCTGCACATGTACCCCAAAACCTAAAACGCAATAAAAAATAAATTTTTTTTTAAAAAAAACAACTGGTCCATACAATTGAAGTCACTTGTGACCCTTACCAGAGAGACAAATCCCCATTTTTAAGTCCCTTTCCTTTCTTTTCCTTTTCCTTTTTCTATTTATTTATTTGTTTGTTTGTTTGTTTGTTTATTTTGAGATGGAGTCTCACTCTGTAGTCCAGGCTGGAGTGCAGTGGCATGATTTTGGCTCATTGCAACCTCTCCCTCCTGGGTTCAAGTGATTCTCCTGTTTCAGCCACCCAAGTAGCTGGGATTTTAGGTGTGTACCTCTGTACCTGGCTAATTTTTGTATTTTCAGTAGAGACAGGGTTTTGCCATGTTGGCCAGGCTGGTCTTGAACTCCTGACCTCAACTGATCATCCTGTCTTGGTTTCCCAAAGTGCTGGAATTACAGATGCAAGCCACCACATCTGCCCTTCCTTTTCTTTTTTCAAGATACAGAACTCATTTCTGCTGTGCTTTTTTTTTTTTTTTTTTTTTGAGTGAGACTCTAGAGAATACACTAACATCCCCATGTTTGTTTAAACTGATAAACAATGATTGATGGTGGAATTGACAGAATCTTGAATGCTGCTTTTTGGATTTGGCACAATATTTATAAAAGAAAAGTGGCCTTTTAAGTGTCATTAATTCAGAGAACAGTCAGTACGGTATTAATATTCAGGATAGTTGACTCATGGAATAAATTTTCAGGCAGCAGAGATTATAACAAAATTTGAATCCAATCTCTAACACCTACTCTCCCCACCAGTGAAAGTACAATATGAATGGAAAAGGGCAGCTCTTCTCATTATGATCTTTAGACTGTCATCATTGAGGCTAATTCTAATGTCACACTATGGATGATGAGTAGTTGAAATCCAATTTGAATGCATAATACTACATTTAATTTACACTACCACCTGTCAATAGGAAATCGACTGAGACATATCTTCTGAGATATCCATAGGGAATATTCAATTATAATTAACCTTCCTATTTTTGTAAAATCTTTGTCCTGAAATAGATTGTTTGTGCCATTTCTTATTCTTGTAACAATCTGTCACTAGAAGGAATTTGAATTTAACCTAATATTCTCTGAGAAATACAATAGAGAATGTTTCTTTTAATCTCCCTGGTAGAACTATTGGTTATCCATTTTATTTCTTTTCCATAGTTTATGACTGAGTTTGTAATTTTAGTGCAGGTGTAGGATAATTTGGCAGACTCTGAAAAATGATTTTTCTAAAACTGTAATGAATATATGGCAAATAGAAAATATCATATTTTCTAGTCCAATATTAGAGAAAAATTAATTTTAGCTCAAATGTTGCAACTGATAGCATATGAACTCATGCTAACATGTAGATAACTTTGTAAAACTACTTTTAACCAATAGTTAGCTGCTACATATAACCTAAAAACCATAAAAATATAATCGAGATGTTATCTCTAAACATTGCAATGATGAGAAAATACCTTTTACAGAAAATCAGACCCTCTATTTAAGAAGGCATCCTCTACTGAATCCATATACTGACAACTAAAAATGTTATCTGTTTTCCTTTACTCTCTTTTTCCACCACAATTTGTAATTAATGAGTCTACGGCACCTCTCTAGCCTACACATTTTAGCAGTACATAAAAGTGTGTTATGACTCTCCGTGCATGAGGAAAATAGGACAGAAAAACCAGAGGCTTTGCTTATGTCGTAGAAGGTCCCTCTTTTTTTTTTTCTTTTAAATTTTTATTGCATTATAGGTTCTGGGGTACATGTGCAGAACGTGCAAGATAGTTGCATAGTTACACACATGGCAGTGTGTTTTGTTGCCTCCCTCCCCTTCACCCACACTTGGCATTTATCCCCACGCTATCCCTCCCCAGCTCCTCCCGCCCCGCTGTCCCTCCCCCAAGAAGGTCCCTCTTTATAGGTCCTTTGAGGTTTGGTCAATTCTCAAATTTGTGGAGGCAGCATAAGAACCAACCATCAAAAACCAGTTGGTACTATTTATCTATGCAAAAACAAAATGAGTTAATTCACAAAAACCACTTAAAAAATGCCTAGCACATTATATGCGACCAACAAATGTTAGCTCACTATCATTTTTAAATTTTAGACAGTTTTCATAAGGTGGGTGTTTTAAATGTAAATTTAACTCTGTTTAGGGAAAATATTCTCAGCTATAAATAAGAAAGCAACTGATGGTCTTCGTTTTCTTATCACAAGAAAAGGGAGTATTGTCAGGCTTTTATAGTTATTCACTTTGAATGTCTACTTAAGAACAAATTTGAATGGTGCAGTACTTTTGTAGAAATAAGTAAGTAGCATTTGATACTAACGTGATAAAGTCTTTGAAGTAAAACTTGAAATTGTGTAGCATCTAAAAGGGACAGTAGCAGAATATGAGGTTTAAGTGTGTGCTGGGGCCAGCCAGCTTCTCTGTGCCTTAGTTTTCTGAAAAAAAAAATGGCTCTTTATTCATATATTTGTTATTAAGATTTAATGACTTAATATTTGTAAAGCACTTTAAAGCAGTGATGGGCATATTATAAACACCCCAATGAGCATATTGTAAGCATTGTGTTGTTAACTGATATGATTTGGCTGTGTCCCCACCCAAATCTCACCTTGAATTGTAATAATCCCCTCATGTCAAGGGTAGGGCCAGGTGGAGATAATTGATTCACGGAAGCAGTTTCCCCCATACTGTTCTCCTGGTAGTGAACAGGCCTCAAGAGATCTGATGGTCTTATAAATAGGAATTTCTTTGCACAAGCTCTCTCACCTACCACCGTGTAAAACTTGACTTTACTCCTCATTCGCCTTCCACCATGATTGTGATGGCTCCTCAGCCATGTGGAACTGTGAGTCAATTAAACCTCTTTCCTTTATGAATTTCCCAGTTTCTGGTATGTCTATTACCAGAGTGAGAACAGATTAATTCATTATTAACTATTAAATAAAATAAAAACAGTTGACCCTTGAGCAGCACAGTTTGAACTGAATGAATCTAATTATATGCAGATTTTTAAAATATGCATATTGGAAAATGTTTTGGAGATTTGTGACAATTTGAAAAAATCTGCAGATGAACTCCATAGCCTATCAATATCAAAACAATTTAAAAAGGTCATATCATGAATGCATAAAACATACATAGATCCTAATCTTTCTTATTTACTATAAAGTATATACAAATCTATTATAAAAAACTAAAATTATCAAAACCATGAGACCCATAAAAAGTGCCACTAGTAATGTTGGAAATACTCTGAAGAAGCGAAGAAAAGTCAGTATGTTGTAAGAAAAAGTTGAATTGCTTGATATATGTCATAGTTTGAAGTCTACACCTGTGGTTGCCCACCATTTCAAGGTAAATGAATTCAGTGTAAGATTAATTGTAAAAAAAAAAAAAAAAAACAAAAAAAAAACAGGGATAAGGAAATTTATAAGGCCGTTACTGTAGTTACGCTAGTAGTCACAAAAAACTTGCATGAGATACATACATTCAAAATGGAGCTTTTATGTGGATGCAGGATTGCTATGAGAAAGGTATACCTATAGACTCTAATATGATTAGAAAAAAAGCTAAGTCATTATATGGTAACTTAAAGCACAAAGAAGGATTTAAAGCTGGAGAATTTAATGCTAGCAAAGGATGGTTTGATAATTTTATAAAGAGGTTTGTCTTTAAAAACATCACAATAACAGGAGAAGCAGCTTCTGGTGACTAAGGCAGCAGACAGGTTTCCAGTCGACATTAAGAAAATCATTGAGGAGACTAGGTATAGTGGCTCATGCCTATAATCCCAGCATTTGAGGAGGCCGAGGCAGGACAATTGTTTGAATCCAGGGATTGAAGACCAACCTGGGCAACATTGGGAAACCCCTGTCCCTACTGAAAAAATAAAATACAAAACTTAGCCATGGTGTTACATGCCTGTAGATTTAGCAACTCAAAGAGTGAGTTGTGTGGATCACCTTATCCCAGGGGGCAGAGGTTGCAGTGAGCCGAGATTGTGCCGTTGCCCTCCAGCCTGGGTATCAGAGCAAGACTCTGCCTCAAAAAAAAAGAAAAAAAAATCATTGAGGAGAAAGGATATCTGCCTGGAAAGGTTTTTAATTCAGGTGGAAGTGCCATATTCTGGAAAACAATGTCACAAAGGACATTTATTAGTAAGAAAGTCACGAAGGACTTTTATTAGTAAGGATTTAAGCCAGGAAAGGATAAGCTAACTCTTCCGTTTTGTGCAAATGCAACCAGGTTAATAATCTGGATTGCCCTTTTCTATAAAGCTGCTAACTACAAAGAGAAAAGATAAACACCAGTTGCCAATCTTTTGTATAACAAGAGCCACTGAGGAAGGAGAACCCTTTCTCTGGATTGGGTCAGTTGATTTTTTTGGCCCTGAAGTCGGGAGTACCCTTCTAGGAAGAAACTGCTTTTTAAGTTATTTTTACATTGAACAGTGACCCTGGCCACCCAGAAAGCCATGAGTACAACAGCAAATGCTTTGAGGGGGTCTACTTGCTCCCAAACACGACATCTCTAATTCAGCCTCTTGATCGGGAGGTCATAAAAATCTTTAAGGCTCATTACACATGATACTCTATGGATAAGATTTTCAATGCTATGGAAAAGAACAATGATAGAGACAGCATTATAAAAATATGGGAGGATTACACCACTGAAGGTGACATCATTCTTATAGTAAAAGCTATGAAAGTCATCAGGCCTGAAACAATACCCTGTCCAGATGTTGTGCATTACTTCCCAGGATTTATGGCAGAGCCCATCAAGGAGTTCATGAAAAAGATTATAGATATGTCCAAAAGTGGGAGGTAAAGGGTTTCAGGGTACAGATTTTGGAGAAATACAAAGACTTATAGACACTACACCAGAAAAATTAAAAAATTATGGCTTGATCAAGGTGATGCTTCCAAACCAGTGTCAGATGGTGAGGAAGAAGACATAGAGGAAGCAGTAACAGAAAACAAGTACACATTAGAAAATCTGGTAGAAGGGTTTTGATTATTCAAGACTGCTTTTAACTTCTTTAATGACATGGAAGGTACAGAAATGAAAGCAAACCGTGAGAGTATTGGTACCATATAGAAATATTTTTAGAGAAATGAAAAAGCAAAAAAGACAGAAATCATGATATATTTTTGTAAAGTTTTACACAGCGTGTTTTCCCCTCCGGCCTCCCCTTCCACCTCCTCCAACTCCTCTTCCTCTGCCACTCCTGAAACACCAAGACCAACCCCTTCTTTTCCTCCCCATCCTCAGCCTATTCAAGGCAGAGACGATGAAATGAAGACCTTTATGATGACCCACTTCCACTTAATGAATAGTAAACATATTTTTTCTTCTTTATGATATTCATAACAACATTTTTTCTTTAGCTTACTTTATAGTGACAATATGGTATATAATATATACAGTATATAAAATATGTGTTAACCAACTGTTTTTGTAATTGGTAAGGTTTCTAGTCAACTGAAGCTATTACTTGTTCAGCCCGGGGTGCTGTCAAAAGTAACACAGAGATTTTTGATTTTTGACTGTGTGGGGATCACACAGACCCCTTGTTTAAGGGCTAACTGTACGTTTACCTTTGTATTATATTGTCTTTCAACTATCAAATAATTTTTCTCCAATGACACAAACCTGCCTCTTCATAGTCAAGGACCAACAATCATCACTTGACTCTATTATAGAAAATAAATGTGCACTTAGAACAAGGTATGCAATTTCTCATTTCATTTTTGTAAGAATTCTCTAAGGCATGTACTCACATCCCAATTTATAGATGAGGAATGACTGACTGATGAGTAAAGCATGTGGCTTTAGACTTTCCCTTGAATGGGCTTGTTACATTAAGCAGGAGGATAAGGGAGACTCAAACATTTTAAGATAATCACTAGTACATTTTCTTCCTTTCTTTTTTTTTTTTTTAGACCAAGTTTTGTTCTTATTGCCCAAGCTGGAGAGCAATGGTATCACTCTACTCCCTACAACATGTCTCCCCAGTTCAAGTGATTCTCCTGCCTCAGCCTTCTGAGTAGCTCATGCACCACCACACTCAGCTTATTTTGTATTTTTTAGTAGACACAGGGTTTTTCCATGTTCAGGCTGGTCTTGAACTCCAGACGTCAGATGATTCACCCACCTTGGCCTCCCAAAGTTCTGAGATTACAGGCATGAGGCATCATGCCCATCCTGATCACCATTACATTATCATATCATCATCTATTCTTTGAAAGGAAGAGACACTATTTCTTGGATGAAATCAAGAAGTCCCTTTTCCAATTGAATGTTGATATTGGGACAGGCTCTGTGGCTCATGCCCGTAATCCCAGCACTTTGGGAAGCTGAGATGGGCAAGTCTCTTGAGCCCAGGGGTTTGAGACCAGCTTGGGCAACATGGTGAAACCCTGTCTCTACAAAACAATATAAAAATTAACCAGGAGTGATGGTGTGCATCTGTAGTCCCAGCTACTTGGGAGGTTCAGCTGGGAGGATTGACTGACCTGGGAGGTGGAGGCTGCAGTGAGCTGATATTGTGCCACTGTACTCTAGCCAAGGTGGCAGAGTGAGACCCTGTCAAATTTAAAAAAAAAAAAGAAAGAAGGAGAAGAGAAGAGAAAGAAAAGAAAGAAGGAGAAAAAAAGAAATTTGATTTTGTGTGGTTTTGCTTTTTCTCTGAGGCTGTATCATTATGATTACAGGTGAACTTCTATGCCAAGCTTTAACAATCATAAGGATTAAGTGCCTGAAAGGGAGCTTCAGTTCCCTGAGACATGTTAATTCACCAAATGTATCTCCTATTACAACAACTGTGACTTTACCTTTTTAACTACAATTGCTGTGGAGGCTACACAGGATTTTTCTCAATATTCCTGTTTCTCGGGAAGCTTGAACTACAGTTCTCACAAAACATTCACATAATAGGTGTGAAATATATATTAAATCAATAAAAAGCACACCTATATCAATTTTCCAGTAACAGCAATCAAAGGAGATAAATATGAAAGATGCCTTGGATTTCCGGGCATCTTTTCAGGCACTTGTAAGGTTCTAAGTGTAAAATGTTTTGTTTTATTTTTTAATCTAAGGAAGAGGTTTGAATTTTTTTATTTGCATCCTTGTCTATCAAATTTTTGTCACATATCTTCCCCTTCTTTCTTCAAACATAGTTCTTTAAGGTAGCAGGAGATTTTTATTTTGAGTAGCTAATTTATCAACACTACCTGTAGATAACTTATAACAGAGGCAAGCTACACATGGGTGGAAGCAGACCTTTCTCTTTCAAAGTTACTTATATTTATTGAAGCTAACCTGTTTCTCTCTGTATTTACTTTTCTTAAACCTGCCACCAAGCAAAAGAAGACATTCTGTTATTTTTCTGTGTGACAGGAATAACCTCTTAATGAGAAACACATAAGAAATATATAGTTTCAGCCTCTTAATCAGAAACACATAACAAATATAAAATACTGACAATGTATGTTTCTTGATAAAGTAAGTAAGCCATACGGGAAGATCAAATACATAGAATGCAAATTGCAAAACAATTTAATTCAGTTATTCAGAAACTAGTAAGAAAGATATGTTTGCATATTTATCCATAGCATGTGACATGCATTTAAAGAATTAATAATTGATAATAAAGGACCTGATAAATGTGAATTAAACTTCGTAAGTTATATATTACTAGTAATTTTGTAAGTATTATCTACTTTATTTTTAGACATTGGACATTAACTGTATATGGTACCATTAGATAAATGCAGTATTTATAATTTAGCATATATGAGCATATTTGTGTGTGTGTGTGTGTGTGTGTGTGTGTGTGTGTGTGTGTGTGTGTATGCTATATAGCATTGGAAACATATATATATATATCTGATATGGTTTGGTAATGTTCCCATCCAAGTCTCATCTTGAATTATAGCTCCTATAATTCCCATGTGTTGTGGGAGAGACCCAGTGTGAGACAATTGAATCATGGGAATGGTTTCTCCCATACTGTTCTTGTCATAGTGAGTAAGTTTCATGAAAACTGATGGTTTTATAATCTTTCACTTGCTTCTCATTCTCTCTTTCCTGCTCTTTTTCTTTATAAATTACCCAGTCTCAGGGATGTTTTCATCAGCAGCATGAAAACAGACTAATACAGTATCCAACTAAACAAATCTTCATATTTTGTACAAAAAGATGAGCATTTTGAGAATTATGTGATTTATCTCTTACCTGCTATTAAAGAGATTCTCCCATTGCAGTACTTTTTACGTAGCAGGTCTTGGCCTGTGAACATAGTTGTGTTAATCTGTTTTTGTGTTGGTATAAGGGAATACTGGAGACTGGGTAATTTATGAAGAAAGAGGTTTAGTTGCATGATGGTTCTGCAGGCTATACAGGAAGCGTGGTGCTGGCATCTGCTCACTTGGTGAGGCCTCAGGAAGCTTTTAATTATGCAGAAGGCCAGAGGAGCTGGTATAACACATGGTGAGAGCAGGAGCTAGAAAGGGGAGGAACAGCCACAATCTTAAACAACCTGGTCTCACATGAACTCAGGGAGAGAGAGAGAACTCACTCCTCAACAGGGGATGGCACTAAGCCATTCATGAGAGACATGCCTTCATGATCCAATCACCTTTCAGCAGAACCCTCCACCAACATCAAGCATTGCATTTCAACATGAGATTTGAAGCTGAAAAACATCCAAACTATCAACAGTTAAAATATTTCCTTAGCTCTTAACTCTGATAACTTTAGTTTTAAACAAGTATATTTATATCAGGAAAGTTTTTAATAGAACCCCTTTGTCTTAAGAACTTGAAGATTATTACGGCATCTTTTCCTGTAATTCAATGAATCTTCCAAAAGAACATTTAATATATCCAGCATAACTTTGCAAGATTCTATAACTGGAAAAATCAAAAGGAAAAATTTTAGAAGTATAATCTAATGATTATGGGAGGAAATTAGGAATATAGAATTCAATAGCTTTCTATCACCTCTTCAGACTGCTTCAGGGTAAAAGTTGACCATAGGCGGAACCAGATTCTGTGCTGACAAAAAATGTTTTCTTAAAAATATAATCCAATAATTAATGTACCCAAATTAGAAACAATAGAGGGACACTTCTATTGGGGATTTACACATGGTCCTATACCACTTTCAACCTAATATGATATTCTATATACAAAGCAGAATGTTAATTCTCAGCCTGCAACTTGTCAAGTCTATGTTCTCTCAGATTTTTCTTCTTAGAAAATGGTATCAACATTTGCTCAGTTAAAAATATAGGTTATTTATTACTTTCACCTTCATATTACCTGTATGCTCTAGAGATGTTTCTTTTATAATATGCTAGAGCTTATCATTTCTCACTGTATCCGCAGCTATAATGCTAGTTCAACCCATCATCATCTCTTTCAGGGAATACTGCAATAACATCCAAACACATCTCCCTACTTTTAACCCCTGATATCTATGTTCCAAAGAGAATCTAGAATAATCCTTAAAGCTAATTTAAACAAATCGTGTTTCTTCCCTATGTAAGACCTGTCCAATAGCTCCCTGTAATAATTAGAATAAAATATAAAATCCTTGTTATGACTTATAAGAACATAACAATCCTTGTTATGACTTATGTATTATACAGCCTTTCCTGGCTCTCTGGATAGTTCCTACCTTGCTTTTTATACTACACCTACCTTTTAAGTTCATTTCTATCTTGTGATCTCTGCACATGCTGTTCCCCCCTGCAGGAACACCATTCCATGTCTTCCTTTCACGGCCTTCTTCTTCAGTACCTTCAAGTTTCTCTCTGGAAATAACTTTCCTTAACAACCATTTCCAAAGGTGTGCTAGTAAACTGGCTTTCAGAGAAAAAGAGGAAGCTCTGATTTATAGATTTTGCCAGTTTCTGTGGTATGTAACTTCCACCATAATTTCAAGCACCCAGTGGTATAAAAAACTTGCTTATGAAGTTTCTGAATAGTTTATAATCAGCTCTCTCGAACCAGGAGATACTGGCTCCAGCATCACACTGATTCTGGAATGTCCACTGCCCCCACCCCCACCTATTTCTCTTCTTTCCTCTGTTATCTACCTACTTCATTTCTATTTTATTTGCACTGCCTGTAAATATCTATGTGTTTATCTACTGTGTTTCTTCTCAAATATAGAAATGAAATGCAGTAGAATAGGGACTTTGTCTCCTTTTCTGCTATATCCTCAATATTCAGAACAATCTGTGGAAAAAGTAGATACTCTGTAATCATATGCTCAGTAAATGAATAAATAAGTGAGTTAACTTTCCATGCTATCCTCAGTGACCTCCAGAAAGCTAGAGACTGGAGCTCATGCCTTTTATTTCTTCATGGCAATGTCTCCTTTTTGTCCACATCAAATGAGATACAATTTGGGAAAACCGTTATCCTATGTTTTAAGGGAGCAGGTGAGGAAAGTTCTAATCCTTCATCTAGATCTTAAATTATCTCACCTGAAAGTTTTTTTTTATTATACAGATAAAATCACCCAAATTTATTTAGAAAAATCTTTTTGCATATGCTTGAAATGCTGCTGAGATGTCTTGGTATTTTGATTTTTATCATCTAACCTGGTTTTTCATTACTTAAAATCTACCAATAGTTCACATTTGCTCAATTAAGTCTGATGATGATTAGCTTATTACTTCCATAATTATCCTCCCTATAATAGCTACATAGAAAGATAATCTTCTTAACAAAGTAAAGGACAATTTGAAATCATTTTCTGCAGAGCCAACCCCAGTTTGAAAATAAGTTTTATTGCCTTTGAATACTTTCTCCTGTAATGAAGCCAAATGGATTTTCCATTATTGCAAACTACTCACATAATACCAGCAGGATAAAGTAATGATTCTGAAGAGAGAGTAAATAATCAGTGACTCAATGTCCCCATTTAAGTTGAAAAGTAAAATTGTTATGTTTTCCTGCCTCCCTCTGTGGCCAGTGAATGATCTATTTGATATACTTGGAATTACTTGTGGGTAAAGAAAAAAATCCTCTGAGTATCTGAGATATCCCACCTCGTTTCATTAAACATCTCCTGTTTGAGAGAGTGTTTTTGGCAATTTACTCTACCTTCATGAATTGCCAACTTTGAGACCTGGAGAATTCTGTTCTGAAACATGCTCTTTAATGACATAAAAATACCCAGCTGTATGCTTTGTGCTCATCCTGCCTCAAGACAATGACCTTTCCAGGGGTATTTGGAATTTGGCTAGTTCTTTACTATGCTGGATATTTTGAAATTGGCAAGGACATTAAAGCGTTAACTAGATTTTCCCCCCTCACTTCTATAAACAATAAATTTAACACAAAGTTTTTTTTTTCTCAAGGAAATGATCCAACAGTGTTTCCTTGGTTCTAATTTGCTGCTGCATTAATAGCATGATCATTAAAATAATTTTCTTCTTATTCTAGAAATATATAAGTGTAAATCCTTTTTTTCAACCCCTCAAACTGGATTGCTAAGAAACACTGTTATTCAAAGCATTATTTAATGAGAAACAACTGCTTTCTATCTCAATTTGCACATTTTAGAAACAAGCATGTCCATTCTGTACCCCAATTGTTCTTTGACATATTAAAGCCTTGTTCTGGAGCCTATAATAATTCACAGAGAAGAGTTACAAGATAAAGCTCTCCATATATATATCTGCCAAAAAGATAATTCTGTTTATAAGAGCTCATCGTGGAAACTCATGCTAAATCCAGCTTCAAACAGAGGATAAGGTTTGCTTCACTACAGGGATTCAGAAGCTGCTACTTCCACATTTACACAGAATAAACTACAGGCAAGTCAGAATTGCAATCCAAGCAGTGACCTCTATCTGAGCCTTCATAAACCAGATAATTCACCTCTGCCCCAAGCAGACTACAGACTTTGGAGATATGTGATGCCGACTGCATGCAGATCTTCTCAGAAAATCTACTCGTAGCTGTGAATCTCCTCTCCAGAAAGAAAAATACTCCATAGAAATATAAACAAACCCACTTCTGATTTCCTGAAAGATCTGTTTGTTTTATACAATTAGCTGTTCACATGACAGTTTTAAAATGTTGGTGCTCAAATTAGGGTTTCCTGGCTAGAGGTGGAAAGCTGATGATAAGCTTCTTGTCTGAAGGCATTATGGCAGGTTTTTTTTTCTCCTAATAAATTTAAAACAAGATTCTACTCTGTCAAAATCTTTCTAATTAGTAAATACTATTTTAATTGTACAATGTACAAACAGATAATTGCTTCCAAGCTACAGGTGGATAATTCAGTAGTAAACGTATTCACAGGACGATGGCATTTGAATCTATGTACAAAGTGGGCATATTCCTTCCTTGCATGTGCCTACTCTAGCTACACAAAAGGGGTTATATTTTGGCATTGTACCAGCAATTCTCTTTAATGATAAGTTATCTTATTGCTGGTAAAAAGTCTATTTTGCTAGATTCATTGTTCTTTTATATGTAAAAGTAGAGATGATTTTCTTTGTTTTTAAAAGAAAGCAGAAAAGTCATTTCTATTTATAGTCTATAGACAGACATGATATCTCTCAACTTACATATAAAGGGGAGATGAGTTAGACTTTAACTTCTTAAAAGGGAGTAACCATGTCTCCTTTATAACATTTGTGAAATATCTTTCTCTCTGCTCTTCTACATACTGGGTGCAACGTATAAGCAAAGGACTATATAAGCAGTGAATTTTTAATGGATGAATGCATGGTTACTATTTACTGTGGCCTGCATCTGAGATTTGATCAGCCTTGTAAGTTTGGATTCCATTTCCATGTGATGAGGCTAGAAAGATCCTGCCAATTCAGAAGTCAAATAAAATGAATAAATATCACTTGATAAAGTGGACAAATCCCTCACAAATTAAAGTGAGACTGTTACTGAAGCCAGATGAGCAAACGTTGGATACACATGTGTATAGCAAAAGCCAACTGGAACTTGAAGTTGAATGTCTTACAACAAGCTTGGCCAGGGTGGTTAAAACAGACCGTCATCCAAAATGACCCATGCCAGATCCAGTTAGCTTTAAATAGATTATGCCTGCCCATAATGTGAAAAAATTTTCACTGGTCAATTTAAGTCTACCTGAATGCTATCTGTTTGGTACATCAGATTGGAAGGTTGGTTAGAAGGATGTAAATATCACTGTGTAAATAAAATGATGATTGATATTTTTCTAATGGCAACATTCACATGGGACTTATTAAGCCACAATACTAAGCTGAAATGCCACAGGTGAATAATTTTGAATTCAACATGGGAAATTATACAGAACAATTCTCTGAACCCAAATGTAAGAAACATATTACGAGAGAAGTCTTTATCCAATAGTAAAATACGTGAGGCATTCCCTTGATAGGGCTTAGTGGCTTATAGGAAATGAGTCTATATTTGTGAGGGGAAAAAATAATATTTGGTAAATACCTTAAGTTCAAAAAACATTAGAATTATTGACAGTAAGTACACCAGTGTTTCTGTAGGCCTACTTAACTATCTAAAACTGGAAGAAAAGCTTACTTTGTACATTTTAAGCTAATGGATAACTCTAGAATTTGTGATTCTGTGTGTCACATGTAGTCTTGAGAAATTAATATGCTTTATTTTTTTTTACAAAACAAAGTGAAAAATCAAAGTAATTATACAAATCAGTGGTTGAAGGAGAAAGATGAAACAGGAGAAGGGAGAGATAAATGAGTAACAGAATCACCTGCAGAGCTTTTCCGAATGATTTATATCTCTGGGCTTTTCCCCTTCTTATTTGATTTTAAAAATTTTGGATGGGCTTAACGAGAGATATTTTGAGAAAATAATTCTGACATTTTCCTTCCTCCTACAATTTAAGTAATAAACACTGATCCAGATGATGATAATGATGATGATAATAGTAAGAGTAATAAAATAATAAAATCTGATTGATGTAAATAATGCTTCTGCCCTTATTTATTCAGATAAATTTGCAGTAACACTTTTCAAGTTAACATATCATAAAATGATGTCTCAAGGGATGTAAACATGACTACCTCAAAAAATAAATAGATAAGGAGATAAAGTGTCATATTAAAGCAGTTTTTGTGATGTCCATTAAATTAACCAGTTTCCTTTAGTACTAATTCTCAGAGCTTTTAATATGCTAATATGTATTGTGATTCTCACATAGGAAAGATAAACAATATACACCAATACTATTTGACCAAAACATATATTTTATTTTCCCTTATCCCCACCAGTATTGTCTTTCAAAATAATGTAGATTGTGATAGCTTGGACATACACTTAACAGTGTATATACCTTACATTGTTTCTGCACTTGTATGCTCATATAAGTAATACAGTGGTTCCTCAGTATCTGAGGGGGATTAGTTTCAGGACCTCTGCAGATACCAAAATCCACAGCTGCTCCAGTCCTTTGTATAAAATAGCCTATTGTTTGTACATAACCTATGCACACATCCTCCTGTATACTTGATTACTTGATATTATCTCTGGATTACTATAACACCTGATACAAGATAAATGCTGTATAAATAGTCATTATAGTATTCACTATTTGTGTTATTTTTTACTGTGGTATTACTATTTTTTAATTTTTAAAAAATATTTTCAATTCCTAAATGCAAAAGTCATGACTACAGAGGGCTAACTGTACTTGTATAAGAGCACTATACTTACTAGTACTGAATACTTAAACAAGCATATACTTATATTCAGTTATAGTGTCTTGCTTTCCAAAATTTGAAAATAAGGCCAGTATATTATACCTTTCTAGTGTGGACAGTTTTGTAAGCCTTCAACAATAGGTGCCTTGTGTTTCAAGTAAAAGTTCTAATGTTTGAAAAAAAACAGGAGTGGTTTTAAAAATAAAGAGTTTGCACAATATGAGGAAAGAGTGGTGAGAAACAAAGTGATAATTGTAACAGAAGCAAGCAATTATTACATGATTGCAAAGTATCAGTCATTCTTTATAAGTTGGTTTCTCTGACACATCTAGATAAATTATGTAGCCCATCTCTGGCCACAAGATGAAACTTTATGTTATATATTTCATTTACTAATTTACTCCAGCTTTATCGGAATAGCTATACCTTTCTCTGAATAATTTTACTTTTGTAACTGAGATAGAAGAACCGAATCAGAAGAGATTGAGAAGATGGTGCTTGTAAGTGAGATGGAAAGCTAGCTGAGAAGTGGAGAGAAAAGGAAGAATGGAAAAATCACCATTTAGTATGAGACATGGAGCTAATGATCACCAGTGACTTTGTCTTTTTCTGAAAAAAAAAAAAAAAGAGAAAAAAAGGAATGAAGGGGAGGAAGGAAGAGGAAGAGGGAGAGAGAACAGGAGTGTTGCTTTATTCTATGCCAATAATTGTGCTTAATAATGGCCAAACAATATTTCATTTAATCCTGTGAGTAGGTGTGATGTGGTGCTGATAAAAGTGTATATTCTGTGTATTTAAAGTGGAGAGTTCTATAAATGTTTATTGAGTTTACTTGTTCCAGATCTGAGTTCAAGTCCTGGATATCCTTATTAATTTTCTGTCTCATTGATCTATCTAATATTGATGTTGAAGTCTCCCACTATTATTATGTGGGAATCTAAGTCTCTTTATAGGTCTTATGTATCTGGGTGCTTCTGTATTGGGTGCGTATATATTTAAGATCGTTCGCTCTTCTTGTTGCATTGATGCTTTTACCATTATATCATTGTTGCTCTAAAATCTATTTTATCAGAGGTGAGAATTGTAATTCCTGCTTTTAATTAATTTATTTATTTTTGCTCTTGATTTGGTTGGTAAATCTTTTTCCATCCCTTTGTTTTAAGTCTTTGTGTATCCTTGCATGTGAGATGGGTCTGGATGAAGCATACTGATGGGTTTTGGCTGTATCATTTGATTGGTGGATTCAGTCGATTTGAATTTAGGATTCCTGCCATTTGATGTTAGCTGGCTGTTTTGCCCATTAGTTGGTGTAAATTCTTCATTATGTTGATGCTCTTTACTTTTTGGTATATTTTTGGAAAGGCTAATACTGGTTGTTTGTTTCTATGTGTAATTCTTCTTTCAGAAGCTCTTGTAAAGCAGGCCTGGTGGTAATGAAATCTCTGAGTACTGCTTGTTCATAAAAGATTGTATTTTTCCTTCACTTGTGAAGCTTAGTTTGGCTGGATATGAAATTCTGGGTTGAAAGTTCTTTTCTTTAAGGATGTTGAATATTGACCCCCACTCTCTTCTTGCTTGTAGGGTTTCTGCTGAGAGATCTGCAGTAAGTCTGATAGGCTTCCCTTTATGGGTAATCTGACCTTTCTCTCTAGCTGCCCTTAGTATTTTCTCTTTCATTTCAACCCTGGTGAATCTAACGATTATGTGCCTTCGGGTTGTTCTTCTTGAGGAATATCTTAGTGGTGTTCTCTGTATTACCTGGAGTTGAATATTGTCCTGCCTTTCTAGGTTGGGAAAGTTTTCCTGAATAATATCCTGAAGAGTATTTTCTAGCTTGGATTCATTCTCTTCATCATATTCAGGTACACATAGTCCCATATTTCTTGGAGACTTTGCTCATTCCTTTTTATCCTTTTTTCTCTATTCTGTCGTTTTGTTTTATTTCATTAAGTTGGTCTTCAACCTCTGATATCCTTTCTTCTGCTTGATCAATTTGGCTGTTAAAACTTGTGCATACTTTGCGAGGTTCTTGTGTTGAGATCTCCAGTGACTTTGACTGGGGCACCTCAATCACTGTGTAGGACAGAAGCCAGATTGGAATTTAAAAAGGGAGTGGAAACGTCAATATGACAACTCTGTTCTTTTGTTTCTAAAATTCTCTTTTAGTTACCTCTGTCAGTAAACATGTTTCAGTAAAAGTAATTATGTGGGAATTTTGGAGGATGGGCCAACAAAATGTTAGGGCCACCATCATGTGGAGGACAAGGCATTCAGCATTCTGGTTTACTCCAAGGACTCTTTCTAAGTACAAAATGATTGGACTTGGTGGTGCACAGCTGTAGACTCAACTACTCCGGAGACAGAGGTGGGAGGATTGCTTGATCACAGGAGCATGCTTCTGGACTAGACAACATAGTAAGACACTGTCTCCCCACCCCCCCCCAAAAAAATGAAACTTTTAAAAATAACAAAATAGTTTATATTTTCTGGCAACATTCAATAAGTGTTATTTTATCCATTAGAAAAATTATGTATGCCAAAATATGCTCAAAAATGCATTTTAACACCTCATTGGAATATTTATTTTGCTTTTATGAAGATAGAAATTCTCATTGTATTAGTAGTGAACCAAGATTAAAGCAGAACAGGGAGAAGAAGGAAGAGATAGAATATTGAAGAGCCAGCTTTGGAGAGAGCCTTGTGTGAATTAGAGTATGGTTGGGCCACGAAGCCCTTCTCTATTATTCAATTACTTCATCTATAAAATGCAGATTATAATACTGAGTTTATAATATTATTATTAAGAGTCTAAGTGTTAATATCTGTAAAATACTTGGAATAGTTCCTGGCTTGCTCAGTAAATGTTGGTTGCTATTTATGTTGTTGTCATTATAACTTCTGGTAGAGGTGACAGATAAACTCACAAGCAAATATACAAATAACCTAATTTTTAAAGGGATAAACACACACACACACACACACAAATACGCTAATCGTACAAAAAGTGAAGGGTAGTGGCAAAAGTTAGCAAAAGTTAAGTGGTTAGGGAAGTCTATGTGCATGGTTGACATTTGCATGAAGATGTGAATGATGAGCAGGGGCCAGCTTTGTGAACATGAGGGAAAAGCATTTCATGGATGGAGCAACGCAGACAGACTAGCGATGCAAAAGGTACAGAATGTTCCTGAGACAGAAAGAAATAATGGAATGCAAAGGTGAAAATAAAGATGTGATCAAGAAAATGTGTGTCTTTATATTGACAACAAAAATTTCAAATGATGTAGGCAGAAGTATTTTAATATGCATGATGTTGAAACTTGCCAAATAGTAACACTTCTCAATAAATATTTATGTACCCATGGAGTGAAATATAAACAATGAATATAGCTCTTCCTCTCAATGTCTTTACTATTTTTATATTTAAGTGGTGTTCTAATGTGCCCTTGCATAATAGTTGGTAAAGATATTGAATAGTAATCTCTGCAAATAGAGACAATTTGGCTTCCGCCTTTCCTATTTGAATACCCTTTATTTCTTTTTCTTGCCTGATTGCTCTGGCTAGAACTTCCAATACTATGTTGAATAGGAATGGTGAGAGATGGCATCCTTGTCTAGTGCCAGATTTCAAAGGGAATGCTTCCAGTTTTTGCCCATTAAGTATGATATTGGCTGTTGGTTTGTCGTAAATAGCTTTTATTACTTTGAGATATGTTCCATCAATACCAAGTTTATTGAGGGTTTTTAGCATAAAGGGCTGTTGAATTTTGTCAAATGCCTTCTCTGCGTCAATTGAGATAATCATGTGGTTTTTGTTTTTGGTTCTGTTTATGTGGTGAATTACGTTTATAGACTTGCGTATGTTGAACCAGCCTTGCATCCCCAGGATGAATCCTACTTGATTATGATGGATAAGTTTTTTAATGTACTGTTGCAATCTGTTTGTCAGTATTTTATTGAAGATTTTTGCATCTATGTTCATCATGGATATTGGCCTGAAGTGTTCTTTTCTTGTTGAGTCTCTGCCTGGTTTTGGTATCAGGATGATGTTGGTCTCATAAAATGATTTGGGAAGGGTTCCCTCTTTTTGGATTATTTGGAATAACTTCAGAAGGAATGGTACCAGTTCCTCTTTGTGTGTCTGGTAGAATTCGGCTGTGAACCCATCTGGACCAGGGCTTTTTTTGTGTGGTAGGCTCTTAATTGCTGCCTCAACTTCAGACCTTGTTATTGGTCTATTCATAGTTTCGGCTTCCTCATGGTTTAGGCTTGGGAGGACACAGGTGTCCTGGAATTTATCCATTTCTTCGTTGTTTACTAGTTTATGAGCATAGAGTTGTTTGTAGTAATCTCAACAAGAAATAAGATATGGAAGAGTTTTAAATTAGCATGTTAGCTACCTATAAGAATGGGTAAAGGTATTTTAATTTTATAGAAATCTTGATAAAAAGAGAACAGTGAAGTGAGCCAAGCTATGCAGGATTAAAGCATCTGGGGTACTAGTCACTCATACACCCATGTAAGGTGCTCGCACTTTTGCTATATCATTAGGTACAAACCAATATGGTATTTACTAGTACACAATCTACTATATTCTCATCAGATTCCACCTAAGTTTGTGCTTATGCAGCATAAAGTTCAGTTGAGTTCCTCACTTTCAGCTATATGGGGTCCAAGTAAATAGCAATAAAATATTCTTATTTTTTAAAAATAGATTAGAGGGTTGTATCCACTATATTTGTTTTCTATGTTTGTCAAGTTAACTATTTTACAATACATAAATATAACTGAGTTAGCTTCCTACTGAAGAGTCCATAAATAATAAATTAACCATGACTTTCAAAAATATTTTGGAAAGGAAACATGACAATAATGAACATACTTATCTGTAGACAGTTTAAGAAATCTACAAGGAGCAGGTTTGTAATTACTTAGAAATACAAATGTTAAATCATAATAAAAATGTCTCAGCAGTTTAATTTGGAAATGGCATATGTGTAAGTTCCTTCTGTTTTTACAAATAACTAGTTATTATGATGGTTTCGAGATACAGTTGTATAATAATTGCATGTCTATTGTGATTGAAAGCATGAGTAAAATAAAATGTATGTAATAGGAGCACTCCCCCAAAGAATAATTCCACACTCTGTCATGTCTGATTGCTGAAATAGTACAAAAGGCAAGAACAAAAATAGACTCCACAAATCACTCATCAAAAAAAAAAATCTGAAATATAAGTAAATAAATACTGCTAAAATACTCTCATATTTTTTTGTAAATTTGAAAGAACAAACATTTCATATATGCTTGCTTTACCCACTAGCTAGTATATGTTTAACATCTTACTAAAATCTGTAAGTTACTGATCAATAAATCTCAGCAAACACTACACTGCAAGTCTGAGCTACAAAGAATTTTAGGAAATAATTCTTGACTTCAAGAAGTTTATTAAAAAGACAATATTAGTTTTCAATATTACATGAATGCTTTCTAAGTAAGCAGAGTGTGACATTGGGCTAATTAAAAAATAATTATCATTACTGAGTGCTTAGAAACTATAGCAATAAGTGATTTAGAATTGGAAGGAAAAGTGTCTGTATACACTACATACATGGACACAAACTGACATTATCAGAACGTTACTGATATTTATATCTGAAGTTCTAAGTCCTAAAATATGATATTTGGACTCTGTTAAAAATATCAGCCATTCAGCTGGCCGTGGTGGCTCATGCCTGTAATCCCAGCATTTGGGAGGCCGAGGCGGTGGATCACGAGGTCAAGAGATCGAGACCATCCTGGTCAACATGGTGAAACCCCGTCTCTACTAAAAATACAAAAAATTAGTTGGGCATAGTGGCGCGTGCCTGTAATCCCAGCTACTCAGGAGGCTGAGGCAGGAGAATTGCCTGAACCCAGGAGGCAGAGGTTGCAGTGAGCCGAGATCGCGCCATTGCACTCCAGCCTGGGTAACAAGAGCGAAACTCTGTCTCAAAAACAAACAAACAATATATATATATTGTATGTATGTATGTGTGTATTTACCCTGTCTCTACTAAAATACAATAATTAACTGGGTGTGGTGTGCATGCCTGCAATCCCAGCTACTCAGGAGTCTGAGGCAGGAGAATCACTTGAACCCAGGAGGCAGAGGTTGCAGTGAGCCCAGATTGTGCCACTGCACTCCAGCCTAGTGACAGAGAGAGACGCTATCTAAAAAAAAAAAAAAACTCCATTCTATTTTGATGATTAAAGAAATGAAGTCATAAAATATAATCTTTTTAAAGGTGTATAAAAAATAAATGCATGTAATAATGTTTCCCAAATATGTTCAATTCTGTGAAACAACATTGATGTTTTCTAACAAGGAAAATTCCAACCATTATGTCAGAAAAAAAAAAATCTGATTAATTTCTTTTCTTATAAACTTGCGTGTGGGAAAATGTTCTAACTTTATATCGCAGTAGTAGAACCTGCATGACAGTATATTACAAAAAGCAATGTGCACTATTGAGTGAATTAGAGTAAACTGAAAATTTCCCTGTGCTCTTTCCTTTATTCTTTGGTAGAATGAAATCTATCATCTAACAACAGATTCCTGCTGTGACTTTTATATTGGTATGGAGCCGATTCTTAGTGCATACCTTGACAAGGTGGAATGATGGTTCTAAAAACTAATAGAAGACTCAACTCCGGATGTAAAAGAATTTATAATGTATAAATATGCAAAAAGAATATTCACTCAAACCCAAAGCTACCATATTTAGAGTCAAAAGTGGAAATGTACTCTAAATACAGTGGGACTGAGAAAGAGCAGGAAGTATAAGAAAGAAACTCAGTAAAAGTCTTTAGATAAACTTCCTGAAATGTATGGATTTTAGCTGCCTTTAATAAAAAGGAAGCTACTCAAGTGCATGCGAGATTGAGAGTCACTATATTCTGGGCCAAAAACAACTTCAAAGTTGTGGATGTAGCAGTGAGGCAAGCATTTTGCATAGATAATAGCAAACTGATGAGAATTGCTACTATGAGGTATTGTAGAGGAGATCAATAGGAATTAATTTGGAGATCTCGTAAGAATGGGAATAATTGTAACAATAGCAAAGGTTTAGTTCTTCAACACCTGGAGCATGTTCACATGCATCGTCTGATTTGACACACACAAAACCTTCTGAGACAGAAGCATGACTGCCATTTCATTGTAGAGATGAAAGCACTAACATGCTTTCCTCTTCTGTAAAATGAAAATAATATAGTACCTATCTCCCTGAGCTGCTGTAAAAATTAAATTAGATTATGCATGTAAACAAGGTATCAGAGTCCTTGGCATATTCAGGTGTTCAACGAATGCTTCTGATACTGAAAAGAAAAAGCATAAAGGAAGTTAAAGACAGCATTCTATGGATACATAGCTATAAAGTAAAAAGACTGAGACTGTATTTAAGCTTTCGGACTCCACGGTGAATTTTTCTTATGTACTGTATAGCTATTTTCTATATGAAAGATGCTGGGCTTAGGAAATCAGTTTCAATTGTAGCTAACATAAATTTCTCAATAAATTATGTTAAAAGAAAAGAGTACCCTCTTACTGCATTATCTCAAGTTAATCTCTATTGCAAGATACAAATGAGCCCAAAGGGAAAAACATTATCTTTGTGAATTTGGGGTAAATGCAGTCAATGCAGTCTTCTCGGCCAAGAAGGAAGCCCTCCCTCTTCCTTTCAACCCAGTGGAGTCTCAGATCTGCAATTATGATCTAGAGCCATGGCATCCTTTGTGGGAAAGAGGCACGGGGTCCTTTGTGGTCATAGTCTGCGCTGATTCCTCTGCACTGTCCGATCCCTGTCTAGGGCGGTGGTGATGTTTCGGTCTCGTTACTGCCCATGGGGCCTCTCCAGGACTACAGGTTCTTCCTCAGTGGTTACCAAACTCCTCCTGGGGAAGCAGGGGAACTTCTGAATGTCCCAATATACCCTGTTGGAGGCACAGGAATGCTCTTTGTAGCTGTCTTTGTCTGGACATGCTTTAATACCATCCATTTCTGCTGTCACCACATCAGTCTGCTACTGGTCACCACTGTAAATCTTTGTGTTTCTTTTGTAACCACAAAATAAAACACAATTTCTGTCTATTCTCATGCAGCTAAAACTGTTGTGGTTTTTGCCTTTCCTCATCTCATTGCCTAAGACAGAGTAGAAAAAGGCACGGGGCCCTTCTAAAGAAACAGAATGCTGTCATTTTTCTTTCTGCAGTGAAACAGAACATAAAGTTCAAAAATAGACATAAAATTAAATAATTTTTTGACAAGGATACTAAAACAATTTAATAGGGAAATGGCAGTGTTTTCAATAAATCATGTGAAACTAGATACTACTTCATTCCATAAACAAGGGTTAAGTTGAGATGTATCATAGGTCTGAACATAAAAGCTTCTAGAAGAAAATATTGGAGACCATTTTTCAGTCGGTGAAATGAGCAAACATCAATTAAACTGAACACAAAAAGCACTAACCACAAAAATACACAAAATTTTTTAAATCAGAATTAAAATAATTTGCTCATAAACACCAATGAGACAATGCAAAAGCAACCTACATGCTGCTAAAAAAAAGTTGACAGCAGATGTGTTGATAAAATGTGTCCATCATATATAATAAAGTTCACAACTGAATAATGATAAACCTAAAAATAATTTTGAGGAAGCAATTCACAGAAGAGGAAATGCACAAATAACAGGAATTTCCAATAGCCTTACTCATCAGTGAAATACAAATTGAAATCGCAATGAGACGCTGCTACATATACAATAGAGTGGGTAAAATTATAGAGACTGATAGTGCCAGATGTCTCCATGGATGTGAAACAGTGGGGATTCTCATACAGTACTGGTATGTGCATAACAGAAAAAACTTCTTTGGAAAATGCAGGTTTTTGTATAGCAAAACTTACACCTTTACTATGACTCAGCAATGTTTACTCCTAGGAATGTATCCATGATCAATAAAAATGAATATTCACAAAAATTCTCATACAAAAATGTTCCAGGCATTTTTATTCCTAACAGGCAAAATCTGCAGCGAAGCAAATGTTAGTAAACTGAGGAATGGATAACAAAAATGTGATACACGTATACAATGGAGTATTACTTAGCAATAAATTATAAATACATACAACATGGCTGGATCACACAAAACATGCTGAGTAAACAAAGGTTCTACATATTATGTAGATTCTACTATAGGAAGTTGAAGAATAGGAATACTGATCTCTATATTAACAATAAGGAGAATAGTGGTCTCTGAGTGTCAAAACCTTGTTTGCGAAAGCCACGAAGTAACTGTCTAGAATAATAGGAATGTTTGCTATTATTATTGGGCATAGGGCAAAACTGTATACTTGTCAAAGCTGTTTGAACTTCACATTTGATATTTGCATTTCATTACATCTTGGTTACATTTCAGTAAAATAATGTAGCATTTCATTTTTTTGAATTGGAAAACTAATTGTGAGTCTGGGTAGCCATAAAGTACATGTCTTTTGAGTAAACCTGGGTGATATACACTGATCTATTTAGTTGCCAAATTTTTCATTAAAAGAGCATTATGAAATTTTCTTGACATTTATGCCCCAAAGTTGATGTGTTATTTTCAAAGGTTGTTTATGTAAAAGGGGAATTAGACCTTTTCTATGTAACACAAATTTATAGATAAGAATAAATAATTTGAAGTGATACAATGATTGGAGAAAAGCAATGACAATAATTAAGAAAACAACATTTAGAACTACACCTATACTTATTTATTATTTGCTCTCCGGGATTATCTTCTCCTAGAAGGGTTCTATCACAAACTGGGCACTTATTTTTCAAACATGCCCTTGAGAAGGTTCTCATAGTACACAATACATATAGGTAAATAAAATTTAAAACACACCTGGAAATATATAGTGCTTAGGTATGTAAAGACCATTTGGATATAGTTCTCCGTAATGAAAACCAAGTGATTAATTTTTTCAATATCATTGGGTGACCAGTCATGAGATAGAAGTTCAAGAGCGGTGGCTCAAGCCTATAATCCCAGCACTTTGGAAGGCCGAGGCGGGTGGATCACGAGGTCAACAGATCGAGACCATCCTGGTCAACATGGTGAAACCCCGTCTCTACTAAAAATACAGAAAATTAGCTGGGCATGGTGGCACGTGCCTGTAATCCCAGCTACTTGGGAGGCTGAGGCAGGAGAATTGCCTGAACCCAGGAGGAGAGGGTTGCGGTGAGCCGAGATCGCACCAGTGCACTCCAGCCTGGGGGTAACAAGAACGAAACTCCATCTCAAAAAAAAAAAAATATATATATATATATATTGTAATAACCTGTAATAACCATGATATTGAGATAAATACAAGTTCAATTTATTAAAAATGGAATTTGTCCAGATTCTTCAGTTGCAACAACTCAAATAGCATACAGAATAAAACATTTTAGTTAGTACGACTATTAGCTTCAAGGTCAGAGAAGTTTCAGGAAATTTGTAAACTTAAATGATACTATTGACCTAAAGTCAGTCCTCTCTTTCCTTTCACTTTTCCCCTCCCATTTCCTAGCGCAATTCATCTTACTCATGACTGATTTTTGGTTGGATTTTCTGTTTTAATCAGATTTTATTTCCAGAGGCCAGCCACAGTGGCTCATGCCTGTAATCCCAGCACTTTTGGGAGGCCAAGGTGGATGGATCATCTGAGATCAGGAGTTCAAGACCAGCCTGGGCAACAATCTGTGAAACCCCATCTCTACAAAAAACTAGCTGGGCGTGGCGGCATGCACCTGTAATCCCAGCTACTTGGGAGGCTGAGGCAGAGAATCACTTGAACCTGGGAGATGTAGAGGTTGCAGCGAGCCCAGATTGTGGCATTGCACTCCAGCCTCGGCAACAGAGCGAGACTCTGTCTCAAAATTAAAAAATAAGAAAAATGGAAAAAGGAAAAAAGATTTACTTCTAGAGAGGTGAGAGGAAGAAGGGAGTTTCACGTTTTCACTCCAGAGATTTGATAATCCAGGAAGAGAGAGAAACTTCTCTCCCCTTCCTTAAGTGAAGATCTTAGAGGAGGAATGTGATTGTCCTAGATAGAGCAGTATGATCACCTCAGAATTAATAAATTTGGCCAGATAGGTGAAGCCATATAATTAATAGAACCTGTGTCACATGTTAACTACATGAGGGGGAGACACACTTGGGAGGAGAAGTTAGAATGTGAGTTGGGCGCTTGAGTAGTGATTGGTAGCTCCTCCAGGACCACATATAATAAAGAGAAGACAGTTAACCTAGGTCATAAAGGAAATATTATCAGAATAATTGAGCTAGGGATGCTAGGTAAATCAGAATGGCAGATATGTACAACAAGATACTCCTCTACATAATAAGTATTCTGTGTTAGACTCCAGTAAGTTAACAAAAACCATGTCAGTAATACGAAGGGGGAATTTAATAGAAAAGTTATTAACTAGTAACAGGGATTATATTCTAAGAGGCCCACAGTCTCCGGAATGCAAAAATAGTAGATGTAAAGAACAATGATTACCTCTAGTGTTGAGGTAGAGCATCTAAAGGAACCAAGTTGCAAAAGGACACTGTGCTTCTGAAAGCTGAGATTAAGAGTTCGTTGCAAATGGTGTGACTCTGGGCTGAACCTCTGGATGGTGGAAATGTTTATTGAGGTGTTTAGGCTAGGAATGGCGGTAAGAAATTCCAGACTAGTATATCTGAGACACTTTTGGCCTACTGGGGACATTATCTTTCTAGGCAATTGGGAAAACTCACTGGGAAGCTTCTGAGCACGATGCTAGAAAAACTTGTTAATTGTGTACCACCGAATCTCCCTCACACCTCCACCCACTGGCAAGAGCACAGCACCTCAGGTGCAAGAAAGCAAGTGCAAGACCAGGAAGAGAAGCCCCTTCATTCTGCAGTGTCCCTCTAATACCCTTACTGGTCTAACATTGTGACAGCTGATAAAGGAGAAGTGTTTACAAGATCTGGCTTCAGTTGCACTAAAGTAAACAAAGAAAAGTAGATTTGGAACTAAGAGACAATAAGTTGATAACTAACACATGCCAGTTTTACCTGATCAATCTATATTTCTCTAGGCAAGCAATAAGAACGATGAATCATGCCTGAAAAACAATTTGTTGATTTGCCCTAACACCTCCCTTAGAAGGACCAAAAAATACTCAAATACCGGAAATACTGCCACCATTACTACCTCCACTTCTGATAATTATAACAGCTACCATTTTTAATATATGCCAATTATTGTGCCAGATGCTTTGCATTTACTACCTCATTTAATATTCACAGCAGCTTTATGAGCTGGTATGTGTATTAACCCCATTTTAGTAAACTCAGATATGAAGGGCTTAACGTTGAAGAGTAAACTGAGATTCCAATCCAGGACTATCCATACACTACACATTCTCGCCATGTAGGTAACTCTCCATGAAAGCCCCTGGATTGCTTGTTGGCTTGGAATCCAAAAGATGGAACACGATGAACTAAATGTTAAATAACATCAGTGAAGAAAGCTTGGGCAGTTATTTCATCCCATATGTAATGAATGGTCTTGCAGGAATAGTATTGAACACAACATGTCAAGAGTTACAAAATTAAATGCCTAGAGTAGACAGGTGGATAATGCCTCACAGTGAAGTAATACTGTAATAAATTGTCAGGCATTCGTGGAGACTGGAGTAGTGCGTGCCATGTGGAATGCAGCTGTTGCTCCTCAGTCTCACCAATGACCACACTAGAAAATAAAACCATATCATCCTGATTTTTCAGGAAAAGTAAAAAAAATAGAATGTTTATGTGAAATCTTCTATTTTTTTAAATTGTCAACTAAAATATTTTTAAAGGCACTATGAGAACCAAAAAAAGACCTGCCAGCAGTGCCCTGAGGCTCACCAGTTTGAAATTTCTGTCTTATAGTTATCTCAGAATCCCTTTTGTCGCTGGGACAAGTTGAAGGTGCCCTGCCCTCTTGATAATGATTGGATGGACACTGCCAGGGTTGGCAGCTGTGAGTACTGCTCTTAAATCCAGTCTACCTACACTGCCATGTTCTTTTGATCTGATAATGCATCCCTTGAGGAATTAGAGAACTCTGGCATGCCTGGAAAATATTTAGCCTGCTAGTGATTTTTCAGAACTTTGGACTATTTCATTATATATTATTCTTTAAGCTAAGCTTCACTATGCTATTATAAAAACTTTATTAAAAACTAGATGAACATCTATCAAAATTTTTAAAGGTTTTGTGACTTTGTATATTACCTTTCTTTGTTTTACTAAAGTATTTTAAAATATATTTTGGACATTGTAGCATTTAAATCTCCCATATTTCAGCATATATCTCTTAAAAAAATAAAAATTTTAAAAAACAAATTTATTGCTCCAGTGCCATTAGACAATCTATCAAAGTTAACAATATTTCATTTATCCCAGAATATTTCATATTCTGGGTTTTTTTCCTCTCTGCTTCCTTGTGGTGTTATTTACAGCCTTCCCTTTCCCTCATATTTCTTGTTAATGGATGTGAGCTCTAGATACTTTCTTGGGTTCAGGTTTTAATAAGAATACTTCACGGAGGCACCGGGTGCAGTTTAGCTTTTTTTTTTTTTTTTTTTTTTTTTTTTGAGACAGAGTTTTGCTCTTGTTACCCAGGCTGGAGTGCAGTGGTGTGATCTCGGCTCACTGCAACCTCCGCCTCCTGGGTTCAAACAATTCTCCTGCCTCAGCCTCCCGAGTAGCTGGGACTACAGGCGTGCGCCACCATGCCCAGCTAATTTTTGTATTTTTTTTTTTTTTTTTTTTTTTTTTTTTACGTAGAGACGGGGTTTACTGTGTTGATCAGGATGGTCTCGATCTCTTGACCTCGTGATTCACCCGCCTTGGCCTTCCAAAGCAGTTTAGCTTTTTGAAATCATTCTTCTTGCTCTCATCTCCTGGTTTGTGGCCCTGCAGTTCAGGGTATTCCTCCAATTACCAGAAACCATTTTAGTTTCTTCCAATTCTGAGAGTGTCTTCTTTGAAATCTCAAGCAGATAAAGAAAAATTACAGTGGGCTGTTTGTCTGCGATGTTTCCTTCTTTCTTTGCTGTGACAATCAGTCATCCAGTATTTTTTTTTTTTTCAGAGCTCCTGTCTAGAACCTACTCTCATTCTCCTTTCTGAAAATTTTCAAAAATTATCTTCCTCCATGCCGACACAACAGTGACTTTGGAGCAGATATAACACAGGTACACATCAAGAAGGGAATCGAATTTGAAAAAACTGCACCCCTTGAGACAAATGACCTTGGATCCGTCTGCTCTATCTACAGTCACTTCTACTTTGACATTTGCCAGTAGACAGGAAAACACTGGGGTAGGGTCCCTTCTTTTTCCTTCATCCAAATGTTTGAGAGATTAGTCCGGGAGACTGATGTGTTTTAACAGCCGGGTTGATCCTGGTAGGTAAATACTCATTGATATTCAGTAATTTACAATGAGAGTAAGGAGGGATGTCTATCAATTACCATGGAAAAGCGTTATTCCAACTATTTCTTTTGAGACCACCTTATTTCTCTTTTATTAGGTCAAGAAAACGTTATTCTTGCTTTGCCTTAAGTTACATTACAATAATTTTCTGCCATTAACTATCAAAGAAGGGAATCACGTATTTTTTTGTTCTCTTTAATTCTTAGGATTCCCCCTAGGTGGGTTTAGTCTTAATCTACCGCTTCAAGTTTATTTGTTCAGAGGAAACCAAGAAGCAAACATCAGATTATGTTCAACCTGAGAATTAGTATATAACTGCTTTGTAGGATTGCACTTTTTTTTAGAACATTACCACAAGTAGATAAGTATAAGTCTTTTTCCCCAACCTCAATTATATACCTTTTGATTCCTAAATTGCTAATTTGAACACCATTCTAAACCCTGTGTTTAATGAATCTTCATTCTTTATTGTCTTCCCTTTGGAATATTGTCCTTTCTGCTAATCTATGTGCATAGCCTGAGGAACATGCAGAAACTGTGGGAGAAATATTGAGAAAAAAATGACACTCTGTAACAGTCCTTCTGACTGGTTGGTGGCTTCACAAACCAAAAAATATTCTCTCAGTTCTGGAGGATAGAAGTCCAAGATCAAGGTGACCGCAGGTTTGGTTTCTTCCAAGTCCTCTCTCCTTGGCTTGCAGACAGCCACCTTCTTGCTGTAGCCTCATGCGGCCTTTTCTATGAGCTCAGATTTCTCTGGTGTCTCACTTCTTATAAGGACACTAGTGGTATTGGATTAGAGCCCTACCTTTATTACTGCATATATTCTTATTGACTTCTTCAAAGACTGTATCTTCAAACAGTCACCTTGAGAGTTAAAGCATCAACTTAATAATTTGGGGGAAAACGGTTCATTTCATAACATATGCCTTGAGTACTTTTTCTCTTCTGTAAATTTTTATACAAAACAAGCCATCTAACCATCTATACCATATTAGTTCCACATTTCGAGTAGGCATGACAAATCTGAATGTGTTTTTTTAGCAGACTTGGGTAGGAGCCCGTCTTATTATTTACAACTGAATCACATTTACGTTTGATCATAGCTAACTAGGTGGAAATACTTCACATATTTATTCTGAAATATATAATGTATCTGTGTGTGTGTGGGGGTGTTCTTTCTGGTTTTGATGGCTCAGTAAAGTTATCTCATCTACCCTCCTACCCCTGCTTCCTCACAAAGAATGAGCAACATGGATATTATTTAAAGACCTGTCTTTATGTCTGAAAAGCCTTTCTTTTTATTCTTTTAGGTTAAGGTTATTAAAAGGACACTACTCCTTCGAAGGATAGAACACTTTTAGTTACTTGCCTCTCTGTATACATTTTAAATCCTCTCCTTAGTGCATATATGATGAGTTAGAAACAGTGATTAGTAGTCTTCATAGCTCCTTGAGATTCTGTAAAAGGAGAGGGTTTGGATATAACCGAGAAATTAAATCAGTGAGGGAGGGCGAGGGGATTGGTAATAACAGTAATAAAATTGGACAGTGTCTGGCATATAAAAGTCTGAATGAAAAATTAGTGACTTGTTGATTGAATTTTATAAAAATTATTTTCGTTCTCTAGGTAATTCTTAAGAAGTGGGCTACAAGGCTCTTTTTGAAAATAAGTTTTTAGGTGTTTTAAAGTTATTACAGACTGTATAGTTCAAAATTTTTATCTTTCAATACTAGCTCTATAAAAATCAGTGTATTCTTTAGGGTCAAATTTGTATGCTTTTTATAAAAAAAGATTCTCTTCTTAAAAAAGAAGGCTTATATCCATAAGTTCTGGTGACTTGCTCCAAATTCTCAACCTAGGGAAAACTTAAACTGTCTTCTGTTTACCATGAGTTAAGACAATTAGCAACAATTTAGAGTAATGAAATTAGACAGTACTCAGGATGAATGGATGTCTTTGGTTTGCATGACAAGCTGTGACTTAGTGATGAGCTTGAAAGTTTATGTGCCAGACAGTGGGGATTGTCACCTTGCTTTTTTTTTTTTTTTTTTTTTTCATTTTTGAAGTCTGTCCCAGGCCAGTTCAACTGTTAAATTTCAATTAAACTAAATTTGGTCAGGAAAAAAAAAAAAGAAAGATTGGAAATAGAAGTATATTTCTTTTATCTAGCCTGAGCTGTTGGCAAAGCAAACTGGCTTTTCCATACTTGGCATTTATTAATAATATTTTGAATACCATTGCGCTTTTTAAGCTGAGTGTGGTGGAATTCTCTTGTGGGATTATTAAATGAGTCGATTTGCATTCTAATGAGAACAAATGTTTGGGATTGCATTGTTAAAATGCTAAAACGGTGTGTGTATAATTATTTTGCAGCTTAGATTCGCAGAACTCATTTCCCCAAACTCCTTTTTTTAAATAACTAAAGAGTCAGAGTCTACTGACGGCTGGAGGGGAGGTGATTAGGGTAATTTAAACTGTTCACAAATGACTTTGCCACAGAATGAAAGCATTTCTTTGGCTTTGCTCAGCTCCTTTCATTATCTTTAAGCGGCCGCAGTGTTGAGTCCCATAAGTCTCACCAAGCTCTCTTTCCTTGTACAGTTTCTCATTTGTATTGATTAATCATTTTGTAATTCCATTCTAGGTTGACTTGCTCATCTTTAAGGCATTTGCTGCTTTTTCTTTGCTTGTCTATCCTGTAACCGTTATGTTGTCTGTTCTAATACCTTAGCTTTATCATTGCAAGTCAAGCTTTAAAACATTAATCCTTTCATGCTTTAATTTCATATTCTATTACCAGAATGAATGCAAATACTGTTTCCTTTTTCTCCTTTTTAATCATCTTTACTACATACAGCTTTTGCATAGGGGCCAATAGTAACGTAAGCTTTTATTATTTAGAGTATAACTCTGCTTTTTAAAATAGTTTTTCAAGTCTTAATAGTTTTTAAAGTATGTTGACAAAATACAAATGTTTATTGAAAATATCTGTAGTCTTAAGACTTAATTTGTTGCTAATTTTTAATAAAATACACATATATTGTAAGTGGAGATTGTTATGATACTAACATTAACAGTAGAAATGTTTCATTATTATAATTTAAAGTATTTGGATTGTTGGCCTTGGCCTGAAGAGTTGGTTGTAATGGTAAAGTTTTGGAAAGATGACTATTTTAGATTTCTTGCACATGGAACTTGAAGTTGGAAAGAGAAACTAGAGGATTATGGTCTATCTTACTCGTTTTGGTAGATAATGACTGGACTGTGAATTTCTGAAAACTTAAGTGATTTTTTTTCCCTATGAACAGCAAATAATTCTTCCATGCATGTTTATTTCAAACAGTGAATAAAACAGAATTTTGCTTGTAAGTTTATATTTTGATGGCCAATGCTTTATTAGGCTAAATGATGCTTTATGTTTATTCCATAAGATAAATATTTACATACACATTTTATGTGATGCAAATATAGTTGTTTGGATATATAAAAATGGACATTGCGTTGAAAAAATGCAGAAGTGTGAAAATTATGCAGTATAACAGAATTTTATGATAGTAATTAATACAATGGAAGCAGGTGGCTGTTAAAATGAATAACAGTTGATAATACTCAAATATAAAGAAAATGTCAATTAATTAATGTGTCGATGGTTATTCCTTGCTTGAGACATCAATTAAAAGCTCATGATAATTGCTGTCAAGGCTTTTCGTAATTTAAAAATTTGTACTTTTGTTCCAAGTCACTTTTTGGTGGTTTCAAGAACATGAAAGTTTTACAAATATGGCATATTTAAAAATACTAGTATAGTTACAAAAACAGAAAAACTTAAATTTACTTTTAACCTTCATTTACTTCTTGGTAGAGCTTCACAATGAGAAATCAGTTAGGATTCATTTGGTTGCAGCTGGTAACATGACTCAGACCAGTTTAAATAGAAAGTGTTTTTTTTTTTTTTTTTTTTTTTTGTACAAGTGGATAAAAGTCCGTAGTTGGGACTAGTTTCATGTATGCATATCTAGGTTGGTGATCCCATCCCAAGACAGCTTCCCTGGATCACGTGATTTTCTAAAGAAAAATCGGTATCTACTCGGAAAAAACAGGGAAATGAATGCTTGCAAAGAAGTCGATCTGTCTGGAATCATCACTAGAAGTTTTCAGGTTGTAATATGCTACCCAAATTATCATAATGAACATAGAGATAAAGAGAGGGGGCTCTACTGGCTCATTTTTATTTTTCACTCTCATATTTCCCCATGTGCTCTCATGATGGGATTCATAGAATGGCATAATGAAGGAAAGAGGGCCTGATAAAATGAATTCAAGTGAAATAAATTATTCCATAATCATTTTATTTTCAGGCTTGAGATTCATGGCAGATATACGTATCACTGACAATACCTCCTCTTGTGTACCAAAAAATTACCAACTTTGTTCTCTACAACTTTGAATCCTTTAATCTTTCTGAGGATGAACAGCTCCCCCTTCCTGCCCTAAAGCCTTAGTCTGCCATGACCTTTCATACCTGTTTTGTCTTTAGAAACAGCTTTGTAAATGTCACAAGCTTAGGATTCCTTTCAGAGGCTTTGAGTCTCAGCTCTATAACCACCGAGTAATCAGATTCGGGTTGGTTGTGGTTCATGATATTTATTGACCACTAGTTTGGCTTTAGGACCCTAATGCCATAGGTTGAAATGCCATATTGTCCTATCATCAAGGAAAAATCAAAGACTTTGAGGTCTTGTTATTTTCTCTATATATATTTGTTTTAATTCCCTGAATTAGCTCTAATGTTAATAGTTTTAACTTTATGAATGTTTTCTGTTGCTATGGAAGGAAACTAAATAAACATAAGCTTTGCCCAGCTTCAACCAGGATAATATTCTCAAAAGACTGAACTCAGAAATGATCAAAACTAGTTCTTTAAATAAAATTGGCAGGAGGGGAAAAGTAGTTTACATGTATGCAGATACTAGAAAGCTCTCTTAACTTGCAGAGATCATAAAGAAAAAACTGCAAATGGAAGGACTATTGACTGCAAAAATGCATTATTATAGATGATAACATTTAATATGGGCTTAGAAAAATTATTATTCCTGAGAGTATTAACTTATGTTTTAAAATATAATAAGTTAAGATTAAATCTTTAATAGTACTGACAAACCAGGTGATTGCATAAAATGTACAACAGGCCCCATGGTGAGGAATTTTACACAAGAGTGAGAATCTGTCCATACCGGGCAAAAGCCAAGATTTTACTGGAGTAAACACTATTGAAGTTGATTAAGCGGCTCAGCCGTGTCATAAATGCAGAGAAATGTACTGCCCTGAATCTTTCTAATTGAGCACGTGTGTTGTTCAAAAGGTTGTTCATTAAGGGGATTTCATTGTTTGTGTGTGTATGTGTGTATATGTTTGAATATATGTTTAGGTTTGCCAAATGGCTCTTAATATTTTTGTGTTTAAAAATGAACATAAATTTCCTGATAAACATGAAAATCCTGTGGTATTTAGATGGAAATCCACAATTCTGTTACTTTTACACCAAAGGGGAAGAAAGGGGGAAAAAGGAGCAATGTTGTTTTAAAAAATTCATATTATCCTTGGCTTCAGGGCTTTAAGAAAATTGAAATTTTGCTAAAGCAGTGCTAATCAATTTACCAAAATATTAAAGTGAATTTAGAACTCTGACAAGATAGACTAGCAATGGGTATTAATCTTGACAAAGCTTATTTCTCTAGTTGTAAGAAGTCCAATTATTCAAAAATATATTCATTGTGCTTTTCTATTTTAAAAAATTTCTCTTTGCTTCTTTCTCCACAAGATGAAAATGCTTGGTAACACTATAAAGTTATCTAGCTAGTTCAGGACTTTTCTACACATGTGTAAGATGTAGAAAAATAAAGCTTCAGTGTAAACAAGTAAATTAATACACTTAATGAAAAATTAATCCCAAGTGTTTTATAAGTTACTGGACTCAAAACTACAAACTATAAACTACAAGAAGATTTTAAAACCATTTTGAACCACTGGCACATGTTCTACTTTAGGCAAAAGCTGAAAAATATAAGTAGCATATTGAAAGCAAAACAAAAATTAAAACCATATATTTTTCCATTGCTTTTATGCTTTAAAATTTTTAGAATGCTTTGACATATATTCTTTTAATATGATTGTAAAATTTTTCTGTCATTAAAATTTGCAGCAGAGGTGCGCTGTCCATTGTGGTAATCATTAGTCAAATGTGATTACTGAACACCTGAAATGTGGCTAATGTAAATTTAGATGTGTTGTGAGTATTAAATACACAGCAGATTTTTAAAACAGTATGGAAAAACCATCTAATATCTTATTAATAATTTCATATGGAGGCATGTTAAAATATTAATATTTTGGATATATTGGGTTAAATAAAATATATTAAAATTATTTTTGCCTCTTTTAAAACTTTTTTTAACATAACTGCTAGGAAATTTAAAATGGTATATGTGGTTCACATTTTAACCTTATTGGGCAAAGGCTGATATAGAGAGAATATAGAACTCCCAGAGCTGCTGGAAATATATGTGGTGAGAAGCAGATCTTGGAAGAGGAGAAAGGTGAGGAGTCAACAGAATATTAGAAGTCTCTTCCATGATCTCTTTCATAGCTCTAAATCTTCAGTTCACAGTACTAACCACAAAATTTATATGTAAAAAGAAAAACCAGTACTTCCACCTAGGAGCATAATACAACTTGACGAAGAAGATAGCATTGTAACTAGTTCTAAAAAAAGGGCTTGGATATACCATTCAAATTTCTTCTCAGCATTTTATGCAAATTATTCATAATCTTTCACAGCAATTTCATTACTTCTATATAAAGATGATATAAGGACTCAGTAATGGTCTTTCACAAATTTTTGAAAGAGTGCATTCCACATATCATTGACAAAGTTTACTCAGAGGAGAAGGCTTAGGTAGAAGGAATAGTTCAAGTTATTAGAGTGAAGAGATTGTAAATTAGTATTCAATATGGAAAAATGAATTTGAGACAGATTTTGGAATGTCTACAGTAGTAATGAGTTAAGATGAGGAATACGGGATGGGATGGCAGCAATATTAATAATAATGGTCTGGTTGCATGTTTATAAAAATAAGTTAACAACGTGGACCTGTTTTGTGATTTCTAGACAAATTTAATAGGACTAAAACAATAACAAAATAGCAACAATAACTAAAAGGAGTTTAGTCTTCTGATGTCTCATCTATCTAGGAAATTCTGAAAGGATTATGTTTACAATGAACGGGGCATTCTTCAATTGTTTCTCAGATTTCCTAATGCTTTTTAGTTGGCTCTAACTAACACAGATAACTTTTCTTCGCTTCTGTACTCTGTTGAAATAACACATCACAAAACTTGACATCTGACTTCCTAAGGAGCTGCTTGGGAGCTAGATGAAACCAGCTAGACATAGAAGGCAAATGAGAAACAGGAGACTAAAGATCTCCACGAAGATAAATTTTCCTTCCTTTCCTTTCCTCCTTCCTTTCCTTCCTTCCCTCAGTGTCCAGCTACCAGGTGTGATTCTCGCTGCAATGAACCCAGTGAAGTCCCACATGCAGAGGAAGCATAGGGCTGTGCGCCCTTTGCTATCTCTGAGACTCCTTGGGAAGCAGCAGGCATCTCAGTAACAGACTCATGTTTTTCCTCCCTCTCACCCTCTCCATCCTGGGCTTACACCTTCCAAATAGATTACAGCACTTTAATTTTTGATTCACCGTGTTAATTTTTGCTTTTTTTGGAGGACTCTAGCTAAGAAAGACAGGGATATTGAAAATGTGATCAGGTCAAAAGGAGGGCAGAAACAGTCACTCTTTTTTATCAGTGCTTTCTTTGTTCCAGAAATTCTTTTAAAGAATTTTATGCAAATTATCTTTGGTAATCCTTAGAGCAACTCTACTATTTTCATATAGAGAGGAAGATTTAAGGACTCAGAAATGATATATATCTTACTCAAGATTAAACAGATAGATCGTATCGGAGAGAAGGATGGCTCTGAGAGTTTCACCTTACATTACTTAAGGTCATAGAAATGGCAGAAGAAATAAAGGCTCAGAGAGGTGAAATTACCAGTTTGATCCAAACAACTGAAAATAGGAGCAGAAAGGGATTTCAAAGCTAGACAAGACTAACTCCAAAGATCGAGGTCTGAACTGATTTGTCTTACTCACGATTCTAGCATAAAGCTGGAAGATTAGGAAATCTTTAAAAGTGATTAAGATGATTAAAATAAATATATGCCTAGCAGTGGAATTGTATGCATGTATCAAAACATCACATATACACCATAAATGTGTACAATTATTATGGATGAATGAAAAAATTTTTAAAAAGGTGATTGAGATGCCTAAATAGGAGAACTTCAAGAGACAAAGGAGCTTTAAAATATTTAAAGCTATTTTTAATGGGAAAAGGCACCTTAGACTTGATCTATACAATTCCAATAAAACAGAATAAAAGCAAAAAGACATAGTTTGGCTCACTATAATGAAAACCTTTCTGAAAATTAGAAGTACTTAAAACTGTCAAAGGCTTGTGGGTTTTCCGTGATTGTTAGGAGAATGGGAGGGACTAAATGGGATCTGGAAAATTTTAGATAGACCATGCGAGGGAGAAAGTATTGGCATAAATTCTCTTTAGGGTAATTTTTTCTAACCCAAAGATTACATGATTTTGTGTATTTTTCATTTGACTAATATTTGAATGCACTAAAATTTTAAAAGCAAGGCATTATAAGCAGTTACTATGAATAGATACCATGACCATTTGCCCCCAGATTTCAGCTAGGGAAGGAGTTCCTGTTAATCATGCAAATGAACACCAGAAAATAAGCATCTCATGCATGATGTCAGGAGTTTTTGACCTTAAACTAATACAGTTCCCACATCATTGTATGACTGTTTTGGAAAACATTAATTCTTCCTTTGAAAAAAAGATTGTGTAAAGGTCAAGGCAAGGTTTTCATGCTTGGCGAAGAATGTGTTTTGGTCCAGTTTAACCCAATAGTTGGCCTCTGTTACCAAGAATATTATTTGTATAACTTCAGTGAGAAGCAGAACATGTATTAGCCTTTGAATAGATCGTAAAAATACCCAGGGAGCAAATGTAGCTTTTACTGTAAATACAATCTTTAAATGTAGAGTTTTAATCTATTTATTATAACACGTATCTCATAGTTCTTACAATAAAAAAACTATACTTGTCAACCTCAACAAATCTTCTGTATACCCCCCAAGTAAGTTAAGGTCTGTTCAATCATAATTACTTTTTATGTCATAAAAAAAAAACCTTGAGATTTTGTAAAGTTGACTTTTCTCAGCAAAGCAGAATCCTTTCAAAGAGATATTTCAAGATGCTCATCCAGTAGGAGAAAAAAAAAAGACTGGAAATAGCTTCACACACATACACACACACATAATTTCAGTTTAATTTTAATTTTCAGTTTAATGATATTTATTTAATGTTTATGGAAGAACAATAAAAACAATTATCGCCTCATCCTACAAGTTGTAGCCATCTCCTCTGTTTCTTAATCCAAATGATTCAAATAAATAATGAAAAGGCCATATTTTTCCCCCAAAGGGATTACTTGTTTCTGTTAATGAATCTCATTTTTTTGGAGACCTCTCCCTGCTGAGCATCTGTTATTACTTGCTCAACCTAGGATGCTTTTCTTCCAAACCTCACATTCAGTTGATAGTGCACCATAGTCTACCCCCTATATTCCCTTTCTCACAGATGTGATAACCAGAGTGAAATGAACAGGAAGTCCCGCCTTGGAGGCTTCTCCGTAGTTTCTCCAAGCATGTTGTTGCAGTAGCTGTTATATTATCAACTTGCCATACCAACATAATTTTGGTTGGTTGGTCTTGCTTGGAATGTGCCAAGGTTGCCATGCAAGCCCGGTTATTATCAGTTGCTAAAGGCAGTTTCTGAGTTGTTTTTAGTGTCTCATGGAGATCTCTTTGTGCAGAGATTTCTTTTTTCTTTTTTTTTTCTTCTTCTTTTGTTTATTTATTTTTTTTGAGATGGAGTTTCACTCTTGCTGCCAACGTCTGCCTCCTGGGTTCAAGCAATTCTTCTGTGTCAGCCTCCCAAGTAGCTGGGATTGGAGGCATGCACCATCATGCCTGGCTAATTTTGCCTTTTTAGTAGAAACAGGGTTTCACCACGTTGACCAGACTGGTCTCAATCTCCTGACCTCAGGTGATCTGCCCACCTCAGCTTACCAAAGTACTGGGATTACAGGCATGAGCCACCATGCTCAGCTTGTGCAGAAATTTCTATCACCAAGAAAATATGATAGAGACAGCAATAGGCTGATGAACAGATTTCCATGTTGAGTTATCTTGATTGTGAGTCAAGTTTTATAAAATAGATGAACTTTCAAATAAATACTTCCATAATGTGAAGTACTATTTTTAGCAGGGTGTGGATCACAGAAAAATTCTCTCATCCTGATTTTTGCTAACAAATTAATATGAAAGGTATGATGCTTTCTCATAATGTCTTCATAGTCTATTTGAAATATATTTAAAATTCTATTATTCAAAGACAATGAGAGTGGATGCTCATATTTTGTTCCAGAGCACATGTTTGGTATTGTAGTAGAGGATAAAATATGAAAGAAAGTGAGTTTGTTGAACTAGATGACCTGAGAGTCATATAGTTCTGATCAAACTAAAATTTCGGAAACTCATTCAGAAAATAAAGTTTATTTTACCTAGTTTATAAAAATTAGAACTCTTCCTTTTGAGTAACGGACAATGTCATGAAACAAGTGATAGTAACTTAAAGATAAGAACATAATACATTTATGCTAGGCAGCATTTTGGTTTCTGTGTTCCCACCCACTGCCCCCTACTTTGCTTTGGATTTGTATCCCTACCCAAATCTCATGGTAAATTGTAATCCTCAGTATTGGAGAAAGGGCCTGATGGGAGGTGATTCAATCATGGGGGTGGATTTCCCCCTTGCTGTTCTCATCATAGTGAGTTATCACAAAATCCGGTTGTTTAAATGTGTGTAGCACCTGTTGCCTCACTCTAGTCCTCCTAGTCTGGCTATGTAAGACGTGCCTGCTTCCCCTTTGCTTTCCATCCAACATGATTGTAAATTTCCTGAGGCCATGCTTCCTGTATAGCCTGTGAAACTGTGAGCCAATTAAACCGCTTTTCTTTATAAATTACCCAGCCTGAGGTAGTTCTTTATAGCAAAAGGAGAACAGACTGACATATCCCCACCATTCCACTCTACATTATGCCTTTGTATGTTACCTTCTGTGGCAAAAGGTACTGAGCAGATGAAGTGAATATAGGCACCTCAGTGTAGGAAGATTATCCTGGGTTATTCAGGTGGGTCAATGTAATTACATGGGCCAGTAAAGGCATACAAAGAGGAAGTAGAGTCAGAGACAGAAGAGTCAAAGTGTGTGTGTGTGTGTGTGTGTGTGTGTGTGTGTGAGAGAGAGAGAGAGAGAGAGAGAGAGAGAGAGAAATTTGGCATGAGGAAGACTCAACTACTGGCTTTTGAGATGGAGAAAGGAGGCCATGAGCCAAAGGATGCAGGAGGCCTCTAAAGCTTGGAAAGGCCCTCAGCTGACAGCCCACAAAGAACTGGGACTTTAGTATTAAAACTGCATGGAAACGAATTCTGCCAGCAACCTGAATGAAGAAGTAAATGGATTCTTCACTAGAACCTCCAAAAAGAAACAAAGACCTGCCAATACCTTAATTTCTGCCTCGTGAGACATGAAGCAGAGACCCCAATGAAACTGCTGGGATTCTGACTTCTGGAAACCATGAGATAATGAATGGAATTTGCTTTAAGATGCTAAGTTTGTGGTGATTTTTTAAGGCAATGATAAAATTCAAATGCACTCACCTACAGCTTTAGGCAATTACATCACTGCTCCTATACTTAAACCGTGTGTGTTGTAGGTGCGTATTGGAATTTTGGTAAACTCAGACATTGTAGTGCTGATTTCTTGAGTATGTACCTGGCGTTGAAGAAAGACTTTCCATGACGTCTTTTATAATTTGAATTACAATTAGAAACCTGTTGCCCTTTTGAAACTTTTTGTTAGACTATTTTGAAGATGGAGAAAACCAGTCATATGATCTTCACTGTTGCCTGATTTCACAGGTCATGATCCTTCAAAATATAAACAGGTGCACCTAAATTGCCAACATTTGATTTCATATCAAATAGAATAATAGCAAATAAAATATGCTAAAATAATATTCTTATTTTATTTTATTCAGACTTGTTGCTTACATATTTAGTAAGAAATTATTTTTAGGTTGTTGGCTGTATTGTCAAAATTATTAGTCATACATAAATATTTCTAGATCTTATTAGAATTCACTAGTCTTCAGCAACTTCAGCTGACAGTTACCATAGCAATTAGTATTGTTTAAAAATATACATACACATATATTATTGCACTTTAGGTTTTGGGGTACATGTGAAGAACATGCAGGATTGTTGCATAGGTACATACATGACAATGTGGTTTGCTGCCTTCAGCTCCATCACCTATATCTGGCACTTCTCCCCATGTTATCCCTCTGCAACCCCCTACCCCCCACTGTCTCTCCCCTAATCCCCCCAACAGACCTCAGTGTGTGATGCTTCCCTCCCTGTGGCTCTGTATTCTGATTGTTCAATACCTGCCTGTGAGTGAGAACATGCAGTGTTTGATTTTCTGTTCTTGTGTCAGTTTGCTGAGAATGATGGTTTCCAGGTTCATCTATGTCCCTATAAAGGACAGGAACTCTTCCATTTTTATGGCTGCATAGTGTCCCATGGTGTATATGTGCCACATTTTCCCTTTCCAGTCTATCATCAATGGGCATTTGGGTTGGTTACAGGTCTTTGCTATTGTAAACAGTGCCGCAGTGAACATATGTGTGCATGTGTCTTTATAGTAGAACTATTTATAATCCTTTGGATACATATCCTGTAAGGGGATTGCTGGAACAAATGGAATTTCTATTTCGAGCTACTTGAGGAATCGCCACACTGTCTTCCACAATGGTTGAACTAATTTACACTCCCACTAACAGTGTAAAAGTGTTCCTATTTCTCCGCATCCTCTCCAGCATCTGTTGTCTCCAGATTTTTTAATGATCCTCATTCTAACTGGCGTGAGATGATATCTCAATGTGGTTTTGATTTGCATTTCTCTAATGACCAGTGATGATGTGTATTTTTTCATATGTTTCTTGGCCTCATATATGTCTTCTTTTGAAAAGTGTCTGTTAATATCCTTTGCCCACTTTCGAATGGTTTTTTTTTTCCTTGTAAATCTGATTTAGTTCTTTGTAGATTGTAGATATCAGCCCTTTGTCAGATGAGTAGATTGCAAAAATTTTTCCCATTCTGTTGGTTGCCAGTTCACTCTGATGATTGTTTCTTTTGCTGTGCAGAAGCTCTGGAGCTTAATTAGATCCCATTTGTCTATTTTGGCTTTTGTTGCCAGTGCTTTTGGTGTTTTAGTCATGAAGTCCTTGCCTATGCCTATTTCCTGAATGGTTTTGCCTAGGTTTTCTTCTAGGGTTTTTATGGTGTTAGGTCTTATGTTTAAGTCTTTAATCCATCTGGAGTTAATTTTAATGTAAGGTGTCAGGAAGGGGTCCAGTTTCTGCTTTCTGCACATGGCTAGCCAGTTTTCCCAACACCATTTATTAAACGATTTCCCCATTGCTTGTTTTTGTCATGTTTGTCAAAGATCAAATGCTTGTAGATGTGTGGCATTCCCTCGGAGACCTCTGTTCTGTCCCATTGGTCTATATCTCTGTTTTGGTACCAGTACCATGCTGTTTTGATTACTGTAGACTTGTAGTATAGTTTGAAGTCAGGTAGCATGATGCCTCCAGCTTTGTTTTTTTTGCTTAGAATTGACTTGGCTATGTCGGCTCTCTTTTGGTTCCATATGAAGTTTAAGGTGTTTTTTTCCAGTTCTGTGAAGAGGGTCATAGGTAGCTTGATGGATATAGCATTGAATCTGTAAATTACTTTGTGCAGTATGGCCATTTTCACAATATTGATTCTTTCTAACCCTAAGCATGGAATGTTTTTCCATCTGTTTGTGTCCTCTCTTATTTCCTTGAGCAGTGGTTTGTAGCTCTCCTTGAAGAGGTCCCTTACATTCTTTGTTAGTTTTATTCCCAGGTATTTTATTTTGTAGCAATTGTGAATGGCAGTTCATTCTTGATTTGACACTCTTTAAGTCTGTTATTGGACTATCGGAATGCTTGTGATTTCTGCACATTGATTTTGTATACTGATACTTTACTGAAGCAGTTTCAGGAGATTTTAGGCTGAGACAATGGGATCTTCTAAATATACCATCATGTCATCTGTAAATAGAGACAATTTAACTTCCTCCTTTCCTAATGGAATACCCTTTGTTTCTTTTTCTTGCCTGATTGCTCTGGCTAGAACTTCCAATATTGTATTGAATAGGAGTGGTGAAAGAGGGCATTCTTGTCTAGTGCCAGATTTCAAAGGGAATGCTTCCAGTTTTTGCCCATTAAGTATGATATTGGCTGTAGGTTTATAGTAAATAGCTTTTATTATTTTGAGATATGTCCCATCAATACCTATTTTATTGAGAGTTTTTAGCATAAAGGGCTTTTGAATTTTGTCAAAGGCCATCTCTGCATCTATTGAGATAATCATGTGGTTTTTGTCTTTGGTTCTGCTCATGTAATGGATTATGTTTATAGATTTGCCTATGTTGAACCAGTCTTGCATCCCCAGGATAAAGCCTACTTGATCATGATAGAGAAGCTTTTTGGTGTGCTGTTGCAATTCGTTTGCCAGTATTTTATTGAAGATTTTTGCATCTATGTTCATCATGGATATTGGCCTGAAGTTTTCTTTTCTTGTTGAGTCTCTGCCGGCTTTTGGTATCAAGACGATGTTAGTCTCATAAAATGATTTGGGAAGGATTCCCTCTTTTTGGATTGTTTGGAATAGTTTCAGAAAGAGTGGTACCAGTTCCTCTTTGTGTGTTTGGTGGGATTTGGCTGTGAACCCATCTGAACCTGGGCATTTTTTTGGTTGGTAGGCTCTTAATTTTTGCCTCAACTTCAGCCCTTGTCATTGGTCTATTCAGGGTTTAAACTTCTTATTTTTGTTGGTCTATTCAGGGTTTAGGCTTAGGGGGTGCAAGTGTCCAGGAATTTATCCATTTCTTCCAGGTTTACTTGTTTATGTGCATAGAGTTGTTTGTAGAAATCTCTGATGGTAGTTTGTATTTCTGTGGAATTGGTGGTGATATCCCCTTTATCATTTTTTATTGCATCAGTTTGATTTTTCTCTCTTTTCTTTTTTATTAATCTGGCTATTGGTCTATTTTGTTGCTCTTTTCAAAAAACCAGCTCCTGGATATATTGTTTTTTTGAAGGGTTTTTTTGGGTCTCTATCCCCTTCACTTCTGCTCTGATCTTAGTTATTTCTCTAAGTCTTCTGCTAGCTTTTGAGGGTGTTTTTTATCTTGCTCCTCTAGCTCTTTCAATTTTGATGATAGGGTGTCAATTTTACATCTTTCCTTGCTTCTCATTTGGGCATTTATTGCTATAAATTCTCCTCTAGACACCACTTCAAATGTGTCCCAGAGATTCTAGTATGTTGTGTCTTTGTTCTTGTTGGTTTCCAAGAACATTTTTATGTCTGCCTTCATTTCATTGTTTATCCAGTCAACGTTCAAGAGCCAGTTGTTCATTTTCCATGAAGTTGTGAGACTCTGAGTTAGTTTCTCGATTCTGAGATCTAATTTGATTGCACTGTGGTCTGAGAGACTGTTTTTTATGATTTCTGTTCTTTTGCATTTGCTGAGGAGTGATTTGCTTCCAATTATATGGTCAGTTTTAGAGTAGGTATAATGTGGTGCTGAGAAGAATGTATATTCTGTGGATTTGCGGTAGAGAGTTCTGTAAATGTCTATTAGGTTTGTTTGGGCCAGATCTGAGTTCAAGTCCTGGATATCCTTGTTCATTTTCTGTCTCGTTGATCTGTCTGATATTGACAGTGGAGTGTTCAAGTCTCCCACTATTATTGTGTGGGAGTCTAAGACTCTTTGTAGGCCATTAAGAACTTGCTTTATGTATCTGGGTGCTCTTGTATTAGGCGTGTATATATTTAGGATCATTAGCTCTTCTTGTTGCATTGATCCTTTTACCATTATGTAATGCCCTTCTTTGTCTCTTTCGATCTTTGTTGGTTTAACGTCTATTTTATCAGACTAGGATTGCAACTCCTGCTTCTTTTTTGCTCTCCATTTGCTTGGGAAATCTTCCTCCAACCCTTTATTTTGAGCCTGTGTGTATGCTTGCATGTGAGATGGATTTCCTGGATACAGCACACTGATGGGTTTTGACTTTTTATCCAATTTGCCAGTCTGTGTCTTTCAATTGGGGCATTTAGCCCATTTACATTAAAGGTTAATATTATTATTTGTTAATTTGATCCTGCCATTTTGATGCTAGCTGTTTTTTTTTTTTGCCCATTAGTTGATGCAGTTTCTTTATTGTGTCGATGCTCTTTACCATTTGGTATGTTTTTGGAGTGGCTGGTACTGGTTGTTCCTTTCTATGTTTAGTGCTTCTTTCAGGAGCTCTTAGAAGGCAGGCCTGGTCGTGACGAAATCTATCAGCAATTGCTTATTCATAAAGGATTTTATTTCTTCTTTGCTTATGAAGCTTAGTTTGGCTGGATATGAAATTCTAGGTTGAAGGTTCTTTTCTTTAAGGATGTTGAATATTGGCCCCTCACTCTCTTCTGGCTTGTGGGGTTTCTGCTGAGAGATCTGCTGTGAGTCTGATGGGCTTTCCTTTGTGGGTAACCCGACCTTTCTCTCTGGCTGCCCTTAGCATTTTCTCCTTCGTTTCAACCCTGATGAATCTGACAATTATGTGCCTTGGGGTTGTTCTTCTGGAGAAATATCTTTGTCGTGTTCTCTGTATTTCCTGGACTTGAATATTGCCCTGCCTTGCTAGGTTGGGGAAGTTTTCCTGGATAATGTCCTGAAGAGTGTTTTCCAGTTTGGATTCATTCTCTCTGTCACATTCAGGTATACCTATCAAATGTAGATTAGATCTTTTTACATAATCCCATATTTCTTGGAGGTTTTGTTAAATTCTTTTCACTCTTTTTTCTCTATTCTTGGCTTCTCATTTTATTTTATTGAGTTGATCTTCAACCTCTGATATCCTTTCTTCTGCTTGGTCATTTTGGCTATTGAAACTTGTGTATGCTTCACGAAGTTCTCCTATTGTGTTTTCAGCTCCATCAATTCATTTGTATTCTTTTTTAAGCTGTTTATTCTCATTAGCATTTTGTCAAACCTTTTTCAAGGTTCTTAGTTTCTTTGCATTATGTCAGAACATGTTCTGTTAGCTCAGAGAAGTTTGTTACTTTCTGAAGCCTGTTTCTGTCATTTTATCAGACTTATTCTCCATCCAGCCTTGTTACCTTGCCGGTTGGAGTTGTGATCCCTTGGAGGTGGAGAGGCATTCTGGTTTTGGGTGTTTTCATCCTTTTTGCACTGGTTTCTTCCCATCTTTGTGGATTTATCTACCTGGGGTCTTTGTACTTGGTGACTTTCAGATGGGGTCTCTGACTGGATGTCTTTTTTGTTGATGATGAAGTTATTTCTGTCTGTTTTTTAGTTTTCCTTCTAACAGTCAGGCTCCTCTGCTTTAGGACTGCTGGAGGTCTATTCCAGACCCTCCTGGCCTGGGTATTACCTGCCAGTGGCCTCTGCATTCTCACTGGAAACTGCACTCCAGAGCTGTTCCTATTCAGCCATCTTTCCCAGTTCAGCCACAATTAGTATTCATAATGCAAAGTGCTGTGCCTATTTTTGCCCAAAAGGGTGTCTTTTACGTGAATTTGCCACCAGTCTTCGCATCTAAAATGAAGTAAGGAAAACTGTATCTGTTATTAAACTGTGCCTGTCTTTGGTTAGAGCTACTACTATGACCCAAAAATCTTGCAAATATGATTTCTGCATATTTCCAGCTTGCTTCTGAAGTTTCTTACTACCATGAAGACAGGCATTTCTTCCTCACCTGTTGGAGACTCTGAGCGTCAATCTTAATGAATACCTTATTGTATGCATAGCTTGATACCCCTGCCCACACTGATAACTCACCAAGGACTTGAGATTTTATAATTCAGCTTGATTAGGCTGTTACACATCACATCATTACGTAAAACCCTGCTATAATTGTACATATTCAACTAAAGCACCAACACAATCAAGATTTAAAGAATGAATTAAGTTAAAAAAATGGGAAAAAAATAATGCTTTTCCCCTCTTGCTCTGTAAACAGCATTTTGGTTCAGACATGTGCCTCATTAGTAAGTGACCTGAGAATAATAGGCTGTAATGATATCAGTCAGCAGCTTCACATTACAACATAGCTTGGGGGGGCCTGTTCTTTTGGTAAAGGAGTGTATTTTTTACAGAAAAAAAAATGTATGTGTATCAAGTTAATATCTCAGTGACAAACCAGTGCTAACTAGCACATGTCTGCATGTCACCAGAGGTGGCTGTGCCTGACATTTCCTGGAGGACAGCCTATAGTTAAGTAGTATTGAAAGGCACCACAGGCATTATAGCAAATGTATAAGGGACAATGGGCAACAAAGGGGCAAAATCAAGCTATTCGAGCTAATGGCTTATGCTGTGTTCACAGTATTATACTTGTGCCATTCATATATGGCTAAGGTTGTGTGTGTTTTCAGAATAGAGCTACTATTTTAGAGGTTTATAACCTGGCAATAAAAACTGGCTTCCGGCAAGAACTTGACATACAAGACAAGACCTCAGCACGAAAGTGATTTTTAAGAAATCAGATTTTGTTGGTGGGGAGCAGGCAGAATATATTTTGTTTTAGACATTCATTTGAGTTTCTGAAACTCAAAACACAGCTCAAATTTAGAATATGGCATTTTGTAAGTTATTTTGTAAGTTATTAGACTACAAAAATTCAAACTTGTGAAAGCCTGGGTCAAACAATGCTTATTTCTATGGGCTTAGATCAGAACACTTTTATCTTTCAAAATGTTCCTTCCAGGCTTTTCAAAGTGGGAGCATTTTTAATGATTCACAGTTCTTTATTTTGATATATAGAAAGGCAGTTTTGTGAAGATCAAGGAGTTAAAAGAAGTTTATTTTTAGAAGGAATTATATTACAGCATGTTGTTTTTTTTGAAATTAAACTTCTTAATAACACCTATTCGTTAATATCATTATTAAATGTCAGAGACTCATCGCATCTAAACATTGGAAGACATCCAAATTCCACAAAGAGCCAAAGGTGTATCACTCCTACCACAACCATCATCTTCATCTCTTTATTTAATGTTTACTCTTTGCCTAGTAGTGCAGCAGAATCTTGCGTGCACTAACTTAACATCCATTATTTGACCTGAGTACTCTTTAATCCTTGTGTTGTCATAGATACATACACAAAGAAGAAATAAGGTAAAGAGGACAAAATTTCCAATATATATTCAATTGCATACAAAAATTAATAATTTTCTGGGCTTGACCTTTTAGAATCTTGATCTTAAACATCTATAGTAGGTATGGGGGATCATCCAGTTACAACAAGAATTGAGTTGCAGAGTAAGAGAGAGGAGAAAATTGTTGAGAAATTTGGAAAAAAAAAAAAAAGGGAGGAGATAAAGCCAAAAGGGAAGAGAGGTAAGAATATTATCAGAGTAGCAATTCCCAAATATAGAAGATGTAGATGGTGATTTTTAATTAATATTAATATATTAGTAATGAATATTATTTACTGATGACCAATTTGTACTAGACATTGAGCTGCTTCATTGGCCGTACAGGATAGCTGTTGATAAATAATTGCTGTTTTCTCACAAACAATAAAATTGCATAATTTTCCTTAGACAATGGCCGTCTAGATACAAAGTAAAGTATAGAAGAGCAACAGATATATTAAGTTAAAATTGTATACCTATGCTGTTAAATGCCTATGCATTTCCCAAAGAGAATGAAGAAACTGGAGTAGGCTTCAGGAAGCCAGACCCCTGAGTTTTCAGTCAGATGAATGAAAGTTGTCTTAAAGCCTTCAAAAAGCACATAATCTCTGTTGTATGAAAAGGTGGCAGTGGTGCCACGTCGACTCAATTGGGTTTAAATAACAAATATCTATCATTCCAGCTCATTTTAATATAAAATGTTTAAAAAATAATACAGTCTTTCAAAAGCAGAATTGAAGAACTGTGATGAAAGCAGAAAAATTGGATTTCCTTTCATATTTATCCAGAGTTATAACAAAGGCTTGACTAAATTAGATAAAGCACATTTGTAAATTATTTTCATAAAAGAGGTAGAATTATCACTGAGGCTACAGAACTTTTTTTTCTTCGTTAACGAGTGCCATATCTTACCTTACTTTAAACTCTTTCACTGGTGTAAGTCTTTCAGTGTGACTCTTTGTTTAATACTGAATCTCACATCAGAGACTTGACAAGTTGAGAGGTGAGTTATCTGGAGCAAAAAAATTAAGCTTGTCAGAGGCAGTCCTCCCACACAGAATTAAGATAAGATGATCTCAAATTCTTAAGTTCTCAAGGTAATAGTTCTAAAGAGATATTTTTATCCATACCATCAATACTGAGTAGATTGTGGAAAAAAAATAATTTTTGCCTCTCATGTTTGAGTCACTGTTTTACAGAGATTCTTTAATTTTTTTTGGCTGAACTTTTCTTAAAGACAGCAGTACATTGCTGGGATGTACAGCTATTAGAAAGTAGGAGGCTATGGATGATATAATTTTTTATTTTTAACCATCACTTAATATTGCTTGAGAAGTGAATGTATATATTATAACAGAGTTTGAGAAGAGTGTGAAATTTATTTAAAATGTCTTGAGTTGCATGTAAAAGGTGCGAAAACAATAAAAGCTCATCTCCAAGCTTCAGAAATGAGAAGGAAATTTGAACCCATAGTAGTGGACCAGGTTTGAAGCTAAAAGATGCAGAATCAGTCTCTGGCCTAAAATCTGGGTTCTCATTGTCAATATATGTGCAATTATTATATATCAATTTGAAAATTTTTTTAATAAAAAATGAAAAACCTGTGCAGAAAAAATAGGCACTGTTCATAGCAGAGACAAGGAACTGGGCTCCCTGCATAAAGCTTCACACAATCGAGTTGTTCTTTCTGTTAAACAATCACAAAAAAGATAACAACCAACCACTAGCCATGCGACTGGGCACAAAAGCAAGTCACCCATCCTGAGTCTTGGGTAGTGCTAAAGTGGCCTTGTGACTAAAATTGCAAGCCTGCCAGTGTGACCGTTACAAATAAAAACTGTTCATTTTCCAGTAAATCTGTTGGTATCCCAGCAATGGCAAATACAAAACCATCCCAGTAAAGAAGCCTACACAATCCATGGTAGGAAAGAGAATATGGTAGCCAGGGTACACAGAAACCTACTAACTGTATTATAGGTTTAAAAGTTAACAACGGAAAAAACAAACAAAGAAAAAGGCTGGGCATGGTGGCTCACCTGTAATCCCAGCACTTTGGGAGTCCAAGATGGCTGGATCACCTGAGGTCAGGAGTTTGAGACCACCCTGGTCAACATGGTGAAACCCCATCTCTACTAAAATCACAAAAATTTGCTGGGCGTGGTGGTGGGTGCCTGTCATCTCAGCTACTTGGGGGACTGAGGCAGGAGAATCGCTTGAACCTTGGAGGAGGAGGTTACAGTGAGCCGAGATTGGATTATGCACTCCAGCCTGAGTGACAAGAGCAAGACTCCATCTCAAAGAAAAAATCAAACAAAAGTATGAGGAAGACTGCTATGTAAACAATTACTTTATATTATATGTCTTTTCCCCTCCTAGAATTCAATTTCCTTCCCCAAAACTGAGGAAGTTTAAATAAAGGCCACATCAATTCTAGAAAGGAAGAGCTGCTATTCATGTGCTAATAGTAATAATGATTAATAATTGCCATATATAGTAAAGACAGTATAAAAATAAAGACCAATTTCTTTAAAAATAAGAAATAGCAAATATCGCCCAAGAAGATAAGAGAAAAAAATCTACAGGTCCAGATGAATTCACTGGCAAATTCTCTCACATATTTGAAAAAGAAAGAAGAACATTCTATCCAAACAGTTGTGAAAAAATTTTAAGAAAACTATAGAGGTGTCCTTAGGAACATAGATGCAAAAATTCAAATACATTTTTATTAAATAAATTCTGACTGAAATAAAAAGAATAGTACATTATGTTCAAGTCCAATGTTGCCAAGAATGTGAAGTTGGTTTAACATTAAAAAATTAATGTAATTTTAACTAAAAAACAAAAACAAGAACAAAATCTATATGATATAGAGCTAAAATCAAAATTAATAGTGAAAAAAATAAATATTTTCCCTCTAAAATAAGTAGCAAGCAAAGATTGTCTGTTCTTATCTCTTATATTAGCATTGCCTTAGCCTGTCCAATTATATAAGGCAATAAAAGCCAATAAAAGACATCCAGATTAGAAAGGAACCATTAATTGTCTTTTATTGAAGATGACTTGGTCATCATTGCCAGTAAATTCTACAGAATATAATAAGCAGAACTACCTATCACAAGTTTGGCAAAATTGTAGAATACAAGATAGTGTTACATAAATCAATAAAATTTATATGTACTGGACACAAACAATTGGAAATTAACATTTAAAATAGAATTGAATATATCAAGTAGAGATGAATTTTTTAAAAAGATGTGCAAAATCTGTACGTTAAGAACTCAAAGATGAAAACTTAAAAAATTTGTGATGCACCATAATCATGGATTGGAAAACTCAATATTGTTAGGATATCAACCATCTCCAAATTCATCTCTTGATTCACTTCCAATCAAAGTCATAGTAGCTATTATTGTTGTTCTATTTTTAGAAATTAACAAGATGATTCTAAAATTTTTAGGGAAACACAAAGGACTTACCCAGAAGAAATATGAAGAAAACAAAAGTCTTATTATAAACCTACAGTAACCAAGACAGTGTGTTATTTGCATAACGGTAGAAAATAGATGTTTGCAACAGAATAAAAAGACCAAAAATAAAACTCACACATATGATCAGCTGAATTTCAGCAGAAGTGTCAAAGCAATTTAAGAGGAAAGAATAATCTTTTCGATAAGTGATGCTGAAACAACTTGCTTTCTATATGTAAAAGCAAAAAGGAGGAACAGAAATACGTAATAACCTCAAAGCTTATCTCATATACTTTATGCAGATTTAACTCCAAATGTCTCATAGATGTAAGCACAAACCCCAAATTAAAATACACCTAAATATACAACAGAAAACAATATGAAGCTCTTACGTAAAAAAGAAATAATAAATGATTAGGAAAATGACAAATGATGAAATGTGAAATGTTCATATTCTACAAACAGATTTTTGATAATATAAAGGTTTAATAGTTTATAAGATAAATTGTAATACTCTCAGTAGACAAATGAACAAAGGTATTCTGGACAAAACAATTTATGAATGGCTAATAAGCTAATAAAAACAATTTCAATCTCTTTTTTGCCAACATCTAACCTCTAGGTATTTATTTGTAAGAATAAGCAGATATATGCATAAGGATTCAGGTGAAAAGTTAGATAAGAACTAAACATCTAAACTTATGAAATTAGTTAAATTGTACGGCATCTATGCAGTGGAACAGAATAATAAAATAGTAAAATCATATCCAAAGAGACAGGAAATGCTGGTAACTAGATTTAGGTTTTAAAATACATAGGATTCTATTTCGGTATTGTTATCAAATGCAGTGCTTTTTTGTTTTGTTTTGTTTGTTTTTTTAGACAGAGTCTCCACCTGTTGCCTAGGCTGGAGTACAGAGGTGAGATCTCAGCAACCTCCACTTCCTTGGTTCAAGCAATTCTCGTATCTCAGCCTCCTGGGTAGCTGGAACTACAGGTGCATGCCACCATGCCCAACTAATTTTTGTATTTTTGGTAAAGACAGGGTTTCACCGTATTTGTCAGGCTCATCTCGAACTCCTGACCTTAGGTGATCCATCTGCTCCAGCCTTCCAAAGTGCTGATTACAGGTGGGATTACAGGCTGGAGCCACTGTGGCCCAGCTGTGTAACTTTAAACATACATAGAGATAGGGCGTATGCTTACATAGCAAAATGTTAATGGTAGTTTTCCCATGGTACTGTGATTAGGGACATTTTCACTTTCTTCTATTTTTCTGTATTTTTCATATATTTCCACACTAGCCTTGGGTTGCTTTTTAAATAATAATTGAGATACAAGTGAACATGAGAAACAGAAACAAATAAGGCTATAGAGGTTAACAAGTGCCAGGTTATGATAATTCTTTAATTATTTAAGCAATGGAGAACAATTGAAAGTATGAAAGAAGAGAATTTTTTTTCATAACTCATTGTCTAATGCTAATACGACCTTGTGTACACCTTTAAGTAAATTTCTTCAAGGTGATAACGAAGTCTGAGTGCTGTGAATTTCTCACACATCTTTCTACCCACAGAATCATGTACATAGTCCATGGCAAATACATTAGACAACCCTTGTATATAAAATCAAAAACTCTGTAGGAAATGACGATTTATCTAGATTTTGCCAGTACTTCCCAGTCCACTATTTGAAACAATGTGTAATTGACCTGCCATAAGAGTAAACTTGAAAGAATATTATGAAATTAATGAGGCCAAAAATTCCTGATTATATTACATTGACATGGTTATAATAAACTTTCTAATTAGTAAGGAATCTTTACTTATATTGGCCATTCAAAATGGATATATGATCATAAAGCACAGAACAAGAGACATGTGTAATATTGGTGTTAATAGAGTGGAAAATTCAATGAGAAAACAAAATAAAACCTAAAAATGCCTAAGACCAAACTAAACAAAAAGGTACGCCAGATGACATCTAAGAAAATTATGAAATTTTCCCTGATAGTGAGTGACAAGCTTTGGGATGCATAGAAAGAATAGGAGAAAAAAAGAGACAGATATATGATAACTAGGAAAAATCAGACTCTCTGAATTCACTAGAGAATATAATTTTAAAATGACTCTTTGTATTAAGGGAACCAAATATTATAAACATGGACTACCAACTAAGCATAGAGTGTTCGTATGATTTATCTCATCACATCATGTGCGTTCGGTTTAACATGTACAATCTCCGCAAATAATCAAACTCTTTCTCAGCATTCCTGTGCAGTCAGGTGACTAAAGTTAAATGTCATGGGAGATAGCAAGATGCTACAGCTTAGCATATTCATCAGTGTCTAATGAGGGTCTTAAGATGAGACAGAAAGTACTCAAGTTAATTCACCAAAATTGTTTGTATTATGGACCTAAAAGATGGCAAATATGTACTTAAACATAGGAAGGGTGACTGATAAAATTTTGAATGATTTACTCATAAAATAAAACCAAAATAATTATGTATTCCTGTATATTCTTACTCTGTTAGTTTTACCCAAACTATATAAATTGGAAATAAGTAGCCTTAAATGTGATGATATCACATGGTACTTCACAATATTGTTGATGGATAGTATTCTCCACTCTTTTATAAGTCAAGTCTGTTCTTTAATTCAGTGAATATTAATTATGACTGATGTCATTCTGAGAATTTTATTAGGTTCCGTGAGAAATGAAAACAGCAGAAAATACAAGATCTGTCTTAAGTCAGGTTTCTGAGAAGCCAAGCCTGACTGTAACTGACTGAGCTAGTGCTTCTTAGAAAAACCCTGTAAGCATGGGAATAAAGCTGGATGTGATGGGGAAGGGATTCAAGAATTAGCAAGGATGTGGTCTCAGGAAGTGTAGCTTTGGCCTGGCCCATAGGTGAGAGTTCTGGAGCTTGAACTGGGGTTCAGAGTTGCCCTCAAAGAAAAGGGACTGACTCTTGATGCCCCACATCAATCATGAGCTATAAAATATCCTTTTCTTGGCTTAATTTCCTGGGTCAGTCAGTTCCACACAGCCTAGGGATACTCTCCACAGGAGGAAACAGTGAGGCTCCATGAGCAGCTTGGAGCCAGTGCACAGCCTGATAGAGGAAATAGACACTTCAGTATGGACCACAGCCTTTCCCTTTTCTTTTCTTTCCCCTTCCCTTCTACTTCTCAGTCTCCAGTTTCCCCCATTTTTAAACCATGTCAGTATTTGCAAATTTCTCACCACACTTTAGTGTTGCTTGGTGTGATCCACTGGTACTTTAAGGCCTTCTTCACCTCCACTGGTGACACTTTCACTTATGAGATTGCTATTTAGAATCAGGATAACTCAACTAGTTGATCTCCCTGGTCAAAATCCTCCAATAATTTCCCAAATTCTTCAGCATGACCTACAAGACTCTAAAGATCTGGTCCTCCAATACTTTTCTGATACTCTTTGCTGACACCCAGCACTACCCCTAATATAACGATTCAACTCCAGTTGCATTAGACTTTGTTGATTCTCAAACATACTAAGCATGCAGATGATTGCGGTTGCTGGTTACTCTCCCTAAACTTTCTCTTTCCATTCTTGTCATGGTTTTTCTCATGTACTTCCTTTAGGTCTGTGATTGGATCCTGTTTAGTCTGTCAGACTTCTCTGACTGCATAATCTATAATAGCTCCCCTCTTAAAACACAATTAATCACCACTGAAAATAGTGTATATGTAGTTGGATGGTTTGATTGATTGGTTGACTGTCTAATCCAAATAAAATATACACAGATGCATACAAACAAGGACACTGTTTATCTATTTGCCACTGGTTTTTCTACAGCTAGAGCAATGTCAAAATTGTACTATCAACTCAATGACTATTTGGTAAATTAATGAATAGGTGCCAGAAAGACCAAAATAAGAAACAAAAATACTCCGCAGTTGTCACAGATAGCCTTGCTGGAATGATTTCTGTGCTGAGACTTTACAGGTAAGTGGAAGATTTACAGGTAAGAAAGTAGTCAAGAACTTTCCAGGTAGAGAAATGAGCCAGTGCCTCTAAAGAAAGGAAGCACAATGTCTCTGCAGTTCTTTGCCTATGCTTTGCACTTTAAACGATCCATCAATAATCACAAAAGTTTTCTCCATGAGGAGACCTCTCAGATCTATATTCTGCTTTCTATTTCAAGGTAGCTTGCTTGATATTTCCACTACATGGTCTGCTGTCATCTTAAAGCAACACTTTGAATTTATTCATGTGGCTAAGGTATGACAATGGTGAGAGACTCCTCATTATCACTCACCTCCTTATCCCATCAGTTAATAAGTTTTATTAATCTTTTCCTTATAATATTCTTTATTCTCCCATACCTGTTGGCACATCCACATCCTAATTTGTCATGCTATGTTTGCCAGTTAACTGGTTTAACTAACTCTAACCTCTCTCCCATTTCGTTTCATCCTGCACCATATTGCCAGATGTGCAACTCTAAATTAGACTTTCACATCCAACTCAGCAAACCCATGAGATTATCTACAGTGGTTAGTTTCAAAGTTATAGGCTCATAGTCAAAGCCATCCAGGACTTGGCACCAACCACCTTCCCATGAAGCTCCAACTTTGCTCACATTTGTTCCATGTGCACTCATCTAAGGCTGCACTTTTGCTCATGATTTCCCACCATCCTGGAAATCCAGCTCATTCCTATGCTATGCATTTAACCTATCCTTTGAAACCTAGCTCAGATTTTCTCCCTACATGCAGCTTCCCGGACCAATCTATTTAAAAATAACTTCCAAATATTTTAAAAATTGTATTGTGTATATTTAAGGTGTACTATATGATCCTTAAGGGATCTTCCCTCCAATGTTCATTTCAGCATTATTCACAAGACCCAACATATGGAAACAAGCTACATGTCCATCAACAAACAAATATAAATATTTTGAGCTTCTAAAAATTCAGTCTGTATCATCCATTTGGAAAGTGGTCGTTTATTTACATATAATATACTCCCTGTGGTTTACATTGAAACAGTATTTAACTGTATTATTTTCATTTAACATTTTACTTTTTAATTTTTTGTTTCCTAAGAGGATTTTAAGTTCTCTTGGGGGCAGGGATAAAATCATGGTGTAAGAAAGCACTGCCTCCTCTTTTCCTGACCCAAATCGCCTTGTGCATAAAGTTACTTATTGTTAAAGTAACCTCCCTAATAGGTTCTAATATCCACAACAACCCAAAATCATCTATGAGATTGAACGTCAATAAATACTTATGTAGTTTTCTCACTGCCTAGAAGTTTATTTTGTTTTTTTTCCCTAAAAAATCCCCACATAATCTTTAAGATTCACTCAGCCACAGTCACTACAATTTAGACTTAGCTTACATTCCTTGGCCCTTCCTTGGCTGCTTTTGTTTTTACTTTCCTTTTATCATCCCAGCATACGGTTCCTTCTATTTTAGCTATGGTTCTATATTCAGGTAGAGATTGTGATTTGTGAGAGTTAAGAACATAGGCTTCTAAGTCAGATCTGGAGTTGAACTTGAGTCTATCCTCTTATTGCCTCTATTATAGGTTCGCAGCTGCCATAGCCGAGAGTATCAGGCTTTATGTGACCATAGAACAACTAGATGTGATCATATTTTGTGCTCACATCAACTACCACAAACAGCTTTGTGAGTGAATAAAACCAGAGTATATATTTTTTGTTAATCTTACAGACTCACCTCAGTAAATGAAATAGATCCACTGGCTTTTTTCTTCTTTTGTCACAAGTTTAAAGAATGGGTGTAATCATACATAAACTTTGAGAAGAAAATGGATGGAGAGGGTGTTGCAGACTGGGATAGCTATGCTAATTAATTCCTCAGGGAAAACACTTTCACTTTTCTTTTACATAATTTTATTCCGATTGATTTTCATAGCTGTTCTCTTGTTCCGATGCTTGCTTATCTGATAGACTGTGTGGTCCTTCTCTTTTGCCTTTTGAAAGCTCTGGATGATATCTTGTTCCATTACAAAAATTTTTGGCACAAAAAAGAGCATAAAAATACATATTCACATATTCATTTTTAATGTTAGAGGAAGCAATCCGGGAATATTGTTACTCACCTGGAAGTTACCTTGCAATTAAACATTTATTTTCTTAGTCTATACCAACAGAGATCATGTTATTGCATTTTATTTTATGTCATATGATCTCTTTAGTTTTCGAGAAATGAAGTGCCAACCTCTGTTTTCCTAGGTAATACTCATTTTTCCAAGCTGTAAAAATATTTAACAATGCAGCAAATATTACCTACCAAATAAGAAACTACTTCTTTCAGCAAAGTTAGTTTCAGAGACTTTATGATTTTTGTCAGTTGAAATGCTTTTACCTTCTAATACCAAAAACCCTGACTCAAAATGACTTAAACAGTAAAGAAAGTGTATTACCTGGTATAACAAGAAGTCATGAATTATGATGGGTGTCTGAGTTTGTTGATTTATGGGTTCAACAATGTGATCAACTCTCTGTATTCTTTCAATTTCTGCACTTCTGTCATCATAAATATTTACTTTATTTAGGGTGGATGCAACATTTTCAGACATCAAATGTAGAGAAAGCAAAGAGATCATTTCTTCCTTTCTCTTTCTCCCAAGAAGTAGAAAAATGTGCAGAGGCCACTGAGCAAACTCACCTCTTCCCCACCATGCTTCACTGAGGAAATTTCAGATCCATACACGTTTGGGGACTGATGTGGTTTGGTTGTGTGTCCACCTAAATCTCATCTTGAGTTGTAGTACCCATCATTCCCACATGTTGAGGAAGTACTGCCTCAGAGGTAACTGAATCATGGGGGCTGTTCTAGTGATAGTGAGTTCTCAGGAGACCTGATGGTTTTATTGGGGGCTGAGACGGGACACATTCTAAGAACTGACTTCATGGTGATGCTACCTATGCAGTAGCACAGGGTTTGGGCTTAGAAGAGCATCGTTATTAGTTTAATGCTCTGCTAGCACCTTCTTGAAATTCTGAATAATTGTTAACAAGAAACCTGCATTTTTATTTTATATTGGACCTTACACTGTTTTGTGGTTGAGTTTACGTATTCCCCTGAGATAATTAGCTTTATGGGGCAGGGATGCATATCTAAATAAAAAAAGTAGGTCTATCAAAAATGAAGATAAGAAGATGGGATTCTAGGTCGCCAACCCACAGATTCTACTCCATTCATCATTTTTTGAGTTTAGAACTTGTTTGACTCCATTCTAAATCACTAAGTGCAACAACAGTAGTTAAGTGACCAGTTCTATAAATACTAGTCAGTCAGTTCCTCAGGTTAAAGAAGCCACTGAGCATGAACTGGAAATTGGTAGTATAGTGGGGATTTCCAAAGAAAGTGATTAAAAGTTAAAGTATTCCTGCCTACATTATTGCTCTTGAGAGCACTGAAAAATCATACATTTAACCTCTCAAACTGATTCTCTTCCATTAATACCTCTCTCCCAAGCTTAATATATGACTCTCCTTCTCTCCACATACATAGACACACACACACACACACACACACACAGACACACACACACACACACAAACACACACACGTCGTTATTGATATAAGAGAAAAGCAGAAAGGCTTTTCACTGATATAAGAAAAAAGCAGAAAATCTTTCAACCGTATTACGAGATCCATCATGATCTTGTACCTGCCCACCTCTCCCACCTTCTATAGCACTTCTTGGCACGTCAGTATCTCAACTTTGACTATATTATGGGCTGTACAATCTCCTTAGAGCTCCATGTTTTCTGCAACCTAGGAACTTTGGTCATATTGTTCTGTCCGCCTCCTTTTCCCTCTCCTCCTTTTCACCATAGTGAACTTACACTCATGCTTACAATCAAATTTGAAGTCCTTTTCTCAGAAAACCTTTCCTAGACTCAATGGCTGGCCCAGTTATTTTGTTATTGGAGCCTACAACAGTACATAGCTTCCTTCCAAAACTGGTATCTCGATTTTTTATGAACCCTTTTATCAGTGTCTGCAATTTGTAGTGTAATGCCAAGAAAGCTTAAGCCTAGGGGATCAAGGATGGCAATCAAATATCAGCTTCATAAAGCTTTTTCAAAATCTGGCTCAAATCCATGATAACCACTAAAGAGTAATATGCAAAGATTGAATTTGGGTCACATCAATAACTGGCGATGTTGTTGTGTAGAGGGTATGAGTTAGATTAAGCTTCGTAATAATATTTAATTGGTTTGTCTATTATTTCCCCAAACATACAACTTTTGAGCTCACATATTTTGTAAATTGGATCTATATAATCTCTTGTTTTAATTTAAGCAGGAAAGCCACAAAAATATTAGGACATCCTGATTCAGTGCCAGATGTGGCTGCATTATTTTAGTTAAATGTTTTATAATGCACTCTGAGGATTCTTTTTAAACTATACCCTGTAACCTGACTACTCATTGCATGGTTTTCAGTCATTTCATTGTTTTCTCAAAGCTTCTTACATTGCTCATCAAACTCCAGTATTGAAATACTTCTGATTCGATGGGCTTGAGATGCTTTCTAATCAAGTATGGTGGACAGGTTTTTAATTCTCTCTTGGCTTGTTGTCCCTCATTAGAGACGACTTTGAATTTATATTTTCATTAGGCCTCTTTCCAAGTGTTAACAATATGGTTGGGGATCTGATTGCCAATTAAAGAAGTGGAGTTAAAATAGAACTGTAGTTTTAAAAATGCACTGTGTGTGTGTGTGTGTGTGTGTGTGTGTGTGTGTGTGTGTGTGTGCATATCTATGTATCTACTCATACACAGATTCACACATATACACACAGTTAGTGCCTACATTGTTTTTTATAACTTAGTGATTATATTTATTGAGTATCTGCTATGCTCCAGGAATTCATCTCAATGTAAGGGATATAGTAGCAAACCAAAACGATAAGGCAATTTTATCATGTAACTTTTATTATAGTAATGGAGAGAGACCGTGACAAGTAAATGGATGAATATGTTCACATAATAATAAACACTATGAAGTTAATAAATTTGGTTAATGTGATAGTTATGTGGCAGATAGTGATTGAGATGACGAAGATTGGCTATTTGATTTAAGGAGTCAGGAAAGAACGATAAAACATATAGTATATGAGCCTGACCAAAATGATTATATAAAAAAAAAATTTGAAGATTTTAGAGGGAAAGAAAGCTAACTGAAAGTAAACTTAATTCAGTCACGAGTCAGGTATAGATTTCATCTTTACATAACTGGAAACTGTAATTGGTTGAAACAGATTTTTTTTAAGTTTGATAAACTTCAATGTTGAACTATTTTCATTTTCTCCTTTGTGACTGCATGAAGGGGAACACTTGATGATTACTCACCTGTGGGACTCTTCATTCTTTTCAACTAAAATTCTTGTCCAGGGTTTGCTTCTCATTGACTACATCTTGGACAAATTACTTAACATCTTGGATTTTTTTAAAAAAATTAAGGTAATGGTAATACTTGCCCTGTTATCTCACCACAGGGTAAGGGATAAGGTTTTAAGATGCTTAAGGGAAGATGCAGGAATCTGATTTATAATTCAGTATTTTTGAAAGATTGAGGGAAGTTATTTTATATTTCTCCATATCAGTTTCTGATCTGTAAATTAGGGAATAATAGAATCCACCTCAGAGATGTTGTGAGAAGAATCTGGGACATAGTACGTACTCTTAATAAGTTAAGTGTTATATTTTAATCAGAAAAGGTACTACTTATGAAAGTTATTTACAACGGAAAGGAACTCTATAAACAGGATATAATTATCTGTTTGGTAAGTATGTAGTCAGGCAATAGTTATTGGTTAGCAGTTTTAAGCATTTTGCTAAGAAATTATCTTTTTTTGTTACTTTGTGACATATTTTGAGTAGAGAATTGAGCTGTTTTAGAACCATTATATTATGCCACAATCGACTGCTGTTTTTAAAAAGTTTCTGTCCAGAAATATCATTTTCATTTGGGATAGTAGACATGTAATAAGTCAGCATATTTATTATCTCTAGGAAGGTGAGTATTCCTTGTCTTCTTATAGAGGAATGAATGTTTTTATTTGACATTTTAGTCTTAAAGAGACAAAGAAGTATTCCCTTCCTTATACATTAGGTACAAGGTGAATGAAGATAGATGGAGACAGTTTTAGACACTCAGAGGAATAAGTACAGTCAGAATAAAAGGGTCACTTCCATTTCTAAACTTAAGAAAGCTCGCGAGGCCACAATGAATAATTATATACTAAACGAAATGTGCAATTATTAATGGTACTGTCTCACTTTTAGCAATTTAATTGTCTACCAGAAGACTATCCAAAGATACTACATTATATTCTCTACTTTTTTACTTCTTTGCCTACTGAAGCTTTTATAATGATTTACATTAGTAATAGGCTTTCTCCAGTTCACTTAATTTAATCATTCTCAATTTATTCTTCCTTTGATGGAAAGCAATTAAAGAGAGTGTAGAGTCCCTCCCCAACAATATCAGAGTTCTCACTTTCATAGGCACAGGTGTATGGCAGTCTACTTTCTTAGGTGTGCAGTTGTACCGGAAGTCCTGTCCATAAAGTAGAAGCCATTATACCCCAACTTTAAGGTCCTTATAATCCGGGATCGCAACATTACAAAAACAAATGACAGGAATGATAGCTGACATTTCTCAGACATTCACTGTATGCTACAGACTGTGCTCATCTTTATGTATGGATTTATTTCCTCGCTTAGTTTTCACATCCAAACTATGAGGAAGGGATGCACATCATCCTTATGTTTCAGTGGGAAAACCGTAAGCCCAGAAAGGTAAGGTAATTTGTGACAATCATAGCCAGAATGTGGACGCACATTAACCCAGGTTCAGGCAGCCTGGCTCTAGAAACTGTCCTTTTAACCAACGCTGATCAGGGTAAGTCAAATTATGTCCCTCTCCCACACATGCTTTCTGAATGTCTCCTGTCACAATTTACACTTGCAGATCCCAATGTTGAAATCTTCTTTCTTCAGCTATTCATATATTTTATACTCTTAATTTGTTCAGGTCTCTGCTCAAATGGTACCTCCTTCCAGAGGTCTTCCTTGACCACTCCATTCAAAATAGCAACCCTGACACACACTATCTCTTAACCTGGTATCTCTTTCTTCATAGGTCTTAATCACTATTTGACATTACATACTATCTATTCGCTCCACTATTATTTCCTCCACTATCCATATGGAACTTGAAGACAGAATTGTTTTGTTTCATTTTGTGTCCCCAACATTGTAGCAGCTTAATAAATATTTGTTGGAAGGAAGAACGTATTAAAAATTACTAAAAGAAATAAATGAGTGTCAGTATTAAGTACAGTACCTGGCACAATGAAAGCACTTAATTAAGATTAGTTCATTTATTTTATTATATATCTAATGATAATTATGATTTTCAAAGCTGATGAGAGAAATATAGGAGAGGGAAAAGAAAAAGTGCTGAATTTCCCTGAAGGGACCTAAAAAGCTAAGGTAGAGTCAATAATCTAGATAATTTTGTTAAGAAATGGAAAAAATATTACTTACCTAAAAAGGCCAAAAAGTCAAGTGAAACCTTTGAAAAAATATCAATAATAATCATCTATGTTGAAGTTTACATAGTAAACTCTAGGCAAAAGTTAATATATATGATTTTCCAAAGAGCATAATACAGATAGCTTTTAAAATTTGACCTACTTTTTAGCCCTAGTTAAAAATAAATTATATAGTATATTTTGAAGCATGTGTACATCAAAGTCATATGACTAGATGATATAAAATAATAAAAACTAGAGTATAAAATGATTTATATATGTTTGTGATATATTTTCTTAGCAGAATTCTGCTATATTCTGGAAGAACTGAATTAGTCAACTTGTAATAAAGAAAGAGCTAACTTACTAAGTTACTAGAAATAATGTTCACCTTTCGCAGTTTATGAAATGGAAGTTGAAACTGTCAGCTACCAAAATGAATGGTAAAACTGATGAAGAAATCTGTACATGGAAACTGAAGAAAACTGCTCTGATTTTTTACTTCATGCATCACTTTTTAAAGACTTTTTGGCTAAACACAGTGCCAGTTGATTGCCCGGCATTACTTTCCATAGTAGAGGCATCAATACAAAACTAGTAAATTTCATGAATCATAGAAATATTTTGTTTCCTCAATTCAGGAATATGGATGTATTATCTATAAAAAGATAACAAGTCAGTCTCTAATAACACTCTACATTGTGCAAAACAATTACATAACGCAGTTCGAGGCTCTGGGTGATGTAGTGGTAGGCAGTGACAATAAAATCCTTTCTGTCATATCATACACATTATTTGTAGTAGCCATGAATGAATGGTGTCTGGTACACCTCTTTCTTCCATGGGAAGAGGGAAAGTCTCCAATTGCCAGGTCTCTGCTACATTATCCTTAATTCTTTAATGATGCTTTTGGAGATGGATTCCAAGAGTCATTCATAGTAATTATATATAAAATATGTATTTAAACATATATTAATATATATATTATATTTGATAAAATATAAATACAAATATTTATATTTAGTAATATATATTCAGACTGTATACTGTGGCTCACACTTGTAATCCCAGAATTTTGGGAGGCCAAGGCAGGTGGACCACAAGGTCAGGAGATTGACACCATCCTGGCCAATATGGTGAAACCCTGTATCTACTAAAATACAAAATATTAGCCAGGTATGGTGACATGTGCCTGTTGTCCCAGCTACTTGGGAGGCTGAGGCAAGGGAATCACTTGCACCCAGGAGGCAGAGGTTGCAGTGAGCCGAGATCACACTACTGCACTCCGGCCTGATGACAGACTGAGACTCTGTCACACACACACATACACACACACACACACACACACACACATATAAAATTTGTATAAATTTTATATATGTGTGTAATTATAGTAAATGTAGAAAACTTAAACATATATATAATATGTGTAAATCTGGAGCTAAGTTAGAGCTGTTCCTCTGTCCTCTCTGATTGTTATAACTAAGGGATGTGAAGCTTAACAGCTATATAATAAAGACCATCTTTTTTCATATTAATTTCCATTTATATGAATAAAGATGGTCTACAGTGCAAGAAACTGAATCTAAGCACCTAGAAAATAAATCATTGAGGCAACCCAGCCATACTGACACCCTGTGGTCAATTAAAGTTGAACCCCAAATGCTCCCAGGTACCTCTACTGGATTGGCTATATGAGATACTCTAGTACTTTTAAAACAAATATCTCTTTCTTGCCTAGGCTAGTTTGAGTTGTATTTCTGTCATTACAACCAAATCAGTTGTAATTAATATCATTAGACTTACGTAGCTGCTAATGTCGAAATGTACAATTGACAATTGTGTACATCATCAAGAATGGATTTTAAAGTAAAATGAAATAAAACCATCTCTTCTAAATGCAAAAATCTATGTGTAGTCTTGGACAATAGCCATAATGGAAGTTGAAACTGTCAGCTACCAAAACGAATGGAAAAAGTGATGAAGAAATCTGTACATGGAAACTGAAGAAAATACAAAAGACCTTTAAGTAAGAAAAAATAAAGATTAAGATGAGAAACAGTTAACATTTAAAAAGAAGAAATAGATTTATAATAGCACACTCAGTACATGGAGAGTAAAACCTTAAAACAGGCATGCAAAGAAAAAAGATTAAGACTATATTCATTATGTATTATAGCAAGTTGAGTATAATGGATAAGATATTGTCAAGAAGACACGGATATGCTTAGCTAGTAACAAAGTGAAGACAGAGTTTTATATAGGTATAGTGGAGTAGAACTGAAGGAATGAGAGGATAATAAAGACAAATTAGAATTAAGTGCAAGAGTACACAGAAATAGGTCAAATAATTCAATTTGTGTGGACTAAAGTAATCTGGTGTGACTTAAATAGAGAAAGATGGACTTTAATATGACATACTATTTGGAGAGGTAAAGGGCAAAATATATATAATTTAGGATAATAAAAAAGATGGTGTGCTTGGGGGATAGCTAAGGAATCAACTGGCTAGTAAGTTTGTTATTGTTAACATGTAATAAGAAAGTCCTTTCCTTTTTCCAGTCAGGTCATTTTTCTTTTTTCTTTTTTTTTTGTTTTCAGGATAAAATAGTCACTGTTCACTATCTTCACCGAATTTCTTGTTACACTGCTTTTTCCCTAGCCCTTGCCCCCAAAGAAGACACTACTAAATTTTATTCTGAGGTCACTTATGACTTTCTAGCCATCAAAACCACCCTCCTTGACACACATGTGATCCTCCTTGACTTTTCTCGGTCTATGAAGATGAACAAAATCACCCTCATCAAGGTAGGGCTTTGAAAAGTACAAAGAAACCTCCTCCACGGAAATTATAAAGATTCTCTATGACTGAAGTCTAGTTTTCACACCTTATATCTCCTCTGAGTCTTTCAAGTATGAACCTAAATTGACCCACCGTTTGTTTCCTGTTTGCCTAGCTGGGTCTTTCTCTTTCTCAGTTGTTCCTAAGGTGCTGATAGGGCCCCTTTTCAGCAATTGATTCTACCAGAAAAGAATGGTGGGTTAAGGAATGGAATGCTTCACATAGGAAAGGAAATGTTACTTATGCCACCATCCCCTTGCAATAGTGTCAGTCACCTCCTAGTCTAGGCACACCTCAGCCTACGTTCTTAGCCATTGTAGTCAAATTATCTGCTTGTTCTCTGTACTCTCCCTTAGACTATGAGCAACTGGAGGGCAATGACCAAGTTCATTCATCTTTAAATTCTAAGTGGCTAGCAGGCTATCTGCCACATTGTAGGTGCTCAGTTAATTTTGGTTAAACTGAACAGAGTTGCATCATTACTGTTATAACATCTGTACAACTCTATTATATCTAATATACTGTATTATAATTTATTTTCTGTGTATTTATGAAGACCAAGTTCCTCCATTTTCATCATTTTTGTCCTTTCTCTCATAGTACATATTAAAAATATTGTTGCATGCGTGAATTAAATAAGTAGACAAATTAGTGAATATTAATATGGAAAAATGAAGTCAAAATGATTATTGAGGTTTGGGGAATGGGGAATTGAAAATGATTGAGGGTTGGCTGAAGATATATATCTTGATGGAAAATAGTTAGTGATGCCATGGGAAGTCCAAATGGGCAGAAAATCTAGCCCCAAATCATTTTGTAGTCTATCCATCATTCTAACTCTACCCCTGTTCTATCCCTTGTGGCTCAGTCTCATCTTAAAATAGTTTGTCTCTATGTCTTTACTTGTGTGATTCAGCCACCTGGAATAACTCTACTTTTTATCTCTATTTTTGTCAAAGTTCTATTTGTCCTTCAAGAACCTATTTATGTCTCACATCCTCCCAAATTGATTCCCAGTTCTGCCCAGTAGCATGCGTGTTTACTATGCATCTCTCTCATCTGTACTCTTATATTTCAGATAGGTCTCCATAATAGCACTTACTGCTCCTAACCTGCATTATGTTTGGTTTTATGTATGTTCATTTGCAATCATCTGCAATAAATCTGGATGGCTTGGAAAGTAGGGGTAAATTTATAATCCTATATTTACAATTCCTAAACTGTTTTGCACAAAGAAGATATACAATATCTCTATACCCAACATAGTCTCTTAATGGTGATTGAAAATATAAGTCTAGAAATAATGTAAAAGCTCAGCAATGTATGCACATCAAAACACTATTCATGTATGTGTATGATATTAGAATAATAAATGTAGTAGATAAATATGTTTGGCAGCAATCAGCTTTGGGAATTGACCTCAGTATCATAGAAGTACCCGTATTGTACCAAAATTAATAGCTATTTTAGAAAGATCAAAAGTGGTTTCACAGGCAATATAATTTTTGTATCGTGCCCATCTTTAAGGCATATGGCGTCAAACTTATTTTCTTCTCTTTAGCTCAGGGCTTCAATCATGTGTGTGCTTGTGCTGCTGACCAGGAGCTCAGAGAAATATAAAGTTTGCCAATGCCATTATTCATAGGGTTTGCATAAATTACTTTTTAGATTTTTTTTCTTTTTTGTTCCCAAATGGTTTATCAAGCTTGGGAGAAAATATTATGCATAATTGCTACACCTTAGATTCCAATAAACTATACCAAACTAATCATAGATATTTATAGCCTGCATAAACTCTGTTTGCCCATCCATGGCAAGCATTTAATAAAGCTAGTTCATCTGGAAAGGAAGTTAAATTAAATAATCCAAAATGAATGTGATGCATATTCACAAAAATGTGGTGTTCAGATTGAGCTAACAAAAAGGAAGTCAGGCCCCAGCAAAGACAGACAAGCTAGAATTCAGTCCTTCTCTCTGTATGAAACATTAAGCCTTTACCCTATCTTTTGTGTTCATTCTTTTTAGACAGCATGCCTTGGCCCATTTTTGTTAAATTCCCTAAAATCTAATATGTCTCTACTAATACTGCATAGATATAATATGAAATTATCCTCCAGCTCCAAAATAGAAATCCAAAAATAACATCAGAAAATTCAAATAAAACTTTCAAGATAAAGTTTACCTTTTCAACAGAAGAGCAAAATTAATTTAAGTCTAACTGTACAATAAAGTCAACATTTTGGCATTTTCATTCTTAAGATACTATATAATTTCCAAGGACTTGAGGGATAATCATATTCTTGAAATGCCCTGTGAAGAAAGAAAATGCTTGGGGAATTTAACTGAAGTTCACTTTCCACCAATATGCAAACTAAGGAAAACTTATAGCAGCAAATAGCTGTGGTTGGCAAAGCTATTTTGCTCATAAGCAGCTATGAGTCCTTGATAAAGTCCACAAATCTGCTGTTCTAAAATCTCCAAAGAAAACCACTAAATGTTGAAAGTATTTTGTGAATCGTTTGGTATCAAAACTTCACTTGACTTGATCTAATAGGAGGTGATACATAGTCTTTTCCTTTTTATATAAATAGTCATACATTTTGCTAGAGACAGATTAATGGTGGTGGTATATTGTGCATGGGGCTTCCTTTCTAAAAGCAGAACCATTTTGAATTCTGAAACACATGTGGCCCAAAAAAATGCCAAATGAGGGATTTGGAATGTGATGAAACCATTTTTTTCTATCAAACCAGCACCATTACCTCCCATCACCCCAAGCACACACACAAACTCATGTTTCTATTTGCATTTGATGGTCTGAGAATCATCTTGTTTAGGGACAGTTTTTGAGACTGATAAGGGAATAGAGACATTGGAGAATATACTTTTACATCTTTCCCTACTCTACTTTTATGACAATCTTTTATATTTAGAAGGGTACAAAGCCGAAGTTGAAAAACCTTTCTTTTTCTGAGTTATTGAGAGCTGGACCCAAAGCACATCCGTTTCATAATTTTCAATGCAAGAAATGTCACAGACCTGAAGAGAAGGCAAATGTCCTCAGAACTGTGAAAGCTGTCAGGTTTAGAAGCACAAGGTTCCATGAATCCTGACACAGCTACCAGTATTCAATTGCATAAGAACTATGAGCAGGGGTAGCAGTTGAATTGGAAGTATTAACAATTTGCCTTTAAATGACTTGGAAGGCATTAAGACTCGATAAATGAATAGATCAGGCAAAGAGTATCATTGAGGTAAAGTGCTGATTGCTACACTTATTTACGAGTCACTAGGAAACATGGTTTGGGGACATTCAAGAAATAACTGGGGAACATTTTTAGGAAAGCTAGGTTCTGGAAAATGTATAGGACTCGGAACTATTCCAACAGGAATATGAATGCAACAATGACAGGGATAAAACGAGGTGACATTTGAGTTTGATAGGTTCGTGTTTTGTTTGCTTATTTTTCCCATCAATCAGTAATCACTAAGACCATACTAGGGGGAACATGCTAAGGCCATCAATGCCCTTCAAAATACCACAATACTCTTATCCGCTTTAGCACTACTGTCTCTATTCCTTAAATAAAATTTTTAAACTGTACTAAAAGTCAGGTATTTTTGCCTTTAAAGAAGCACTGTCAAAGGTACTTGCTTCCAAATCCAATGAGTCAAATCAAATCCACAGGAATGTATTCTTGACTTCCCATATTGTGTCTCCATCCATTTCCATTGCCACATTTCAGGCACATATTAGTACAGGAGCAATCTACTGTGCTAACTTGCTGACTGGTGTCCATGCTTTCACTCTTCTGTCCCTCGAATTCCTTTCTTTGCACCAAAGTTTTGTTATTAAGGCCAAGAAGTTAACTCCACTTCTCAAACTCTCTCAATTGTTCTCATTCTGGGGCTAAATATCCCAAATTCTCATCTTAGTGACTTTGGCCCATTATTTATTTATTTATTTTAGGGAATTAGTTTTTCTATTATTTGAATAAATAAGATTTCATTTCTGAAGTATCAGAGGATTTTGCAACTACCTTACACTATGAATTTTTTTATTGCATTTTAGGTTTTGGGATACATATGAAGAACATGCAAGATTCTTGCATAGGTACACACATGGCAGTGTGATTTGCTGCCTTCCTCCCCATCACTTATATCGGGCATTTCTCCCCATGCTATCTCTCCTCAACTCCCCACCCACCACTGTCCCTCCTCTATTTTTTTCCCAAGACCCCAGTGTGTGATGCTCCCCACCCTGTGTCCATGTGCTCTCATTGTTCAACACCCACCCATGAGTGAGAACACGTGGTGTCTGATTTTCTGTTCTTGTGTCAGTTTGCTGAGAATGATGGCTTCCAGGTTCATCCATGTCCCTACAAAGGAGATTAACTCATAGTTTTTGATAGCTGTATGATATTCCATGGTGTATATGTGCCACATTTTCCTTGTCCAGTGTATCATCGATGGGCATTTGGGTTGGTTCCAGGTCTTCGCTATTGTAAACAGTGCTGCAATGAACATTCGTGTGCACGTGTCCTTATAGAATGATTTATAATCCTTTGGATATATACCCAGTAATGGGATTGCTGGGTCAAATGGAATTTCTATTTCTAGGTCCTTGAGGAATTGCCACACTGTCTTCCACAATGGTTGAACTAATTTACACTGCCACTAACAATGTAAAAGTGTTCCTATTTCTCCACATCCTCTTCTGCATCTGTTTTCTCCAGATTTTTTAACGATCACTGTTCTAACTGGCGTGAAATGATATCTCAGTGTAGTTTTGATTTGCATTTCTCTAATCACCAGTGATGATGAGCATTTTTTATATGTTTCTTGGCCACAGGTATGTCTTCTTTTGTAAAGTGTCTGTTCATATCCTTCTCCCACTCTTAAATGGACTTGTTTTTTTTTTTTTTGTAAATCTGTTTTAGTTCTTTGTAGATTGTGGATATCAGTCCTTTGTCAGATGGGTAGATTGCAAAAATTTTTCCCATTCTGTTTATTGCTGATTCACTCTAATAACTGTTTCTTTTGCTGTGCAGAAGCTGTAGAGTTTGATTATGTCCCATTTGTCTATTTTGGCTTTTGTTGCCAATGCTTTTGGTGTTTTAGTCATGAAGCCTTTGCCTATGCCTATGTCCTGAATGGTTTTGCCTAGGTTTTCTTCTAGGGTTTTTATGGTGTTAGGTGTTATGTTTAAGTCTTTAATCCATCTGGAGTTAATTTTAGTGTACGGTGTCAGGAAGGGGTCCAGTTTCTGCCTTCTGCACATGGCTAGCCAGTTTTCCCAACACTATTTATTAAACAGGACTCCTTCCCCCATTGCTTGTTTTTGTCAGGGTTGTCAAAGATCAGATGGTCGGATGGTTGTAGATGTGTGGTGTTGCCTCCAAGGCCTCTGTTCTGTTCCATTGGTCTAGATCTCTGTTTTGGTACCATGCTATTTTGATTACTCTAGCCTTGTAGTATAGTTTGAATTCAGGTAGTGTGATGCCTCCCACTTTGTTCTTTTTGCTTAGAATTGACTTGGCTATGTGAGCCCTCTTTTGGTTCCATATGAAGTTTACGGTGGTTTTCTCCATTTCTGTGAAGAAGGTCATTGGTAGCTTGATGGGGATAGCATTGAATCTGTAAATTACTTTGGGCAGTATGGCAATTTTCATGATATTGATTCTTCCTAACCATGAACATGAAATGTTTCTCCATGTGTGTCCTCTCTTATTTTGTTGAGCAGTGGTTTGTAGTTCTCCTTGAAGGGGTCCTTTATGTTCCTGTTAGTTGTATTCCTAGGTATTTTATTCTCTTTGTAGTAATTGTAAATGGCAGTTCATTCTTGATTTGGCTCTCTTTAAGTCTGTTATTGGTGTATAGCAATGCATGTGATTTTTACACACTGATTTTGTATCCTGAGACTGCTGAAGTTGCTTATCAGTTTCAGGAGGTTTTGGGCTGAGATGATGGGGTCTTCTAGATATACAATCATGTCGTCTGCAAATAGAGACAATTTGACTCCCTCCTTTCCTATTGGAATACCCTTTATTTCTTTTTCTTGCATGATTGCTCTGGCTGTAACTTCCAATACTATATTGAATAGGAGTGGTAAGAGAGGACATCCTTGTCTAGTGCCAGATTTCAAAGGGAATTCTTCCAGCTTTTGTCCGTTCAGTATGATATTGGCTGTTCGTTTGTTGCAAATGGCTTTTATTATTTTGAGATACGTTCCATCAATATCTAGTTTATTGAGGGTTTTTAGCATAAAGTGCTGTTGAATTTTGTCAAAGGCCTTCTCTGTATCAATTGAGATAATCATGTGGTTTTTGTCTTTGGTTCTGTGTTTTGGTGAATTACCTTTACAGACTTGTGTATGTTGAACTAGCCTTGCATCCCTGGAATTAATCCTGCTTGATCACATGGTCGATAAGCTTTTGGATGTGGTTGCAATTGGTTTGCCAGTATTTTATTGAAGATTTCTGCACCTATGTTCATCATGGATATTGGCCTGAAGTTTTCTTTTCTTGCTGAGTCTCTGCCAGGTTTTGGTATCAGGATGATGCCAGTGTCATAAAATGATTTGGAAAGGATTCCCTTTTTTGTATTTTTTGGAATAGTTTCAGAAGGAATGGTACCAGCTCCTCTTTGTGTGTCTGGTAGAATTTGGCTGTGAACCCATCTGGACCTGGGCTTTTTTTGGGTGGTAGGCTCTTAGTTGCTTCCTCAACTTCAGCCCTTGTTATTGGTCTATTCAGGGTTTCAATTTCTTCCTGGTTTAGGCTTGGGAGGATGCCAGTGTCCAGGAATTTATCCATTTCTTCCAGGTTTACTTGTTTATGTGCATAGAGTTGTTTGTTATAATTTCCGATGATGGTTTATATTTCTGTGGAATCTGTGGTGATATCCCCTTTATCATTTTTTATTGCATCTATTTGATTCTTCACTCTTTTCTTTTTTATTAATCTGGCTAGTGGTCTATTTTGTTGATCTTTTCAAAAAACCAGCTCCTGGATTTATTGATTTTTTTGAAGGGGGTTTTTATGTCTCTGTCTCCTTCAGTTCTGCTCTGATCTTAGTTATTCCTTGTCTTCTGCTAGGTTTCAGTTTTTTTGATCTTGCTCCTCTAGCTCTCAATTTTGGTGTGTCAATTTTAGATCTTTCCTTGCTTCTCATGTGGGCATTTATTGTTATATATTTTCCTCTAGACACTGCTTTAAATGTGTCCCAGATATTCTGGTATGTTGTGTCTTCATGCTCAATGGTTTTGAAGAACATCTAAACATTTATTTCTGCCTTCATTTCATTGTTTATCCAGTCAACATTCAAGAGCCAGTTGTTCAGTTTCCATGAAGCTGTGAAGTTCTGAGTTAGTTTCTGAATTCTGAGTTCTAACTTGATTGCACTGTGGTCTGAGAGACTGTTTGTTATGATTTCTGTTCTTTTGCATTTGCTGAGGAGTGATTTACTTCCACTTAAGTGGTCAATTTTAAGGTAGGTGTGATGTGGTGCTGAGAAGAATGTATGTTCTGTGGATTTAGGGTGGACAGTTCTGTAAATATCTATTAAGTTTGCTTGGTCCAGGTCTGAGTTCAAGTCCTGGATGTCATTCTTAATTTTCTGTCTCATTGATCTGTCTAATATTGACAGTGGGGCTGTTAAAGTCTCCCACTATTATTGTGTGGGAGTCTAAGTCTCTTTGTAAGTCATTAAGAACTTGCTTTACATATCTGGGTGCTCCTGTATTGGCTGCATATATATTTAGGATCCTTAGCTTCTCTTGTTGCATTGATCCTTTTACCATTATGTAATGCCCTTCTTTATCTCTTTTGATCTTTGTTGGTTTAAAGTCTATTTTATCAGAGACTAGGATTGCAACTCCTGCTTCTTTTTGCTCTCCATTTGCTTGGTCTGGAAATGTGGCATCCACTCATCCTCCACGCTTTCCCTGGGAGCTGCAATCCCGAGCTGCTCCTAATCGGCCATCTTGTATCTGTCTCCCGACTTTGGCCCTTTATAATCTGAATTCAATCCATAGTCCTAATCTTATTCTTTTTAATCTCAGTTTTCACCCTATGACCTTTAATCAGATCACTCAGCACTCACCAGTACTTGGACTTTCTATTTACTTGCCAGCGTCCAGTGCTATTTCTCTTAAAATGTATGCGCTGTGATTTGAAGGTATCTTTTCCAAAATCTATGTGTTAGAAACTTAATCCTCCATGTAACAGTGTTGGTAGCTGGGAACTTTTGGAAGATGTTTAGGTTGTGAAGTCCCTTCCTCATGAATGGATTAAGGCTGCTATTAAAGAGACTTGCAGAAATGGGCTCACTATCTGTCTCTGTCCTTCTCTCTGTCTCTCTCTCTCTCTCTCCCCCGCCCGCCTTCTACCTTTCTTTATGTGAGGATGCTATAAGAAGGCCTGCATCTGATGCTGGAGTTTTGATCTTGCACTTTCCATACTACAGAACTGTAAGAAATACATTTCTGTTTTTTATAAATTACTCAGTCTCAGCCATTCTGTTATAGCAGTACAAAATCGACTAAAATAACGTGTCTTATTTTCTAGCCTCCTGGTAGAATAAGCCTAAACTAAACCTTAGTCTATGACAAAATACTTCCTCCAGTTTGTATGGATTTATTTTCTCTTTTAAAAGTTTGCCAAAATCAATGGAAACCTTTCCAACAGAGACTTTCTTAAATAAGAGGGTTCTTAGTACTCCTAAGCAAGAAAGGAATATGATCGACATCAGCAGAGTCGGGTCTCAGTTTGGCTATTAATCACTTGTGTCTCCATTTATCTTGCCAACTGCTGAATAAACTTTGATGGGCTTGGCATCTTTCTGACTACTGGAATGCAGTCAAGAAATGGTATTCAGAACCTGGGGCTCTAATGGTGAGATGACATATGGATGTGACTCTGGTGACTCCAAAACTTTCTTTTTGGACAAATTTATAATTTCTGCAGAACTGGAAGAACATCACTCACAGTGATACTTGGCCACTTATGTGTAGTGCAGTTTAAGTAAGTGAATCAATTCTTTCTTCAATTGTTAGCAAGCAAAGAGATAGTGGAGAAGTCATTTATTAAATGTACTTCAGCTTGCAAAAAGTTCTGGAGTTGGAAGCTATCTGGAAAGCATTGTCAACAGATGAGGGCATAAGCATGGAGTTAAGGGTATCAAAAACTTTGAATTTTTTTTTTATAAAAGAGGAAATATATCCCAGATATTTAGCTTTTGGTATGTATTTCTACCTCTGTTTCTTTGATGTGAGAATAAGAGCCATTTTCCAAATGACAAAGGCCGTGAGTTCAGGACATCATAGGAATTTAGAAGCATTTAGAATGGCATCTGCCAAGCTCGTGTGTGTGTGTGTGTGTGTGTGTGTGTGTGTGTGTGTGTGTGTGTGTGTGTGAATTCTCTGTAAATATTAAGCATTTGAAAATTATTTTGTAAATAATTTTCAGTGATCCTCCCCCATTAATATACCCTTTTCTTTTCTTTTCTTTCTTCCTTTTTTTTTTTTTTTTTTTTTTTGAGACCAAGCCTCGCTCTGTCACCAGCCTGGAGTGCAGTGGCACAATCTCGACTCACTGAAACCTCCATCTCCCAGGTTCAAGCAATTCTCCTGCCTCAGCCTCCCAAGTAGCTGGGACTACAGGGACGTGGCACCACACCCAGCTAATTTTTGTACTTTTAGTAGAGACAGGGGTTCACCATGTTGGCCAGGATGGTCTTCATCTCTTGACCTCATGATCTGTCCACCTTGGCCTCCAAAAGTGCTGGGATTACAGACATGAGCTTCTTTCCAGCAGTCAAAATAGCCCATTCCCTATTTCCTTGATGTCTTTACATAGTTCTTTTTGGTGGATTATTCTATTCGTCTCCCAGTTTACTTTCCTTCTCTGTAAACTAAAAGTTTTACTCTCTTAGAGGTATTGGGACATTGGCTTCTATTCTAATCTTCATCTTCCTTTTCTCACTCCTTTCCTAGAAGGAAAAGGCTGACTCTAACTAGTGGCTTTGGGGAAGGCACAAATATGCATAACTGATCTCTTCCCAAGCTACTTCTCTCAAGCCAACATGTTCGTGTGACAGTTTTAGTCTTATCCTCTTCTATTTTCTGCATGATAAGAAGATGTGCGTTAGGGCCAAGGGTCTGTCTTCTGGCTTGAAATTTGGGAAATCATCTCCCTATCCCTGCCTTTGGGTCTCCATAACAGAAGGCAGCAATTCCTCCTGCAATGGGTTAAATACTTAGTTCGAAGATCCTATTTCAGGAAATGTGGACTGCAAGTTCAAGAGATAGAAGAAATACTATATTTGAAGCCACTATTCTTGCAGTCTCAGACTGAGTTCCAATCTAGCTGTACCAACAGTAAAGTCAACTTTATATTTAGATAGTTATATTATCACTGAGATCTGAGAAAGAATGGACATTACACTGATTTTCTAAGTTATTTTATTTAGTTTCTATCTTCAATACTGTTATATCTAAGTCTGAATGTTGTCTAAATTGAAAATAGTTAATTTATTAAAATACTCTTCACCTAAATTATGGTCACAGTACCTAAATCTTTGCTAAATGTTTGATTTATTGCTAAAAAGTATTAAAATGATAGCTTATGAGTGCTCTCTTATTACCCTTAAGTTTTGCCTTTTAAAATGACTTGTGGCTGGGTGCTCTAGCTCATGCCTGTAATCCTAGCACTTTGGGAGGCCGAGGCAGGCAGAATATTTGAGCCCAGGTGTTTGAGAACAGCTTGGGCAACATGGCGATACACTATTTCTACAAAAAATAGAAAAATTAGCCAAGTGATGCGTTCCTGTAGTCCCAGGTACTTGGGAAGCTGAGGTGGGAGGATTGCTTCAGCCCAGGGAAGTTGAGGTTGCAGTGGGCCATAATTGCACCACTGCACTCCTACCTGGGGACGGAGTGAGACCCTATCTCAAAATAAATAAATAAGATGTGTGATATCATGACCGCTAATATATTTGTAAACGTTTAATTATAAACTGTCGTTCGCATTTGCCAAATTGTATAGACATTTATTTTTGAATCTACTCTGCCTATTTTTAGCTTCAATCATCACAAGTGGTTTTTCATTTACATCCACTTTCTTCTTTTGCTATTACTTAATTTAAATTATATTAATTATTGTATTTTTAGACTTGGGGTCTCACTCTATCACCGGACTAGTGTCCAGTGGCATAATCATAGTTCACTGCAGCTTTGAACTCCTAAGCTAAAATGATCCTCGTACCTTAGCCTCCCAACTAGCTGGAACTTCAGGTGTACACCACCACACCTGGCTGTTCTTTCAAAGTAAGTCACAGGGAGCATATTATTACATTATTTCATCTATAAATAAATAACTGTATTTTTAAAGCATACGAATATTATTAAAAAGCTATACTATTCTTGTACTTCAAAAATAAAAGTTCTCTAATACTGTTAAATATTTGTTGAGTGTTAAATTTCCCACTTTTAATGCATGTTATTTATTTTTACATTTTATTTATTTTATATCCAAAACAAGTCCACGTATTTTGCTTCATTGATATATCCTTTGTGTTCATTAGTATATAGTTTCCCCCTCAAATTTCTACTCTCTCAGAACGTTTTATATCTGTGAAGATTGTTTCAGTCTAGATTTTGCTAATTATATACCACATGGTGATTTTCATGTGCTTCTCTGCCCTCTTTTTCTGTGAATCAGTAGATTTAATGCCCTCTCTGATATGGTAACCACTAAATACATGTAGCCATTTAAAGTTAGTGAAACAATTTTCATCACAGTAGAAGATTCTACTGCAGTGTGCTGATCCAAAGGACTTAGAACATTCAGGTTCAATTTTTGGCAATAGTTTTTCACAGGCTATACTGTGTTCTTTCACCAGGTGTGATATAAACTTTTGCCTTTTGTGATGTTAGCAGCTACCAATGATCGATGTCTAGTTGCATCATTCATTAGGAGTTGCAAAATCACTATAATCTAATTCTATAGCTCATGACCTGGAATTCTTATATTCAAAAAAGCTTCCTGATATTTATTCTACTCCCAGTGGTACAGTTTAAATAGCATAGGCAGAATAAATGCATGATTTTTTTCCTTTATTTGGTAGTTTTCAAAATAATAGATTGGTCATAAGGATATTCCAATCAAAAATGTTTGATGTGATTCAATCTGTCATAATTTGTATCCATATTGATGCTCCAGTTTCCACTTTGACATGTGGAAGGTTCTGCATGTTGGTTCCTCTCAGGGTGTGTGTGTGTGTGTGTTTGCATGATCTTAATAGTTTTTGATAGCTTTATTTTTTATTATTTTTTCCCATAACTTATAGAGATACAAGTGGGGTATTTGGCAACATGAATAAGTTCTTCAGTGGTGATTTGTGAGATTTTGGTGCATCCAAGCATACACTACACCCTATTTGTAGCCTTGTATCCCTCATTCCCCTCCCACTCTTTCCAGCAAGTCCCCAAAGTTCATTGTATCATTCTTATGGCTTTGCATCCTCATAGCTTGGCTCCCACATATCAGTGAGAATATACGATGTTGGGTTTTCCATTCCTGAGTTACTTCACTTTGAATAATAGTCTCCAGTCTCATCCAGGTCACTGCAAATTCTACTAAGTTATTCCTTTATTACTTTTTATGGCTGGGTAGTATTCCACTATTTATATATAAAATAAAGCACTGCGTCCACATAAACATCGACTGCTTTTTAATTTTTTTATTATGACCATTCTTGCAGGAGTAAAGTGGTATTACATTGGGCTTTGATTTGCATTTCCCAGTCATTAATGATGCTGAACATTTTTTCATATGTTTCTTGGCCATTTGTATCTCTTCTTTGGAGAATTGTCTATTCATGTCCTTAGCCCACTTTTTGATGGGATCGTTTGTTTTTTTCTTACTGATTTGTTTGAGTTCATTGTACAATCTGGATATTAGTCCTTTTTCAGATGTATAGATTGTGAAGATTTTCTCCCACTCTGTGGGTTGTCTATTTACTGTGCTGACTGGACCTTTTGCCATGCAAAAGCTTTTTAGTTTAATTAAGTCCTCGCTATTTATCTTTGTTTATATTGCATTTGAGTTTGGGTTCCTGGTCATGAAATCCTTGTTTAAACCAATGTCTAGAAAGGTGTTTCCAATGTTATCTTCTAGAATTTTTACAGTTTCAGGTCTTAGATGTAAGTGTTTAATCCATCTTGAGTTGATTTTTGTATAAGGCGAGAGATGAGGATCTAGTTTAATTCTCCTAATGTGGCTTGCCAATTATCCTAGCACCATTTGTTGAATATGGCATCCTTTACCCACTTTATGTTTTTGTTTGCTTTGCTGAAGATCAGTTGGCTGTAAGTGTTTGGGTTTATTTTTGCATTCTCTGTTCCATTCCATTGGTCTATGTGCCTATTTTTATACCAGTATCATGCTGTTTTGGTGGCTGTGGCTTTATAGTATAGTTTGAATCAGGTAATATGATGCCTCCAGATTTGTTCTTTTTGTTTAGTCTAGCTTTGGCCATGTGGGCTCTTTTTAGGTTCCATATGAATTTTAGAATTGTTTTTTTCTAATTCTGTGAACAAGGATGGTGGAATTTTGATAGGGATTCCATTGAATTTGTAGATTGCTTTTGACAGTTTGGTCATTTTCACAATATTGATTCTACCCATCCATAAGCATGGGATGTGTTTCCATTTATTTGTGTTATCTGTGATTTCTTTCAGCAGTGTTTTGTAGTTTTTCTTGCAGAGGTCTTTTGATTCGTTGGTTAGGTGTATTCCTAAGTATTTTCTTTCGTTCTTTCTTTTTTTTTTTTGTAGCTATTATAAAAGTGGTTGAGTTCTTGATGTGATTCTCTGCTTAGTCACTGTTGGTGTATAGTAGAGCTACTGATTTGTGTACGTTAATTTTGTGTCCAGAACTTCGCTGAATTCTTTTATTAGTTCTAGGAGCTTTCTGAAGGAGTCTTTAGGGTTTCAAGGTAAACAATCATATCATCAGCAAACAGTGACATTTTGACTTCCTCTTTACTGATTTAGATGCTGTTTATTTCTCTTTCTTGTCTGACTGCTCTAGCTAGGACTTCCAGTACTATGTTGAAGAGGAGTGGGGAGAGTGGGCATTCTTTGTCTTGTTCCAGTTCTCAGAGGGAAAGCTTTCAACTTTTTTCCCATTCAGTATTATGCCTGTGGGTTTGTCATAGATGGTTTTTATTACATTGCGGTATATCCCTTGTATGCCAATTTTGCTGAGAGATTTAATCATAAAGGATGCTGATTTTGTCAAATACTTTTTCTGCTTCTATTGAGATGATCATGGGATTCTTGTTTTTAATGATATTTATGTGGTATATCACATTTGTTGACCTGAATATAATAAACCAGACATGTATCACTGTATGAAACGCACTTGGTTATGGTGGCTTATCTTTTTGCTATGTGTTGGATTTGGTTAGCTAGTATTTTTTGAGGATTTTAGCATTAATGTTCATCAAGAATATGGGTCTGCAATTTTCGTTTTTGGTCACGTCCTTTCCTGGTTTTGGCATTAGGGTGATGCTGGCTGCATAGAATGAATTAGGGAGGGTTCCTTCTTTCTCTATCTTGTGGAGAGTGTCAAAAGGATTGGTAACTCTTCTCTGAATGTCCGGTGGAATTCTGCTGTGAATCTGTCTGTTCTTGGGCTTTTTTGTTGGTAATTTTAAAATTACCATTTCAGTCTTGCTGCATGTTACTGGTCAGTTCAGGGTGTAGACAACCCTCCTAGCTTAAATCTTCCTGAATTGAGCTAGAAGTGTTGTATTTTTCCAGGAATTTATCCATCTTTTTTAGGTTTTGTAGTTTATGTGCATAAAGGTGTTCATGATAGCCTTGAAGTATCTTTTGTATTTCAGTGGTGTCAGTTGTAATATCTCCTGTTTTGTTTTTTAATGAGATTTGGATTTTCTGTCTTCTTGGTTAATCTTGCTAATCGTCCATCAATTTTATTTATCTTTTCAAAGAACCAGCTTTTTGTTTTATTTTTTTTTTTTTTCATTTCAATTTCCTTTAGCTCTCCTCTGGTCTTGGTTATTTTCTTTCTTCTTCTGGGTTTCAGTTTAGTTTGCTCTTGTTTCTCTAATTCCTTGAGGTATGACATTAGAATGTCAGCTGGTGCTCTTTCAGTCTTGTCTTTCCTTTTTTTTTTCTTGAGATGAAGTCTTGCTCTCTCACCCAGGCTGAAGTGCAGTGGCACAATCTCAGCTCACTGTAACCTCCATCTCCCAGGTTTAAGTGATTCTCCTGCCTCAGCCTCCCGAGTAGCTGGGATTACAGGTATGCACCACCACATCCAGCTAATTTTTGTATTTTTAGTAAAGACAGCATTTCACCATTTTGGCCAGGCTGGTCTCAAACTCCTGACCTCTAGTGATCCACCTGCCTTGGCGTCCGAAGTGCTGGGATAACAGGCATGAGCCACCACACCCAGCCTCTTTCAGTGTTTTTGATATAGTCATTTAGGGCTATGAATTTTCGTCCTAGCATGGACTTTGCTGTATCTGAGAGGTTTTGATAAGTTGTGTCATTATTGTTGTTCAGTTTGAAGAATTTTTTAATTTTCATCTTAATTCATTTTGATCCAATGCTCATTCAGGAGTAGGTCATTTAATTTCCATGTATTTGCATGGTTTTGTAAGTCCCCTTTGGAGTTGATTTCCGGTTTTATTCCACTGTGCTCTGAGAGAGTGCTTGATATAATTTCAATTTTCTTAAATTTAATGAGGCTCATTTTATGGCCTATCATATGGTCTATCTTGAAGCAAGTTCCATGCACTATTGAATAGAATGTGTACTCTGTGGTTGTTGGACAAATTGTTTTTTGTGTATCTGTGAAGTCCGTTTGTTTCAAGGTATAATTTAAATCCATTTTTTCTTTGTTGACTTTCTGTCTTGATGACCTGTCTAATGCTGTTAGTGGAGCATTGAAGTCCCCCATTATTATTCTGTTGCTGTCTAGCTCACTTCTTAGGTCTATTGGTAATTGTTTTATAAATATGGGAGCTCCAATGTTAGATGCATATATGTTTAGGATTGTGATAGTTTTCTGTTGAACATGACCATTTACCATTATGTATGTTCCTCTCTGTCTCTTTTAACTGCTATTGCTTTAAAGTTTGTTTTATCTGATATAAGAATAGCTACCCCTTCTCACTTTTGGTCCATGTGTATGAAATGCCCCTTTCCACCCCTTTACTTTAAGTTTATGTGAGTCCTTATGTGTGAGGTGAGTCTCCTGAAGGCAGCAGAGAGTTGGTCGTGAGTTCTTATCCATTCTGCAGGTCTGTATTTTTTAGGTGGAGCAATTAGGCCATTTACATTCAATGTTAGTATTGAGATGTGAGGTACCCTTGCATTCATCATACTATTTGCCTGTGTACTTTGTTTTTTGTTGTTGTTGTTTGTTTTCTGTTTTTGCTTTTTAAACTTGTATTTTTGTTTCGTGGGGTCTATGTGATATGTGTTTTAAAGAGGTTCTGTTTTGATGTGTTTCCAGGATTTGTTTCAAGTTTTAGAGCTCTTTTAGCAGTTCTTGTAGCGATGGCTTGGTAGTGGCGAATTCTGTCAGCATTTGTCTGAAAATGACTGTATCTTTTCTTCACATATAATGCTTATTTTTGTTGGATACAACATTCTTGGCTAATAACTGTTTTGTTTGAGGAGGCTGAAGATAGGCCCCAAAATCCCTTCTAGCTCGCAGGGTTTCTGCTGAGAAATCTGCTGTTAATCTATCAGATTTTCCTATAAAGTTTTCCTTTATAGGTTACCTGCTGCTTCTGTCTCACAGCTCTAAGATTCTTTCCTTCATCTTAACTTTGGATAACCTGATGACAATGTGCCTAGGCAGTGATCTTTTTGAGATGAATTTCCCAGGTGTTCTTTGTGCTTCTTACATTGGGATGTCTAGGTCTCTAGCAAGGCCAGGAAAATTTTCCTCGATTGTTGCCCAAATATATTTTTCTAACTTTTGGAAATCTCTTCTTCCTCAGGAACACAATTTATTCTTAGGTTTAGCCATTTAAGATAATCCCATACTTCTTGAAAGTTTTGTTCATATTTTCTCATTCATTTTTCTTTATCTTTGTTGGAGGGGGCTAATTTGAAAACCTTTCCTTCAAGCTCTGAATTTCTTTCTTCTACTTGTTCAATTCTATTGCTGAGACTTTCCAGAGCATTTAGCATTTCTATAAGTGTGTCCATTTTTTCTTGAATTTTTTTTTTCTTTAAGCTATCTATTCCCTTGAATATTTCTCCTTGTATTTTTTTTTTTATTTCCTTGCTTTGGGCTTCACCTTTCTGTGGTATTTCCCTAATTAGCTTGAAAGTTAACCTCCTGAATTATTTTTCAGGTAAATCAGGGATTTCTTTTTGGTTTGGATCAATTACTAGTGAACTAGTATGCGTTTTGGGTGGGCATTGAAGAGCTTGTTTTGTCGTATTACCAGAGTTGGTTTTCTGGTTCCTCTTCATCTGGATAGGCTCTGTTAGAGAGAAGGTCTAGGGCTGAAGGCTGTTCAGATTCTTTTGTCCCATGGGATGTTTCCCTGATGTAGAACTCTCCCCCTTTTCCTATGCATGTGGCTTCCTGTGATCCAAACTACAGTGATTCTTATCTCTCTTCTGGGTCTAGCCAGCAGCAAGTCTTCCTGGCCCCAGGCTGATCCTAGTAGTTATCTTCACAGAGTCCTATGATGTGAAACATCCGTGGGTCTCTCATCTGTACCAGTGCCTGAGTCAGTGGAGGTGGCAGCAGGGGTGCAATGGGCTCCATAACGGTTCTTAGCTTTGTTGGTGTAATGATCTATTTTTTGTGCTGGTTGCCCTCCTCCCAGGAGTTGGCACTTTCCTGAGAGCATCAGCTGTGGTAGTATGGAGAGGAAATGGCAATGGATGGGGCCCTAGAACTCCCAAGATTATGTATCCTTTGTCATCATCTACCAGGGTGGGTAGGGAAGGCTCATCAGGTAGGGGCCAGGCTAGGACTTTCCTTGGGCAGGTCTTGCTGCAGCTGCTGTAGAGGATGGGGATAAGGTTCCTAGGTCAATGGAGTTGTGTACCTAGGAAGATTATGGATGCCTCTGCTGAGTCATGCAGGCTGTCAGGGAAATGGGGGCAAGCTGGTAGTCACAGGCCCTACCCAGCTCCCATACAAACTGAAGGGCCAGTCCTACTGCCACTGTGCCCCTCCAGTAGCCCCGAGTCTGTTTCCAAGCAGTGGGCAAGCTGGGCTTGAGAACTTACCCCAGGCTACCCACCTCCCAGCTGTGAATGAAAAGGACTTGGTTCTTCCCCACCTGTGTGGAGTCTGTATACCAGATTTCCTCCCTCCCCTGAGTTCCGGCCAGGAGGCTTCTCACCTTATTCAAATTGTTACAAAGTTCAGTTTGAGATTTCCTTCCCCTGTGGTGTTTTTCCTCTCACTCCTCTGGCCACCCTCCCAATGGAACCCTGTGGTCCCAGGCAGGAATGACTTGCTTCAGGACCCAGCGGACTCACAAGGCCTTTCTGCTGCTTTCTCTACCCCTGTATTTTGCTCAGCTCTCTAAATTGACTAAGCTCCAGGTAAGGCTGGAAACTTCTCCTGCAAAGAGATCTTCAGTTTTTCCAGTGGGGGTGTGTGTTCAGCAAAGGAGGCTCTCTCTTTTCTATTTCCAAAGTTGAGACACTCACAGTATTTGGGGTGTCTCCTGGGTCCTGCAGGAGCTGTCTACTTCCTTAAGTGGGTCTGTGGGTCCTCTCAGGATTGCTGGTTTGTTCTTAAAGTTGATCTGGAGCTAAAACTCAGAGTGCAAGCCTCTGCATGCTACTGTCTCCATCCGAGTCAGAGTTGCAATCCAGTCGTGCCTCCTGTCAGCCATCATGAGCCAGAAGCTTCTTATTTTCTGTTGTTATAAAATGTTCCAGCACATCTGGTACATTGCCAGCCCTAGGTGTGGAACCAGATATTTCTCCATGGACCTCTGTTTATTTTGATTCAGAGGTAGTATTTTAAGGCTATAATATCAATACTGGGTCTCATTGCTGCTGGGTTTGATACTGTTTCCAGACTTTTCCAGTGAACATACCAAGAAGTTTGATTTTAGGATAAAGTACACTATGGGATTTTTAAGAGTGAAATACATAAGCCTATCCTCTCATTTCCATTTGAATTCAAGTCTACAAAATTGTATTTATCTCTACTAACTTATATCAATATTCCTTCTTCCCAAGCTGAAAAATCCCATTGTGAATGAATAACAACAGAAATGACAGAATACAGTTTCTCATTTGCTTTGTCCTAAAATGAAACAGTACAACTTTAAATATCCATCATCAAGATTACAGTCACAAAAACATTTTACAATTTTGTTTTTTACATTTCTTTTTGTTTTTACGGTATATACTAAAAAGGCTGTTATGGTCAAATTACTGTTTTTAAGTCACTCAAAATGCTTTTCTTCTCTGTGATTATTCCATTGCAATATACATGTAGTCAATACATACACATTTTGGTAAAACTTTAGGAAATTTCTCTGAAAAAGCTAGGACATTAGAGCCAGGTTTTGAAGTACCTTATATGACATACCTAGATTCTTCTATGTTTGCAAGTAAAAGAATACCCAATCTCTAATTGGCTTAGGCAAAAACAGAATCTCAACTACTATAGATAAAAAGTCTGGAAATAACTCCCCCAGTCACTTGTCATCTTTGTTCTTGCCCCGACTCTGTTCCTCTTTTTCGTGTTTGGCACAGTTCTTAAGCTTTCTTGCTGTAGTAATCCCCAAAAGGTTTGAGCCTCTAACTTAAGCATCAGTGTAACATCAGTAAAAAATAAGCTGCTCTCTTTCTAACAATTCCACAAATATCTGGAACCAAGATTTCATTGGCTCATGGTTTGTGACATGACCTTCCCTAAAACAACCACTTTTGACAGGAGGTAAAGTGCACCTATTGGCTTAGGCCTGGTCATGTACACACATTGACTAAGACAGGGAGAGGGAGTTCTTCAAAGAAAAACTTCTGAACTCTTATCAGACAATGGCCAATTAATGATTGGTGGTCAACAATAGTAAATTCCAGAGTCATTTATGAAACAGATAATTTGGTAATTAAAATATATTTATGATGTGAAGCCTTTATCATCAGATCCCACAGGTTCACAGCAACTGCCGACACTGAAAATAACTGGAATTCCACAGAGTTTTAGAACTGGAAGTAACTATGGAAATTATTTTGTCCAAATACTTCATTTGCGGAGAATGAAACTAAGTCCCAGAAATTTACCTAAAAGCCAAAAGGACTTCAATGCATGGGAGTATGGATACAAGGAAATATATTCTTAGACTGTGAGCAGATGGGCTTGCCTTAGGAAGGTCCCAGAAAAATCACATTTTCACTTTATTCTCTTTTTTAACAAAACTTCTATTTTGGGGCAAATTTTTGAATATCCTTCCAACTCACGGCCCTCTTCTTTGGCCTACATTCCTAATCCACCCATCATTCTTACTGAAAATACAGGCCTGAGTGTATGTGACTGTACTGGCTTCCTCCTCCTGGTCTACAGACAATAAAACAGGAGATAAACATTCATCTTATGACCAGCCAATGAGCCAGGAAAAACATCACATCTCAGATAGAAAATTTTTAAACTAGAAGACACATAAATTGAATTTACCCAAGCAATAAAGATTAAATTTAGATACTCATGGAGACTTGAGGAGAGTAGATACATTGAATCATAGAGAAGCAAGATAAAAATAAGAAGAACAAGGCAAAACCATGGAAATAGTAAAAAGATCAGTGGGTTCTTGGGGTTGGGGAGGAGAGAATAATGAACAGGTAAAGCACAGAAGATGTGAAGGGCAGTGAAACTATTTTGAATGATCCAGGTATACTTCTTGTTGTGGTTCATTTTATTGCACTTTTCAGATACTGTGTTCTTTACATGTTGAAGATTTGTGGCAACCCTGCATTGGGCAAGTGGTTCAGCACCACTTTTCCAACAGCATGTGCTCACTTTGTGTCTCTGTGTCACGTTTTGGTAATTCTCACAGTATTTCAAACTTTTTATTGTTATATCTTTTTTAAGGTATTTGTGATCACTGGCCTTTGATGTTACTATTGTAATTGTTCGCGGTGCTACAAGCCACTCACTTATAAGATCGCAAACTTAATCTATGAATGTTGTGTGTATTCTGACTACTCTACCAACTGGTCATTCCCACATTTCTCTCTTTTTTTCTCGGGTCTCCCTGCAGTGACCTCTAAGTGTTCAAATGAAAGAAAGATGCACATCTCTCACTTTAAGCTAGAAATGATTAGGTTTAGTGAGAAAGGAGTGTTGAAAACTGAGATAGGTCAAAAGCTAGACCTCTTGCACCCAACAGCCAATTTGTGAATGCAAAGGAAAAGTTCTTAAAGAAAACTTAAATTGCTCCTCTAAGGAACACACAAATGATAAGAAAGGGAAACAGTCTTATTGATAATATGGAGAAACTTTTAATGGTCTGGATAGAAGATCAAAGCAGCCACAACATTCTCTTAAACAGAAGCCAAATCCAGAGCAAGGCCCTAACTCTCTTCAACTCTATGAAGGCTCAGAGAAATGAGGAAAGTGCAGAAAGAAAAAAAATGAAGCTAAAGAAGTTTGGTTCCTGAGGGTTAAAGAAAGAAGCCTTTTTTATAACATGAAAGTGCAAGGTGTGTCAGTAGGTGCTGATGGAGAAACTGTGTCAAATTATCCTAAAGATATCCTGGCTAAGATAATTGGTGAAGGCAAATACACTAAGTAACAGATTTTCAGTGCAGATTAAACAGCCTTATATCAGAAAAAGATGCCACCTGGGACCTTCCTAGTTAGAAAGGAGACATCAGTGCCTGACTACAAAGGACAGGCTGACCCTCTTATTAGAGACTAAGGCATTGGTTAAAGCCAATGCCTATTTATCATTCTGAAAATCCTAGGGCTCTTATAAATGATAGTAAATCTACTCTGCCTGTGCTCTGTAAATGGAACAACAAAGCCTACATGATAGCACATATTTGTACAGCATAGTTGACTAAATATTTTATGCCCACTGTTGAGAACTGCTCAGAAAAAAAAATTCTTTAAAATATTACTGTTAGTTGACAATGCACTGTGTTACTCAGGAGTGCTGATGGAGGAGTACAGGGAGATTTATGTTGTTCTCATGCCTGCAAACATAATGTTCATTCTGCAGCCCATGAATCAAGGTGTAATTTTTACTTTTAAGTCTTACTTAAGACGTACCTTTCATAAGGCTACAGCTCCCATAGTGATTTTTCTGATGGATCTGGGCAATATAAATTGGAAATATTTGGGAAGGGATTCACTATTCCAAATATCATTAAAGAATATAAGTATATTGGTGATTCATGGAAGGAGGTCAACATATCAACATAACAGGAGTTTGAAAGAAGTTGATTCCAACCCTCATGAATGACTTTGAGAGGTTAAAAACTTGAGTGGAGCAAGTAACTGCAGATGTGGTAAAAATAGCAGGAGAACTAGAATTAGAAGTGGGACCTGAAGATGTAACCGAATGACTGCAATCTCATGCTAACACTCAGAATGAGGAACTGCTTCTTATGGATGAGCAAAGAAAGTAGAAACTACTTTTCAGATGGAAACTACTCCTGGTGATAAGGCAGTGAAACATTGTTGAAATGATGACAAAGGATTTAGTATATTACAGAAATGTAGCTGGTAAAGCAGTGGCAGGGTTTCAGAGGATTGACTCCTATTTTGAAAGAAATTTTACTGAGTAAAATGCTATCCAACAGCATTACATCTTACAAAGCAATCTTTCATAACAGGAAGAGTCAATTAGTGTAGCAAACACCATTGTTGTCTTATTTTAAGAAATTGTAGCAGCCACCCCAACTGTCAGCAACCACCACCCTGATTACTCAGTAGCCATCAGCATTGAGGCAAGGTCTTCCACCAGCAGAAAGATTATGACTTGCTGAAGGCTCAGATGATTGTTAGCACTTTTTAGCAATACCATATTTTAAATTATGGCCTATACATTTTTAGACATCATCCTATTGCACATTTAATAGACTACATTATAGTGTAAGCATAACTTTTATATGCATTGGGAAACTGAAAAAATGCCTATGACTAAGGTTATTGCGGTATTCACTTTATTGCAATGGTCTGAAACAAAGCCTGCAACATCTTCGAAGTATAGTTACAGTATAGTGATGGATTCTGTGGCAAAAGTCACTTCAGCATCTTATTTAAAATTGTATATGTAGAAAGTGGCTGGGCAGGATTTTAAACTCCAACAATCTGGCTCTGGAGAGCATCCTCTTAACCATGAAATACTGTCTGGGATTTGTTGGAGGCAGGAGAATATGAAACTCTTTATAGAAGAAACTCTGTTGAGTTCTTAGCAGCTTTTATTCCAGATCCCAAAAATCTACCTAAAGTTGGTTTCTAGGTCAGTGAGATTTCTTTACATAAGATGACCACATCCCTGCACCTAAGTTGCTCGTAGATGGAGATGACTCGATAATTTTTATTGTCATTAAAAGAGGCCTAAATAGTATCTTCATCTTGATACATCAAGGGCTAGTACATTTTTCCTTAAAAGAACCATTCAAAAAAATCACTGGGATCTCTGTCCTGTCCAAAGTGAAGATTACAATATGTATATCTATTTTTTTATTTTAAAGAATTCATTACCAAGTTTGTAGATATGTTTCTATCAACTTTTCCATACAGAGCATGATGCACTAAGAACTATGTAGTGGTGAATAAATGTTTTGGGACTATATGAAAGTGCAAATCTCCTCTTTTGAAAGTCAAGAAAAGTTGTGTTTATTAGCCCTCAGAGATAAATATCTAGACTAGGATGAGTTTGCCCATATAATATAGATCAGTATATGTTTACTTTGAAAGTGAGTAAAAGTTCCTATGCTAATGATCATATAAGTTTATTGACTTGTTCTCTGTGCATTGATACAGTTTTATAATCAGGGCTTTTAAATTATTATTTAGTAGAATTTACTCTCAAGCAAGTGAAAGCAATGCATAAAGAACTAACATAAAAAGCATGTAAACTTCATGCTTTAAAAGGTAGCTTCCTGAAGAAAAAGTCAAATACTGCATGATTGTAACAACAGTTGTGCTCACTTGTTTTATAGGTTCCTTTATATCAAGGTGCGGGCAACAGAAAATTTGAGGAATTCAAAGAGCAAAAGACATGGATGTATTTTGTAAAGAGTAAAAGAATGGATGAACCCTAGAGACTGAGCTTTTTAACACCTGCCTTGTATTTGGCTTAGAAAATGAAGTCAGTGCCCTCCTGCTCTCCAGCCATCCCCTAAAGGCCTCTGAGAGTCAAATTTTACTTGCCCTAACTTCACAGAGACTGACGGCTCCCTGTGAGCAGTAGATTCTCCAAGGGTAACTTACTGATACTCATTATAATATATTAATCACAGCAGTAGATTCTCCAAGAGTAACTTACTGATACTCATTATAATACATTAATCACAGCAGAAGCTCTGTTGGCTAAAGGAAGCGGGAAGTGGGGGTGTCTAAGTTCAGAATCCTATAAATCAAAGCCTTAAAAACAAAAAACAAAAACTTACCTACATTTGTCCCTAAAGGAAACTTTGGAAGGCAGATTTACTGTGCATTACTTTAACCAAAGGCCAAAGGAAGAGTTCCCTGGTTCAAACATCCAACAAACCGTATTTCTTTCATGTATGAGTGATGAAGAACAACTATAAAACTACTTGGCTCCAAGAAGAGATAGGGACTCTTTTGTGAAAAGGGCAAATATTCCTTTAACAAATATTTCCACTGGCAGATTGTTAATGGGGCCATCATGAAGGGCTTATGTGATGATCCGGGAGATAATTGAGAAATTTGGGATGCTTGTTCATCTCTACCAAATCTGGCTTATGTTATTTCAGAGCCAAGTTGTTGACCTTTTCTTACTTCTTTTGTTAAGCTGTGGTACCAAAAGGATTATATATCTAAACAATTTTAGAGAACCTTTTTACCAAGAGAAAAGTAGGGTGCTTAAATTTATTGAATACTGCTGCATTTAACCTATTTAATTGGAACACGTTAATTAGATCTAATTGCAAAGTTGTTTTAATTGGAAAATCAAGCATTGCACTGATATTGGTGTGCATGATTAAACAAAGTAACTGAGGTCACCAGTAGATTGTGTAAGATTCATGCCTGTGATTGATTAAGTATGAAAGTTAATCAATTTAATTTATGTGATTGATGTTGATTCTTTCCTTTGGAAATTGCCTGTTTGTATCTTATTTTTATCAAGATACTGTGTGTGGAATGTCAAATAAACTACAGTAACACTTCAATTTGTTTATTTTGGTATAATGATGTGTTTATTTCTGATCTAAGTAATTTTAACATGGCTTTTGTGTCACTAATTAAGATTTTCAAGTTACTCGAGATAAAATTAGGTTTTCTATTAAGAAAATTTAATTTTCTTGGGGAAATAATTCAGGCAACATGGGAAAATTAACCTATTAGTTCCATTAGTGGAGTTGATGGTTTATTGCCTTAAAACATATGCCATGCAGCTCAAGAACAAAGGTGTCCCTTTTTTAATCATCTCAGTGTCAATATGCTTCATGCTTCCTGATGACTGTGATGATAATTGTAATAATAATGAGAAGATGAAGAACATTTATATAGTACTTATTATGTGCCAGGCATTGTTCTAATTTCATTAAATATAATAACTAATTTGATAATTTAAATTATGTAAGAGCATTTGCTTCTGGGAACTTACTTTTATCAAAGTGACAGTACTAATATCTTCTCATGTATTAGCTGGTCTCTCTCCAGCACAGTTGCAAACACATATGGGTAAGCCAGTGCAAAGTCAAATTATTTGCCTAGGTCACATAGGTAGTAGACCCTTGGTACATTTTCACATTTAACATTGAGGAAATTGACCTAATTCATATTATCAAATCTATACCTTGTTTCAGTCAGGGTTCTCCATATATAAATATGCAATGTTGAACTAGATTCCTGGCATATAATGCTGAGTTGTTGCTCTAAGCTAATGTTCCCTGTCATTCCACTTCTAATTAAGATAAAGGTCTTTTAAAGATTCCTTGTAAATAACTGGCTAATATGATTGTAAGGGGGATGGCAAGTCCAACATTTATAGGCTAGCAGAGTAGTCATGTTGGCAACAGTGATGCTGGAGTTTTGAGTCTGAAATCTGTAGGGCAGCTCAGCAGTCTGGAAACTCAGACAGGAGTTCATGCTGCCGTCTCGAGGTAGAGTTTCTTCTTCTCTAGGAACCTCAGGTTTTGCTATATCTACAGGTTAACCATATCTATAGGTTAGCAAAATCTACAAAATACCTTCACAACAATAACTAGAAAAGTAATTAAATGACTGAGTGCTATAGCCTGAGTAAACTGACACAGAATTAAGCCTCACATAGCTTGACTTTATATGAATGGGATACCAAGTCTGATAGGAGTCATGGGAGTTAATATATAATTAAATATAGTAAAGCATAGATATAGCACTGTTCTGAAGCTGGATAACAGTACTAATAACTTGATACGAAGCTTGTCATGTTAAAGTTGTGGCACACATTGAAGTTTGCTTCACTGAGCAACTTTTGTAAACTTTTCTTTTTCTTTCAGTTTTCCAAATTCTTGCCTCCTGGGGGCTATGGCAGTTTTGGCCCAAAACTCATAAGCAGAGGTCTGCTAAAAAAGGGATGTTATCATAAAGAAAGCTTATTTTCCTTCTCTAAAGAGAATCATTGCTGCACAAAATTTCCCATTCCCTTTCCTCTTGTCTGAACTATAGAAATAAAGCCTCGAAGAGCAGCAATTACTGGCAACCATGTGTACAAAATTCAACATCCTAAAGTTGGTAGAGCTGTAAGATATGAAGAGTTGGCTTCCTGGAGGCTAATGCTAAGTTGTTGCTCTAAGCGAACACTCCTGTCACTCTACTTCTTGTTACATAGGGAAAAAAATCAATCTCTGTTCTAAAGCTACTGCAAGATGTGTTTCCTGGTCTTTTCGCTGTTTCCATTTTTTGTTGGTATCTGGGTACAATCCTAACAAAGTTTTTACTTGATTTAGTAAAGGGATAATGAGTTTATGTTTATTGTATCTACAAAGAAAATTTTGATATAGAATTGAACCACCATCATTCATAAGCAAAGTCTTTATATCAGGAAGCGCTACTCTAAAAGAATCTTAAAGCATTACAAACTTTCTGAAGCAAAATTAGGGCTCGTACTAGAATACGCAACGTTGACTGTAAAGGACTATAAAATCATCTACATAACCTGCCATATTCCTACCCTGGGTCCTTCGTCACTGATATCACTGGAAGATAATGTCTAAGATAAAATATAAGATTTATTTTTTGAATTTTTGGAGAGGAATACTCCAAAAATCAGTTTAAGAAGAACTAACAAGGAAGAGGCAAAGATAAGCATGAAAGTTGTATGAGACTTTTTAGAATTGGTGCTATATACTTTCTTTTGTAAGACAGAGTCCCATTCTGTCACCCAGGCTGGAGCACAGTGTCGTCATCTCGGCTCACTGCAACCTCTGCCTCCTGGGTTCAAGTGATTCTCCTGCCTCAGCCTCCCGAGTAGCTGGGATTACAGGCATGTGCCACCATACCCAGCTAATTTTTGAATTTTTAGCAGAGACAGGGTTTCACCATGTTAGTCAGGCTGGTCTCAAACTCCTGACCTTGTGAAACACCTGCCTTGGCCTCCTGAAGTGTTGGGATTACAGGCGTGAGCCACTGTACCAGGCCTGCTATATACATTTTTAAACTGTGTTCTATATTAACTCCTCCCCTCCATAGAGATGAGAGAGAGTAATAGTGGTATCAAAAACTTAATTTCACCTTTGCCCTGGCCTTGTATAACGTTTATCGTTCAGTACATAGCCATGAAGAAACATATACTGGATAATTAGCCTTAAAAGAAGTTTCAAGAGAATGCACCTGAATTCTGTGAGATCTTGAAGTGTACAAATAAAAGGAACACCAGTTTACTTAGCAAAACTTATCTTACAAGAATGACACTTGTATTTTTAAGTACAAAATGTGTGTAGAAAGATAACTCTTGAAATTTTAAGATCCTAGGTTATTCACACCTATGTGTGTGTGTGTGTGTGTGTGTGTGTGTGTGTGTGTGTGTGTGTGTGAGATGTAAAATAAGGAAGGAAGCTTCATTCCAAGGGTTTCACAATCTTGCTGCATAAATATAGGCAGATCTTGGCATTTCTCTGTATTAGTATTAACTTCTATGTGTTTTCAACAACTTCCTCCAATCTTCTAAAGTTCAGGACCTCAGTGTCAGGCAAGTGACACACACACAGAGTCAGCACTATGTGTGGTGGAGACATCTCTTGCTAACATAAGTCACCATGTATAAATCTGGTGATTTTATGTAACATTTCCTATTTCGTAATTCTCTTGAATATAGAGAAAATGTATCAGCACTGGATTTGTAGTGCAAGATGGTATCAATAGGAAGGAGCCTGTGAATGCTGCCCAGATAGACTGGGCATACAATCAGAATTCACAGCAGGTCCCACTGTTCTCCCCAAAATGAAATGCTCAGTCAGGTATCATCAATCAGGGAACTTCAGTTGTTTTCTGGATATAGAAGAAAGACAGACATATGTCTCTATAGCCACATCTCTATTGAAAAGGGAAAATGAAATGCAGACCAAAAGGACCTCATAGTTCAAGAAAAATTGGATAAGACATATGTTATTAAAAGACTAAAGCATATTATAACAATGTTTAAAAGCAAATTGACAGTGTATTAAGAACTATGCCGCCCAATATGGCTATCTTAGCCATATGCAGCTCTTGAGCATTTGAGAAGTGGCTAGTCCATATTGAATATTTTCTAGAAGTTGAAAAGAACAACCAATTTTGAAGAATTAGTGAAAAAAGAATGTGAAACATTTCTGGAATAATTTTTAAATTGATTATATATTAAAAGAAAATATTTTCATGTCGTTGGTAATATAAATTATATTACTAATATTAGTTTATTCATTTCTACTTTTCTTTTTTCTTTTCTTGAGGCAGAGTCTCACTCTGTTGCCCAGGCTGGAGTGCAGTGGCACAATCTCAGCTCACTGCAACCTCCGCCTCCCAGGTTCAAGTGATTCTCATGCCTCAGCCTCCAGTAGCTGGAATTATAGGCACCTGCCACCATGCCTGACTAATTTTTGTATTTTTAGTAAACACAAGGTTTTTGCCATGTTGTACAGGCTGCTCTCCAACTCCTGACCTCAAGATGTCTGCCCGCCTCAACCTCCCAAAGTGTTGGGATTGTAGGCATGAGCCACCATGCCTGGCCTATATTTATTTTCTTGTGAAATTACTAGAAAATTAAAAATTCCGTGGGTTTCTGGCAAATGCCACTTGGCTTGCAAGCTGTGATATACTTCTATCAGACAGTGCTAATCTAGAATATACATCTAACCATTCAACTCATTTTTGTTACCTCTCTGGCATCTATAGACATATAAAAATTTTAGCCTCTTGTAATATACTATTAAATTTGGTAGTATTTCTGTTTATTCATATGGAAAGTAAAAAATTTAAATCTACAGAAATGAGAAATATGTATATATTTTTAAAAACCATTAAAGCTGGGCACAGTGGCTCACATCTGTAATCTCAGCACTTTGGGAGGATGAAGTGGGGCGATCACCTGAGGTCAGGAGATTTTGAGAGCAGCCTTGCCACCACGGTGAAACCCTGTCTCTACTAAAAATACAAAAATTAGCCAGACGTGGTGGTATGTGCCTGTGGCCCCAGCTACTTGGGAGGCTGAGGCTGGGAGAATCACTTGAACCTGGGAAGCAGAGGTAGCAGTGAGCTGAGATCACTCTACTGCACTCCAGCTTGTGCAACAGTGCGGTACCCTGCCTTAAAAAAAAAAAAAAATACCATGGAATTTGTTTGAAAAGTTGGAAACATCACAAATAATTCCCATAAACTGTCTCTTAGAACAACAGACTCATTATACTTAGCTGTCATAATTTAGACTTGTTTTATTCTTAGAAATTAAAGTTGTCTTTGAGATAATATTAAGCAGTTATCCTCAATTTGTAACATAAATCAGGATTATAAAGTATATCCAAATACTTTACACTATCTAGATACAGCTTTAAGATAATATACTGCAGATCTGCAAACCATTATGTGTATTAGATTTTAGATTTTACGGATGTTTTAAGGGGTTATCTCATTTCTATACATTACTGCACGTTGCCTTATATCCACAGTGAAATTCAGGGCAGTACTCTGCACGAAAATCCTATTTTTCTAGTGAAATGTGTGAACATTCACAATAAATGGAATAAATGGAGTGGACCAATTGTGCCATTTCAGTCTGAGTTAGAAATATATGTGAGATAAGTTGAGGTCAGGATAGGTTTTGCCATAAAATAAATTCTCAAAAAACTTTTGGTTTCCAGATATTTTTGGATATTGGAAGTTCAGGTAAAATGTTGTGAAGTTGTATTGTGTTAATACTAAATTACTGAACTGGACTTACTCTTTAATCAGTTTTTTAACTCGGAACTGTAACAGGTATTTTTGGCTTCCTTTCCTTTTATATTGACTGCCACAAAAGTATGTATTGGAATGACTTGATTTTATGATGCTATAAACCTAAAAAATCAAATAATTATTGTATAACTAGCAGGAAAACAAAACCTATGCCATTACAATATTCAGGTGCCTGAAGATTGACTGACTTATTTTATCACTTCACCTTTTCTGAGTCCAATAGACTTAGTTCTTTACGATCTTAAAACACAGTCACCACCAAAACTAAGAGGAGGTAGAAAATGAAAAATAGGGATACAAATCTGCAGTTTAAACACAGAAAGACTTTTCAATAGGAATTATCCATTTTAATGTTACTGTTTCAAGATATCAAAAATTGTTCTTTTGTTTTCTGAATCTATATATCCAAACTTTTTTTAATCTCCTGAAAACCACTGGCAGTTGTTTTATTACTTAAAGAAAGTGATGCTGAAAAATACTGTCGAAATAATGTTGAATTATCCTGTATCTTTTCTTTGGCATTTAAACATATGTTTTCTATTTTTATCTCTCCTTCAATGGTCTTAATCTAGGCAGTGACAAATTCTTTGTCCAAGCTCCAGCCTCTTTTGAACAACTCTACCCTCCATATTCTTCCTATGTGGGTCTTATTCAAGGCCAGATCACCGCATAGCTGTCATTACCTCTGATTGCACTCTTATTCCGTGCCAGATCCTTAGTTAGGCACTTTTGAGATCTATTTTTATTTTTATCATTGAATTTTTGCAACAAATTTTGATTATAAAATGGTGTTCAGTCGAGCAGAATGTATGAAACTTGCCCAAAGTCAGGGATCTGCTAAAAGTTGCAATTAAGATTTTTAAATGCAGTCTAAATATCGTGTTTTCTAAATGTCATTCTCTTTCAGGGGAATAACCACCAAATAACTATATCATTAAATCACTTTTTATCTCTTCTAGAGAATACGCTAGGTAGTTCAGGGTGAATTCAAGCATACACCATGTACATACTAATTTATGTAATTGTGCTATAATGGTAAAGCTATAAAAGAAGTGCAGGTTTTATTTGTTTTTCTTATCAGCACAAGCCAGTTAGCATTCAATTTGGATGTCATATCTTTCTCTGGCCTATGCTTTCTAGCCAGAATTCTCAGTACATGTTGAATGTTAAATAGAAGTGGTGAAGCATCCTGGAATACTGTGCAGCCATAAAAAAGAATGAGATTATGTATTTTGCGGGAACATGGATGGAGCTGGAGGATAATGATCCTCAGAAACTAACACAGAAACAGAAAACCAAATACTGCATGTTTTCCCTTATAAGTGGAAGCTCAATGATGAGAACCCATGAAGGGAACAACAGACACTGGGGACTACTTGAAGGTGGAAGGTGGGAGGAGGGAGAGGAGCAGAAAAAATAACTATTGGTTATTAGACTTAGTACGAGTGACAAAATAATCTATACAACAAACCCTGTGACAAAGTTCTATATGTCAAACCTGTGCATGTGCCTCAGAACCTAAAATAAAAGTTAAAAAAAGAAAAGAAGTGGTGAAGTAGATATCCTGCCTTATGTCTAAGTGGAGGGAACAAGCAGTCAATCAATCAACATAAAGTATCATATGAGCTGTAGGTTTTCTGTATATTACTTTTATCAAATTGAGAAAATTCTATTACTGCTTTGCTGACAGCTTTTATCAGGAATGGAGGATAGATTTTCTTAAAGGCATTTTCTATATTTATTGAAATAATATATTTTCTTTTTCTTTTTCTTTTTTTATTTTTTGAGATGGAGTTTCGCTCCTGTTACCCAGGCTGGAGTGCAAAGACGCAATCTCAGCTCACCGCCACCTCCACCTCCTGGGTTCAGGCAATTCCCCTGCCTCAGCATCCTGAGTAGCTGGGATTACAGGCACACGCCACCATGCCCAGCTAATTTTTTGTATATTTTTAGTAGAGACGGGGTTTCACCATGTTGACCAGAATGGTCTCGATCTCTTGACCTCGTGATCCACCCGCCTCGGCCTCCCAAAGTGCTGGGATTACAGGCTTGAGCCACCGTGCCCGGCCCTATTTTCTTCTTTTTAAAAAACACTTTGTTAATATGGTGAACTACATCATTTTTGAATGTTAAACCAGCCTTGCATTCCTGGGATACACTCCACTTGGACATGATGCGTATTCCTATTTAAGTATTATTAGATTTGTTAACATTGTGTTTAAGAGTAAGCATCTATGTTAAGTAGGGATATTGGTCTATAATTCACTTTCCTTGTATAGCAGCTATAAGGTTTTGTATCAAGGACAGGCTAATCTCATAGAATGAATTGGGAAATATATCCTTTCTTAAAATATTCTGGATAAGTTTATGTAAAATAGTATTATTCTCCCTTAAATGTTTCATAGAAATCATCTTGAAGATATCTGGTCTTAGCATTGTTTATATAGAAAGATTATTACCCATAACATGAATGTTTTTAATAGATAGCTGTTCAGTTTATATATTTCTTCTTAAGTGAGCTTTGGTAGTTTGTATCTTCAAATGGCTTTTTCCTTTTCATCTAAGTATGAACTTTATCAGCATTAAGATTTTAATTTCTATAAAATCTGTAATAATGCCATCGCTGTCATTCAAAACATTGATAATTTGTGTCATTTCACCCATCTTTTCTAATTGATCTGGAGAAAGGGTAGACAATTTTATTGGTCTTCTCAAATAATAATTTTTGTTTCATTTTTTTCTGTACTATTTCTCTATTGTTAATGGAATTAATTTCTACTGTTATCTTTATAGTTTTTTACTTTAGCCTAATTTCAGTTTACTTTCTCCTGTTTTTCTGGTTTCTTAAGGTAGATGCTGAGGTCATTAATTTGGCATTTTCTTCCTTTGTTAACACAGGTATTTAATGCCATAAATTTTCCTTTAAGCACTGCTTTATCAACATCCAACATAGTTGGTAACTTGTGTTCTCTTTTCAATCAACTCTAAATACAGACTACTTTTCCCCTTTAATGCTTTTTGACTTATGGGTCAAAAACGATGGTGTGTTATTTAGTTTTCAAATTTTGTACTTTGTTTCAGAGATCATTTTGTTTTAACTTCTATTTTAATGTCATTGTGGTCAGAGAAAAAAATTTATATGCCTAAGTATTTTTAAAGTTTAATTAGATTTGTTTTATAGTACAAAATATGGTCTATCTTGGAAAATATTTGGTGTCTACTTCAGAAAAATGTAAATTCTGTTGTTCTTTGGTAGAGTACTTTATAATGTCAAATAGAAACAGCTGGTTAATTGGGTTATTTAAATATCCTACATGCTTATTCATTTTTCTGTCTACCTATTGTATCAATTATTGAGATGGGATATTGAAATCTTTTGCTCTAATTGTAAATTTATTCTTCAAGTTTTGTTTTTTTAAAATCAGTTTCTGCTTCATGTATTTTTAAGCTTTGTTATAAGGGGCTTAAGCAATTTTATTGTTATATAATCTTGATAAAGCACTTTTCTTATAATTTTTTTGTGTGTGTGGAGAAAAAGAAACTTTATTTATTTATTTATTATTTTTTTAAATTTTTAAAATTTTTATTGCATTATAGGTTTTGGGGTACATGTGCAGAGTGTGCAAGATAGTTGCATAGGTACACACATGTCAGTGTGCTTTGCTGCCTTCCTCCCCTTCACCCACACTTGGCATTTATCCCCAGGCTATCCCTCCCCCCTTCCCCTCAATAGACCCCAGTGTGTAGTAGACCCCTTCCCTGTGTCCATGTGTTCTCATTTTTCTCACCCGCCTATGAGTGAGACTATGCGGTATTTGTTTTTCTGTTCTTGTGTCAGCTTGCTGAGAATGATGTTCTCCAAATTCATCCATGTCCTTACAAAGGACACAAACTCATCATTTTTGATTGCTGCATAATATTCCATGGTGTATATGTGCCACATTTTCCCAGTCCAGTCTATCATCGATGGGCATTTGGGTTGGTTCCAGGTCTTTGCTATTATAAACAGTGCTGCAATGAACATTCGTGTGCATGTGTCCTTGTAGTAGAACGATTTATAGTCCTTTGGATATATACGCAGTAATGGGATTGCTGGGTCAAATGGAATTTCTATTTCTAGGTCCTTGAGGAATCTCCACACTGTCTTCCACAATGGTTGAACTAATTTACACTCCCACCAACAGTGTAAGAGTGTTCCTATTTCTCCATATCCTCTCCAGCATCTGCTGTCTCCAGATTTTTTAATGATCGCCATTCTAACTGGCGTGAGATGGTATCTCAATGTGGTTTTGATTTGCATCTCTCTAATGACCAGTGATGATGAGCATTTTTTCATGTGTTTGTTGGCCTCATGTATGTCTTCTTTTGTAAAGTGTCTGTTCATATCCTTTGCCCATTTTTGAATGGGCTTGTTTGTTTTTTCCTGTAAATCTGTTTGAGTTCTTTGTAAATTCTGGACATCAGCCCTTTGTCAGATGTGTAAACTGCAAAGATTTTTTTCCCATTCTGATGGTTGCCGATTCACTCTAGTGACTGTTTCTTTTGCCGTGCAGAAGCTGTGGAGTTTGATTAGGTCCCATTTGTCTATTTTGGCTTTTGTTGCCAATGCTTTTGGTGTTTTGGTCATGAAGTCCTTGCCTACTCCTATGTCCTAAATGGTTTTGCCTAGATTTTCTTCTAGGGTTTTTATGGTGTCAGGTCTTATGTTTAAGTCTTTAATCCATCTGGAGTTAATTTTAGTGTAAGGTGTCAGGAAGGGGTCCAGTTTCTGCTTTCTGCACATGGCTAGCCAGTTTTCCCAACACCATTTATTAAACAGGGAATCCTTTCCCCATTGCTTGTTTTTGTCTGGTTTATCAAAGATTATATGCTTTTAGGATGGCTGGTACTGGTTGTTTCTTTCTATGTGTAGTGCCTCTTTCAGGAGCTCTTGTAAAGCAGGCCTAGTGGTGACAAAATCTCTGAGTACTTGCTTTTTCACGAAGGATTTTATTTTTCCTTCACTTATGAAGCTCAGTTTGGCTGGATATGAAATTCTGGGTTGAAAGTTCTTTTCTTCTTTTTTTTTTTTTTTTGAGACGGAGTTTCACTCTTGTTACCCAGGCTAGAGTGCAATGGCGTGATCTCGGCTCACTGCAACCTCCACCTCCTGGGTTCAGGCAATCCTCGTGCCTCAGCCTCCCGAGTAGCTGGGATTACAGGCACGCACCACCATGCCCAGCTAATTTTTTGTATCTTTAGTAGAGACGGGGTTTCACCATGTTGACCAGGATGGTCTCGATTTCTTGACTTCTTGATCCACCCGCCTCGGCCTCCCAAAGTGCTGGGATTACAGGCTTGAGCCACCGCGCCCGGCCGAAAGTTCTTTTCTTTAAGGATGTTGAATATTGGCCCCCACTCTCTTCTGGCTTGTAGAGTCTCTGCCAAGAGATCTGCTGTGAGTCTGATGGGCTTCCCTTTGTGGGTGACCCGACCTTTCTCTCTGGCTGCCCTTAGTATTTTCTCCTTCATTTCAACCCTGGTGAATCTGACGATTATGTGCCTTGGGGTTGCTCTTCTTGCAGAATATCTTTGTGGTGTCCTCTGAATTTCCTGGAGTTGAGTATTGACCTGTCTTGCTAGGTTGGGGAAATTTTCCTGGATAAAATCTTGAAGAGTGTTTTCCAGCTTGGATTCATTCTCTTCATCACATTCTGGTACACCTATCAAACGTAGGTTGGGTCTCTTCACATAGTCCCACATTTCTTGGAGATTTTGTTCATTCCTTTTTGAGCTTTTTCTTTGATCTTGGTTTCTCGTTTTATTTCATTGAGTTGATCTTCGACTTCTGATATTCTTTCTTCTGCTTGGTCAATTCGGCTGTTAAAACTTGTGCATGCTTCGTGAAGTTCTCGTGTTGTGTTTTTCAGCTCCTTCAATTCATTCATATTCCTCTCTAAGTTGTCCATTCTTGTTATCATTTCCTCGAATCTTTTTTCAAATCTTTTTTCAAGGTTCTTCGTTTCTTTGCACTGATTTAGAACATGTTCTTTTAGCTCACTGAAATTTCTCATGATCCACTTTCTGAAGTCTGATTCCATCATTTTGTCACACTCATTCTCCGTCCAGCTTTGTTCCCTTGCTGGTGAGGAGTTTTGGTCCTTTGTAGGAGGTGAAGTGTTTTGGTTTCAGGTGTTTTCCTCCTTTTTGCGCTGGTTTCTTCCCATCTTTATGGATTTATCCACCTGTCGTCTTAGCAGTTGCTGATTTTTCAATTGGGAGGATGTGTTTATGTCTGCTGCACCAGAACTCATAAAACACCCCCCATTTTTCCCCCTTAGATGCTCTGTCTCAGGGAGTTGGGGCTTTATGAGTATCTGTTGCACTGTCCTGCCCAGCTAGGTGGCAGTCTATTCACTATTTTCCTGCTGGGGCTCCACCCTGCTAGCGCGGGTCCGCCCTGTTGCTGCGGGGCTCCGTTCTGCTGTGGCTTGCTCTGCCCTGCTGTGGCTTGCTCCGCCCTGCTTGCAGAGTCTCTCTGTTAATGCAGGTTGCCTCGGCAACAGCAGGCTGCGTCAGCCCTGGGCGGTACTTCAGTGGGGGGCATTGCATCAGTAGTGGCGGACACCCCTCCTGCACCAGGCTGCACCATCCTAGATGCCGGCAGCAAAACTCTCAGCCCCGAGCGCCTCCAGTCGCCACCCTGCTTGTCCCCATCAGGGTGGGACCCTCCGAGCATGATCAACCAGCTCCCTGCCTCAGAGTTCATCCTCTCTCTTCCTCTCCCCAAGCTGAATGGTTGACTCTCTCACTGGCACCCCAGTAGCCTGCTGATAGGGCACTGGGATCCGTGCAATCTCCCATGCTGCTGCCCACTGCACCAGCTCAGATCATGATTCCCAGGAATCTCCTGGTCTGGCTCATTGTCCAAGTCCCATTCAATCAGATGGACATGCCAATCTGCCCTTCCAAATCTCAGATTGCCAGTTTAACAGGGCACCCGGACCAGTGAGTTTTGTGCCCGGTGCCGCTGCGCTGCGGAACTGGCCAAAGCGGCCGCACGAGCCAGCTGTGCTAGCATCCCGTGTCTCTCCCACACCTGGGACTCTCAACGTTCTGTGGGCAAAAAAGATCTGTCCGAGAATGCGGCTAGGACTCACCCTCTGCGCCTTCACTGAGAGCTGCAATCCGGAGTCGCCTCTACGATGCCATCTTGGAAGTCCATAATTTTTTTAAAAAAGAGCTCCTTTATTTCTCCTGGTTACTTGACCTGAAATCAACTTTGTCTAATAATAATATGGCAATATTTTGTTCTTTTTAATTAGTATTGGCATCACATATTTTTAATTCTTTTATTTTTAATTGGCTTGTGTTTTCATATTTAAGGTGTGTTACTTGTAGGCAACATCTTGCTTTTTTATCCATTTTGATAATCTCTCCATTTTAATTGGGGACACTTAGACTATTTTTAATACAATTATTAATATGTTTAGGTTTAAAGATATCATTATAATATTTATGGCCTAATATTCCCATCTGTTTTTTGTTCCATTTTTTACCTTCCAGAGTTTCTAGATTAATTGTATTTTTATGATCCCAACCTATTCTCTTTAAATTTTTTTTAGTTATAATGCTTTGCTTTATTACTCTAGTACAATAAGCAACTCTTTAAACATAGGGATAAGTAAAGAGTGCCTGCTCTTATCATATCCATTCAACATTTTACTGAAGGTCTTACCCAGACAGTAAGGCATGAAATAAAATAAATTGTAAAATAATTATAAAGGAAGGAATGAGATTGAAATTATCTTTAGATGACTGCTTACCTTGAATACCCCAAAGAATCAATGAATAAATTATTTGAATCAGGGTTATCAGATTTAAAGTCATTATAAACTGATTGTTTTTTACTCACTAACAATTTTTAGAAAAGTATTATTTTACATTGCATATTTATGTTGAGGCTATAAGCATTTGTGGAGGAAGTGTCCAGGATTTATGGTTTGTTGTCTCTAATAGGTTTCTCTACTTTGTTCAGCCCTGATTTTGTCTGTGAATTTTATTTCCCCTAAATTGTATGAAGCTATGAAAACTAACTCTCAAGTTCATCTGTTTGGTAAACATCTTCAGGCAAAATCTCCACTTATTTTTCACTCAGTACCTCACCTGAGTCTACCTTACTTTCTTGCCAAAGAATTTTGCCATAGATTAGTAGATTAAAAATAATTTCCCTAATAATTTTAGTTGTCTTTATGAAAAAATTTGTCTATTTTCTGTCATATTTCCAGAAGTGTTTAGCCTGTGCAGTTTCCACAGTTGTATAATTCACTCTGTATAATTTCTATAATGATACAGTGAGGATGACAAGAAAGATTTTGGCAACTCCAACTCAGAAAGATTAAAGTTAACCAGGTAAATAATTTACTCTCTGTCTCATAACTTATATGGGACAGAAGATACATTAGAAGTTCTTTAAATCTCATAGTCTAGTATACTTAAATGTAGTGTCTTGAATCAAATAAAGAATAAACTATAAACCAACTACACAATATAGTAAAACCATTTTTTACTGGATTTCTGTACAATTATAAATTTAAAGTTTTATTATATTTTTGATTAGGTCTATTTTTAACCTAACTATTTAAGAAAAATTTATCGAGTGCTTACCATGTTCTTGCTCCTGTTAAGTAAAAAAATCATTAATATATAGTCTCTGTCTTTATAGGTTATGACTCATAGGTTGCTCATGATAGAAAGCTTGACTCACTCTGGCTTAAAAATAAAGATAATTAATTGTTCTATAGAACTGAAAAATGCAAAAATAGGAATAATCCCAGATGAGATTTGATTCAGCAGCTCAAGCAAAGTAAGCTAGGATCTTACTTCGCTCTGCTCTGACTGCAATGATGTTATCTTCTCCACCAGACTCCAAGTAGTACACCATCAGCCCTACTTGTACAAGCTTTCCTTCACATAGCAAAGGCTAGGTTTCATGTTCTGACATCATCATCCCCATGAAAAAAGAAACAATATCCCCTGCTAATAGAAAGTTAAGAAAGAGAAAGTTAAACGTTTTATCTCCTAGAAAACCCTAACAAATATATACCCATGTTGTAACAACCTATTTGAGACATTAGTAAGTGACTGAAACAGTTACTATTGAGATCATGGGGAATGCTGACTGGAATGAGCTTGGAATTGAGGGTGCTTTGACCAGTCATTTGGTATGTAAACCATATTACTGATAATGATGGTTAAAAGAGGAGGTGTTTTGAAAAGGTAATTCCAAAAACCTTTTTTTTTTAAATTTTTAAATTTTTTTTTTTTTTTTTGAGATGATGTTACCCAGGCTGGAGTGCAATGGCGCGATCTTGGCTCACTGCAACCTCCGCCTCCTGCGTTCAGGCAATTCTCCTGCCTCAGCCTCCTGAGTAGCTGGGATTACAGACAAACACCACCATGCCCAGCTACTTTTTTGTAATTTTAGTAGAGACAGGGTTTCACCATGTTGACCAGGATGGTCTCGATCTCTTGACCTCATGATCCACCTGCCTTGGCCTCCCAAATTGCTGGGATTATAGGCTTGAGCCACCATGCCTGGCCCCCAAAACTATTAAGAATAAGGAAGATGGTGTTAGCTCTTATATTTAAATATTTAATCCATCTGGAGTTAATTTTGTATAGGATGTAAGGAATGGGTCCTGTTTCAGCTTTCTGCACCCTTTTAGCCAGTTTTCCCAACACCATTTATTAAACAGGGAATCCTTTCCCCATTTCTTGGTTTTGCCATGTTTGTCAAAGATCAGATGGTTGTAGGTGTGTGGTGTTACTTCCAAGGCCTCTGTTCTATTCCATTGGTCCATATCTCTATTTTGGTATCCGTACCATGCTGTTTTGATTACTTTAGTCTTAGAGTATATTCTGATGTCAGGTAGCATGATGCCTCCAGCTTTGTTCTTTTTGCTTAGGATTGTCTTGGCTATGTGGGCTCTTTTTTGGTTCCATATGAAGTTTAAGGTGGTTTCTTCCAGTTCGGTGAAGAAGGTCAATGCGAGCTTGATGGAGATAACATTTAATCTGTACATTACTTTGGACAGTATGGCCATTTTCATGATATTGATTCTTCCTAACCATGAGAATGGAATGTTTTCCCATCTGTTTATGTCCTCTCTTATTTCCTTGAGCAGTGGTTTGTAGTTCTCCTTGAAGAGGTCCTTCATGTCTTTTGTTAGTTGTATTCCTAGGTATTTTATTCTCTTTGTAGCAATTGTGAGTGGAAGTTTGCTCATAATTTGGCTCTGTTTGTCTGTTATTGATGTATAGGAATGCTTGTGATTTTTGCACATTGATTTTTGTATCCTGAGATTTTGCTGTTGTTGCTTATCATCTTAAGGAGATTTTGGTCTGAGACAATTGGGTCTTCTAATATGCAATCATATCATCTGCAAACAGAGAGGATTTGACTTCCTCTTTTCCTAATTGAATACACTTTATTTGCTTTTCTGGCCTGATTGCTCTTGCTAGAACTTCCAATACTATGTTGAATAGGAGTGGTGAGAGAGGGCACCCTTGTCTAATGTGAGTTTTCAAAGGGAATCCTTCCTTCCAGTTTTTGCCCATTAAGTATGATATTGTCTGTGGGTTTGTCATAGATAGGTTTTATTATGTTGAGATACATTCCATCAATACCTAGTTTATTAAGAGTTTTGGCATAAAGGGCTGTTAAATTTTGTCAAAGGCTGTCTCTGCATCTATTGAGATAATCATGTGGTTTTTGTCTTTGGTTCTGCTTATGTAATGAATTACATTTATAGATTTGCTTATGTTGAACTAGCCTTGCATCCCTGGAATGAAGCCTACTTGATCGTAATGGATAAGCTTTTTGATGTGCTGTTGTATTCAGTTTGCCAGTATCTTATCAAAGGTTTTTACATGATGTTCATCATGGATATTGGCCTGAAATTTTCTTTTTTAGTTGTCTCTCTACCAGATTTTGGCATCAGGATGCTGTTGGTCTCATAAAATGAGTTAGGGAGGATTCCCTCTTTTTGTATTGTCTGGAATAGTTTCAGAAGGAATGGTACTAGTTCCTCTTTGTACATCTGGTAGAATTCTGCTGTGAACCCGTCTGGACCTGGATTTTTTTATGGTTGGTAGACTATTAATTGCAGCTTCAACTTCAGACCTTGTTATTAGTCTATTCAGGGATTCAAATTCTTTCTGGTTTAGTCTTGGGAGGGTGTAAGTGTCCAGGAATTTATCAATTTCTTCTAGATTTGCTGGTTTATGTGCATAGAGTTGTTTGTAGTAATTTCTGATGGTGGTTTGTATTACTGCAGAATTGGTGGTGATATCCATTTTATCATTTTTTATTCCATCTGTTTTATTCTTCTGTCTTTTCTTTTTTATTCATCTGTAGTGGTCTGTCTATCTTGTTGATCTTTTCAAAAAACCAGCTCCTGGATTTATTGATTTTTTGAAGGCTGTTTAGTGTCTCTGTCTCCCTCAGTTCTGCTCTGAACTTAGTTATTTCTTGTCTTTTATAACATAGGCAATACCATTTAGGACACAGGCATAGGCAAGGACTTAATCACTAAAACACCAAAAGCAATGGCAACAAAAGCCAAAATAGACAAATGGAATCTAATTAAACTTACAGAGCTTCTGTATGGCAAAAGAAACAATCATTAGAGTGAACCAGCAACCAACAGAATGGGACAAAATTTTTGCAAGCTACCCATCTGACAAAAGGCTAATATCCAGAATCGACAAAGAACTGAAAGAAATTTATAAGAAAAAAGCAACCCCATCAAAACGTGGGTGAAGGATATGAGCAGGCACTTTTCAAAAGAAGACATTTATGCAGACAACAAATATATGAAAAAAATGCTCATTATCACTGGTCATTAGAGAAATGCAAATCAAAACCACATTGAGATACCATCTTACACCAGTTAGAATGGCAATCATTACAAAATGTGGAGACAAATGATACTGGAGAGAATGTGGAGAAATAGGAACACTTTTACACTGTTGGTGGGAGTGTAAATTAGTTCAACCATTGTGGAAGACAGTGTGGCAATTCCTCAAGGATTTAGAAATAGAAATACCATTTGACCCAGCAATCCCATTACTGGGTTTATTCCCAAAGGATTATAAATTATTCTATTATAAAGACACATGCACATGTATGTTCATTGGGACACTGTTTACAATAGCAAAGTCTTGAAACCAACCCAAATGCCCATCAATGATAGACTGGATAAAGAAAATGTGGCACATATACACCATGGAATACTATGCAGCTGTAAAAAAGGATGAGTTCATATCCTTTGCAGGGACATGGATGAATCTGGAAACCATCATTCTCAGCAAACTGACACAAGAACAGAAAACCAAACATTGCAAGTTCTCATTCATAGTGGGTGTTGAACAATGAGAACACGTGGACACAAGGAGGGGAACATCACACATTGGGGTCTGTTGGGGGCTGGGGTCTAGGGAAGCAATAGCAGAGGTGGGGATTTTGGGGAGAGACATTAGGAGAAATATGTAATGTAGGTGAAGTGGGGATGGAGGCAGCAAACCACCATGGCATGTGTATGCCTATGTAACAATCCTGCAAGATCTGCACATGTACCCGAAAACTTAAAGTATAATAATAATAAAAAAGAATAGGGAAGATAAGGCTTGGAGAAAAATATTTCTGTCTTTCTTGCTTTTAGAGACAGTGTCTCACTTTGTCAGTCAGGCTGGAGAGCAGTGGCACAGTCATAGCTGGCTGCAGCTTCAAACTCTGGACTCAAGCAATCTTCCCACCTTGGCTTCCCAAAGTGCTGAGATTATAGGATGAGCCATCATGCCTGGCTTGAACCAGAATTTTAAGTCATCACTAAATATTGTTGACTTATTGAGTGTAGTCAAGTAAAATAGTCCAATCTTAAACAACTTGTCTTTCCTGATATTAGGCTAGACTTCTCTGACTGTACTTTCTTGTGATATATGTTTCTGCTTGTTTAATATAGTCATAGGATGCAGATTTATTCCTATAAATTTTTATAATCTTGATCTTTCACAGTCATTCCAGTTTGCTGAGTCTTTTCAGAATGCCAATTCTGTCAACTGTCATATTTCTTTACCCTTCTAAGTCTGAGGTCACCTGAAAATCTGATAAGTCGTCTTCATCTTTATCTACCACCTAGAGAAAAATGTTTCACAGGACAAGGCTGTATGATTTTTTTTTTTTTGATAATTGACAAAAGCTTCAGTAAGCAATCACTAGTACATGATAAAATTAAAGTATAAATATATACAATTTTTCTATTAGTGCCTATGTCTGCTTAAGTTAGCAGTATCAATAAGCATTCACAGTTGCATGTGATTATGGTTAGTTGTTGAGTAACGATAAGAAATAACACAAAGGTCAGGTGGATCTGTTGTAGATTTCATGGTAAAGTTTTTGAAAGATTGTGATTTTACATTTTGATGCATTCATTTCAACCATGCCAAAACAAAAGATATTCCAAACTTTACATTTGTGTTATGTGTCCATTGGTTCCCATGCTAAAAATCCACCTATGGTGAGTTACTGATCATCTACTAACAACTCACTTTCCCTTCCCAATTGGTCTGCTGCTCTGATAGAGAAGTTTCTGAGTTTTAATTCATTTACCTAATCTTCTTTTTGTAACATTTGATTAGCCCAACCTGATACGGTATCTGTCCAGTCTATCAATAAACTATATAATCCCATGTTGGGTGGGACACGTTAGCTGAATCACGTAATTTATTGATGATTCATCTCTCTGGAAAAGATTTGCATTGTTAATACCAGAAATAAGGGAAAGCTTCCAAATCAGAAAAAAGTCCTGGTGGAAGATGTTAGACAACAAACCTTCTAGGTAAACGTTGATACAGATTTTTAAGGGGATTCCTTTTAAAAAAAAAATTCTTTCTAGAGCCAAGACCAAAGCAGAAAATTTCTGTTAGTACCCTTCTTGCCTACCACTATTTTTATTTGTGTTTTATTGTTTATTTGTTTGCTGTTATTGTTGAAGGCCACACCTCATTCCCACCTAAAGGCCCTGTCTCTTATCTTTGAATGGGCATCCCAACTCAAGCCTCTAGATTAGGTATTGCCACATGCCTCAGGATAGCTCTAGCAATGGCTCCCTGCTCTGTGTCAGCCTTCTTCATTCTGACCTCTCATGGAAATGCTCCCAATTACTTTCACTATTATTGATTTGTTTTCTTTACCCTCTTTAAGCATCACAACCGAGAGCATTTTAATGTTAATGCAGAAAACTAGGACCTAAATAATTTTTCCGAGTCTAAACTAATATTCTTCTTCTGAATTATTATTTGTATTATTCTATACCTTTCAAATGGTATATATGTATTTTCTCAATTTCATCATTCTGTTCAACTCAACACAAGATATTCTTTTTTCAGAGTCACTGAAAATGCATATTTGCAGCTTTTATTTGGGATAGTACATCCCCCTGGTAATTCATTTAAAAACAAAAAAGAGCCTGCCTATGTCCATTCTGAATTCTATCTTTATATTGTGCTGCCATATAATATTAATATTATATGGCTAAAAGAATATATTTCTATATTATAAGATATTGTTAGGATATAATTCATTTTGCTTAGTGTTCATTGCTTAGCCATGTGAATCTTTAATACATTATAATTGTTTATTTATAACTTGTGACACTGTATAAATACAATTATATATTGTAATATAATTGTATTTATCATTTTCTTACTGTTTTTCCTTTCCAGATTAAAGGAATTATGTAGAATGTACACAGCCGTATTTATTTGCAAATATAGTAAGGGAGATCAAGGTTATAACCTTTGAATTTAAAAATACTTCTCACTGTACAAATTACTACCCTCCCTAATTTGGGCTATAAATATTCAGCTATTATATATATTATATATGTGTATATTATATACTATCTATATTTTATATACATGTAATCTAAGTATTTATAGGCCAAAACAGATGATGAATGAGCATCCCCTTCTACCTTCATCACAGTGAAAATGTCTTATCTCATCAAAAGTATGCTTTGAAAAATTTGCATGTCTATTTATCTCTTTTTAATGACTTGATGGTAGATTTAAAGCTTTAAAAAATGAACCAAATAATTCTATCTCAAAACAGGAATATTTTTGTCAGGTATCAGAACAATACAAACTTAACTTTTTCACATAATAGTCTTTTCACAATTCAACTTGACCTTGAATGTGATTGCTTTTCCAGCAGCAACTGCTGTTCTTAAATATATGATGCCTACCGTGTTGTCAGATGGGTGGCAGATCTGAAATGTGCAAAATGAGAAAGAGACATACAGCTAGGTGCATAGTATTTGTGAAGGCCAGATCCAGTCCTGTTGTGATGAAGTGTTAACTTGAAAGGATTGTTGGCCGTAAAAAACTAAGTTCAACTGGCTAATGTGGGCTCCACTGCTTTGCTTCAGGTGAAATTCCTATGAACTATAAATGCTTGATCAGGAATATTTCTCTGGCTTTGCCTAGCAAGAGAGACCCAGCGAGAGAAAAACCCTAGGCTAGAAACATCCTGCCGACCAATTGTTGCTAGTCTTCGGCTCAGAAGTGAGGAAGGAAATGGAACACCATTAGGCTGCATGGAGAGTTTAGGCTTCTTGATATTTGTTTCCCTTTAAAGACCTCTTAATAGTGTTGATTTATTGTCCATTTATTTCCTACCAATGGAAACAAAAATCTTCTGACCTGAAGATAGCAATCTCCCTTCTCTGTTTTCCATCTAGAAAGCATTGATATTTAGTCCCATGCAATGTTGAAATTGACATGATTATTTGCAGTGCCAGGATGAGAGGCATCAGCAGGTTCTTATAAGTAAGGTTGCAACCTGTGTTAGAATGGGAACTATAGGAGGATAATTCAGAATAGACTTGGGAGAGAGCTAGAGTCCTGGATCCAGATAAATGGGAGTAGGAGAGCACTATGTGACTTGTGAATCACAGAACAAGCCAATGAAACTGAACATGGCATCTTGGAAAGACTTTAAAGTTAGAGAGATAAAGAATTTTCCTCAAGAACACATACAAGGTATCACTAAATACAGGGGCTGATCCTCATATATGCCTTTCTTCGTCAAACAGGACTAAGATTCAAAGGAAGCCAAGTCAAACGAAATAATGAATCAGATGAATCCAAATGAGGTGACAGTGGCACATCAGAATTGGTGTTGTGAATGTATGTGTTCCTTCAACGAGTATTTACTGAGCCACTGTTTTTGGTTCCAGCTACTAAGCAAAGAGCTAGAGAGACTATAATGTGTAAAACCAGACAATCCCTGGAATCTCTGTTGCTAGAAAGGAAAGTGAGGTGATAAGATGTCACACTTAATATGTACAGAGAATGCTGCTTTGAGAGAGAGAGTTTTGAATTGACATGGCAGAAAAAGTAGGAGTTTGTTAAATGGAGGAGGGAGGGAGGGAAGGGAGGTATGGGCAGAGAAAACTGCCTGCCAAAGACCCTGTGGCTGGGGACAATATATCAGTTGTGAAGCATTAAAAATACCCAAAGTGGCTGAAGATAAAGAATAAAAGTGAGTATATAAAGAGATGAGGATCCAGAGTCTGATTATTCAGGGGTTTGGAAGTCACATAACAAAACTTCATCTGTATTTTAAGAGAACCAGTAGCTAAACTTCAAAGAAGGGACTGAATATCAGTAAGAACAGATGTAGCCTCCTGGTAAGGTGGCAATTTTTAGGAGTAAAGAGAAGCAATGATGACAGGTTGAGCCAGGGTGCAACTGGAAGAGTTAAGAAAATGGGAAAATACCTGAATGGGAAAATACACTTGGGATAAAAATTTCATATGCAAATAGATGCAACTACAACCAAATAACACCCCTCCCCCTCCACTGCCACTGTTAACCAATATTTGTCAGAGGTCGTTCCCAGTGCTAAGCCCAGTATATCTTGAAAATAAATGTATGTCACTCTCTGGTTCAGCTTCAGAATTTTTAAATGGTTCTTATTGTGATAAGAATAAATCTTGGAATGAAAACTGCAGGTGCAAGGAAGTCATTGAAAGTACCCAGGAAAGAGAAGTGTGGGGCAAAGAGGGAGCAGAAACTTTGCCAGGAAATTATTTCTTTCTTTGGTGTTTCTTTTCCTGGAGTGCATGTAAGTGATATTTCCTGCTCCCGCTTGTGTGATTATGTGAATGGAGATGGGGAACAAAGGGGGATAAAGAATGGTGGTAAAGATAATAGGAAACTGAAACATCCTAGAATTCTGCCACTCAGCTTTTGTTTGGCCTTAATAGGAGGTTTATTAGAAATGCAGAAACTCAGGCCAAATTTCAGTCTCAGCAGCTGAGAATCTGTATGTTAATAGAACTCCAGGTGATTTGGATGCACGCTCAGGTTTAGAAATTACTGTTTAAAAAATGTCAATTTGCAAGGCCAGGCGTAGTGGCTCACGCCTGTAATCATAGCAGTTTGGGAAACTGACCCAGGTGGATCATGAGGTCAGGAGTTTGAGACCAATGTGGAGAAACCTTGTCTCTACTAAAAATACAAAAATTAGTGGAGTGCGGTGGCGCACGCCTATAATCCCATCTACTCAGGAGGCTGAGGTAGGAGAATCTCTTGAATCCAGGAGACAGAGGTTGCAGTGAGCTGAGGTCGTGCCACTGCACTCCAGCGTGGGTGACGGAACGAGACTCTATATAAAAAAAAATGTCAATTTGCATCTCTGAGATAGGGTGTGGGGTTCTATATTCCTATACATCACTTGGCAAATTGAGATTCTTTTCTGCTCAACCTTCTCCAACATACACATTTACAGAACAGACCTAAAATGTATTTATTTACTTATTCATTTATTTATTTTGGGATGGAGTCACCAGGCTAGAGTACAGTGGCATGATCTTAATTCAACTGCAACCTCCAACTTCCTGATTCAAGGGATTCTCCTGCCTCAGCCTCTCCAGTAGCTGGGATTACAGGCATGCATCACCACACCCAGCTAATTTTTGTATTTTTAGTAAAGATGGGGTTTCACTATGTTTGCTAGGATGGCCTCAGTCTCCTGAACTTGCGATCCACCCACTTGGCTTCACAAAGTGCTGGAATTACAGGCATGAGCCACTGTACCTGGCCACGTTTATTTTTAAATGTGTGTATGCTTGAGCACTTCATTGGTCTTAAGTCTGTTGAATGCTATTCAAAATTTCAATAAAATAGCAAACCAATGACAATGGATAAATATGAAATGTAAAACTGACAATGCATGAATGGAAAATTGATAATAATGAGAAATGAAGAAGGAAAACATAAGTCAGAGCTCGCATGCAATAAAAAGAAAATCCCACATGAAAGGTTGAGGAAAAAGTATATCCTGTTAACCATAGGCTTAAGTCAGAAGCTCAAAGCCTTTCAAGTTGTCTGTCTATGGAGGTTCTTACAATTTTCCCCTTTTTCCTATGAAACAAATTGGCTATTATTCCAGTTATCTACTAGTACATAACAAAGCACCCTAAAATTTAGCAGCATAAAATAGCAACTTCTTATTATCTCTCATGGTTCTGTAAATTAGGTGAGATCATTTGGGTGGTTCTAACTTGGGTTTTGTTTTTTCAGTCGAAAGGAGTTTGGGTTTAGTACATTTGACTGGTCCCTATGTCTAAGGTAGTTCATCATGTGACTGGCAATTGGTGCTGGTTGTTTTGATTGTTTGTTTTTGAGGTAGAGTCTCACTCTATCACCTAGGCTGGAGTGCAGTGGCACAATCTCTGTTCTCTGCAATCTCCGTCTCCCGGGTTCAAGTGATTCTCCTGCCTCAGCCTCCCAAGTAGTTGGGATTACAGGCGTTTACCACCACACCCAGATAATTTTTTGTATTTTTAGTAGAGATAGGATTTTGCCATGTTGGCCAGGCTGGTCTCAAACTCCTGACCTCAGGTGATCCTCCTGCCTCAACCTCCCAAGTGCTGGGCTTACAGGCATGAGCCACTGCACCTGGCCTGGTGCTGATTGTCTTCTGGTTGTGTGTTGATTGGAATGACTACAGATGTTTTCTCCATGTCCTTAGCTTCTCATTGCAGAGAAGGAGAAAGAGGAGAGAAAGGGAGGGGAGGAGACAGCTGGGAGGGGTAGGAGGAAAAGGGGGAAAAAGAATGAATTGGAGGGAGAGAGCAGAGAGAGAACAGACGAAGAGAGAAAGAGAGATATTTGTAAAGAACACTAGAGAAACTTGAGCAGAAATTTCCACAGGTAGAACAGAATATATAATCACTACAAATTAGATGCTGTTTTTCACCCCTCCCTAAATATAGATATCATTTGCATCATCATCTCGTCTGCTAAATGTCATTTTTAAAATGTGAATTTTTAAATGTCAACTAACAAGGAAGTTTGATACTCAGTCGCTCCTGTTATTCCGAATCCACTAGTCTATTATTAAGGACATTTTAGCAGTTGATTGCTGATATTTCTAATTAAGCTTTGGTTTGTGTAAGTCGATTTAATGTGACATAATGCTTTTAGACGTGGTTTAGAATTTGCTGGAGAGTTTGGTTGTAGTATATCCCTTTCTTGGCCAAAATGCATTAAGCAGATTTGTACAAAGAAATATAATTGCAGTATTAAATTGGTGAAACTTCCACTGAGACACAAATTGTATGCTCTTAAAGATGACTGCTCGGGGTTTCATGGAAAAAAAATCCTGCTTTGAATGGAAAAATGTCCGAGAAACCTAAACAAACTAGAAAACTTCTAAAGTCTCTGTAACTCAATGATCTTATCATTCTAGTGTCCATTTGACGTCTAACTTGAGTCAGTCATAGTGGACTTTCTTCTCAACTCAAGCCCCTTAGCTGCTTTCTGAAAGACACTCAGCTAATTGCTGTTTCCATTGTCACTATCAAATTATCTATTCTGTGAACAATCTGACTCTCTAATTAATGTTGTAGCACATGTGCATTAATCTGTCTGGTCCTCCAGTTCTCTGAGACACAAACTCACTACAAGATCTTTCTTAAGAAATAACAAACTGACTGAGTCAGCATGACACCATCACCTAATTAATAAAAATTGTGACAATTTTAAAATCCCTGTGCTGTGATTTTTCCTTAACAAAAACTGTTTTGCAGAAGTGCAAAGAGACACAAGAAAGAATGTAAATTTAGCAGATCATAACCTTTGACTAAACAAACAAAAGATTAGGTGGAATCAATTCTGCCAGAAAGAATTTCCCCCAGTCTGATAAATCTGGAAATAGAAGAAAATAAATCTGTTTCAGAAAAAACGGTCTGTTTATAGCGACATCTAGTGGTACTTGTTTTCCTGCTTGTCCATTCCTAAATGAATTCCCCAGGAAGAGAGCAAATACAGAAAAGTTATTATTTTATAATTTTTATCAATACATACACATACCCAATGTGACATGTAATTGGAATAACAGAAATAAATATGTCAGAAAGCCACATGAATTAGTATGAACTGAGGATTTGCAGAAGCTATTTTTGAACGTGTTGTGGATGAATGGATTATGACTGTGATGATGACCACAGAATAGTAATGCCTGTCCTTACACAGAAATAGTTGTATTTCTTGGTGTTAAACACATGACCATGGATTTTTTTCTTGCCTTTTTTTTTTTTTTTTTCAGATGAAGCCGGAGATTCATGGTAGAAATAACTGTGAAAAATGAATCATCTCATGGCAGATTTATCTTAAACTAAGATAACTAAAATGACTACATTCTCAAAAGGCTATCTTACAAAATGCTGACAACCTCTGTTATCTGACAGTTTACACTGGAAGAGTTTGCCTCACTATGCTAAAAGTGTGTGTGTGTGTGTGTGTGTGTGTGTGTGTGTGTGTGTGTGTGTTTGCAGGGAAGTGAGGGGTGGAGTGATCATACATGATTATAAAATTTGCCCTGACACTTAGAGTAGACTCTTTTATTAGAACACATTTTCTAAAATGGTGGTGATTATAAAAGAATAATATTTTGAAATAAAATCAATGACACGACTTTAAAAAAGCAATCAACAGTTTTTTAATGTCATAGGTTTGTTACAGTCAAGGGGGTTATAAAATTGTTAAGTAATATTCCCTCTGGCTATTTCAGAAGAGAATAAATTTTGACAAGGAGCACTTTTTTTTCCCCCAGAGGAAGGTTTGACCTTGCACCTGTTCTGACACTCGAAGGTGCTCTAGGAGAGGCCACAGAGAAACCTAGTCTCGCCGGGCGTGGTGGCTCACGCCTGTAATCCCAGCACTTTGGGAGGCCGAGGCGGGTGGATCACGAGGTCAAGAGATCGAGACCATCCTGGTCAACATGGTGAAACCCCGTCTCTACTAAAAATACAAAAAATTAGCTGGGCATGGTGGCACGCGCCTGTAATCCCAGCTACTCAGGAGGCTGAGGCAGGAGAATTGCCTGAACCCAGGAGGCGGAGGTTGTGGTGAGCCGAGATCGTACCATTGCACTCCAGCCTGGGTAACAAGAGCGAAACTCTGTCTCACAAAAAAAAAAAAAGAAAGAAAGAAAGAAAAAGAAAAGAAACCTAGTCTCTGTGTTTCTCGTATATCTTCTGGATCACTTTAGGGCAGATCCCATTCATTATGGAGAGATGCCTTTGCTAAATTTATTCAACTAATATTTAGAGCCACTTATGCACCAATAGCAGTGAATGAGTCTGAACCAAGACAAGATCTTAATTCTTGTAAACCATATCTTCATTTTTCTACTGAAAGAAGTCTTACCTTGTATCACTTGATTTCTGTCTCCAGCACAGCCCCTAGGACTGTCTTTCTGCAGGTGGCATCAGTATTACAGGACATTAATGTTTCAGAGGGTCCTTGAAGTGTATGTCTGTCCACTTGTACCCCTGCACTTCAAGGCACATAGAAACTGCTTTGACCTTTTAGGCCATCTCTTCTCTTTAGAGAAGATGAGTTCTTTAGAGAAGGATGAGTCTCTTCCAGCCTGGCACAGTAAGCATTACTTTAAAAGCTTGTCATTCTACTTTATTCTCCCGAGTGATAACTATTTTGCCTGTAAGTGTCATAGGTGAATATTTTGAAGACCAAATGTGACTATAATACTGCCAAGTTCTACTCTGAGCATTTCAGAAATACTTTCTCCCTTAAATGCATAAGAAAGTTAAATAACTTGACTTTTTCAGACAGTAAAATTTATCATTGAGGCATAAATTAGTTATACAGTGGCATGATTTCAATACCACTTCTTGCCCACAGAAGGGAATTACAGTAAACAGATTCATAGAATTTCTCACCTAAAAATTCGTCTGGGTGTTCTAGGGCATAGCCACAGGCAGATTTCAGAAGTCTTTTAAATACACGAATTGAAAATGCTTCATATATGTACCTAAGGATAGGAGGAAAAAATTTCCCTTTAACATCTATCCACAGACTTGAATTTGACTGCCTTTCAAAATCTTCCTAAAGGAACAACATTAAAATTGAGTAAAAAGTATTCCATGATACAGTGTGTCAAACACTTGGTGTACATCTGCAACCTTAAGAAGAAGGATAGTACCCTTCTGTCACCTTTGGTTTTACTGTGTGCTAAAAACTGTAGCCACTGCCTGGCAAAGTGTCATCTTTTCCAGTCTGGGAAAAAAAAAACATATCGGTGCGATTCTGTTAGTTTGACAGTGGTCAGAGTTTCTGCAGTATTTTGCAAAAGGTATGTTGATGTAGCATGCAGTCGATAGTGCTTAGAAGCATGTTTGTGTATGTATTGAAATTTATCAGTAGTTTTCAATAAGTAATGAGATATTTATCTTAACTCTCATGCCACCTAAAGGATCAAATAATCCAACATTAGTGATTGTAATAAATAGCATGCATGTCTTGTATTTCTTTACTCAAAGAATAATTAGTCAGGTGTAACTCTCCAATTTCTCCTCTTTCTAGCTGTCTTATCCTGCTTCTTTTTATTTCTTTTTTTTCTTTTAGCAGGTCTATTTAGTATCCAACTGCTTCTATTTCATTTAGTTGGATGTCTCAAGATGTATCAGTGCAGTCTAAACTTTAGTCAGTCAATATTCATCTTTCTAGGGATGACCCAGCTTTCAAGTTCAAAGGGAGTCCTGTCTGCTCCAAGAAGGATTTGCTGATTATCCCACCCTGGTTGTTTTCAACTCAGCTTACATATTAGACTCACCAGGGTAGCTTTAAATATATATATAATATGTATTTCAATATATATTACATATATAATTATTTGTATTAATTATTAAATAAAATTAATATATAATTAAATTGCATGTTTAAATATGTGTTGAAAACGCATATATATGTACATACATGTACATGTAAATATATTTGTGTGTGTATATTTATAAAATTAACCCCCACTAGATACTCTGATTTAATTGTTCTAGGGTAAAACTTTGATAAACCTATTTTTAAAAGGTCCAGATAATTCTGATTGTTGATAAACCTGTTTTTAAAAGGTCCAGATAATTCCGATTGTATAGCCATGGTTGAGCTTCCTGGCATCTTGTTTTTGCCCTACCAGTAATACTCACTTTTTTTCATTTGGGAGGCAGGAGAGGGGACGGGGTGATACTTGCCAATGGTACACAATCGAAAAGATAGAAAATATATATAGTCAAAATGAAACCTCCCTCTTTACCCTAGTTTCTCTCTCAGCTACCTTCCCCAGAGGCAAATCCTACTTGCAGCATCTGGTATCTCCTCGCAGAGACAACATATTCACAAACAACCATGAATATCTATCAGAAACTCCTCCTCCTGCTCTTCTTCCCCCAACCAAAAAAAGATAAAATGCTATACAAATTCATATAACTATTACTTTTTAAAACATTTTATAATTTATTTTAAATTAGAACAGAATTTTTTGTCCTTATTTTAACAATGACAAAACATTCCACTCTAGAACATAATTCACGTTATCAGTTCCTTTTGCAATATTTCAGTCTACATATTTGCATATTCAATGCTATCATGTGCGAGAATATCTGTAGACTGAATTCTTGGAGTGATAGTGCTAGATCCAAAATTTTGTGCACCTGTCACTTGCTAGTAAACACTACGTCATCCTGCAGAGACACTGGATAACTTGGTACCCCCACCAGCAATGTGCAAGTGGCTTTATTCTCTTTTCAGCACAGTATATCAGCAACATTTTAATAATTACCAATTCGATAGTTGAAAAAAAAAAAAGTATTTCATTGTGGTGCTAAATGTCCCTCTCTTCTCAGCAATGAGTTTGAACAGTTTTTTCTCATGCTTAAAACCCATTTGTATTTCATCTTTTATATACTGTTTGTTCACATCCTTTACACATTTTCTTATTAGTTTGTTAAATTTTAACCTCTGAATTTCAAAGTTTATTGGGTCTCATGTTGGGGGTGTTTCTTTTACATAGAATTTTCTTTATTCTTCAGTGAGTGAATGTTTTAATTTGTTTTAAATTGCTTAGATTTCAGGCACAGTAGAAAGGATACCTGTACTCTAAAATTATTTAAACATCATATATGCTTCTTACAGTTTTATAGTTCCACTTTTACGTCTAAATAACTGACCAATCTAAAATTTACTCTAAATTTACAATTAGTGTTTAATAGCATTGCTTTTTTGTTTTTATAATATTTTAATTATTTACATAATGCTTCCTCTTGAATTGGATTTTAGTTTACATGTAAAGATTAATACAATGTAATAGATGACATAAGTTTTAAAAAAATAAGAACAATGGAAAAAGTAAAAATAAGGCAGAGACATAGGTGATTTTAGTATACAAATTGCATGTAATAAAGAAAAAGATTCCATCTAAAATTGGACCATACATTTGGCCATAAACTGTCTGGTAGACAGTGAGAGAAGTAACTATAATATAAGCAGTTGTTCAATTCATAGCACCATTAAAATTAATGCCCTAGTGTGCATGTACACACACACACACACTCACCCACACCCATAGTTTATCAATGAAAAGACAGGTGTGTTTTTGATAAACAGACAAAGCTTAAATGGTAATTCTTAGTTATTATGAAACACAGTTGACATCAAATTTTATTTGTCCTCACCATCAGATGAGGGAGCTTGTCTGTCTTATTCACACCTGTATTCCTAGCACATGACTGAAGCATTAAATATGTCTTGGATTTATGAATGAATAGAGGTTTATGTTAGCTTTTGACATTAAGTAGCTTAACAAGCTAGGGATACATGATTATACATCTTTTTTAAAAAACATAACCTATAAAAATTCTAACATGAATAGCCTTAAGATAATGCAGTAGCTGAATAGAGTTTTTCCAGAAAGTGACAGCCTACTATTACTTCAAGCTAATTGCTAATTGTACCTTCTAAAATGTCTTAGTCTCACTGGATCTTTAGTGAATAGAAGCAGAAAATACTTGATTGGGTTAGTATTGTATTGCTGTGTAAGGGAAAATATTATTCCACTTAATTTTTCACATGGTCATGACCTTCTATCTTAACCTGCTTGAATTCAGAACACCTATTGCATTCTCTGTTATTTAGCCTTTAAATGTTGCTAAATGAAATGCCTTCTCTTACAAATTAATTATAACCAGTAAGATTATTCCTCACCTTATTTTATATTTCCATTTATTATATTTTCTAATTATTTTTTTCATTTCTGCTCTCTATTAACTGGATTTATCATCTCTTGATTTAGAACTTATAAAGAAAAACCTAGCCTGTTCTGTTGATAGTTTTTCTTTATGCAAATTTCCACATATGCTTACCCCTATTGATTTATTAATCAATAGCTATGTTTTTCTTTCTTTAATACTTAAAAACGGTTACTTCTCACTTTTTTATATCCATTGCTAACATTAAAATTTTTGATGCCAATCAGGTGTCTCTTTCTGTACAAGAGTTTTTTTGATTACCTTTTTGTCTTTGATGTTCTTAAATGTTACAATTATACATTATACATGATCAGCACTTTATTGGTGGTCTGTATCTGAGGTCTGTAATTTTTCTGTTGTACTAGTGTCCTAGTCTGCTGAGGCTGTAGAAACAAAATATCACAGATTGGGTGGCTTCACAAAACAAACGTATTTTCTCACAGTTCTGGAAGCCAGAAGTTGAAGATAAAGGTACCAATCAACTCACTGTGTGGTGAGGGCTCTCCTCCTGGCTGGCAAACTGCTGCCTTCCGGCTGTGTCTTTTTAGGTACTTCTCCGAGTGCATGTGCATGTAGAGAAGAAGAAAGCCAGTTTTCTGGTGTCTCTTCTTATTAGGATACCAATCGTATGAAATTTGGGCCCTAAATTTAAGACCTCATTTTACCTCGATTGCTTCCTTAAAGGCTCCACCTCCAAACACACTTACACTAGGATTTAGGCCTTCAACACGTGAATTCTAGGGAGACAGAGACACTTAGTTCATAACACGTAGGAATTGAAATTTTCAAGAACTTCTCTCTCAATCTCTTTCCTCCTAGCCCTGCTCCTCCCTCTTTTTCTCTGGCTCATTTGTACTCTGGCTTTCTTTCTTCTTCTTGGGCTTCTACTACCCAGCATTTCTATTTCTTTCTTTCTTTCTTTCTTTTTTTTTTTTTGAGACATAGTCTCACTCTGTCACCAGGCTGGAGTGCAGCGGCATGATCTTGGCTCATGGCAGTCCCCGACTCCATGGTTCAAGCCATTCTCCTGCCTCAGCCTCCCGAGTAGCTGGGATTACAGGCACATGCCACCATGCCCAGCTAAGTTTTGTATTTTTAGTAGAGGGGGTTTCACCATGTTGGCCAAGATAGTCTCCATCTCCTGACCTCGTGATCCGCCCACCTCAGCCTCCCAAAGTGCTGGAACTAGAGGTGTAACCCACCATGCCCAGCCAGCATTTCTATTTGTAAACTCCATATCCCTCCTACTTTCTTTATATCTTTGATCTCTTTGCCATTTCCTATATATTTTATTAACTTGATCTTCCAACTATCTAACTTATTCATCAGTTCTATTTTTTGGGTGATGGTATATTATCTATGGGTGTTTTAATTCAGCTACTAGAATCTGAAGTTATGATTTGTATTTTAATAAGTTTCTATTTTTCCTCCACATTGGTATTATAATTCCTAATTTATATTATTATTTTATGCTTATCTTCTAATATTAGTTCTATTTAATTCTGCTTCATTGGAATTTTATTACTTGGTTTGTCATCTTTTAGAGCAAAAATTCTTGCCATATCTTCACATTGCAATCACCAGGGGAGCTTTAAATACTGCAGTCTGGGTACCATTGCTGAGATATTTACAAAATTGGTTTGTAATCCTGCTGCTTTTTTTTTGTCTTGGGATTTTTTTTCAAGCAACTCAATTGTATAGGACAGCATCGTTTGTAATGATTGTCCTTCTATTTTAGGTTAGGATTGGGGGAGGATATGTCAATTAGGTCCATGGTTAATATGAGGAAAGATTAGAAGACTGGAAGGTTAGAAGGCTAGTTTGGCGCCCTTGCCTGTTGATCTTAGGAAGAGGGACAATGATGGAACACAAGGAAAGGAAGACCCCAGGTACCACAGAACCCCTGCTGACCACTCTCTATCGCATCCTTTTTTCTCCACCAGCCAATCTATCTGGTGAGGAATTTTCCTTTAAATTCTCAGAAATAAGAAGCTTTAAGGGAAGGCCATCTCTTTAGATTGTAGTTCACCATATCTGAGGAAATAGAGTGAAGCAGGAGGAGATATGAATGCTCCTGGTAGTACCAATAGGACCCTGCATCTTAAATAAGCAGGGCTTTTCACCTGCATGGGGGAGGTTAACACCTGGAGTGGATATTACTGTAGATCTCTAGCAAAGAACAGTTAATGATTTATCCTAGTACTGAAAGGAGAGTTTAAGAGCCTCCCTTAAAGCAACGGTTTTTAAACTTGAATGTGCATCAGAATCACTGGGAGGGCTTGTCAAACAGGTTATTGGGCCCCACCCTCAGAGTTTCTAGGTTATACAATTTGCATTTCTTATACATGCCCCTGTGATGTTGATACTGCTGGTCTAGAGACCACACTTGAAGAATTATTGCCTTAAATCTCTCCTTTAGCTCAGGATCCTATTTTCTATCTAGAGATTTCTGTATTTGTTTACATTTGTTGGTTTTTAATGTTTTTAATTTTATATTGCTTTAGTTGTTAATTCCTATATTTATATTCCTTTCTTGCTTTCATAGATTTCTCAAAGTTGACTTTGAAGAGAGAACAAGGAGCTTATCTTGCTTTTATTCTTAATAGAAACAGAAGCCTCTCCATGGTTTCTTATTAGAATTTTGAATGTTGTTTATGATTTTTTGAAAAAAGCATATACATTGTAGAAAACATTGTGCAACTCAAAAACTTAAAAAGTAAAATTTACCTATAATTCCTCATAACAAACCTTAACATTTTCAGTTAAATCTTTCCATCTCTCTTTTTAAAAACATTGCATTACTTAACGTATTTTGGATTATGAGTTAGGAATTTTAACATGAACATACATAGATGATTTTTAAATTTCTTGCATCAAATGTTAAAAAAATTCTGAATGGAAACTCTGAATATGATCTATGTTCTATTCAATAAAGATCCTCCCTGAAAATGTTTCTTACACATAAAACTTTGGAAAAAGGAGTAGTATGGTTATAATTGAGTGTGCATTAGCCAAGCAGTCCAAGATATTTAAGTATAGCATTTAGGAAATTCAGTTATACTATAAAATAAAAGCTGAATTTCGACAACAAACAATTTTATTTATTTTTCAGTTAAATGATTTCTTGCTACATTTGACTGTTGTAAAATTCTACAGTATTCACAATCTTTTACTTAAACTCGTCCTTTCAAATTGTAAGAGCATTCACATTTGCATTTCTTAGGTAGAAAAAAATTATAAGATGTATGCTTGAAGAGTGATTGGTACTACCATACTTACTTGTAGTAAAAATGCCATGCTACTGAAATACTAGAATCCGCTTGGCTTGCACTGCTAATAAATGATTGTTGAAAGCATATGAGTAGTGTAACTAAGCAGCTTGACACAGAAGAAAGACAATGATTTTGTTTGCCTCTCCCATTTGCTGTCTGTCTTCTTTCATGGTATAGCAAACTTTGGAAAAAGCTCTACATGGAATTTAGCTAGAACCAGTTACTAGGTAATAGATCAATTCATGGCTTATGTAAAAAGGCTACTAAGTGACTTTTTAAACAGAATTTGCAATATTCTGGGTGCTAAGTAATAACAGTATCAATACCTAACATTTATCATACACTGCTGTATAAAAAGCACTATGCTATATGCTTTCTTTATCTTGTGTACTATGTACATCACAGAGTAGACCTATTATTTTACTAAGGTAGAGGACATGTATTTGAGTTAGTCCATCATTTAATTATTCAATAATTATTTCTTAAGAGCATACAGTTTGCTAGGAAATGTGTGAAGAGCTGAGACTCTGAGTTGGACGCTTTTTTTCCTAGAGCTCACATACCACTAAGGGAAAGAAAACATGCAAAACAATAAATAAATCAACTGATTAATGGTAGCTTATGAAAAGTGCTTTGAAAGAAACGTTGGAAGAAAATCTTTAGCCAAGTTAAATTTAATGGACTTATACTGTGCAAAGCAGGATTCCCAAATCAGGCAGCCTCCCAAGCCAGAGTAGGTTGAGAGAGACTCCTGCACAGCCACAATGGACAGAAAAAGGAAAATAACATGCAGAAAATGGAAGTGAGGTACAGAAACAGCCTCACTTCAGTTTACTGTTTTTGCCTTATTTGAACTGGTTTGAACAGTTGTCTCCCTTTGATTGTCCAAAATTTGGTGACTGGCACAAAAGTAGGTTACACTTTGTTTATACCTCCATTTAGGTTAAAGCTTACTATGTACAAAGGAAACCTTTAGGTTGAACTTAAAATATGTAAAGAGGCAGCTATAGGCCAAACTTCATTTAACAAAATAACGGAGCAAATGATAGAGTCAGTTTAGGGAGGTGTGGTTAAAGAGAACATCTTCTAAAAGGTGTTACTTAAGCTGAGCCTTAAAGGTTAATGAAAAGCTAGTCACATGTTCACCAGTTCTCCGGGTGAACAAATAAGTTTTGAGGCCATGAAATGAGAATGATCTGGGGATGTCTAATTCCATTGTGCTTAAAGAACACAAAATTTTGTTTGATTTCAGTTCTTGTGTTTTTATTAATCACAATTAATATTGTCTATTTTTATGAATATTCTATGTATACCTGTAAAGAATGTGTGCTCTGCTGCTGTTGGGTGCTGTGTGTCAATTACATACACTTGGTTGATGGTATTATTAAGTTCTTCTGTATCTTTGATGATTTTCTTTTGAGTTTCTCTATCAATTACTATTAAAAGAGCATTGAAGTCTCAAGATATAATGATGGATCTTTTCACTTCTTTAGTTCTATCAAGTTTTTCTTCATGTATTCTGAAACTCTATTTTTATGTACAGAAACATCTAGGATTATAATGTTTTCTTGGTGAATTGACCATTTTATTATTTTGTCCATCTTACATCATGAGTAATATTTCTTGTTCTGAAGTCTACTTCGTCTAATATTAACATAAAGCTACTATAGTTTTGATTAGTTGTTGTATAGAATTTTTTGTCATTCATTTACTTTAATTATATGTAAAGTAGAGTTGTTATAGATAGATAGATGTGGGTCTTTTCTAAAAAAAAAAAAAAAAAATTCCTGACAATCTCTGTATTTTAAATGATGAGTTTAAAACATTCAAATTTAGTAGAATTGTTAACATGTTTATATTTAGATCTACCATTATACTATTGGTTTTCTAATTTTTCTTTTTCAGTTTTATGTTTCCCCTTTGCTGCCTTCTTTTGGATTAGGTAAATGCTTTTTCTTTTGTATTCTATTACTTTATCATTGGATTTTTGAGGATATCACCTTGTATAGTATTTTTGGTAGTTTCCCTGTAGGGATTATGGCGCATATACTTACTTTTCTAACATTCTATTTAGAGGCAATATTTTATCACTTTAAAGGGTAAGTAGAAAATCATCAAAATATAGGTACATTTATTCCTTTATGCTGTATATTTCATTATAATTTTTGTTTTCAATCATCATGGGTGTCTTAGAGAACTGAAGGGGAAAAGAATAGTCTCATATTTTTCCAAAGGCTTACCATTTCTTTTACTCTTCCTTTATGCCTGATGTCACAAGTTTCTTAGTGATGGAAAATGCTCCTAGTTTCATGGAAAATAACTTTATTTCATTTTTGTTTCTCAAGAATATTTTTACTGGATAAAGATTTCTGAATATAGAATAATTTTTTTGCATCACTTAAAAAATGTTGGTCCACTTCCCCTTGACTACCGTGGGCCCTAATATAAAATATACAGTATTCAAATCAGAGTTCTCCATTTGTCTTCAGTTTTTGGGTGCATTCAAAAATTTTTTTCTTTGTTCTCACTCTTGCTGTCTCTTCAGGTCCCTCATTTTTGCAATATCCACAATACTTCTTAATTCTCTGCAACCTCTTTTCCACATCCTCTGGTCAAAGAGCCCGGGCTTTAATATACCTGTTCTTCTAGGTACTTCTCATTAGTAAGTTTGCATTTAGAACCAAATAGTGGGAGAACAGCAAGAAGCTGAAGAAGCAGGGATCTCCCCTATGTTCTCAGGATCATGATTTCCCTGTTTTTTTTTTTTTTTTAACAAAAAAAGATTAGGCAAAGTACTGTCAATACTGTCACATTGGAGATTAAGTTTAAACATAAATTTCAAAGAGAACAAACATTCAAACCATGGGATCACTTTATTTACATTTTTCCTTTAATCCCCATTTCAATCCCATGAAATGTAAGCATCATTATTTCCAATAATAACTAGAGAGATGCCTGGGCATAAAGGTGAGAGGATTGCTTGAGCCAAGGAGTTCAAGACCAGCCTGGGCAACACAGTAAGACCTGGTCTTTATAAAATAAAAATAAGAAAATTAATTAAAGAAAAGAAAAATGAAAAAAAGGAAATGTTCCCTCTCCTGGTGTTGGGTGTCTGTTGAACCACTACCAGTAATGCTTCGGCTATAGAATTCTCTCAGGGCTAGAGTATAGGAGATAATAGAAAAAAGGAAGAAAAGCAGCCACCAAGATTTCTCCCACTCTCTCTTTGAGAAGTCCCCTTTCCTATTTCTTGAAGCTCCTGGAGCTCTTTGTGCATTTATCCAGTATGCAATTTTATGCTGCCTTTGTTTCTAGGCTAGGAAATACAAGAGAGGGGGAAAAATGTCAATTTCATCACCAGTTTAGTGATACCCTGAATTATCATCTTGTTTCTCAATCTACCTACTATCATTTATTCTTTACAGTCCTCAGATATCTGTATTTAGTCTTGCATTTAGTGGGAGAGACCTCTGTTCAGGAACCTCCATATTTTGGCCTGCTTAAAAAAAAAAAAAAAAAAAAAAAAAAAAAGAATTTAAAAAGATGACCAGAGAAGACTGAGTAATGGAAATTGAAGGAAGGGAGTACAGTTGGGGATTATAGACAGGAGCAAGATCATAAATAGAGGGTGTTTGGATTTCATTCTAATAACAATAAGAAGTTTCTAAAGAATTTTAATCAGGATGCATATAATACGTATATTACAAAAAGATCACTTGTACTGCTGTATGGAGAATGAATCATGGAATTTAAGATATGTGTTAGTGGTTTAAACATCAAATACCAGTTGCATAGAGAAAAGCATTTTCAAGGTGGGGCACAATAATTTGTCAATGGATTACATATGGGGAAGGGGAAAACAAATCGATAAGGATGATGCTGACATTTTTATCTTCAACAATTGGACAGGCAGCAGTGATATTTACTGAAATGAAAAAGATGGGGAAAAGGCAAGAGTTAGAGCTAAATATAGAAGAGTTTCTGATCCTTTGGATGTGCTACATTCGAAACACCCATTATGCATCCAATTGAAGATGTCATGCAGGCAGTTGGAGTCATTCTATTCCATTATTACAGTAGCTGCTGATGGTGAAGTATCTTGGATATATTTGGCATAGGTAAAAAGAAAACCATCTAACAAAGCGTGCATAAAACACTCAACTGTATTTCTCTATTTCTCACAAATACTCATGATGGGCCAGTAGTGCCATGTTTCTATGAGCAGAAATCATCCTCTGTTTTCCTTAAACCTTATCAGACTCACATATGATGATGATGGGTTGATTGGAGGTTATTTCATAAGAAGCCTAAGGTACTTAAATTTTACTATATTGTAATACTTACAGTGGTAAACCAGTATTTGTTTTTTGGTCTCTTTTATAATCAATGTACAATATAATGTACTACATCTCAATGTCTGAGTTATCTCAAAGAGAAAAGGATGTTTTGGTACTTTTATTTTAACGGTTCACATTGTTCTTTTTCAGGCCATGTCACTTTGATGCCTCTCTGCCTGTGTGTGATTAATAGGTAATTCTTTATCATGAGTCACTATTATTCAGAACAGCCCCTTAATGAAAAAACACTGCTTTCTGGATCTATTTTTATCATCTAAGGTTTAGAACTTAAAGACCACCTGGATTTCTACTTGCTAACAAATCATGACAATCTTTCAACTCCTCATTACATCTGAATTATTAGCCTAAATCAGAAACCGTGCACACACACATGCACACATATACATAGACATACACTGTACACATATATGTGCATACATGCACATTAACTCTGGTGGGCAATGTAGGATGGCTGTATACTTTTGACACTCTGTCTGTATCTCTCAGGATGAGGGATGTAACAGGAGCCATGTTGCTCCAGAAATAAGAGTGTGAAACAGAATGGCATCTAATTAAAATGTTTACAACATTTCCCATGAGATATAAGCCACTGACATTTTCCAGACTGCAAGCCAAGAAATGCTGAGGATTATACAGATGTACTTTGCAATCTACAATTGCCATGCAATGAAAACATAGCTTAGACACAGTTCAGGAAATATAGATTGGTTAACCTTTCTTTAGAACTCAGAAATTAAAAGTTAGGTCCGATGAGAATTTATGGTAAGTTGAGCAGCTCATCTCTTCTCAAAGTAAATCAAGAATCCATTTTCTCTTTTTCATAAGTCAGCTTCCTCTAGAGTAGTTTCTCTCATCTGTATCTGAGGTTGCCAAAACCACAGCTGCTTCATTATATCTCCTCCTCCCAACTGCTCTACTCTTCGCCCTAATTGTCACAGTTTGGCAGTCCTGCACTATCTTATTTCCAAGATGTGAGCAATGATGCTGACCTCAGCTCTCTTAACCTCAGCTCTCTGTCCATTCCTCAATTTCTCATAATAACAGTCATTCATGCCTTCTAATGATAAATGTTTATTGAGCAACTAACTACCCTGTTCCAGGCAATCTTAGAATGATGAAATGTGTCAATGATCAAAGTAGACATAACTTCTATTCTCATGAACTTTGCATTCTTGTGGGGAGAGGGAGCAAATAATGAACAAGAAATAAGCAAAGAACATTATTTTCTGTGGTGATGAATACCATGAAGAAAAATAAAACAAGCTAGAGGAAAAGATAGTGCTAATGAGAAGCGTAATTTGGTCCTTTACCTTCAATTCTTCAGCATGCAAATCTTCACTTCTTTCCTTCAAGGATCGTATTGCCCTAGAATTGATTTTTACTCACGGAGGCATTCATGAAGACCCCAGATGCTCAACTTCATTAATAAAGACCCCAAATGCTCAACTTATTTTTCATAGTTCATTTTTATTAGTCTAAAATAACTGTTTTAGCCTTACAAAGGAGAGTGCACTTTGTCACTCCAAGCTTTGTTTCCTATCAGCAATGGATATAAGTCTTTGCATTATTATGCAAAGCATCATCAGTTCTTTCTTTTTTTACTGAGACCTGAAGATTTTTCAATACATTGTCTAATAGAGATGTCTATCTGTTGCTTCTACTTTTCCAAAAATGCAGCAGAATCTTTGTGAGAAAACTAAACATTTCTGAACATTGAGCTACACTTGATTCTTAAGCAAGATTCCTTCTTGTCCTAATCACTGTAAGTGGAAAGGTGGAAATATACAAGTATTCTCCCCTTGTACAGAGAAATGGATTGCAGTGTGATGAAGAGAGGAGATATTTTTCTATTTCAGTAAAATCAGTTAAGATAAAATATGCTTTGGAACTAAAAAAGCATTCCATATTAACATTTCTATTAAACTGAGTTTTACCTAAAAAACCTGCAGACATGTTTAGAAGCTAAGTATGAATTTGGGTAAAGCATAAATATAAGAAAGCATTCTTAACTATTAAGAAACCTCTATATGCTAAAGATAGGCTTTACGTGGCTGCTACTTTAATCAGGAGTATTTTCCAAAACTGCTTGTATTTATTTACACCTTCTCTCCAAAAGGACCCATAGAGAACAGCTTCTGTTTTGTTTTGTTTTTAAACTTGTGATAATCACAACTCAGCTAATGTGCAACAGGCATTCTAGTGGCCTTTCCAAATGTCCATTGTATAGCCATATATATGCATAAAAGCAGAATATAATTGGGATCACCTTGGCCTGTACACTTTCACAATAGACCTAAGCAGAAAGCTGTATAAAACATATTGCTTCTTAGCTATCAGTAGCAGGATGAGCACATGGAGCTGCTTTTTGGGTAGGAGGTGGGGGGTGATGATAGACGATAGATCTCTATTTTATGTGCAATGGAATATGTTAGCCATATGGCACAAAGGGTTACATATCCAGTCTAGATTCAAGGATACCAAAGGGCTATATGAGGTTTGAAAACCATTTCAAAACAATGGAATTCCATTTATCGAATAATATTTTTTCTTTGAAAATCAAAACACATTGACCTAAAGTAAAAATTCTGGATAAGCAATTTTAAAAAGACTTAGCACTGTTAAAACCTTAGGACATTTTTTCATATGCCTCTTTGTTTATAGAATTTATGATTTTTGTATTATTCTGGTAGTCTGATCACTTTCTTTATACCTGGCACTGTGCAAGATTCAATGGTGAGCAAAGATGATTAAGTTTCTGCTCTCAGATTCTATAATATGATGTAAGTATCTTTCCATGTTGATACATATTCATTATCACATAAATGTCTAAATCTATATTACATATTATTTAACCTTGTCCCATGCACAGATTTCATTTTTCTCTACCCTTTTGTAGTATTCACAATAATTCTCCTGTGGAAATCCTGGAAGAAAATGTCTCTTTCCTTCCACCCAGTTCGATTTGACCTCATGCCTTCTCCTCTAATTAGAGCCAGGTGTTGATGTGATTGTATCATTTGCACTACTGTAGAAATGTGCACTATTGTAAGAAGTGCTTTGTATGCAAATCAAAAGAATAGTTGAATTCAAAGTGTTTAGTGGGTTTTGATGCCATCATATTAGCCAGCAAATCTTTAAAAGCCAATTCAGGTGACACATGGTGGTTCATGCCTGTAATTGCATCACTTTGGGAGGCTGAGGCAGGCAGATTGCTTGAGGCCAGGAGTTCGAGACCAGCTTGTTCAACATGGTGAAACCTCGTCTGTGATAAAAATAGGAAAATTAACCATACCTAGTGGTACAAGCCTGTAGTCCCAGCTACTCAGGAGGCTGAGGCATGAGACTCACTTGAAGCCAGGAGGTGGAGTTCACAGTGAGCCGAGATCGTGCCACTGTACTCTAGCCTGGGCAAAAACACAAGACTCCATCTGAAAATAAATAAATAAATAGCCAGCTAGCCAGCCAGCCAATTCAGGAAAAACCAACTTGCCAGATATTTATGGAATGACTTAATTTTAGACACCTAGCACTTCTTATTTCTAGACATTTTGTGCAAATGGATGAGCTTTTTCTTAAACATAGATTATTTTTCTTTAGATTGAAAACATACTTTCTGAGAATTGGTCATTTGACAAATTGACTTCAAACATATTATTTATCTTCCCTCACTCAATGAAACATTGCTGAAAAAGGGGTTTTCACTTGGAGGAGTGCAGGTAGTAATACTTACTTATCTGAGGTCAAACTACCATCCCTTTATCTAGTCTAACAAAGATATGTATATGAATAAAGCTCACAGAGCTCACCTTCCTTTCTCACGGTATTAAGGTTTATCCTGATAGGTGGAAGAACGAAATTATAAATATAACAATGTCTAATCTCATGTCCATGAATAAAGAGGGCTTCCTAAGTTTGATTTATAAATGATCATTAGACCTGGCACTTATAGCCTATATGATTTTTCACAGAGATCAGTTTTGCCTGAATAGCATGAATGTAATAAGCTGAGTCATCATCTCTGATATTTCACACCATTGCTGAATTCAACGATAAGTACTAGAAATGGTCTTCAGAAAGTTTTCTCTCATTCTAAAACACTTGGATCTGCAGTCACAGCTGGACTTCATATGGTTTCAAAGCCCCACAGCTGCTTAAGAAACCCCATGACTCTGCCTTGATAAATAGCGGTTCCTTGAAAGTGTGAAAAGCCAGAAATGAAATCCTAATTTCATATAATAGAAATATAAATCAGAATCACTTCTGTGCATTGCATTTGCATTGAATTGATGGTAAATTTTGTTCTTTCTCCATCATTTTATCCTTTTTTCTATTCATTGCTGAGCACATGGAAGCTACAGGCAGCCTGAGTGCAACTATTTACTAGGCTTGAGAATAAGAGGAACAAAACATAATCTAAGGAAGTAAATACATTGCACTATATAAAATTTAAAGTAAACATTACATAAAGAGGACATAATTCATCCTTTGTTTTCCTACTAGATAAGAAAAATCATATAGCAAAGCGTAATGTAAGATGCAGTAGTTACCATACATTTAGTATAATGGCTTAAACACATTTTCTCTGTAGGAAGTATTCCTATGATAATAGGGCAATATGAAAAATTGCCTGTGATAAAAATAAAATATGAATGCAAAAGATAACTCAGTATCTATGACACTCCAAATACAATATTATATTATGCAAATATACATTTATTCATAGTATATACACACTGTGAAATCATATTAAGTAAATATCAATATGTAATTCCATAGAGTTTCCTATGATTATTTTCTAAAATATTAAACTTAACATTTAATAAGTTCAAAGTCTTTTGCCCTACTCTAGTGCCTCAGGTTTTGAATTTAAAAGCTCTTACATTTTATAATGCCAACATGCAAATAAACACTAGCCTAACCATTAAAAAGCATTAATCAAGTGTTGTTTATACTGTCTGAACTTGTCTAGGATATACAGATAATGTTAACTCTTTTCTGAATGTATGTGAGATCGCAGCAGAGGAAGTTTATGTTAACCAAAATGCTCAGCTAATGAACTATTCAGCCACCTTTATTAACATATGCTATGTGGCAGATTTTTTTTTTTTTTTTTAATTGAGACGGAGTTTCGCTCTTGTTACCCAGGCTGGAGTGCAATGGCGCGATCTCGGCTCACTGCAACCTCTGCCTCCTGGGTTCAGGCAATTCTCCTGCCTCAGCCTCCTGAGTAGCTGGGACTACAGGCATGCACCACTGTGCCTGGCTAAGTTTTTGTATTTTTAGTAGAGACGGGGTTTCACCATGTTGACCAGGATGGTCTCTATCTCTCGACCTCGTGATCCACCTGCCTCCGCCTCCCAAAGTGCTGGGATTACAGGCTTGAGCCACCGCGCCCGGCCCAGATTCCACTGTTTGACCACCAAGGATCTATTTGCTCTTTCTGCCTTACTTAGAGTATCCTGCTTTGGTTTATGGAAGATGATGGATAATGATTCACATAACCCAACATGAGAATTCTGTTTCTTGCTTTGACGTTCTCCTTTGCAGCTAGTGGTGATCTTGGGATGCAGTTGAGGTTAGTGAGGCATAGAAGAAAGTCTTTTGGAGGAAGCGGGTGACTTTCCTGGTAAATCAGTACAGACATAGCTACCCCTCTTTTCCTCATTCCTGCTGTGAGCATGGCCATGCTATTTGGATTTGTAGCAACATCTTGGAACCAGGAAACAAATATGAGAAACAAGGCATGCATCCTCACTATGTGGAGTGGAAAGATAGAAAAATCCATTTCTAACCCACACTTCACTTCATTTACTTAAAAAAATAAAAACTCTAACTCATAAGTATTTCTCTGATGCTTATTTTTCAAACTAAATTCTATGTCTTTAAATATACACAAAAGATTTCCTTACTATAGCAGGAGTTTAAGTGGACAATTCTACCATGACTCAGGCCCTCATAACCATATTTTATGTATAAAAATGTATAGCTCTCTTAATACATGTCAAGTCTGCATTTTACGAGGGCTGTTCATTTAGCTTTGCCACTTTTTCTATTTCCTTGGCCCAGTTTCTTTTCTCTAGTATTCTCCTCCAAATAGCAGCTAAAAATATCTGAAATCTATGACCAAAGAACCTCAAAAATAGTAGAAAAGGACTAAAGGAATCTAATTTTCCAGGTTTTTTAGGGAGTCCGTCATGCTCAATTCTTCACTGCCACACGCAATGGGAGTTAAGGATGATCTTGTCTTCCCTTGGGCCGCCTGCTCAGGACACTTTGTGTGAGGCATGGGGGTGCTACTGCAAATGGTATAGAACATGCAGTAGACTGTTAGAATTGATGGCAAAGATAAATAAATCATCTGTTCATATCAGGTATGCACCAGGTGAATATCAGCTCTGAATATAGACACAAATAAAATATAATATTGACTTCTATGGTTATAAATGTTTTATAAGCAGATTAGGTATTTTTCTTAGCATTGAAAAGAGACTAGAGAAAAGAATTTGAAGCAGAAGCAAAGGAGAAAGAAAAAATATATAAATATAGGTTTCAGTTGCCACTTACAAAATATAATTAAATAATTTGACCCAATGTAGAGTTTAACATACTGAAATCAGCTTAAGGTTAGGAAAGGCAAAGAAAAAGCTTAAAGGTAGAGAGAGTGATGAAGTCAAATGCTGCTAATGTGCAGTCATATGAGGGCCAAAAATCAATCATTATATTTAATGACATGGAGGCATTGGTAATCCTCAGAAAAGCAATTTCTATGGAATGTTTGGGTGTGCAAACCTGATTGGAGAGAGTACAAAAGTAAATAAATGGAGGAATAAGTTTAGCCAATCCTGAACAAGCACTGAGCCAAATCTGGAATGTGGGGCATTCTACAGGACAACTGGCCTGGCTCTTCAAACAAGTGAATGACATAGGAAAAAAGGGGGTAGGGAGAAAGTTTGTTTTGGATTAAAGAATATCTAAGAGCCACAGCAATCAAATATGTATCCTGATTAAAACAAGCTAGAAAACTGGAGAAGGTTAAATATGAACTGTTTATTAGATGGTATTACATAATTACTAAGAATTTTCTTGTGTGCTAATATATTTGTGGCATGTAAAGAAATGTCCTTTATGTTATTTTTGATGCATTCTGAAGAATTTGGGGATGAAATTATATGCTCTTTGGTGTTAGCTTCAAAATTCAGGAATAAGAGAGAGGGCATGGGGAAGAAAAAGGATAAAATATAAGGAGAACAGGCTTCAGACAGATCTGTATTGAAATTTGGGGTCTGCACATTGTTGCTTTTATAAGGCATGGTACAATAAGGCATATAGTGCTTGGAATATAAATGAGTGCGTAGCAGTAGGTATTTATTAAATGAATGAATGAATGAACAGCAAATTAGTAGACTTGAGAGTAGATTATGATGAATTCCAATATTTTGTAAACAAAAAGGAGGGACATACACATACACAACTAAAACTATCCTTCCATCATAACGTAAATTACACTCTACATAAAATAGAAAACAAGAATGAGACTTGACTAACTCTGATTATCATCTATATACTAATCTCATCTATATCTAAATGAATGCTTAATCTTATGCATTCGTTGAACACCTGTTCTGGATAAGGCGCTGGGCTTGGCATTTGGAAAATATAGTGAAGGCATCGTCAAAGTCTCTGCCATTTAAAAATATGTAAACTCTCTGGAATTGGGAAGGGAGGCATATGCTTCAAACCAAGGCAGATAGAAATTAGTCAATAGATGTTTGAGTAACACAGTGAGAGGAAACAGAGGAAGGGTTGATTTTTCTGGATGGGTAAAGCAGGAAAGTCTTCATCATTTAAATAAAATTTGAAATTGGAGACTAAATGTCTTCGCAAGATCTGGTTGTGGTGTTTTGTTTTCTCCTGGCAACGAGAGAGAGATCACACAAATAAAGAGTTTATTTTTTACTAGTCAATAGGCATTAAAACAGCCTTTGGTCCTTCCACTTTGATCCAAAGTGATTTTTTTCTCATGAACCAATATTTATTTGACCATTGACTCACACAGTCCCCAAAGTCGACTGTAAGACTCACTTCCCTTGTTAAAGAGCTGCCATTTCACTCTCCAAAAATATAGTTATATGAATAAAGAATTTAAAGACCAAAGACGTTACAAATCATTGTGAAAATAAACAGCTCCCACTCAAATGTTGGAAAGGGCATTGTGAATGCTGGTGATGGTGGCTCCAGAGATACCTGAGCTTTGCAAGGATGAAAAGGGACAGTGCTGTTGCTGCTGTGGTTGGCATTGGATCACTTTTACCCGTGCATCATGTGCCCTACTGAGCTGTTTCTCACTCTTTTTTATTTAGATATGGATGAACAATCTGTGGGGGGATATTTACTCTAGCTTCCTTAATCGTTAGCTTCTATTCCAGCAAAATGGTAGAGTAAAAATGGAAGGACAAGGAGAAAATAACACTTCCAAGGAGCATAACTGACTTTGTGTTGAAGGGTACTTAGGCTGATATGTGGCAGAGTTCTGAAAAATGAATAGTTAACGTCACTTCAGTACAAAAGCCTAACCCTTTTATTTACCAATTCCCTTGTGTTTAGTTAGGAGTTCAGATAGTTTTGAAAGCACTCCTCCGTAAATTAAAATACTCTCCAGATGTTTTGGCACTGTAAGTGGCCAGGCTAAAACTCACTTTTAATGAACTGTATTTTAATGTCAGTCTTTCTCCTGTCTTCTTAAATGACAAAGAACTCATCTGACTTTGTAATGAATGCTCAACTGTTCTATTACCAATTCTGCCATTTATTGTGCCTCTGTATTTTCCTGAAAATTCATGGTGATTTTTAGATGTGCTGAGGAGGAGAAAGGTTAGGAGATTTAGAAAGAAAATAAACCTAGAATCAGTGGGACATGAACTCTCTGCGTAGAATACAAAAACCTAGTTGTGACAATTTCCTTACAGAAAACTGAAGGTTTGAAGGCCAGAGAAAACATAAATAAATACAGAGGATATTGAACAGAATAAATAACCTGAGACTACAAGCTCAGAATCCATGACTCTGAGTCAGCTGTAATTCCTCTGTCACATTCTTGATATTTAGAATCAAAGGTTTAAAGAAAATTGTGTCCAAAGATTTCAAAGAACTCAGCTTCAGGATTATTTGGATCAATGTATTTGGAATTGCTTTAGTTTTGTAAACTTACATATGTATGATTTTTTTTCTCTACTTTTCTGCCCACTGAATTATAAAACCACTGACATCATGACTAGATGAAGAGAAATTGTTATGTAATTTTCTTTATAAGTTTCTCCTTTTAGAAGTTCTGATGTATTCAATATTTGTATCATTTTGCCACATCAAATCTTTGAAGGACTTCATGCTATTTTGACATTTTGAGTTTTGATAGCAATACTTTTGTATGTTGAGTAACATATGTGTTCAAAACTAACTTTTTACTTATATATGTAACAATCCTTATAACAGCCCTGAAAGATGAGCTTGATTATCTCCTTAGACATATAAAACATGTCTAAGAGAGATTTAATTGTCTAAGGTCACAGAGCTAAGAAATGGAAGAGCTCAGAGATTTGAACGCTATATTAGTCCATTTTCATGCTGCTGATAAAGGTAAACCCAAGATTGGGAAATTTACAAAAGAAATAATTTTAATGACTTACAGTTCCATATGGCTGGAGAAGCCTCATAATCATAGCAGAAGGCAAGGAGGAACAAGTCACATCTTATGTGGGTGGCAGCAGGCAAAGAGAGAGAGATTGGGCAGGGAAACTCCCCCTTATGTTACCTTCAGATATTGTGAGACTTATTTGATGTAACAAGAACAGCACAGGAATGACCTGCCCCCATGATTCACATGCCTCCCACCAGATTCCTCCCATGACACATAGGATTGTGGGAGTTACACTTCAAGATGAAATTTGAGTAGGGACACAACCAAACCATATCAAACCCTGTTGAGCCTTACTCCAAAATCCGTGTACTTTTCTCTCTGGAAACCTCATTTTGCTGTGTGGAAGTGAAACTTACAAACAACCTTATAAAGCAAGAATCAAGTGTCTCTTAATGCCTTGGTTTACCCAGGATTGAGAGGTTTTCTGAAACATGGAACTTTCAGTGCTAAAACTAGGAGAGTCATGGACAAACCATGAAGTTGGTAACTGATATGGTTTGGCTGTGTCCCCACCCAAATCTCATCTTGAATTCCCACGTGTTGTGGGAGGGACCCAGTGAGAGGCAATGGAGTCATGGGGGCAAGTTTTTCCTCTGCTGTTCTCATGATAGTGAATAAGTCTTACTGTAACCAGGTCACAGGACAGGACAGGGCTTAGCTTTCTCCCTGGTTTAATGTACCTGAGGTTCTTGGCCTCTGTTTGCCCCTAGAATGGGGAAGGGGCCCTGGCGGCACGGTGAGCATATAGTTCAAGTAAATATCGGACCCAAAGAGTTTAGCTGAAAACAATTTCTTAGGCAGAGAGAGAGAGAGAGAGAGAGAGAGAGAGAGAGAGCTCCCATGCTGCCATGGGAGGGGAATACAAAGAGGGTATCCACACAGGTAGAAAGGGAAAGACAGTTCCCACATTGTGAGAGGGGATCCCAGAGAGTGAAATCGCACAGGTAAGGGGCAGTCGGGTTTTAACTTTGAAGTTATTGCCACTCCATTCATGTTCTTATTCAATGAGAGGATTTTTTTTAAACTTCCTCTGGAATGATTGATCTTTGACTCTGATCCCAGATTGGATGCTTGGGCCCACAACAGAGCCCCTCCTTCCAGGGCTTTTGGCAGACTTTCTGAACAAAGGAAGCTCACCTGGAATTTCTACCTATGGATGGATGGTGGGGTGGGGGGAGTTAGACAAAGAACTCTAGGTTCCCATGGGGAGGTGGATGGAGGCATGGACTAGGAAGTTCTTGCCTTTGAAACCACACCCCTTGTGGACCCAGAAAGGGAGGGTTTTTTTTCTTTACACAGTCCCTCATCATGAGATCTGATGGTTTTTAAAAGAGGAGCTTTCATGCACAAGCTCTCTCTTTGCCTGCTGTCATCCATATAAAACGTGACTTGCTCCTCCTTGCCTTCTGCCAGGATTGTTAGGCCCTGCTCAGCCATGTGGAACTGTAAGTTCAATTAAACCTCTTTCCTTTGTAAATTGCCTAGTCTCAGGTATGTCTTTATCAGCAGCATGAAAACGAACTAATACAGTAACTTACCTGCCAGGAAGAGCCCCTATCAAATACTAAAACAAAATATTGAAAAAAATTTATTGGTATAATGAATACATAAATAAAGTGTAGTTTATCATAAGTTTTCTTCTAGACAGTAAAAAGTGACTTGAAATCTTAGAAGTATCAATGTGTAAATTAAATATGGATCCACAAATATAGAAATATACAAATTTGTAAGTAAGTGAAATTACATAGAGGGTAGTATGACTCAGCAGAGTTTATTTGTTACTTATGGATTCTAAGTCCTGTGATAAGCCTTACAGAAGTAATGCATCATATTAATTTGACTATTATAATCACCAAATGAATAAATTCAAATTAAAATATCTTTATTGAATCATATTCTTTTTGCAATTCCACCATACAGGAGGTATTTAGGTTAATAAATGTATATTAGAATTTGAAGCAAGGAAGAAATATGCATGCTTGTATATAAAAAAACTATTTATGATAAGTATTTAATGAACTTGACATATTTCCTCATGAACATACTTTTCAATCTTGTTCCTTGAAACTCACTGTTAAAGTAGATAAAGCTGACACTCTGTTTATAGTCATAAACTACTCAAGAATATTATGTTGAAAGATCCTATCTTTAAGACTTTTTTATTTCTTTCATTAATTCTATTATTTAATTTGAATTTATGAATATCAAAAGAAGATTTTGAAAATGGATTGTGGAAAAGCTTCAAATCAATGAGCTCTTTGAAATGCACTTGGTTTTACTGTATTGCTACTTCATTTGCTTCCTGCATTATACCACTATTTTGTTAAATTTTGCATTTGAAATGTAATTGCCTATTCAGTAATTCCTAGCATTAGTCAGATTTCTTGGATGACATAAATATTGATTTACTTTTACTTTGACTGATAAAAAGAATCACTATCACTGAAGCATGTGGGGAAAAAAAAACCCCTCTGTTGAGAAGTCTATTCAAAATCCTTTCATTTGAGCAATTTGTGTTTATAATTTTTTAATATGCCAACTTTATTACAAAAGACAAGTAAACTCCAATAGCTTGAGTAAAGTTGGAAAGATTGCTTTTGTGGATTTTTGGCTGTCATTAGTAGCAGCACCATCAGTAGGACAGCCATCAGCATCACCACTAATGGGATAGAAAAAAGCCATTTGGAGCCTTTTGTATTTGATAACAATACCTATGAAAAAGAACAAAACCAAAGAAATAGGTAAAATATACTCTGTTGTAAATGGGAATTTAATTTAATATTCTAGTATATTCATTTCATGAGTAAGGCTGCAAGATGCCTGGTCAATAAGGACGAAGTTGGAACAGCATGAAAACACATTTCTGGAGGGATTTGATCCTGTGTTATAGTCTAATAACATTTCTTTCACATTGGAGACAACACTGAAAGAAAGGTGTGAAGGGATGATTTTCTTCAGTCCATTTATTTCCTGTGTATAAACCAGGGTTTCTCAATTTTGGCACTATTGGCATATTGAGCTGGATAAATCTTTGTTGTAGGTCCGTCCTGCACACTGTAGGATGCTAAGCAGCATCCCTGGCCTCTACTCACTAAATTACAGTAGCATCTCCCCTGCTGTAATGATCAAAAGTGTCATCAGACATTGCCAGATGTCCTGGGATGGGGGGGAGTGAAAAATTTCCCAGTTGAGAGCAATTGGTATAAACTACAGTATCTTCTTCTTCAAGTATATCACATTTTAAAATCAGGTTAATTATCCAAATAGCTTGTAGCTATAGAAGAACAGGATTAGCTGCTCCAAGTGGGAAAATGGATATGCAGAAAAGAACTAATAAGAAACTTATGGAAAGGTTAGGGCAAAAACTTTGTCCTTTAACTCTGAGAATGGTAGAAGGTGTGTCACCATTTCACATGACCTCTGCATCTATTACCATCTACTGTACCTTATTTGCACGTATTCAGCCAACAGCTAAGGACTTCATGAACTTGACTCACTGAAGGGGTCAGACTACCATGTTCCTGAATTGTTCTTAAATAAATTCTCCATTGCATTAGGCACGAATAAGCTTTTCTTTAATGTCAGGCATGCTTATCATGTTATTCCTTCTCATTTTCTTCTAGAATATGCGTGGGCACTGAAAAGGCAGTTGTACCCTATGGTTTCAGTTCTTGTAATGCACTTTCCATTTACTGGATACCACACATTTTTAGATAGGTTTTGGTTTCTTGCTTTCTTATAAAGGTTAAAGTACATTTGCAGTGTTTTTATCAACTGATGTACAAAATAATTTTAAAAATTAACCTCATAGTAATATTTATGGCAATGGTTCCCAGATTTGTGGTCCCCTGACCAATGATATCAGCCTCACCTGGGAGCTTGCTTGAAATGCAAATTGTCACACCCTATACCAGGACTACTGAGTTAGAAACTCTGGGGTGGGTCAAGCAGTCATCGGTGCTTTAGAAAGCCCTCCAGACGATTCTAACAGACACTAAAGTTTGAGACTTGTTTGTGTGTAGCTTTCATTTTGATGGATGTTGCAGTTTACCTGCAAACTAGAATGTGAGCACCAAATGCCCTTGAATATTTTTCCTTTAGCTATTTGTGGGATAGCAGATTTCTACAAGTCAGAGAGCTTTAGAATATTCACTAAATGCAAAGCAAAACATATATATTAATAGCATTTCCCAAGCTCATATTCACTTCATTTTTTTCTCTTTTTCTTCTTCCTCTGCGTCTAAGAGGCCATAAAACATTTTCTCTTAGTCCTGTAAATTGGCAGTAATTGACAGCCAGCCTGGGAGTTGGGCTATAATTCCAAGTTTGAAGGAGCCAGGGGCATGAACCCCTGCTTCACCTCCTAAGATGGATATTAGGTCAGGAGCAAGGAGCAGTGGGGTAAAGGTTTCCCTGGAAGCTTGGAGTCAAGGCTATTGCCTGCAGCCTTTGCTTTCAGTACATTGAGTTCAATATGAGGGCTGCCAAATGAATGTACCTCTCACCAGCGTTATGGTCATTTTTCTTTGTAACCTACACCTGAATGACCCAGGAAGGGTTACATCCAATAACAAATTTATCCATGCTAGCTGACAAGCTCCACATGTTCCCATCACCCTACAGAAAACAGTGCAAGAGATTCTAAGCCAAGCTAGTGCTCCATTTAGCAAATGGCAAATAATAACATCATCTTGGCAATTACAAGCTGTTTCATGCTACTGACATGTCAGCAGTAGTAATTGAATATGTAAAACTTCTAATGCTATCAGGTGTCAATCTGTGCCTCATCCTGTCAACAAATCCTTCATGAGCATCTATTATATCCAAAAATAGTGTACATAAAATTAAATATCATAGTCCTTGGCATCAAAATGCTCACAATCCCATCAAGGAAACGATAAACCAATAGTTATTTAAGAGCTAAATGCCATGATCAAACACATGCTAAGAACTAAAGTAAACTTACATCTGGATTTTTTCAGATACTATGATATTTCACATTTTATCCCTATGACCTCTTAATGTTATATTTCTCAAGTCATGTATATTTTCTGATTTTTGACTCAGAGATATATAAAAAAAAGGTCTATGGACTTTATTTTCAGTCTAATTTTTTGGCTGATTTCTATATATTATTTTCATACTAAACTGCTTCTTGTTTCTGAAATATATGAAGGAATGCAGACATTTTTCTGGAGGCAACAGAGTCATTGTATTTATAAGTATAGGAGTAACACAAGCATTGGCATGTTTTAGGGCATCTGGCAGGTTTCACAGGAGTGGCTGGTGGTGAGAAAATTCCTAGGAGAGAGTAATAGATACCATAGCCTAGAATTTGGGCAGCAACTCAAATGGAGGCCAAAAAAAAGTAAAATTAAAACAGAGTGTGAATCATGTCTTCACATAGAAAAGTGTCAAAGTTCTCTTGAATAAGAGTGATATTTAAAACAATAGAACTGGTTCACTGCAGAAATATTTCCATTTAGATCCTGAAAGAAATTAATAATAAATGAGAGAGCAATATCAATAAGATGTTTTAAAAGATAGATAACTAAAAAAAATCAATCTTTCTGTAAATATATGAGCATGTATTAAAATGGTCCTCCCATAATATTTAATTTACCAACCTACTCTGCTAGACTCCCAACTTGAAAAATATAGATGCTCATAAAAATAAAGCACAGAAATGAAACTCGTACCCTAGGGAGTGATCGCCGATAAGTGAGAAAGTTTAGTTTTGTGTACCACTCTCACCATCATCATCACCACTGCCAAAAGGTGCACCTTTTCTAGTCTTTACCATCTCAGTTTATAGAAACTTCATTGACCTCACTGCTCAATTCAGAAACCTGGAGATCTGCCTTCGCTTCTCTTTCTTATTCTTCATTTAAGGTTAAGTCCTGTGTGCTCTACCAATAAACTAGCACTCTAGTGACATCATCTGAGTCGAGGATAAGACCACTTCTCCCTTGAATATGTTGTATCCTGCTAATTACTTTTCTCATCTTCACTTTTGCCTCCATTATCCATTCTTTATGTAAAAGATAGAGCAATCTTTTAAAAGAGTAAAGAGGAATTCTCCTTTTTAAAACACTTTAGTGGCTTACCATTGCTCTTAGAATGAAACTTAAACAATAGCATGTAAGGTAACCATTACTAATACACTCAGATTACAGGTGAGAGAACCAAAGCTTTTAACACTTAATTTTATCGACAGCATATTATTGGCAAACTGCTGAGCCCAGACAGCCTAAATCTAAATAAGTAATCTGCTACACATTTGCTGCCCCCTGGAGTGCTGTGTTTACGGTACTACTGGATAGACATGACAAGACACCTGAAGTTAATTATAGGACAGTCATGCCAAGAGCTGTCAGATAAAAACATTAATAATGACAATCCTAATATCAACAATTAGAATTCTCCAAGCATACATGTTGAAGACCTATAAACTCAAGGCTCTGTATAATGTATTTAATTCTCACAGCAAAACTCATTTACTCTGAATACCAATGTAGGATTTTGAACACAAATGGGTAGCATATGGAATGAAATATTTTGTATCAATGTATCCTATCACTTACTTGCTATGTGATTTGGAGAGAGAATTAATTCTAAGCCTCAGTTTCCTCAGTCTCTGAAATGGGCTTAATAATAATGTTTATTTTATATAATTGTCTTGAACACAGAAAAGGAGATTTTATTATGAAACATCTGCAGCTAAAATAGTGACAATATCATTAGAGGTATATTTACATATAGGTATGTGTTTAGATGTATTTACTAAAGTGGTTTAAGGAAATTAGAGTAATTGGTAATTTTAACAATGCTTTTCCTTTTTTAAATTTATTTTATTCTTATTTATTTATTTTTGAGATGGAGTCTTGCTCTGTCACCCAGTCTACGGTGTAGTGGTGTGATCTTGGCTCACTGCCACCTCCACCTCCCAGATTCAAGGATTTCTCCTGCCTCAGCCTTCCAAGTAGCTGGAATTACAGGCATGCACCACCATGTCCGGCTAATATTTTGTGTTTTTAGTAGAGACAAGGTTTCGCCATGTTGACCGAGTTGGTCTCAAACTCGTGACCTCATGATCTGCCCTCCTCAGCCTCCCAAAGTGGATTACAGGCATGAGCCACTGCACTTAGCAACAGTACTTTTTAGTAAGTAGATCTATGTTGACAAACTGAGACCGTGTAGAGGTAGTAGAATATAATCATGGTGGCCCACTCATATTTTTGTTTCCTTTAATGCTAGCAATTTTATAAAAACATTTCATTAGGGCCGGGCGCGGTGGCTCAAGCCTGTAATCCCAGCACTTTGGGAGGCCAAGGCGGGTGGATAACGAGGTCAAGAGATCAAGACCATCCTGGTCAACTAGGTGAAACCCCGTCTCTACTAAAAATACAAAAATTAGCTGGGCATGGTGGCGCGTGCCTGTAATCCCAGCTACTCAGGAGGCTGAGGCAGGAGAATTGCCTGAACCCAGGAGGCGGAGGTTGCGGTGAGCCGAGATCGCGCCATTGCACTCCAGCCTGGGTAACAAGAGCGAAACTCCGTCTCAAAAAAAAAAAAAAAAAAAATTTCATTAAAGATATTTAACTGAATGGAATTTAGTTGTAGTCCATTTGTATCCAGAATTTAATCAGAGAAACAAAAGCATTAGTAGATAGTAGATCTACTAATACAAAATAGTTGTAAATAATACAAACAGTTGTCAAAGCTCTCTTTAATAAGAGTGATATTTAAAACAATAGAACTGATTCACTGCAGAAATATTTCTATTTAGATCCTGAAAGAAATTAATAATAAATTAAAGAGCAATATCAGTAAGGTGTTTTAAAAGATAGATAACTAATAAAAAAAAAAGTAGACCTATATATTTGTTACATGGATTTTACCCTATGCAATTGTGGGAGTTAGTTAAGTTTTTTCTGCAAGGTTCTTGTCTTTGCTTGTGATGCTGCAGCTTGCAGTGCACAAGGAGGGTAGTTGGAACGAAAAGATTGCTGTAAAGTGAGAGAAATAAAAAGCAATCTAGAACTCACATATACAAGCTGGAGCCACCGAACAATGAACTGAAATGCGTGCCATTCCTCGTTGCCTCTGACCTTGATGGGATAGGAGTCCATCAGAAGATGAGTCTCTTCACCATGGAGTTAAACACAAACACCGGGCCCCAGAGTCAGAAAAGCTGAAGAAATATCAAAGGGAAGGTGCACTAGGTGTAGGTCCACCTCATGCCTCGCAGCAATAATTTAAGTAACCAGACTGACAAAAATATGTGCAAGGTACAAAATAGTTGTTGCTTTACTTCCATCCACTAAATCACCTGCAAGAATCTCTCTTGGCCCACCCTAAGTGGAGATACACTTAGGGGAAGGGTATTCTGGGAAATGTAACCCAGTACAGCCAAGCTGATACATTGCAGAGCCAGCACAATCCACTCCATATCAATTTGGCACTCATAAACATCTTAAATCATACTTAGTCTACAAAAGCAATCATGACAAAGTCAAACTTCCACCCAACATGATCTGTCTCTTCAAAGTACATCTGAAAACAGGCTCCTTTTTTCTTTTTAGTAGAACATAATGTCTGTTTTTTTTTTTTTTTTGTCTTTGGATGATATTTATTCTTCTCTTAATTCATACTCCAAGTTGGATATCTTATAATTTCAAGGTTAAGGTATATATTTAATTACTATTAACATATCTTATATTTGAAAAGAAGATGAGAGAATGGAAGAAAAAGAAGATAATTGCTTAACATAAATACAAACATAGTCATATCAAAATAAGAAATAAGTACTCACACTATTCTAGCCTTGTTTCTATAATTGGCCATGTGGTCATAACTGGTGTTTATTGCTACCTCCTTCCCCTACTCATTTCATATTTTCTTTGCACTCAGCTAGCCGTTCAACTGGGCAATATGGTGCAGAGACCCAATTCTCACTTACTGAAGTATCTGGGTCCTTAGTGAATCTTCCTGATTTAGGCTGCTATAGTTTTCCTTCTACTTTAATCACAGGACCTGGGAATACTAACAAACATTCTAGGGAATCTTCTGCATTATAGAAATGCTTCTCTTACTTGCTTTGTGTAGTGGCCACCTAATTTCTCCTGGGTGGTTAGGATCTATAACTCTCTTCTTTGCCTGTTGATTCAGTGGTGCGAGGAGCCCAAAGTGGCCAGGTGGAAGTCTCAACTTCCTCTTCAGTGGAATCACTGCCATGTCTCCTGGGAGAACCATTCTTCTTTCAGAACCCAGAAGTCTAGACCAGCAGAAACTGAACTTGTAAGGTTGGAAGACAAAAATCTAGTTACTGGATTGCTAGGAATAATGTTGAGAGGCACCATTCTTATTCTACCCCGTGGTTCCTAGATGTGTAAATCCTAGTTATTAGAGAAACAACATCATATACCACATGCTGATGTAATGCACATATTTTATCCTGGAGGAGACTTTTTCTAGTCCTGCACTATGTTGCCACCTAGATGCTGTCATGAGTAAGATTTCAAAGGGCCTTTTCATTAGTCCATCAAGCTAGCTGCTTCAGCACAATAGAGTATGTGATTCGACCAGTAAATTCCATGGGTTTGGATGTATTGCTGCACTTTATTTGCTGTGAAATGAGTTTCTTGGTCAGAAATGACGCTGTGTGGAATACGGTGAATAAGCTATCCTGTAAATGTGTGGACAGTTTTGAGATGCACTGCAAGTAAAAGGCAAATCTATATCCAGATTGATAGCTTGACCAGTGAAAACCAAGTGCAGTGCCTACAATGACAAAAGTGGCCCAATATAATCAACCTAACAACAATTAGCACCTGATCATTCAGGAAATGGGGCCATATTGCAGGAATGGTATTTGTTTCTGATTTTGGCAAAATGGGCACTCAGCACTGGCTGTAGCTATACTGGCATGGGTGAAAGATAATTTATGTTGGTGACACCATGGATAACCTTGATTCCTGCCATGATGGCCACTTTATTCATGAGCCCATTATGTAATGACTGGAGTGTCTGAGAAGCCAGGCATGAAAGTCATATAAAGTCAGGGAGAGTTAGAACTGGCTGGAAGCTACAAGCATAGGCTGGAGCCCAGTGAGAATTTACACTGAAACCTGTATATATTCTCACTGCCCCTGAAATTTTTGGCATGGGTGATCTAAAGTAGTTGAAGTTTTTCATCATAAAGTTAAACACACACACTTGGCCGAAGAATCAAAGAAGCTGAAGGACAAGCTAAGAAAATATGGAGCAGTCTCAGGCCCAGCTATAGCCTCATGCCAATGAGGTCAGCTGAAAGATCAGTGGCAACATAAATGAGCGACAACGTGGTACCCACTTTGCTTCCTTTCTCCACATCTCATAGAAGAATGTCTTTGTGGTCCACCCTAAACAGAAACATGGACCCAAAAGGGAATTCTAGAAAATTAAGTTCAGACTAGCCAACTTAAACATTACAAAGCCACTTTAAAATAGTACGAAATGGTAGGTCTCTAGGTGATTGAAGTCATTATATATTTTTAATTTGGAGAACTTAATTATAGACAGGGAAGGAAGAGTTCTGAATTGGAAATCTGGAGATTGGGAGTTTCTGTCAGTTCAATCATTGCCTAAACACATGATCTTTTTTAGTCGTTTATCCTCACCCAGCCTTCATTTCTTTAGCTGTAAAATAAAGTGGATACACTGGATTATATTTGAAAGGCTTCCCTGTGTAGTAGGTAAAATAACTGGTTTTCAGGCTGCTGAGAATCAAATTCTAGTTATAACCCCTTCTGATCTTGTGCAAGAGCTTGGGCTTTCTGTGCCTCAGTTTCCTCTTTGTTAAATAGTAATACGTGACTCATAATGTTGTAAGAACCTAATGAATTAAAATACTTAAAGCTCTTAAAATCATGAGGGGCATGTAGTCAACACAGATTAAATGTTAGTGCAGTAGCAATAATTTGTCTGTGAATTTTATAATTTCTTGTGTCTTGTAGAAGTCTAAAAACCATATTCACTGTCTCAAAGTCAGTGCTTTGACTGAGGAATTAAAAGGAAATTACCACAGGTCTTTTTAAATTTGTTTTGTCATTGGTAAATTATATGATTTTTCTCTTTTTTGATACTGATGCTATTAATAAGGATGCATTGAATATCCATAATGAGGTAGACATGGTAAAAATATGCAAATAAAGCAATTATTTAGTAGCCTTAACCAAGGGAGAGTGTAACAGGGTACGGAAGGTTAATAATGGCATAAAAATGCTGACAAAGGAGCTTTTTCTTTTTAATAACAAAACCCAAAGAAGTGGGTTTCAAGTAATTTAAATAAATTATTCTGATATGTGTTTGAAGAAGTACCAGACTTGATCTTTTATAGACATAAAATCTGATCCTAGTCGAATCTTTGCTTTCTTTGTACACACTCTCCATTCTCTCCCCTTGTTTCAGTAACCCTAAATGCCATGTGAGGGCACGTTATGAAGCCTGCTTACCCATCCTTCCCAAATAGCTGCCTACTGCTCTTGCTCTTGTGAGCTTATTTTCAGCCTTCATGTTCTTATTGAGGGTATATGAGGAAGACCTGGTTAAAATAATCATTACGTATCATAAGAAAGAATCATCAGAGTTAGAGAAGGAAGCAGAGAAGGGAAGGAGATTTATTGCCTCCACAAAGCTGAGAAACCCAGTGGGTATTGTGGCTTCTGCCATGACTGCATCCAAAATTTCAAACAATGAATCTGCTTCTGTCTCTGCCTCTCCTTATTCTCCCCTCCCTCGCCCACTCATCACCATCCCTCACCTTTGATATTATATATTAGCAGGTTTTTCTGTGTACCCGGAATAGTGGCTTCTAGCACCTCCAGAGTTTGATTCTTAAAGCTGATTGGTTCAGAAAAATAGAGTTAATATATCTCCCTCAATGTCCCTATATTCTAATACAGTCTACTTTGGTTAAATGCCTGTGTGTGTCAATCTGCTTGGGCTGCCATAACTGAATGCCCTAGTCTGGATGTCTTAAACAGCAGAAATTTATTTTCTCACAGTTCTGGAGGCTCAAAGTCCACGATTTTAAACTGCCAGCACCATTGGTTTCTGGTGAGATCTTTCTTCCTGGCTTGCAGACAGCCACCTTCTCATGGCCTGAAGTCCCTAGTCTATTTCTTGATCTGGGTATGTTTACAAACATTTTTTTCCTTAGTCACACACTTACTATATTTTGTTTTCCGTGTCTGTATTTTACCTAATAATAAAAAGGTAACACCATGGCTAAGTTATGGGATAGCAAGTTTCTAATTTAAAACCATATATACTAATTCTCTTTACAGTAACCAAAGATAGCCAACTTGCCAAGGCCGAGATTAATGTTACAGTGACTGTAATAATCTTACAAGAAAGGCAAGGAATAAATGGGGGAAAAAATGGACCTATTACAAATAGAATGACATAAAACTAACAGCAAGGGGTGGCTACCCAAACTAAAATAGCAGTACCAGGACTGCTGAGAAGTAGCTGACCTCTAGATATATTAATAGGTGAGGCCTGGGAGAACTTCATGATTAATTCCATGTGTGTGGTGGAATAAAAGTTTATACATTTCTGAATTGAACCACAAGGTCAATAGTAATATCATTCAAAGAAAGAGAACAATTGAGGATGTAAAATAAGGTCTAAAAAAGTAGGGAAGGGAAGAAGATTATGAATTCAAGTTAGATTATGAGTTCAATTGTCTCTAAGGCACCAGTGATATGTGCAAGTGAAATACCCAAGCAGTTTATATAATTAAAGGTTGACAATTCAAGGGCAAAATCTCAGCAAAAATAAATATTTGAAAGATGTCAGCATGTAGAGCACTATTGATCCATTGCCTGGAAAATATGTAGGGTGAGGTAGAAGAAGTATCATAGACTTCTAAAGATGAGCAACATTTAAGGACTGGGCAAAGAAATAAGAAATCCTCTCCCCATGAAAACAGGGATTCTGGGATAAAGAAACATTATAGTATAGGAAAAATCAGAAAAGTTGATTCTGGGGGGCTGAGAAGGAAAATAAACACAGTTAAATATTCACAGAATTCAATTACATAAATCCTAATAAACATGTTTTGGCTCAAAAAGGAAGCCTGCCATTGACATGTCCATGTTTTCATAGAGAAAACAGGCAAAGGTCACTGGAGTTGAGGAAATGGTGAAATGAAAGTTTGGGTGTTGGTTGGGCTTTCGACATGGATGTTGAAGCCAGCCAGGATGATCACAGAACATGAGGAAGAGAAGTCTCTCAGCCAAGACCAGAATAATCCCTGCATGGGAGGAGATAGAATAAGTTAGAAGAAATTATCCGTAGTTGCCTGGCTTCCTCCTACTTCTGCTAACAGCTCTCAACTTTAAGTGTCACTTTTTTAGAGAAGTCTCCCCTCAACTCCACCACACTAAGCTGGGCATCCCCTAAAAGCCCCTGTGGTGTCACTTAATTATGGCATTATATCCTTTAACAACTCTGCAATGGAATTGAACAGTTGGCTTTCTCTCCATGAGTCTTTTCGCTCCTTCAGCTAACTTCAAGACCATGCCTGTTATTTCTCATCTGTTTAGCGCTGTACTTGGCGCATAAAAGTCTCTTCAAAAATGTTTGTTGATAGAATGAATAAACGAAAAGATAAACAGGAGGAATGTGGAGGGGCAGGTTATCAAGAAAGCGGTGGGGTTCACTCAAAGATAGAGGTGTATGGAAGGAGAACAGACGGCAGCTTCTGGCCACTCTGTAAGAAGTCCAGCAATGCCAGGATTGCTGGTGCTGCCAGAAATACCCTAGCCTAAAATTGTGAAGTTCAATTATTTCTGTGCACAAAAAATCTAGTAAAACTTAAGCTTCAAAAAAAAAAAAAATGGATATCATTGGAACGTTCAAGAGAACTTTTTTTTCCAGGAAGTATAACATGTTAAACTCATCAACTTTTACTTTTCAAAATTGTGAGTAAAACAAGGTATCAGAAATTAAATAAATAAGAATTGTTTTTAGTCTCATTATTTGACATGTTAGGGAAAGGGTATGGATTAAGAAGAGATGGGAGTTGGTACAAAAGGGCCAGATAATAAAGGAAGATAAGGACCCAGGAACAAAAAGGATATTGTCTAGTTAGTGAGATCAAACTAGGTATGACAATATTTGCTGACCTTCTATTCTATACTATACACTATATTCTGTATTTTCACTGAAAATAAGGTTTCTTTGTTTCTACATTAATCCTGCAAAGTAGGCATTATTATGCATGAGAAAAAGATTTACGGAATTTATCATTTGTTCAAACAGATAAATGCTGCAATTAGGATTCAGATCTAGCAGACCCTACCCCAGTTTTCAGTACTTGGGTGTCATTGTGAGTTTCATCCCTCAAGAATATGAAATGAAAGGCAATGTCTGAAAACTGTATGATGAGAGATTCTCTGTGTGTTTGTGCACCTGCATATATATATATGTATGTATATCTACATAGCTATCTGTATCTGTGTGTCTGTGTGTCTAAGTATCTGTTTATCTATCTATCTAGCATTTATCTATCTATTTAGAGAAAGAGAGAAATGGATTTCTCTTGGTCAGCAAAAAACTCTGTAGACTGAGCAGACTCCAGGATTATGGCAGATAATGTCTGTGCCATATTGAGAACACCATTTTCAGAATAGTCTCTGGATGGAATAAACTGTCATAAGTAGTGGGCTTGTACTTTAACTGCTAGTATGGAATTTTTTTAAAGTCATAATATAACTTGAGAATATAGTCTCATTATGGGACAATATTTCACCCTCATATTTATGGAACAAATATATAAGATGTATTTCCTCTTTTAACTCTATATATGTTAGGTGGTAATATTTGAAGGCCAATGAATTCTACTTTTTTAAAAATAAGCAAACTTTAATATCAGTAGAAATTCCAAATTTAGATTTGAATGTATTTTAAATAAAATGATCTTTTTTAGAAAATATAACTTTTTAGTGTACAAGATATGTTGTTGTGTTCACTGCAACTTGAGTAAGAACAAAAATAGCTCTAAATAAAAGTAAAATGAAATATATGACCAAGCAGAATTTTAATTACATCATGGAATATTTTTATTGTGTCTTGTTTTTGGTCTTACATTTGATAGAGAATTTTTATTATTTACAACGACATTTTTGAATACAAATTGAACTGCTGAGGGGTTCTGGAGGTTCATGGTGTCTTGGGGTCTTTTACTGTGTGGAGACTTCCCCTTTGACACTTAAAGAGAGGAGAGTTGACTCACTAATAGGATCACCAGTTCTAGTTTTCCGACGTGGTTTTGGAGGCCACAAGGTTACAGAATTCGATTTCCTTGATGTCAGTCTCAGTTTATCAGTGCACACATGGACTCACTCCTTTTTCTGTTGTTTCAGACCTTTTTGTTTTCTTTTCTGAAAAGAAGGGATATGCTACTTCAGTTAGTTGGCTTAGTGAATGTTTTCATGTTTATGTTAATCAGAATGGGAAGCACCTGTGATATCTGTGTTTCTAAAAGAATAGAAGTAAATACTAAAGCACAGATTTTATATAAGTTTATCCTATGTGCTAATATTTGAACATTTTTTTTCAGGTTTAGACTAGCTTTCCCTCCACAATTAATTACATGCAGACATAAGAGTGCATTGATGACATTTGTTCACAGATTTACTCCTTAATTTTAATTGGCTTTTAGTTTAATACCTACAGTGTATTAAAATATGTAATAATTACCTATTATATAAAACATGCTGGGGGTAAGTTCAGTTTGGAAATCAAGATATATGAGCCAGGTACATAGGAGCAACTAATTCCAATTTAGGAATCATGGAATGAAAGAGAAAACAGATCTCTTCCTAAAAAGTCTTAGGGTTTCCATATGTAAAGAACAGGCATTGGGAATAGCAAGAGGCTAAACAGGGATCAGAGGGGATTTGTTCAGAGTCTGATGTGCCTGATGTGCCTGGAAGTTAGGAGAAGGGGTAGAGATATAGGAGACATCAGAGAGGAAAGGAACAAAGACTGAAGCTAAAAGTGGATACATTTGTCACCAGGAGCAATTGTATCTCTTTGGCTTACCTCTGAATGCAACTAAATGGTAAAGACCTGTCATTGATACATTTATTAAAAATTTTAAAAAGCACCCAGAGTCTATAGTAAGGTATTGAGCTGCTTGCTTAAAGAATACATCAAGCATCCAGACATGCCCATCTGGAGAGAACTGTATTTAAAACACTCTTTAAAAAATCTGTATTGACATCTATCTTCTTTGGCTCGACATAAGGAATTTTTTGTTAGGGTTTCACTTTTAGTTTTTAATCTCATAACATATATCAAGATCAATTTTTGGTTTTCCTACAAGGTCTTGAGAGATATTGAATTGGTGATTTCAGATATTATTGGTTTGGGAAGGTCCATTCTAAACTGTAAAAATATATATAATATTTTGCTGACACGGTTAAGTGAACTACAGAGTCAATGTTTCAAATCCTTCTCATTCTTCATCTATTCTCCCATCTCTTAGGTCAGCTTGCTGACTATGTGATTGAAATCAGAGAAATCTCAGGTAATATATATTTGGAGGCAGGTGTTTTATTTAACCCTGGATGATTCAATCTTATGAGACTTGGTTAGATGACAATCACTGAACCATGAAATGCCATGTATCTCTATGGCTATTGTTTTATAAATAAAATCATTGAAGAGAGTTTATTATAGTAAGAGTCACTATGTGAGATGTATCAGAAAATAAGTTGATGGACCATAGACACGCAGCTTTTATTTATTTAAAAAAAAAAAAAAAAACAAGCAAAAAAACCTTATTTATACTCATCAAAATGTTGCTGAAGTTTCTGTTAATAATTATTTTATAGAAACATTAACTAGAAACAAATAGTCCTTTGAATCACAAAAATATTTAAAAGTATACTGAATATTCATCTCATTAGTAAATGATGCCATGCCGTGAACAAATAAGCCTTTCTAGCGCTCTTTATTTTAAGATCTTTTGATAACAGAAGTGAAACAACAGTAATTCAAAGTTCTGGGCTCTGGGAAATACTGAGGTGACATTTTGGATGAATGTGTCTTGAAAGGGAGCTCAAGATACAAAGACAAATTCTCTTTATTTTATCTGTCCTGATGTTCAGGCTAAAAGATTAAATTGAATATTGATTCTAGAAAATGTGACCATGCTGTTTTAATGATAAAGAAAGAAAGGAAAGTGGGGAGGGAGGGAGGGAGGTAGAAAAAAACAGTATAAGTACTGATTAGACGACAGTGAGATGTGGACATCTTTACATCTTTCTCTAGGGCATAATAGTTGGAAGAAAAAATAAGGCAAAAATGTATCAGGGTTAATTGTATTATATACAAAAATACCAGAAGAATTTATAATGAGGCTGAGAATATGGAACTAATGAAGAAGTATTACAACAAGAAAGAAAAAGGAAGATTGGTGTGGGAAACTGAAGGTGAAGTAAGGAGTAGTCAGTGAGGAGATCAGACAATTTCTCTAACCCTCCAGGACCTGAACACACAAAGGAGCCCAATTAGAAATAAATGAGCTAGAAGAAACATTTCATAGTAAATTGGGGATTATCAGGTTGCCTAAAGGGAATGAAATCAGAGCATTGGCGCCTCGTTTCAGAACGTTTCTTTTCTAAGATTGACACCAATGTTCTTGCTTTTCATATTATAAATTAAAAAAATCATATATAAAACAAATCAACAATGAACTGAAGTTTCTGATTTTTGAGAGAATTTATTTTCAACTGAATCATGGATACAAAAAGATCTGGAAAGTATTTGTCTCATGCTTTAACTTTTTGTCCAGACTGGGTCACTGTCATGTTCTTTGGGTATTCTCAAATTTCAGACTTTTTACTCTGGATTTAGCCTCCATCTTCTCCAGATCCAAGTAACAGATATCAAATATGTATAGAAATATGGTACTTGGTTTTGACTTGACAGGATATAAACGAACAACTTAAGGGCATTTCTGGATGCTTAAACAAATAAATTGAAAACATAACAACAGAAACAATAGATTATTTTTAAATAGAGAAATGGACAATACCTGTAAGAGCAAGATGCTTCTGTTCCAGTATTTTTCAGCTTATCAGTTCTGGCCTCTGCTTAGTCATTATGTAAGCCTAGGGGAATACAAACTTTTATTATCTTGGCTAAATTAGGGACCTAATGAATGACAGCAGTGGGGGTTCTCATCCTTCATTGAAAGACATATATTTTTTCATTTTCTCTACAGTATATTTCAAAAGATGAAGTTTTGTGTGACCATCTATTCTGGCATCAGTGGTTCTTCCTCAGCGCCCATGACATACACAATTTTCAGCCTTTCATGGCTATCTCTGATTTTCTGGAGTTAAGATTGTAATCTTCCCTTTTAAGATCCCAAGTTGTCTACCCTTTATACACCAGAGGGCGATCTAGGCAGGTTTTGAAGGATTAGCTGCCAGGTATTAAAATGATTAGCTGGGCAAATTTATTCATTCATTCTGCAAATATTTGTTGAGCACCTGGTACTTGGCTGTGTGCTTAGGGACAAAACCCCAAATACAATACATTCTCTACCCTCCAGGAAATCTCAAGTAAGCAAATAATCACAATAGAGTGTGATAAAGGCCATGATGAAGGAAGCCTGGAGGAGGGGTAACTAGGCAATTTAGAGGGAAAGGAGGAAGTCAAAGCAGGATTCCTAGAAAAATAGACTTTTGTACTGAGCCTTAGACACTAAAGAGAAAACTGAAATTGACTGTTTGAAGGTGGGGTTTCTTTGGATGGGGAGTAAGGTTAGAGGTAGTGTTTCAGAAGGAATCCCTGGAAAGAATACCTTTCCTTCATTGTTCATTTAGTAGATATATATTGAGAAAGGATTACATTGCTTTGCTGGGCCCTGGGCAACAAATGATGAACAGGACAAAAATATTTGATCTTGCATGGAACTCTCATTCTAGGGGGAGACAGACAATATGCAAGTAACCACAATAAGAGCTGATATTTATCAAGTGCATACTATGTGCCAGTCACTGTTCCTAGGCTTTACTGAAAAGCACTAATTTGAACCTTACAGCAACCCACTGCAGAAGTTCCTATTATTTTTCAGTAAATTGGAAAACAGTGACATACAACTAATAGAATGATAGGCTGGGTTTCAAAGCTAGACAGCCTGGCTTTGGAGTTAATGCTTTCAAGTGCTGTGATATATTGCCTATCAAAGTAAGTAAAGGATACACATAACACAACCTTAGGTATTGGTAAGCTATATGAGGAAAAAGAAAACCGTAAGCGAAGAGAATGGCTGAGGGGAAGGTGTTGTTCTAGAGGGCAGACGCTGTCCACACCCCCTACATACCCTTGGATTTGACCACTTCAGTATGCTCACGACAACCTCCCCATGCCTGTTCCTGTGTTGTCATTGTGAGCCTTTTCTGAGGCCAAAAATATGGTGACTCTAATCCCTAACATGATGGAGATGAAGTAAAGGGGAATTAACACCTCTCAGAACAGTTGTCACCTTTCAGATAAGCTTTCATGACTTTACAAATATCCCCAGCTTCATCACTCTCAGAAAGGATAACTCCAAAGCATGGGTTAGACTATTTTCAGGAGTTTTCCTGCACGATTGAGCTCCACTGGCCCACAGTGGTGGTGGCTAGTATCATCATGCAGTTTCCATTGGCTCTGTTCCTTGCCTGTATCACTTCCTCCCTCCCCTGCCAGTATTTTCCTGGACCTCCCAAATGAACTATTTATACTTAAATCCTAGGCTCTCTGTCTGCCTTTGGAAAAACCTCGATGAAGACTGGCTGGTCAGGAAATATATCTCTTAGAAAAACTTGGGGAAGTGCATTGTAGGTAGAGGAAAAGACAAAGGTACTAGCAGTAAGTCGGCTGTGGCTGGCTGGAGTGGAGTGAGGACAAGGAGTAAGCAGGAAATGAGCTCACGTGAAGAGTAGGAGGAATTAGATAGGAAAGGTCTTTTCAGGTGGAGGGTAGTAGTTTGGAAAGCAAAAAGAATAGCACACTGTTCTACATGAAACAGGAAAAAAAGGCTGGTAGAGAATTAACTCTAAAAGCAGACTCTAGAGAAGATCTAATCTGAGTCTTTCTTTTTATAGATAGGGAAATGAGGCCCAAGGGGTTTCAATGACTTAACCCAGGTCACCTTGATAGGAACAAAAAAGACAGGTCTTCTACCCAAATAGGTGTACCACATCTGTCTGATTCTCAATCCACACTAGAGAGAGTCATGTTCATTTTAGATGCTTACCGTAAGATTAACAAATGATAGAGAAATACATACAAGAGAAATAATATTTTTGAGTGCCTCGTTAGGATGAATCAGCAGCCAACCAGCAGTATCTGCTTTTGTTGTTGTTGTTTTTCTTTTACCAGTGCTTCTTCAAGTTCATTGCTTCTAACTCCCACCAGGCAAGACACCGCAGCTCTTTCCACTTTCCCCAGCAAGGGATGAGTGGGCAGAGCTGCAGGTGCTTTCCATCCTACTGAATTCCATGTGGGCACAGGCAAGGCAGGTCTGGAAGCCAGGCCAAATTTTACACGGGCATATGCAATGAGGCGTTTCTGCTCTGTGGGGGTCCCTAGCTCAAACCCTGTTATTATTGTGGATTCTAACACCTGTCAGTAAAGGGGTACTTGATGGCAAGGGGTAACCCAATCATTAGCTTGAAGCACTCTATCCAAATAATAAGTTTGGTGGATTGAATCTTTGTGTGACTCTGTTTTCAGAACTAAGCAACCACATGATGAATTCATTTGGTGTGTTTGTTGTTTACTGCATAAGACAAGATGAATTCTAGTAGTGCCAAAGGGAGGGATTGAATCATTTATTAAGTACAGTCTTGGACAGGTGTCTCAAATGTCAATTCTAGGATTTAATCTAAACTAATCTTCAGAAAAGTTAGATTTAATGGAAATGAGAACCCAGAGGAATTCGAAGTAGAGGTAGCTGGATGCTAAATCTCAAACACTGCTGCTTATGACAATCCTTAAAATAAACTCTCTACTTGGCTCTTATCCTTCTGTGTTCTGAGGTAGAAAGTGTTTAGAAAACTGATGCTAGCTCATCAATAGGTAGAAGTTATACAAAATAAGTTGTTTTCTCTTTATTTCTGCTGCTGCTGTATAGTCGATTATTTGCAAATAAAGCTACATGGTCATATCTGAGATCAGACCACAGAGCTTTTGACCTGTATAGGTGTCCCTGCAGAGTTTATACATGTAGGATGTACTTACATCCTGCTAAAGTAGGTCATATTTCCTGATCACAAAATATGAAGCCACAAGACAGAGTCTGAAATTGAAAAGGAAAACTGCCTAAATGGCTACCACACATCATATCAAAACATTGGCAGGTCAAAACAAAAAAAAGGGAGTTATCTATATCACTGAATGCAATTTGGAAAATAAGCTGTGGCATTTGTCTCCTCTTCAAGCTACTGTATTTTCAACTAAATGATAAAAATATTTTAGTTATGAATAATATTTTTGCTGTGTGTGTGTAAATTTAAAAATATTGGATTTCAACAGCACAGAATTAAATGTATTTAGTGAATGTATTAATCCAAATTAATTTCTCAGAGATGGTATTTGGGAGTTCTTCTTGGCCCTTCTAACACTGGATATATCTCTATAGCATGTTTACTTTTTAATATTAGAGAGAAAAGAGCTAAAACAAAAACAACTGCCACTGATGACCTCTTCCATGCTATAAAATCCGAAGACTGTTTAAAGAAACAAATTATTGCCAGGAAGTTCAAGTACAAAAAGTATAGTTGAGTTGAATTAAAAAAATAATAATAAAAGAAGAGCACAATTCAGATAAGGAAGCAGATTGAGGTGAAGGAACATTATATAAAACAGTGAAATCTAGTTAGTTGCCAGATAAATTTCTAGGTTCTGCAGAAGTTAAAAATAATTTTTTTCCTCTCTCTCCCTTATTTTCCTTTTTCTCTCCCTCTCTTCCTTTTTTCTTTCTTCCTTCCTTCTTTCATTCTTTTCTTCCTTTTTTCTTTCATTTTCCTTCCTTTCTCCCTTCCTCCCTTGTTCCCTTTTTCCCTTCCTTCCTTCCTTCCTTTTCTCATTATTTCAGATATATACATTCTAACAAAATGTTTTCTTTTCTAGAAGGGAATTGGTAAACTTTTGCTATAAAGACCCAGATAATAAATATTTTCAACTTTGCAGACTTTTATAGTAGCCATTGCAACTAGCTCTGCTACTGTATTCTGAAAGCAGACATGGACAGCAGTAAATGAATGTGTATGACTGTGTTCCAGTAAAACTTTATTTACAATAGGCAGCAAATGAGATTTCATCTGAAGTTTGCAGTTTTCCAATCCTTTTTCTAGAAAACAATCTATTATACACATTTGCTCCAAGGTGAGTTTTTCCATGACCAGCAGGAGTATGAATAATATTTTCTGGTGCAATATTCAAAGTATGGACTTACTTATTATGCTAATTTTCAATATTTAAATATGAGATGGAATTATTTGTAAATAGTATATTTTAGGTATTGTGTTTTGTGTTTCATGTGTACAATCTTTTCTAATCCTGAGGACAACACCTTAAATGTGGTATAATTATCCCTATTTTATAGAGAGGAAGCAGTGTTAAAAAAATTTGGATGAGTATGTATAGCTTTAAAGAGTCAGTGTTGAAATTTAAAATCTTTGTGTTTTCCAAATATTTGTGCATGTGTGAATGTATAAAATCTCTTTGGTATAAAAAGAGTGTATACCTCAAAGAACTCATAACAGTGAGAATATAGGCAAGCATGACGTAAAATACAACATAATGAGAGAATTGTTACACCTTTATTTCAAACACTCTGTGTTATTCCATCTTAAGAAGGATTTACTTATTGCCACCTCAGTTTCCCTTTATTCAAAACATACCTCGAATTCAAGTAAGAAAATATCAATACCAGTGTTTCTTTAAAAATTATTTCTTTATGTTTAGTTGATAAATAATAATTGTTCATGTTTATGTGGCACAGTGTGATGTTTAGATATATGTTATATGTTGCAGAAAGATTCAGTCAAGATTGAATGAGCTCTGAATTAACATATTCATCATCTCATCAATGTATTGTGTTTTTGTGGACAGAATGTTAACCATTTTTAACTGAGGATAGTGCCACCCCCAGGCGAGCATTTGGAAGGGTGTGGTGCTTTGGGTTGTAGCAGTGGCTGAAAGAGGTGACAAGGCTGTGGCAGGTGGTGGTGCATGAGGTCAGGGTGCTAAAAATCCTTCAATAAGAGCGACAGTTGGAGGCAGTGAAGGATTGTCCTACCCATAATGCTAACAGTTTCCCATGCTTCTGTGCTCATTAAAAACATTAGAAAAGGACAACAAAAATCAGAGGTGTTAGCTTGTGGTAGATCTTGTTGATTACCTATGTAACAGCCACGTTTTGCTTCTTCCTTGCTGAGGCATTTTTTATTTTATTCGGGTAGCAGTTAGATGTCAGTGAGCTCAGGAATGCTGTCCCGTCCCAAGCTGCTGAGGATGTTTTTGTGTCTTCTCTTATTTACATCTCATCACAGTTGCTTCCACTCCACTCTGCCAGTGATTAGGGTTAGACAGGAGCATCTAACTCTGTGTTGGGCTAATGATATAAAAGAAACCTACTTAACAACTTCTTAGAAAAGTTTCCCTGCACGATAAAAAGAGAAGGTTTCACAGGAAAACATTTTCTCCCTACTTTCTTTTATACGATTTGGCCATTATCATACGAAAATTTCGTGTTTGGAATTACTGTGGTAGTTTTCAACTGTGAGAGAAAAGCCAAAAGAATCTCGGAGAAACCAAACCAGTACCTGACATTATTGAGGCCCTGAATTAATCCCAGGATGGCCCATCTTTGTGTGTCTGTTATATATGAAAATATTCCTACATGATAGGATGTTTTCAATTAAGCATTCTTTTAGTTTCATTAGAAGATATTTGAATTGCTACATAGGAGCTGTAATTTCTTTTCTTTTTCTTTTTCTTTTTTTTTTTTTTTTTTTTTTTTGAGACGGAGTTTTGCTCTTGTTACCCAGGCTGGAGTGCAATGGCGCGATCTCGGCTCACTACAACCTCTGCCTCCTGAGTTCAAGCAATTCTCCTGCCTCAGCCTCCCAAGTAGCTGGGACTGCAGGCACGTGCCACCATGCCCAGCTAATTTTTGTATTTTTAGTAGAGACGGGGTTTCACCTTGTTGACTAGGATGGTATCGATCTCTTGACCTCGTGATCCACCCACCGTGGCCTCCCAAAATGCTGGAATTATAGGTGTGAGCCACCGCGCCTGGCCCAGGAACTGTAATTTCTGTTTGCCCAGGGCCAAAGAGGTATACACCAGGAGCAGGGCCCAGAAAAATATTTTTCACCCTTGGTTCACGAAATGTAATGTTGAACATGACCTGAGAATATCTCTAATTACCCACATTCAAGTCAAAGCAAAATGCGTATCTGTTAACACATTTTGGCAAAAAGATTATTTAATTTCTAAATAAAATGATTTGATAACTTTGTGACTACGAAAACAAAGTACAAAATGCATTACATTACTTGCTTTAGAAAACAACATTCTGACGTGAAGTAAACTGTTCTTCTCAGGGCTTAAATTAGTAAAATTTATTTTTTTCTGTAACTTTTTAGGACAACCGAAGGAAAGTAGTAAGAAACAATAGCTACTCGTTCTAAAAGATCTGCTCTTACTCAAATAATTGGGATTACTAAAATACAGATTTTATAGGGAATAATAATGTGGAAATGAGACAGTCAGTAATTGGAGAGCTTATAGGTTTCGGTGCATGGATCCACGTGTGGGCAAGAAGGGACAGGGTGGAGAAGGAGGATGTTATTTGTCAGAAAGAGATTTAAAAGGAATTTTAATTACAACTTAAATCATTATGTTCTTTGCATTCCCACTAAAATGAATATGCTGTTTGTTTGTTTGTTTGTTTCAGAGTTTCCTTCTTGTTGTCCAGGCTGGAGTGCAGTGGTGCTGTCTTGGCTCACTGCAACCTCCGCCTCCTAGATTCAAGCGATTCTACTGTCTCAACCTCCCAAGGAGCTGGGATTATAGGCACCCGATACCACACCTGGCTAATTTTTGTATTTTTAATAGAGATGGGGTTTCACCACATTGGCCAGGCTGGTCTCAAACTCCTGACCTCATGATCCACCCACCTTGGCCTTCCAAAGTGCTGGGATTACAGGAGTAAGCCACCGTACCTTGCCGAATATGCTTTCTTTAAATAGGGTAAATTTTAATATGTTGATACTTTTAATCTATTTATGTGTTTCATAGATTGTATCTATGAATATGTGATGGACATATGGAAGGAACATTTTTAAAAGTTCATATTAAACTCAGTCCAATAGAGGAAAGCTGGTAGAGTTTTGGGGAAAATGTTTTAGAATTCACATTTTAGAGCTCTTCGATGCCTCGTTTTTATTAGCAAACCAAGTTTGAAATGTATCTGAATTGGAGTAGACTTCCTTTGTCTTTTTTGAATGTCAGTCCTTTTGGTGGTATATGGCATCATATGCTTGCTTAATGCTATTATAACTTTTTTGGACATTTGGGTGTGGGAGGGACAATAAGGATTTACAACAGAATCTTTGTTTCTGTGACTTTTCCAGAGCCATCTAGATTCCTGCATATTATCTACATGTCAATTCAGAAGGAGAATTAAATAAAGTAGATAAAAGGATGTAAACACACAAAGGTAAATAAGTGCTCTCTTGTTGAACACCCCCAGTAGAGCTGCTTTCTGATTAAGGCACTAATATATGGCAGCAGGCCTGAGAAGTCCATGCAGAGGCATGAGAGAGCTTGGCATAATCAAATGGGTGTATCAGTTCTTCTTCCTTCTGTCAGCAGTAACTGAGCAATCCTGCCTAGTGATTGGAAGGGTAAATTTTCTTTGTCCTGCGCATGCTGTATTTATCCTTCATGAATATCCACAAAACTCAGCAGGGATTTGGCTGGGAGAGTAGGATCACTCCTTGCAGAACAACTGGTAATAAATCTGGGAGGCTTTGTACAAGATCTGAAAGCTGCCTTCACAATTTGCCAGAGGAGGCACGTATAGCCAGGAGTAAGGAGATTATGTAAACCAAGGAGGAGAATGGGGGGAGCTTGGCAAGGCAAGACCCAAGTCAGAGTGCCCTCTGCATATCCTCTTAGCAACAGGGAATTAAAGGTTCAGAGTGTTGTCTGGGTATATAACTTTTTCCTTTTATCACTGGATGTCAAATAGATGGTTTGCATGCTGTTTGTTTTCCCTTGAAATACGTAGTAGAAATGTAAAGGAGATGTTTTATCTCTAATATAGACAGCATGCTTTGAGGGCCACTTTCTATTTTGCACATTTACCTTAAGCATTGCTCCATGATATTTCTTTACAGTGTCTTCTGATAACTCTTGTTCTTTTTTCTTTAATCTATTTCTCCTAATATTTTTGAAAATATGCATTGGCAAGCCATTCTGAAACTGAGATTTCAGAGTGTTTTCAGAGGAAGACCTCCATTTGTATCACTTAAAATGCTTATTTAAAAATTTTAGAAGCCTGGCCACCACTCTCTTCCCTCCATCTACAGAGAGTTTGAATATTGTGTTGTGGAGCTCAGAAACCTGCTGTTATAAGGAATTCTCTGGTGATCCCAATACACAGTAACACTTGGGCACTACTGTTTTGGAAAGTTCAGTGGAAGGCAAGACTGAGAAAGAGAAAATAAGGTGCCTAGAGCTGGGAATATAAAGAAACTAGGTGACCTTTTATTCCACCTGGCTTTGGCATAGCTTGAATATTACCAAATACATACCATGTTTGCTCTAGGAAGTTACTTTACCCACAATATATATATTCATGAGACTTTTTCTTAACAAATTTTATTTTCGTAAATAAGAACGAAAAGTTTATAAATTTAATGTGGCTAAGTCTAAGAAGCAGAACGTGAAACCTCATGGGGAACATCTTTCTGTATAACCTTGCAAAAAGAATCATTGTTTTCTATTTACTTCCCTCTTTATGAAACGCCTTTTCTAATATTGCATTCTTGTAAAGCATAAAGCAAGAAACCAAACCATGCCCTCAGGGAGGGAGGAAAGCTGTTCTTTTCTCCAAGATGTTCTCAAATAAAATATATTAATACAATAATTATAAAGGTGCTTTGATAAGGAGAAATACATCAGGGAGTTTTTGGTGGGTAGACCTCAATAACTTTTAAGTTATTTGAAGGAATATTTACTAGTAACTGCAGTGTTTACTCTCAAACATGCATTTATTTCCAGGTACTACATTGCATTGCTTACCGAGAACTACATCAATTTCATCAGACTTTTTATCTCTTCCGAGGAAACATGATTTTCAGCTATAACAAACACAGAAATGTATACAGTAGCACAGGAATAAGATTTTTGGCAAATTAAAGTTTCCTTCAATTCATTTTGGAGGTAAAAATATTAAAATTTTCAGAATCCCAGCATGGATGTGGATTTCAATATACCAGAAATGGGGCTGATTCTGAAGTTACATTATTTATTCGTAAAGTCAATTCTGATTTTTTTTGGAGCGTCTCTAGTACAGCAGTGTTTTAGATTGAAAATGATAGGGGAAATATATTATTAGATTAATTAGATAATTAGCAAAACTCACAGCTGCACCCTTTGACAACACATTCAGCAACTCTGTACTAATGAGGCGACCATAAACTTTCCAAAAAATGAAATTTACAGAAACATTTATTTGTCTGATATTTATTGTTAAAGCTGATGAAAACAGCCTTATATTCTAATAAACTAAGCTGTTGTCAGTGGTAATCAAGGGCCTGTTTTCCTAGTTTTGATTTTGTATTTTTTATTCAAAAGCATGCACAAAAATGTATTGTATATTTCTACTTTTATATCCATATCTATAGTTCAGTTGTAAGATATTTATTACTGGCTTTCATAATGGAACCACTAATGAGGTACTAGAATTGTAACCATATGTCTCCATCAAGCAAAATACAAATCAAAATCTTGCTACTTTCAAAGGAAGTAGTTATTTCTTTTTTTTTTCTTTTTCTTTATTAGGCCATACAAAATTAGTTTCTAAGAGGGTAGATATTATTTTCCAGCATTTAAATATTCTTTCAAATATCTTCCTAATAAGGAAGTGAATATTTTCTTCTGTTGTTAGAAAGTGCAGCTGTGAGATTTTCTAATTGCTCAATTAATCTAATGATATACTTTCCCTATCATTATCAAATGAATAGGTTTCAGTGCCCAAGTTGCATTCTTTACTGGAGTTATCGTGTTTGTTTTTGATAATATTAACTTATAACATCATCTACATGCTTATTATAATTTGTTAATATAAGATCGATATTTCCCATTATGAATGGATTGGCTTTTGAACCTGGAAAAATGTTGCTTTATGGAAAACAACTCAAGTAATTAACTTCAGCAATTTCATCCTTCTTTGAATGTCAGATATCATTCTCTTGAAATTACATAATGTCTAAAGGGAATTAAAAACCAAATCTAAAATAAATGTTATCACCATAAGAAAGGACAATAAGTAAAAGAACAAATGGGCACAGACAATCTTTCTGCTAATTTTATTTTCTGATAATATTTCATTCTCAATGTTCACACAAAGTATACTTACTTATTTTAAACATAAAATAAATTGCATCAGAAAGTAAATTGCTCTGTGTTGTCATAATTGATTTTCAGTACTGTTTTCTCTTTTTTTTCTATGAGTTTTCAGAGGAAACAGAATATAGGTGTCCCTGTTGGATTGACAGACCTATGCACAGGTAGAATTATTACATAAACACCTTTTAATATTATCGTGTATTAGCTCCTATTCCGAATCTCTCTAGCTTTGACACTTCTTCAAATTCTAGTTTTGCTCAAGGATTACTTCTCTGCTCTCTCGCATGTAGATTGTTCATAGTCCTCTTCATTGACATCAAATCCAACCTTAATTAAGTGTCCACTACAGACCAGGGACACTGCTAGGCTCTTGGCATGCTTTGCTTGTTGAACTCTCCTGTTGACCTTTGAATGCAAGCATTATGGTTGTTTGCCTTTTACAGGGAAGAAAACTAAGAACTGAGATTAAAACGCTGAAAGAACACAGAGTTAGTAAATAATGAAACCTAGATGCCAACCTAATGCTGTTCCAAATCCCATGTATGTAGTTCATCTTTGTGCTGTATTGCTAAGGTTACTGTTGGATTGGTTACCCATGCCATTGAATTTGTGACTGATTTCACTTGCTCTGTAATATGAACCTCTACTCTCTGTCTCTTAATCCTAGGGAACTCTTAAGTCTAATTAAAGTGCAGGTTTTGATTGGCCTGTTGAGTTCCCTTTAAAATTCGTTCAGAGTTCCTTTCTTGGTTCCTGGCACATTATTACAACTTAGTAAGTTTGATCTTTGTTCTAGTTACAATGATGGATATATGAATTTTTTTTTTTCTTGAAGGTTCCCATATCCTTTCTCTTTTACTTGAATTTTTTTAAAAAAGATTTTTAATAATATGCTTGATTTCTAGGATTAGGGAGTTTGAGTATAGAAAGGGCTTGCTATGTCATTACAGTGGCACAAAATATCCAAAATAACTAATTTTCAAGTAAACAGTGTACATTTTTATCATTGTTTTTACAAATAAAAGTTTAAATGTAAAAAAAAATTTTAAAACACTTTACTGCCAGTTTCCTCTGATATTAGAGTTCATAGTTAACAGACCATCAATTTTTGCTGTTTTTTTGCTTTGCTTTAGCAGTGAAAATAATGGGTGAAAAATCTGCTAAAGATAACCTTTGTTCTTGACTACTTAAATAATTCTGTAATGTTTTCATGTATATATACCTTTCTTATTATTTCTATTATTTTGGTTTTTAATCACCAAATGTACCTAGAAGAGTAAATGATTTTTAAGGTTAATTCATTATTTTTATATACATATAAATTTATATATGTTAAATACTTGAAGCAGATCGAGTAGGATACACTTTAAACAAATTAAAAAAAAAAAGACCCAGCAGGGCGTGGTGGCTCAAGCCTGTAATCCCAGCACTTTGGGAGGCCTAGGTGGGTGGATCATGAGGTCAAGAGATCAAGACCATCCTGGTCAACATGGTGAAACCCCGTCTCTACTAAAACTACAAAAAATTAGCTGGACCTGGTGGTGCATGCCTGTAATCCCAGCTACTCAGGAGGCTGAGGCAGGAGAATTGCCTGAACCCAGGAGGCGGAGGTTGTAGGTGAGCCGAGATCGCTCCGCCATTGCACTCCAGCCTGGGTAACAAGAGCAAAACTCTGTTTCAAAAAAAAAAAACAAACCCTAAAATTTGAATCCTTGCTTCATGTTAATGTTTGTGCAAAGTGTCTGCAGAAAGAAGGGGATATCCATTAAAGCAGTATGTCAGTTGCAGTTCTAGAAGTCCGAATTGGACTGCAGCATGTTCCATGGCCATTTTGAATACTGTGCTTGATAGGATAATATACTTCTGGTCTCTGACCTCAATTGTCAATGAAACTATTCTGCTATATTAAGGAAGCATTGTTTGAAGAAAGAAATGAAAGCTAACTCAGCTAAGAAAAATTAAAACTAAATGCTTATACATGACCTATAGAAGCTTATAAAAGTATCTTACTCCTTCAGTTGCTTTGGATGACATGATAGTTAAAAGCCCATCAACCTGAACTTGAAGTTATGTCATGACCACTGTCAGTATTTTGAAAAGGATATTATTCAGATGCCATTCAAGACCTAAACATGTTTTTATCATCACTGCCAAGAAAGTCATAAATAACAAATGTCATGTGTCAAATTCTTGGTTTACATTAGAAGAATAGCAATAATGAGAAAAAATATATAAACATAGTCTAGTCTAGTTGAATTAGGAGTTTTAGGCTTGAACTGACTTTAATGGGCGAGGTACCAAAGGCGATATAAAAAATTTCCTATGGCTCAGTTTCTCCAACTGAAAAATGAAGGCTTTGGGCCAAATAATATTTCAAGTCTCTCAAGCTTTAAAATTCTATCATTTTTTTTTTTACTTGAAGCTTTAGCTGATGTGTGTGAAAACTATTCAAAAAGTTATCTCTGTCCTCCAAAATGAGAATTTTTTTTTCTAAACACAGATAGCAGATATGGCCATGCAAAGCTTCCCACCTTCACATTATCTTTTAATACAAGAAATATTATCTCAAAAAAGCACCCCTCTGCATTCTACATATTTGTTTTGTAGCTCATGCTCTTGTTCTTATTCAGCAAAGTAAACAAACATCCTGGTGGGGTTAAGGATTAATGGTAAGGAATTGCATGACTGTACAGCGTGTAACCTTGAGGGATGAGATCAAGGGAAATGTCAGTCAAACACCTGCCCTTAGTGCAGTTGCTAATTAATTCGTGAACATTGACTCAGGTTGCAGATTTGCTAGTGTACAAGGGAATGAAGTCCCATCCTATAAATACTGCCTTGATTTAATGAGGCTTTAATAGGATTAAATGGTTTTAACTTTATGACTTCATGTTTTTGATTATGGTTGTGTAGTGCTTCTCAATACGGATAGATATGAATTGCTGTGAGTTTTAACAGTGGACTCTAAATGAAAGGTATGGGGAATAAAAGTGGGCAGAATGTGTCATTAGCTCAGTGACTTAATTTTCTGAGAATTTAAAATAAAATTAAAGGTTAAAATGGTCTCAGGCTACCTAGAAGTAAACATAAGTTACTCAGTATGTCCCTCTAAATTAATTACCATCTAGTTAAATAGATGGCCCTCTATCACTCTGAATCTGAGCTATTTTGCCATACCAAGGTCTCGAATTTATGCAGAGCTTAATTCCAAGTCATTTAAAAATTATATTTAACTATCTTGTATATTTGTAGATGACATATTGATGGTAACTTTTGTCATTCTATAAATATTTTGATGCAAAATAAGACTATTGTTTGAAGATGTTATTGGTTGCTACAGGTTTCTATTAATAACATTTCACTCTGAATTCTTAGAAAAACTGAAAAATTACTTTGTTGTTGAAATTCTATTGTGATATAATCTAACCAGTAAGGCTTCAGGCTCAGCTCAGACATCTTTATGATGCTGCTGCTGCTGATGATGATTTCAGTCAAGGTTACTAGAAATCTAGTTAAAAATATGCATACAGCACACATACTGAGATATACGGTGTCAGTGTAGGAATAAGATGTTTTAAATTAATAACTACCATGAAACAGGATAATTGTATAAATTCAATCATATCACTATAAAACAAGTCAAACACTTGCTATTTATCTTAGTATGAATCCCCAAATTCGTAAATATGGTCTAGATTCTTGATCCATCTCATCTTTTTAGCCCACACTCTGGGCTTTATAGTTACTGCAACAAGACAGACAAAATCCTTGCCTCTTAAAGCCAAAACTTACAGCATAAAAAGGAAGGCAAATAATAAATGAGCAAACTACTAAAAACAAAAACAAAAACAAAACAAACAAGAAAAAAAACAAAATTAGATAATCTCCTAAAGTAACTAGCACTAGCTACTTAATAGAGAGGATGACTAAAGCAGGTAGGATCAGCTTAGATTCGGGGCCAGCAAACACTTCTTCCAGTAGTTGCTACTTGAGCTGAGAACTGAGAACTGACAACCAAAGGAAGCTAGCCTTACAAAGGAGTCATATTCCAGACAGGGAGAGCAGTTAATGCATTATTCTCCAAGGAAGGAGCAGGCTTGACAGTTTCAAGGGATTGATTGGAGCATGGTCAGGAAAGAGAATAGAGGCAAGCTATCAGTCAATCAAGGACAGATTATGTCATATTCTCCAATGTATTGAGATGGAATTTGCCTTCTATGATTCTATTTTCTTGCCCTGCTTTCCTTCAGTGAACCATGTTTGCCTGAGGTCCACAAGCATTATGCCTGTTTTTCCTCATGATTATACTCTTTGTTTCTAACAGAATGCCTAGCCATGGTAAATGTTTAATAAATACATCAAAGGAGAAAGGATTTTTTTTTAATAGGTCAGGAGAGGTGGCTCATGTCTATAATCCCAGTGCTGGGAGGCTGAGGCAGGTGGATGCCTTGAGCCCAGGGTTTCAAGACCAGCCTGGGCAACATAGTGAAACCCTGTCTCTACAAAAAAAAAAAAAAAAATGTTTTTAATTACCCTAGCAGCATGTATCTGTAGTTCGAACCACTACTCAGGTGAGGATAACCTGAGCCTGGGAGGTCGAGGCTGCAGTGAGCTGTGATCTTGCCACTGCACTCCAGCCTGAGTGAGAGAGCAAGATCTTGTCTCAAAAAAAAAAAAATCACTAAATCATATTTCAATTGATCAATGAATGACAGGAGTTATGCTTCTCACCCTCTTTCTGTGATACATGCTTTTGACTGGTTCCCAAATATAATCCTCAATCTCTCTTTTCCTCTTGCCCACTTTTCACCTATGAACTTGGAAATACAAGATACTCACTTTACCAGCCTTTCCTTCAATTTGAGCATGGTCAGGAATACCCATTCAGATTAAGACAACCAGAAATCAGGCAAGAACTAGCATCCTTGATGAAAGAAGTATACTTGCTTTGTCCTGGCTACTCATGTGCTTCCTCCGTTTGAACACAGCTGTGAAAATATTACATCTAAAACTGACACAGCCATCTTGCTACCACTGGAAAGAACAAACCAAACGTAATTCCAGAGTTGCCAATCCTGTACATTGTCAAGCTACTGAACAAACTCTTGACAATGTTCACCATCAGGCTTCTAGTTAAGCAGACAGTAAATGCTCAGACCACTGATAACCAAGGTTTCTGTAACTTACTGCACAATTGTATTTCCCCATCTTTTTTCTCTGTACATATTTTTCTAAGGACTTATCTCACAGAGAAATCAGACTAGAACTATGAAAGAAAGGAGTTCATCATAAAAACTGTTGGCTGTTCGATTAAATGTTGAAGTCTATACCTACAGAAAGCAATTTGTTTGGTCTCCTCTGCCCAATTCTCTTTCCCCTTACAGCTTTTACATGAATAAGGAGAAGTGTGACATCTGTGTTGAATCATTTCTTTTTCTTGCTACATGGTAGTTAATTAGGTAACTAGCTTATTTGTATATTCAATATAGGACAATGTGCTTCTTAAAACAGAAAAGGTCTCCTTATTTTTTCCAAATAAAGTAAAAAATATTTACCATTTGCTCGAATAAGGAGACAGTATTCATTATTTAAAATTTTTTTTCCTTCTTTTTTTTTTTTTTGAGATGGAGTCTCACTCTGTTGCCCAGGCTGGAGTGCAGTGGTGCAATCTCGGCTCACTGCAACCTCTGCCTTCCAGATTCAAGTGATTCTCCTGCCTCAGCTTCTCTAGTAGCTGGGATTACAGGCATGTGCCACCACACCTGTATAATGTCTATAATTTTAGTAGAAACAGGGTTTCACCATTTGAGCCAGGTTGGTCTCCAAATCCTGACCTCAGGTGATCCACCCACCTCGGCCTCCCAAAGTGCTAGGATTATAAGTGTGAGCCGTTGCACCTGGACTTCTCTCATATTTTTATAATTTATCTTCTTCAGCTAAATTTGCCTATTCATATTTGAATATGTAGCTTCATTTCCATAGACTGTTAGGTTAATATGGAAAATCTATTTGACTTGCATATTGATAGCTGTCTTTTACAACTTTCCAATGTCTATGAGAATCACAGACTCTAATCTAACTATACTCTGACTTAAGCACAAGTTGGAGGATTAATATTTGTCCAGTTTGGGACTTCACTTTATAATACCATCTTCTATCCCTTACCAGTTCAACACCCTGTCTCACTGTCATTAATTTCCAGGTTCTAGTAGTTATGTTTATTAATAACAATGCTGAAAAAATACCCTTATGTTTATTTTTCTGAGTTATGCCCTTCCCATTTTATCCTTTTTGTAAGCTGTTGTTGGTCATTTTTGCTGCTACTCAATGAGTCATAGAAACTATGTGGGTGTTACTGTGTGTGCTTTCTTATTAAAGTGCTTGCCACATTGTGTTATTCCTGTTTCTCTTTGTCTCCTTCACAAGATAAGGTGTATTTTGAGAGCAGGGATCTCATTACATTCTTCATGGTGTCTTCAATTTGTAGAACCGAGACTGGCACAGAACAAGAAAATAATACATGTTTTGGGAATGAATGAATGAATGAATGAATATATAAATATTCCTTCCCACATCTCATACCTATAGTGACTTGATATTTCTGTGTAGCTGGAGTTCACCAGTCAAGTGTGTAAAATCACAAAGGCACCTCAGGCATAGTTCATAACACTTTTTAATATCAAATGGTTTTCTAACTCAGTTTCCACATAAAAAGTAACAAATATTTTTCTTGGTAAAATCAAAATTAAATTTGTATGATTCAATATACTTATGCAAACCATAATGTAATCAAGTAACTCTAGCTGTGTTTGGTCACGAATGCTGTTGATGGATGATAGATGAACTCCAGGATCTTTTTTTAGAAAACTTACTGTAGCAGATTTTCTTTGGAAGATTCATGGAATAAAGATTTTGACTAAAGTTTAGGAATCACAATTACTATATAACTTAATTTCTTTTTAATCTGTTCCTCCCCTTTCAGTGTGCTGGTAGAAAATAAATAGGACCCATCAAAATTAAAATGAATGAGACTGTCTTCTCTCAAAGCACTTCTTCATTAGTGTGTAAAAGTCTTCTCTCAAAGCACTTCTTCATTAGTGTATAAAAACAAAACTCTTAAGAAAAAGGGTTATCAGGTAGAGAGGCTTCAAATAGAACAGTTTAAGATGTATTGTGAGGGGCCTAGGTCCCCCCACTCAGGAGCACATCTCCTTCCCATTTTTTATCAAAAATAAATACAGTTTGGAAAACCGTACCCTTTCCAGATAGTATTATGTGATAGACAGAGTAGTCCCTAAGCACAGGGAGACCTGACTTTCCAGACCAAAATAACCAGGTATCTAAAATGCACAAAGAGGCAAGAGAAGATGTCAAAATGAACAATGTAAGAGGCATAATTATTAAAATGGGTGACTGAGAATTTAAAAGAATATATAAAAAGAATGATGAATATATAAAAAGAATAAAGATAGATAATTTGAAACAAGAAAAATGCATCATACAAATAATCTGAGAAATATAATAATTATAATAAACACAATTCTTGACCTAGCTAGCTATATGGACACAGCTAAGAAATAAATTAGTATGTCAAAGGATCAAATTGAGGAACTTTTCCAGAAAGCAATAGTTAAGGATAAAGAGATTAGTTTGAAATCAGCAGAAATACTATATATACAAATAGATTAATCTCCACAAATAATTGGTCTCTCAGATTAGATGAAAAATAAAAAATATATATGATCTAACCACATTATCTGCAGAGATATATTTAAAACAAAAGAATACAGAAAAAGTGGACAAAGATATGCTAAATATATAGCATATTTTTAAGAAAAATAATTCAAATGGTCAGTGGACATGATATTCTGATAAAAAGGCTAAAAGAATTATAAGCCGGCTGGGCGCGGTGGCTCACGCCTGTAATCCCAGCACTTTGGGAGGCCAAGGCGGGTGGATCACAAGGTCAAGAGATCAAGACCATCCTGGTCAACATGGTGAAACCCCGTCTCTACTAAAAATACAAAAAATTAGCTGGGCATGGTGGTGCGTGCCTGTAATCCCAGCTACTCAGGAGGCTGAGGCAGGAGAATTGCCTGAAACCAGGAGGCGGAGGTTGCGGTGAGCTGAGATCATGCCATTGCGCTCCAGCCTGGGTAACAAGAGCGAAACTCCATCTCAAAAAAAAAGAATTATAAGCTATAATCAATATGAACTTGTAAGCACCCAGCAATATTGCCTCAAAATATGTAACTCTTCAACTGTCAGAACTGAAGAGAAATATACATAAACCTGTAATTGTAGTTCAAGATTTTAACATGTTCCTCACAAAACTCATAGATAAAACAAAATAGATATATTAAATATCTAAAAAATACAATTTAAGTATTTTATTGTATATATTAGTGTAAGAGTACACTAAGATATAGTGTACTTATTAAGATTTGAAATATGTATATGTGTGTGCAGAGGTTGAAAGAAATCTATACTAAAAATTCAAAGAATATGTTCTTTTTGAACACACATGCGCCATTTACAAACTAGACCACGTATTAGACCATAAAGATTACCTGATAACTAGGATTTATGCAGCTAGAACCATTGAGTCTCCATCATTCTAAAACTATATGGTACATTCTCTTTTACACAATGAAGTTGTCTTAGTATACAATGATACTGGGAAAATTAAAATGGTTTGACAAAGTATTGTTGTAGAAGAGAGGGCATGACTATCCTGATACCCTAGACATAAACATTATAAAGTTGTTTTCTATCGTTTTTCATTCTTGCCTAGTACTCAAATTTTTTGGCATTTTCTAAAGCAAGCATGTGGCTTAAATAATACCTATCACTTATGAAGCATTACTTATGTGGTCCCTGTAGTCTTAACAGTTATATTTTCACTACCTCGGTAAAACTCCATGCAATAAGTAGTAGTATGCCAATTTAATGAATGAAGAAATTGAGGCATGAGGAAATTAAACAACCTTTCAGCAATTGCACAGAGCTGGAGTGTGAACCAGGATAGCTTGGTTCCAAATGCTGGGAATTCCCGCAGAGACCAGAAGTGTTACTTGAGAATAGGGCTAGGTTCATAAGAAGTATCCAGGAAATTCATATAGAATTGAATTAAATTCCCTTAATTATAATGAAATTTTGATTACAGAAGGAAAATGTTAAGTATTAGTTCCACTATGGGTACACAGTTTATACAAAATAATTTAAAATAAAGCAAAATGAATTTCAGTGCCAGCCTCCAGGCAGCACTGTGTAGAATCACTATCCTAGCAAGAAGCTACATATATCCTTACAATGCACTGTTTCATGAGTGCATGTGGTAATTACAGCCATAAGATCTGAGTAAATCAATTCCTTAATGTAGCAATGGCATTGGAAGGGTCGTAATGGTAACATTAATAACAATAACCATAATCCTATGAAAGTTTAGAAACATAAAATCTTATAGAGACTATGCAGCTATTTGCTAAATGTATTTTTTAAAGGGGAAATAATTTATTTTTATTGGCTTTGACCCAACAAAATATTAATATCTTTACATCACTTTTATCTTGCTAATAAAGAAGTTCAGAATTTTTAACATATTCTTCCTAGGCAATGCTCCAAATCTCGCCCTCTATTTGGTATTACAGTATCTGTAATTGGTGTCCCATGTTAACATTTATTTAAAGCTGCTGATTTAACATTTAAAAATTCTGGGGTTAATGGATCTGTGAATTCAGATCCATTAACCTCAATAAAAACAAATGGAACCTCTTGTGAACTAAAATCAGTTCAGATCATAGATATGCTTTCTCTAATATGCACAACATTTAGATGGTCCTGCTAAAATGTCAGGTCATAAAAAAGGTCTACTAACATGGTAATATTCAAGGTGATTTTCAGGCTTTTGCCATTGGTATTGTACTATGCAACAGAAGCACAGCTTCACTGAAAGGTGTGGTCCCTACAAGAGCTAGTTCTGACAAAATATACTTTCTGAGTTCACTCATGGATTCTTACAACATCTTAGAGTTGCCTTCTCTAAAGCTTCTGTGACTTACTAATGCCCACATGTTTCCTCAGTATTTATTGGAGACCCCTAAATTTTAGGGACTTCAAAATACGATCTAAGGTCTGTCTTTCAAGAAAATACTGTAAAATAACCAAAAGAAAATTTTCATATTGTAGGCACTACTGGACTTTTAACAAATATTTGAGAATAAGAGAAAAGGCACTAGAACCACTTTTATTACCCTCTAGCAGTATAAAGCTTGGGCAAGTAATCTAAACTCTGTGATCTCAAGTTGCCTCACAGTAATTTTCAAGTGTAGGGATGCTTTTGTTTGTTTTTGTTTGTATGTGTTTTGATGTTTCAAACAATTTTTTCTAAATTAATCAGGCTTAACATTGGATAATTTACAAACACTAAATGTACAATCCAGAGGAATAATTAAAACACTTCCATATCCTAAAATTTTTCCTAATGACTCTTCCCAGTAAATACACTCTAGGGAAAATGCTATTTTACTTTCTAACATGATTGAATAAAAGGATCAAAATATAGTGCTCTATATCTAGCTTCCTTCACTCATGGCTAAGTCTGTGAGATTCATTCATGTTCCTGAATGTAACAGAAGTTGTTATATTGCTATGTAGTATCATATTGTACAGATATAACACAATTTCTTTATCTGTTCTTCTGTTGATAAAAATTTGAGCCATTTCCAACTTTAGACCAGTATAAAGAGTGCCTTTTTTTAAAATGAAAGCTTTTCATAATGTTGAGTATATCCTTTAGGAGAGAAAATCCATAAAAACACAAAGCTACTCTGAATAACTTCATATCTTTAAAATTAATTTTAGTTATATGTGGCTAAATAATCTCTTAGTACTTTAAAACAACATAATTTTATTATCCATAATAATTTTCTAGATCAGAACGTAGATGGGCACTTCTGCTTCACAAACTGTTGGTGGAGTCACTCACTCAACTGGTTTTAGCTAGCAGCTGAGCGAGGCTGGGAGAGCCACATAGGTCCCAACTGCATGTCAAGATTTTTTTCTTCTCTCTTTAGTGACTTTTTCTCAAATGACTAACTTGGAGTTTCTCACAGTTTTAAACTCAGGATATTGCATCGCAGAATGAGAGTGGAAGCTGCTGGGCTTCTTAAAGTCTAAGACTGGGACTTAAATAGGGCTGCTTCTACCGTATTCTATTGCAGGCTGTTTCAAGGAATAAAAGTATAGTCTCCATCTCTTGATGGTTAGAGCATATCTCACATATAAACAAAAACAATATTGATAGTATACATATATAAATATATCTGTCCACAAAAATTTATATTCCTCCTACATGCAAAATACTTTCACTGCCACTTTCAAAATTCTCACCCTATTGTAGCATAATTTGAAGGTTGTCTTAAAGCCCACATATGCATGAGGCTACTTGTTGCAGTTCCTGAGGTGTAGCTCCTCTGGTGCAGAACCCTGGTCACAGAGGCTTATGAATTAAAAGACAAGTTATCTGCCCTTGTATATACCCAACATAAATCGGTGGGAGAGCGAAAAGATAACCATGATAGAAATTCCTGTTCAAACAGATAATGTGAGCACATAGCAGTTGCTGATACATGGCAGTCAATAAATTAGCTGCACACATGTGTCTGTTCACTTTTCTCTGAGGCTTGGGAATGTTCCTTGCTTAGTGCCCAGCTGTTTTCTCCCTGGGAATAGCTCTATAGCAATAGTGTATTGGTTTGCCCTCTGAACCTTCCATCTTTTATTAAAATAAATAATGAATCGTCTTTGCAACTGAATATCTTTTTCAGCCTGATTCCTACTTTTGAATGGATGAGGTCCTGAGGTCCTAGTGTTCTCTTTATTTTGAATTGCCTTTCTCTTTTAGTGTAAACTGTTGGTGCTTTTAACAATACATTTCTCTCAAAAATGTGGATCTCCCATGAATCTGCCTGTGGTTCACATCATTAGGCAAAAACCATATATACATATATCTTTGAGACAAGTACTTCTCTCCTTTGTGTTGTAAGCCAGGGTGCTGTTACACAGTTCCTTTAAGATTATTGGCATCCTTTGTATATTTGACTAATCGAGGGAGTCTATGACTCCCAGTTTAAATTTTTCAGAGGTCTTAACAAAGCAACTTACAACCACAACCTTTATTTGATCGTTACCAGAAGACTGGCTCTACCTTTTAGAACCTTCTGCTCTCTGGAAAGCCTCAGAATAAAATAGTTTTATTTTCTAACCTAGCAAGTCCTGAGTTGGAAATAATTCATCTAAATTTTCTGGAAATCTGAGCATTTACCCTCTTAGTTCATCTCTCTCTTTCAAAACCTTCTTATTTGCAGCTTAAAGAAGCCAAGTGACTCATTCAATTATCTCTATCCATAATTTTCTATATTATACATTATTTCAAGCAATGGTCTCATCAAAGTCTTCACTGTACATAACACAGGTGTTTTCTTTCCCCCCGAATCCTCCAATAGCGTGCTGCACTTCCAGCCTCCACCAACAATCTCTTCATACCTACTTCTCAGTCTCAAAGTTAGTTTCATATGTTTTGTCATAACAGTACTTCACTTGTAGATAGCAATTTCTGTTTTACTTGTATTCAGTTGTGGAACAAACCACCTGAAACTTTCCTAAAAATTAATGATGATTTATTCCTTCTCATAATTTGGCGGTTTGGGAATTTGGGCAGGGCTCAGTGGGATGGTTTTCCTGTTCCATGTGGTATCTTTGGTGGTCACTCATTTGTCAGCAACCCAATTGGGCTACAAGGTATGAGAGGATCCCTCTACGTGTAATACTGCACATGGCCTTTCCACAGGCTTTTATTGCAGCATAGTAATCTAAATAATTGGGATTATATGTCAATTGACTTCCCCAGAGTGAAAGTGGAAGCTGCCAGATGTGTTTATGCTTAATTGGCACAATGCCACTTTAGCCACACTCTATTCCTCAAGGAAAGCCTGAGAAGGGGGAAATCAAAAAGGGTAATCATCTACCCTTTTTAAGGGTAGATGCCATACATATCCAGAGATGGAAGAAATTGGTAGTGGCCACATTTAGACTACATATCAGAAAAGGATTTGCATTTGTATCACAGCTCTTCAATTTACATGTTTATTGGGTCAACTAAATTATACTCAGCTTCTAAGTACATAGTGTGTTTTCACTAGTATTTGTTTGTTTTTGTCATTGATGTTTCCCTGCCTGTCTCAAGTCTTTTCTTCTTCTCCTTCCTCTCCACCTTTAACAAGACCTATTCTAGTCATACTGTAGGACTTTCTCCAGGAATTTTTTTTCTCAAAGGCTTAATTAGGTGCCTCTTATTTATGTTCTACATCACACTATGCTTATTTTTACCAAAGTAGTTATTATGATCTCATTTCTCCCTGGAACTAGAACTATATCTTATTTCCCATGTGCTTTGTACTGTGAAAGGTACAGAGTGTATTTACATTCAATATTTGTTGGATAAGGGATGTACCTCATGAAATATATTTGAAAAGTGGGAGAGATCTATAGGAAGAATGCATTCATTCTACACATAATAATGATCTTCATAAATATTAAGTGCACATTTACACTACACTATGCCACGCACTAAATTTTATGCACCTCATGTGGATTAAGCCTCTCAAACCTTCATTATCTTCATTTGAGATAAGAGAAACTAAGAATTATGAAAGACACTTGAATATTGTACCTCAACTTCTACCTGAGAAAGCCTGGATGAAAATCTGCCTCCACGCAACTGTAAGCCCATGTTCCTCATTGTTAGATTATTCTGGCTAAAGAAAAATAATAGTTCACATTTTTATCCTAGGATTTTAAAAACAACTCTTAAGTTCCCCCTAAAGGTCTCATTCCACAGATTGGAAGCATGGGCATAATTAACATTCATATTGAAGTCACCCTACTGACTTTGCACAGAAAATTTAAAACATGGCCACCATGTGTCTACAGCCTGGGAAACAATTATTAAACCATGTATACTGCCAAACAATAAATTTTGTTGTGGTACATTTGTGTGGATTTAGCCAAGGCCACAGGAAGCTGTGTTTATCCAAAGTAAGATCATGTTACTCTCCTATTCGCAATCTTCTAAAAGTTTACTGAGCATGAGATCTCACTCCTATTGATGTTATAATCATGTCACGGTGCTCTCCAAACTATGCCAAGCTCATTTATACCACAGGGTTTTTGCACTTATTGCTATTTCTGCCTCATACTTTCTTCTCACACATACTGGCATCGCTAATGCATCCATTCCGATTGATATGTGCTTACATATCAGTTTTTCAGAGTAGACTTCCCTGATCTCTATCTAAAATAGCTTGTTTGTTGGGCTTTATCTTTTTTGTCAAGATGAAAGGATATTTGGTCTTAATTCCTCATCTTATACACTTATTTTTATAATATTTCACATCTACTTTACTATTGTATAAGCTTCATGAGGGAAAGTAATGTGTTTTTTTCTCACCATCATATACCTGCAAAGATAATTTCTCAACTCAGTAGCTGGCTATTACATCATAGTTGAGTGCATGAGTGAATAACTGCTCCTATTTTCTAAGTCCCAGTCATATGACAGCTTAAGCTCTTTCTTTAGCTGAGTTAGGTGCATTACATTATACACCTATTCCTCCTTGAGTATATTTCTATTATTTTCCTTGCCACACTGTTCTATCAGTGTTGCTTTCATTATCCATCTCTTCTGGAAGACTGTGAGGTCAGAGTTTTTATCTTACTAATGTGTCTACTCCCAGTATTTTACACATTGCATGATATATTGTAACTACTCGATAAATGTTTCCTGAATGAACATAAAATAAACTTTCTCTTCATTAAACAGAAGTTGTACCACTTAGTTTAGTCTACTGTTGACACAATACAAGAGTTTAACATCAAATTGGCATTTTAATTATAAAATACACTATAATTACCTAGAAGATTGTATGTTGGGAAGATTGGCTGAAAATGGCATTGTATCTTGAATCCATGTAATTTAATGAGCAAGATATGTTACTCTAATTAAATTTCTAAAGAGTTTCTGCTAGTTTAATGCCTAGTTTATAATCCAGAGAAAATATAGCCTTCAAATTAGAAAGGCATTTGCGAGGCACATTGACTGTGAGGCGCATTCTCTGTGCTTCAATTTTTTTTAAAAAATTTTTATTGCATTATAGGTTTTGGGGTACATGTGCAGAACATGCAAGATAGTTGCATAGGTATACACATGTCAGTGTGCTTTGCTGCCTTCCTCCCGTTCACCCACACTTGGCATTTATCCGGAGTTTCGTTCTTGTTGCCCAGGCTGGAGTGCAATGGCATGATCTCGGCTCACCACAACTGCTGGCTCCCAGATTCAAGCAATTCTCCTACCTCAGCCTTCTGAGTAGCTGGGATCACGTGCATACGCTACCACGCTCGGCTAATTTTTTGTATTTTTAGTAGAGACGGGGTTTCTCCATGTGGGTCAGGCTGATCTCAAACTCCTGACCTCAGGTGATCCACGTACTTCAATTTTAACTAATCCCCAGCTCAGCTGAAATTTCTTCGATGATCTTAAAAGATCAGTTAACCATTTTCATTTGAGATGACCCAATCCGTAAAATGGAGGTGACGGCTGTGATGGGTTAATGGCTAAGTCAATGTTGCTCCTTGAGTGAAATGTTCTGAGTGGTAATTGTGTAGCTACACACCTAAGAGACTTTGCTGTTCTTTTCATCATGACTCTCATGTGACAAATGGATGAAATGAATCAGAGGTTCATATGTCCCCTCCAGCCTCCAGGCAAAATAAATTAGCTTTCAAGGAAAACTGGTAGATATATTTAAATGTTGAAATCTTTTATCTTCCTTTTCTTTGACCCAGTTTTGTCTCCTTCAATGCAAAGATGAACATCAAGACTGATGCCAGACCCCATCTTACCTCTTCAGCAGATTTAATGAAGCTTTTCTTACTGTAGTTTCTTGTATTTCTTTCTTTTATTTTTCTTTCTCAAGGGAATATATGAGCTAATTTGCCTATACCAGAATCATGTAAATTCAGATATTTTTTCTAACTCCCAGGAAATCACCAGCCAATTTATTAATGTCCTTTATCTCTTTAGATTTTTAATCTAAAAAATAGGAATTTTTGTGGAAAATAATAATTCCTAGTAATAATCTGAAAATTAATGCAAAATTAATATGCATCAAGAAAATATAGAAAATAAACAGTGAATCTGAAGATTGAATACTTTAACATTATGAAGATTTATGATGACATTTAAAAATTGAAATTTTATGTTATAGGATATTCCAGAAGAGGCTTCCAATACCAGTAAGCCAGTTGCTCATGGTAAACACTCAACTGGTTTTCAGAAGGTTAGAACATTTGACAATAATTAGACTTTCAAACCTATTTTAGAAAATCAGATAAGCATCAGAAACTGCCTCTTAACCAGCTTTAATTACTATGAAAATAGGTGAAGACTTCAAACATCAAAAGACTATTATATTTTGAGTGGTATAGGTTTGTTGTCATAATGTATAGTTTGGCAAATAAGGCGTAGCCAATCTCAGAGAAAACTGAAAAAAAAAAAAAATTAAAGTATTTCTCTATTTAGCAAAATAGACATTGTCAGTTTTCTGGTGCTGTGAGTTTGTTTCAACTCTACTAAGCATCAACTAGATTGGATTCTCATGTTGGAGACTAGAATGCATCACTGTGTGAATTGAAATGCATTACTCTGTGAATTGGAATGAATTAGGCACACTCTATTGCACTTCTCTCCTGTCATATTTCTGCTGTTCTAAAAATGGTTTCTATAAGAGTTTACTATCAGATCTAGGACAACACTTTATAAACAAAATTTAATGGAAGCTTTCATCTGTTAAATTTCATTACAACTCACATTAGTTCTTTTTTTATGCTAGAAACATGCTTATTCTGTAAGTTACAGATGTATCATCCACAACTGTCTAGGCAATGCAACAATTTAAGTACCTTAGAAAAACAGGAAAATAAAGAATTTTTCGTTAAATACTTTTTACCTTCAATGCTTTTATAATTGAGTCTGAATATTTTAAAATTCTTTTGATAAAATATTTTGATAAAATATTTTAAAATTCTTTTTAAAATATGATGTTTAATTCCACTTTGAAGAAAAATTTTCATTTGATCAGGACAGTAATAATTCACAGAGAAACATAACACCAACATTGAACCTTAACATTTTTAAGTAGAGTTTAATTATTTGGCTTGTGGGACTGAGGAATGTTTGAAGGAAGTGTTCCAAATACTTCTTATAAAACATATTTTCGAATTCAGGTGTATGTTCTTGTTGTACTGAGATGGCTATATTTAGATCTGCATGTGTCTTTAATAATTCACTATCAATTTTGAGAATTGGCCTCCTGACTTGGTGACATACAAAATTTTGTTTGGTAAATACATTGGATAACTCAGAGTTTCAAAATCATGATTCTCATTGTTCTAAATCTGTAAAAATTGAATTTACTTGCAGAAACAATAGAGGCCCAGTTTCAGTCCTTTACTTATCATGCATTCACATTCATTTTTGCTTTAAACTTCTTGACCTAAGTGAGTGACACAGTGTGTGTGAATGTGTGTGTCTATAGGTGTGTGTGTGTGTGTGTGTGTGTGTCTTACAGAGGAACATGTTACATTTGGCAGTGCATCTTTGCAACATTTCAGTGTTGGCTTTAGTTTTCTTGACAATTTTGTCTAGACCTCCATAGTGCTTTTACGCTCATGGATTTTTCATTTTGCTCAAGGAAGTCATTGATCATTAAGTTCAACTTCTTTCCCAATTACTACATCACACCAGGTGTCACGTCTTAGCAGGGGGATGCCCCTGTGCTGTTGTTTAAAATCATTGCTTGACAACAACTTATTTAACATGTAATTCAATAAATACAGGAAGTGCACAGGAAAATTGACAATCTAATTGTTTGGAGATAGCAGTGGCACAGCATTAATGCACTAGTTTTTTATTAGAACACATGGAATGTTTGTTACATTGATGTCTAAAGATAGATAAATAGCACCATCTATCCTATTTTAAAGATGAAACTACAGATGTTTTGAATATTTATGCTCTAATTACAAAAATTACATTAAAAATAAAGAGCCATTTTATTTAAAGAAATGAGTGGATTTAATATTTTTAAATATTAAATATAAAATATTTTTAAATATTTTGTTAATATTTATATTAACAAAGCACTCAAAACTAAATTAGGAAATATGCTATTTCTAATCTTGCTTCATAATATATGTTTACTTTGTTAACTAAATCCTTGCCTATAGTCTGTGCAATATTTGACGTTAAGTTGATAAAATCATGTAAACACCAACATGTAAGTTATAATTTAGAGACAATATACCTATCTGTTTGCATTCTAAGTAAAGCACTATTGTTATACCATAATCTAAATGTTTCTGTCTTTAAAACTCAAAAAATGAATGAAGTTTGCCTTCTGATGTTTTCTGAAAATAGCTGACTCTGGTGAAAATAATTAAATTATTCACCTCTACACTGCTGAGTTCTACTCTAGCTCTGACACTCAGTTACTCTATTTCTTCAAACTAATGTTTTGAAATTTTTAGGCTCTCATTTTCTCAGTGTAAAAATTAAATAAGTCAGCTTTCAGAGATTTTGTGGATACCAAACAAGTTAATATAATAAAAAGTGGCCATCACAATACCTGGGACATAAAGTCCTCTTCCACTTTTATATTCGTTTCCCTTTTCCCATCCTCACTTCCTTCCTATGCCATTCTTGGAATTCATTTTTTTCTCATCTTACCCCCAACTACTCAGGCTAAGTCTAAGTTGTACTTTTACACTGCACTGTGGATGATGGCATGGTCACATCGATTATTGGAATGCAGAAGTATTGTTTGGCCCTGTCCTTTACATATTCTATCTGTCTTTTATGACTACATGGTGGAAACATGTCTTCCAGAAAACCTCTAATTTTCTGAGCAATTACTTTATTCTCATTGAAAGGACTCTATAAAGTTTTGTAACAAGATATCACAAATTCATCTTTGTTCCCCTGACTCCTAAGCTAACACTAGTTGTGTGAAGTATTTTGATACATTCTATCTACAATAATTTATCCTCGACCATATCATATATACTTAACTCTTGTTTAACCCTCTTCCCATTCCATTCCCGTTACTTCTGTGTGGATGCATTGTCTGCATCTATACAGCACATCTACAATATGAGTAATTGAATCATATATAAGTTCACATGTATGCGTATAATTATATTTTAAATTATGACATAACATTGCCAGTTTTGTTTTTTAATGGAGGTGTGTATAAGATATTATGAGAGCATGTTGACCAGGATGGTCTCAATCTCTTGACCTCGTGATAAACCTGCCTCGGCCTCCCATAGTGCTAGGATTACAGGCTTGAGTCAAAGCCTGGAAAAAAGAGGTCTGTTTGGAGAAGCAAAAGAAACCTCAAAAACAGATAATGTTTTGCTACATTTTGACATAAGTGATGACTGACTAAATAGATTTCAGAAAATGATATACCCCTCTCTCAACAAAAATGTAAAATAAAAAGTAGAAGCAGAGGGAAGATTATAAAAGAACACCATGGGCTTGACAAAAAGGTGCCAATGTGTTATGACTGTCACAGCAAGCTCACTGGTGAGTATTTACTTCACTATGAGTTTTAATATCTTCTGCGTATTTGCGAGAGAGCAATTTGAAAATCACCATGTCTTTAATGTATCAAATACATTAAAATTTTAATCCTAGCAGGTAAACAAATAGGAACATTTAGAGCACAAATGGAATCCATTAAACTTCTTTTACTTGATTTATTGTAACAGCGCTTACTTACTGAGATGAAGATTATATACAAATTACTAAAATTATGCCCAAACTATGTTCAAGTAAGAAACTAAAGGGTTTCCTCAGTTTATGATTTCTTTAGTAATGGTTGTTTATTGCTCACCATCAATGTCTTTCGCTTAAGCAGAGCTTGTTATCAAAATGTGAAAGTAAAGGCTTATCTTACTCTGCATTTCCAGTTTTTCTTTACATTCTAACAGTAGCATTATAGCAATAATAATAATGACAATGACAATAAATACCGAGATGTGAATATTTTCATCAGTTGTTTAGTAGGCCTGGCATATATTGCAGAGGAAATCTAAAACTTGTTTCTTAAACCATGACAAATAAAATAGAGCTTTCATTTTCAAACAGAAAAATCGTATTTTAGATAGAGGAGAAGATCCTTTACTATATTCTGATACAAAGGAAAGGAGAATAGTTAAAAATTCAAAATGTCTGAATGCCTTGGTGTCAACAATTAGGGCCAAGTTTATAATACATTGCAGGGCCAAGCATGAACGGATTTCTCTCTGCATCTCTCTCTCTCTTCTCTCTCTCACACATATTCATTTTTTAAAATATCTTATAATAACTTTTGTGATATTCCATAGTGTTGGACAGATGAGTCAATGCTTTATTAGGGAATTATGACACCCTCATAATGACAGGAGAGTTTGAGAATGCTTACAGACTTTAATTTATGAAAGGGTCTTTCACTGAATCAATTTTAATACTGTTCCAAAGACCACATCTGAGAAAAGCCAGTGGAGGTTTTGTGGTGTCCCATTTGGCATTCACTAGGCATCCATCCACTAAGGTACAGTGTGCTTTTTGCATAGGCATGGAGGTGGGAAAGAAAATCAGATTTCTTGTCTACCTGAGAGATTCCAGCATAGTGATGATAGCATTTTGAATTAGTAGGATAAGCAACTGTACCTTAATGAGAATCTGGATTAAAATACATTTTGAAGTATCTTTTGTATTTAAAAGAAAAAATGAAAATAGAGAAAAGCAAAGATTTGTGATTGTATACTTGCTATCACACTGTATATGCAACTTTATATCTTATTTCACTAAACATTGTTGCATTTGAAGAATGTTGTGCTTATGTTGGGGTTTCACAAAAGTTTCCAATGCAGCTGGCATGCTTCATGAATCCCTAGGTCCAACAATATTCTTAACAATAAGAAAGAGGACAAATCTCAAGTTCTCGTTTGCACAGGGCAGGAAATGACAGCAAAACTTCTCTGGTTGATGTAGGAGGCAAATTCACCTTTAGTATGATGTTGCGGCTATTTTCCCAGGAGCATCAAGCATTCTGTCAAATTGGGGCATGAGACACTGATGTTTGCAGAACTTTTTATTAGCATAGGTTAACCTAGGATGATTAAAACCTCAACCTATCACTTAATTCCCTAGGGTAGGGATTGACAAGATTTTCTGTAAAAGTTCAGAGAGTAAATAGTTTTGTATTTGTAGGCCAAGAGGGAAAATCAAGACTAATACATAGTTAATTACGAATCAAGAGAGAGAGCAAATTTCCATAAATATTTTATTGATGACATTCAAAAGACAATAATTGAGTATAAGTTTCTGTAATCAAAAGAGTCTACTAATAAAAAGAATAAAACTGGGATTCATTGTAGTTCAGTTAATATTACTTATCATAGTAGAAATGTGGCCTCATTCTCCCACAAAACCTTTTCTTGCTTTTCTGAAACACAGGGATCTTTCCTTCTGGGAACTCAGCAGGAAGTCTCAAGTGCATCACTTATTTGGCACTCCTATACTACTCTCACAGTGCTGGAGAACTTTATGTGAGAACCAGGCTACATCTGCTTAGACCGCCTGGGCTTGAATTTCAGCTGGACTATCCATTGGCTGTGTGGTGGTCTTTAATTTCTTTTTTTTTTTTTTTTTTTTTTTTTGAGACGGAGTTTTGCTCTTGTTATCCAGGCTGGAGTGCAATGGCGCGATCTCAGCTCACCGCAACCTCCACCTCCTAGGTTCAGGCAATTCTCCGGCTTCAGCCTCCTGAGTAGCTGGGATTACAGGCACGCACCACCGTGCCCAGCTAATTTTTTGTATTTTTAGTACAGACGGGGTTACCCCATGTTGACCAGGATGGTCTCGATCTCTTGACCTCGGGATCCACCCGCCTCGGCCTCCCAAAGTGCTGGGATTACAGGCGTGAGCCACCGCGCCCGGCCCAATTTCTTACGAACTTATCCAGAAGCTTTTGTGTCCTTATCTGTAAAATTAGTAACAATACCTATCCAGGACTGTTTAAAGATAAAGTATGTGGATACATACAAATATTTAGAAGACTGCATGAGATGATGTAAAGCCCTAGATATATATGTTACAATTTTGATTTATTTTCAAAATAAATATTAGCTTGCAGGGTGTACAAAAACAGGCTGTAGGCCACCATTTGCTAATCCCTGCGCTAAAATGGACATGGTGTGTTAGTCCACCCATATCCCTCACCTCAGTACTGGGACACCTTTCTCCTGCCTGCTGGGAGTACTGGCTCCTGCTAAGTACCTATCTGGGAATCAGGAATTGTCTTCCTCTGAAGAAAACTGTCTGGCCAATATCACACTTCTTCCTTGGGGGCAGCCTGCATCCAATGACCATCAAAGGAGGGTTATAAAAGTCTTATTCTCAAAGACAACTCTGTAGAACTATCTCACTTCTGAGCTCCTCCTGGGATCCTTTAAGGTCTATGTTAACAACGGCAATGCAACACAGTTTGCCCTTTGCCAATCTTTCTTCCCTTTCCTTCACAGGTGTGATTCCTGACTATACCTCAAAGGATAACAGTCATCCTCCTCAAACCATATTTTAGATTATTTGTGTCCCCAACCTCAGTCTTGGGGATTATATACAGCTGTTTAATATTCCTCCACCTTAAACTGCTCACATTATCCTTTGTTATCCTTTACATGATTTTTAGGAGCTTCAAAACATGGTCTTTGTCAAGCATTTTGTGATGCAAAGTAAAACTAAGATACTGTGTTATTCTCACATGGCGTTCATGTTCTAATGTGATTCAGTGATTACCCCAGAAATGTAATTGAGTGAAATATGAAATATGAGAAATATTTAAGGACTGATTATTACTAATATTCTACATAGTAACAGAATTTGCTGTTCCAAATTACAACAAAAATGCTTCCTCTTTATTGGGGATTTTTTGTTCTAATCTCCACCCACAACCATCTTTTTTATTTTTTATTTTTTCTCTTTTTTTTTGAGACGGAGTTTCGCTCTTGTTACCCAGGCTGGAGTGCAATGGCACGATCTCGGCTCACCGCAACCTCCGCCTCCTGGGTTCAGGCAATTCTCCTGCCTCAGCCTCCTGAGTAGCTGGGATTATAGGCACACACCACCGTGCCCAGCTAATTTTTTGCATTTTTAGTAGAGACGGGGTTTCACCATGTTGACCAGGATGGTCTCGATCTCTTGACCTCGTGATCCACCCGCCTCGGCCTCCCAAAGTGCTGGGATTACAGGCTTAAGCCACCGCACCTGGCCCACCCACAGCCATCTTAACTTACTCTCCATTTCAGAGTCAGAGAAAAGGCTCAGTTGAGGAAAATATTTGCAGGTTTATACAGATACAAATGTGAGCTACAAAACTGTGCCACCTTCAGTTTAATACAATATTACTGCTACTTATTTGGTGAATAACATGGAATGGAGAGGGTATTTTGATAGATTATGATTATAAAAAGATCCGAACTACTCAGGTTTATGACCTTCTATGAATATAATGAAATGCTAGTGTATAGCAGTACTTTCAGACTGCCATGAATCCCCTTAGCTAATAGAAGACATAAATAGAAAATGGTTTCTATGAAAATATGCTTCTTGTAGGGTTAAATGAGACTTCTGCCTCTTGCAACACATTTTAGAACAAATAAAAGAATATAATACTTCATATGAATGAACAATGAATAGATGAAATTTTGTACTTCCAGAAATAGAAAAGAGGCTGATACAGTAGATTCAAACAGGGATTTAAAAAAATGAATGATTAATAGAGCCATATTAGTCTGAATATTATGCTTGGCATCTTAGTGCCATCTTTACTTTTTTACTCTGAGGTATGGAGTCAACTCCTAAAGAGCACTTTCTTCTTCAGAGATGACCATTGAAGAGGACTGCCTGAGCTTGGATGTAGTATGGAAAGTTATACTTCTGGAAGAATAAAGGTTAATTTAGTTTTCAATCACTGAGATGCTCATTTCTTCCCGCTGAACAAAACTGCCCAAATTTTCAGGATTTTCTTGGAAAGCCTGGATATTGAGTCATTACTCGAGTAATGGTTTCATCTGCCTCAGGCTTATTTAACATACACAATCATGTCCACTCAGTGACATTAGCATCTCCTGGGATCTTGTTAGAAATACACATTTTGGGGCATTATCCCACATTCACTAAATCAGGATTTCTAAAGGTGAGGTGTAGTCATCTCAATTATAACAAGTGTTTTATGTAATTCTGATGCCCACTTAAAGTGAGAAGCTTGGATGAAAAAAATGAAATGTAACAAAACAAGACAAGACAAAATACAACTAAATTGTTGCAACAGAAAGGACGTTGCCTAACATGGCAAATGAATGGTCATAGAACTTAAAAACTGTGCACATCAAGAAATATTTTAAAAATTAGGCTCTCCTAGGAAGTTATTCTGTTAAAAAGATAGGCTTTTATGACAACTATCTTTCCCCACTTAGGAAGAATGGAGCAGATTAGAGAAATATAATACAGTAAGACAAAGAAACCATCCCTAAGCAGCAGCTAGAGTGAGAAGAGAAAATGCATCTAAATTAGAAAAAAGGAGACACCTTTGGTTTCAGGCAATGCACTTCCTGAGATTTTAGAACCCAGGCAGACTCAATAATTAAATACTGAACAATAAGTTGTTGAAGATAGTCACTGAAAAACCTTTGCCATGAATACCAAAGATTCTGATTTTTTAAAAGTATTTCTTTATAAATCTTAGGGCATGTTAAATTTTGAGGCCTTGTTACATCAATGTATATTAACTATTAATAGATATCTTTAATACCTGCATTTGCAAAAACTCTGGAAGTGATATGATCATATGTACAGGAAAGCACATTAGAATCTCAATTTTTTTCCTATCATCCACTTCTTTTTCACTCTAGAAATTTCAGATTCTCATCATTATTCTCCCAAACTTTTCCCCAATGTCCAGATCTCAGTTTCCTCCTTGGTCCTCCATTATTTTGGTATATAGATTGACTTTATCCTGACCCAGAAATAAAGAATTATTCTTTGAAAAAGAGAGAAGTTGGAACTAGCAATTATAGTATTATTTTGGGGAAGCCAGACAAAAATTTGAAGCATTCCCCTGTTAAATTTTTCTGTTTCCTGCCCCGTGGAGCTGCCTGGTTTGGGACTTAGGAAAGAGGATTAGGGAAAAAGGGAGATGAAAAGAGAAGATGTTCTTAATTCTTCCACTCCAGGACAGTCATTTCCTGACTCATATGCAGTCAAGAATTTCACCAAGATAGATGTCATCAAGATGGCTGACTAGAGACATCCAGTGCTGGCCTCCTCCACAAAGGAGTATAGCAGCAAGTGGGTGATAACCATATGTTGTATGGAGTCTAGGGGATAATGCTAATCTAACAGTGAAGCCACAGGGAACCTTTGAGGCACAGAAGCCTGGGAAGGCAACATAGAGAGTAAAGCAGAACAGCTGTCCAGATCAGCTCTGAGCCAGGAGGGATACCCCATTGAGGGGAAAGATGAGCAAGAGATGCCTAGCTGTCCACAATTCCACCACAGATGCCTGTAGTCTTAGCTACAGGAAAGTCTTTCAAACCTCACTGGCACTGAGTCTAATGGGAAGCTTCCCAGAGTCCACACAACTGCATTGTTTTAGAGGGAATTTGAGCTCAGTCCCACCAATGAGATATAAGCTGTTGCATCCTAACACCATTTTGAGAGCAGATCCAACATCATACGACATCCTGCCCTGGGGCTCCATAGCCCTTACATCTTCACATACCTGGGGCCCTACCAATATCCACCCACTTCCATCCAGAGGGCTACAGCATCACATGCCAACTAGACCCAGTGGTGTAGCCATGTCGCTAGCACCTGAGCCAGTGTTTAGCTATGCTACATCTCAGGGAACCATAGTCCAACACATTAGATAGGTGCCCCAGGATATAGAGAAATAAGGGATGCTCTTTTCAGGGCCTAAAAACTGTGTGCCCAGGGCCACCAGGACCAGCAGCAACCCCACTCACTCCAGCAGCTGGCACCACATACCTGTGCACCCAGCCCAGGAATCCAGAGTCAGTCCGTCTGCCCAGCTGTGGACACAGTCAACACGTGAACACCCTGCTTAGGGGCCTGGGAAACTGCCTGTCTGTCCCACCACTAACATCACTGATGTATACATGTCCCACTCTAGGGCTCAGAGAGTGCAATGTCTGGCCTGCCAGTGCCTGTGTACCCTGTCCTGCCCTGGGTCCCCAGGACTGGTACACCCAGACTACCAACACTTGCATGCTCTACCTGGGGCCCAAAGGCTGACCCAACCAGTGAATGCCTCTGCCTCAATTAATGTCAGCATCTACCAGCTAAGGGACTGAGGACTGGCCTGCTGGATACCCCTATGCCCATCAAAGCTGCACCACAGCTTTCACAAACAACTGCAACTTCAGCCACTAAGAAACTTACACTGCTGACACTGATTAAAGATAATTCTATGGAAACTAGAATGCCCACCCAGAACTAAAGCCAAAACTACTCCACCTAACTGACATTATAGATACATCTACAGGAAAAATTTTTCCCACAAAAGCTAATACATAAAATTAGAAGTGACCATTACACCATATGTGCAGATATCAATTTAAGAACATAAGAAACTTGCAATAGCAAGGAAACATAATATCTCCAAAGGACTACAATAATTCTCCGGTAACAGACCCTAAAGAAATGGAATTCATGAAATGAAACACCTGAAAAGAAGTTTAAAAATGAGAATCTTAAGAAATCCTAGTGAGATACAAGAGAACATACATAAACAATACAGAGAAATCAGGAAGGATATTCGTGATCTGAATGAGAATTTCAACAAAGAGAAATTCTTTTATCAATTTTATCCTTTTAAAACCCTAACAAATCACGAAAATGAATAATTCAATGAATAACATAACAAAAACAAGAGCTTCAAAAATATGTATGGTCAAGCAGAGAAAAAAGAATTTCTGAATTTGAAGACAGGCCTTTTGAAATAACCCAGTCAGACAAAACAAAAAAGAAGAAGAAAGAGTTTTAAAAGCCTATGTGACATAGCCAAAAAGCACAAAAATATACAAATGGGATTATATCAATCTAAAACGTTTCTGGGCAGCAAAGAAAACCATTAACAGACGAAAGAAACGGCCTACAAAATGGAGGAAAATATTTGCAAGCTCTTTATCCAACAGGAGATTAATAGTCAAAACATATAAGGAACTCAAAAACAGTTAAGAAAACAAATAATTCTATTAAAAGATAGAAAAATGATCTAAATAGACATTTCTCAAAAAAATACAAATAGTCAATAGATTTATGAAAAATGTTTAACAACACTAATGATCAGGGAAATGCAAATCAAAACCACAATGCAATGTTATCTCACCCCAGGTAAAATGGCTGTTAACAAAAAGACAAAAAATAACAGATGCCAGCAAAGACACAAAGAAAGGGGTAGTCTGGTGCACTTTTGAAAATCTAAATTAGTAGAGTCATTTTGGAAAACAGTATGTAGGTTCTAGAAAAAACTAAAAATAGAACCATCCTAAGATTCAGCCATCTCATTGCTGGGTATATGTGTAACAGAAAGAAAATGAGCATATCAAAGAGATATCTCCACTCTCCTCTATATTGTAGCACTATTCACAATGGCCAAGATATGGAATCAGTTTGTCTCCATTAACAGATGAATGGGTAAAGAAAATGTATGCGTAATAGACTATTATTTAGCTGTAAAAAAGAATACAATCCTGTCATTTGTAGAAACATGAATAAAACTCAAGGACATTATGTTAAGTGAAATAAGCCAGGAATACAAAAATATTGCATGTTCTCACTCATGTGGGAGTTCCAAAAGTGGATCTCATGGAGGTAAAGAGTAGAATGGTGGTTACCTAAGGCTGGGAAGGGTAGGGAGAAGGTAGAATAAATAGAAGTTAGTTAACAGGTGCAAAAATACAGTTAAAAGAAATAAGGTCTGGTTTCAAAAGCACTTAGGGTGAATGTAGTTATTAGTAGTTTATTGTAAGTTTTAAAATAGCTAGAAGAAAATATTTGTAATGTTCTCAACACAAATGATAAATATTTGAGATAATGGATATTCCAATTAGCCTGACTTACCCTTATACGTTGTATGCATTTTTTCAAAACATCACATATATACAATTATTATGTATCAAAAATAAAAGAATTTTACCAATTCTTTGGTAAGTACTGACTATGAATTTATTCCAAAAAAAAATCATGTTTTGTTTGTCTTTTGTTCTAAGTGTCATTGAGGTTTTTACCTGTGTAATAAACACAATGCTGATGTTATTCCAAATGACAATCAGGCATTACTAATCAAAACCTTAGGGATGGTTTTATTAGATTGGTGCAAAAGTAACTGCACAAACCGCAATTGCTTTCTGAGTGGAATAACATATTTTGATATTTTGGGAAACAGTATGTAGTTTCTTCAAAAAACTAAAAATAGAACCATCATATGATTCAGCCAACTCATTGCTGGGTATATGTGTAACAAAGAAAATTAGCATATCAAAGAGATATCTCAACTCTTCTGTATGTTGTAGCACTATTCACAATGGCGAAGATATGGAATTTACCATATCTGGATCTGTTTTTGATAGATACTTGTACCTGGTGAATCTAAAGTCGTAGGTCCAAAGTTGAAATTTAGTGGTATTCTTATAAAAGGGTACATCTAAATATGCCAGATTATAACATTAAAAAAGTGAAAAATAAGCCAATTGACCATGATTTTTCTCAACATGATATCCAATAATCTTATTTTTTTGTCACCGAATCAACATTGATTTTGGAAATTGGTAGTTGAAAACTAAGTCTGGAAATTTTAACTCTTCATTAAGACAGGAAAAAAATCAGTGCAAATGTACAGCTGACATTTATGAACGTGCACTCAGTATTGGGTTCTTTAGAATGACTGTATTGAGAATAGCTATCCTGATTAACTTTCTTAACATTCACATGAACCAATTTTTTATTCTTTTTATCCTATAGACTCACTTATTTATTCAATAGGTACCGATTAAGTGCCACCAATACCCCAGGCACTCATCTAAGTGTGAAAAATATAAAATTAACCAAAATCCTTGTCCTCATGTTGCTTAGCTTTCAGCATTACAGCTGAGAAAAATAATATGTAAGTAAATAAATAATACGTCCATAGTCACATAATATGTAAGTGCCATAAACAAATAATTCAAATCTATATGACATCAAGAGTTTAACCATAATATTATATCCAAGACTGAAAAGTCAATAAACCTCTGATTTATCTTACTTTCCCCAATCACAGACTATCTAGTGCTACTGAAAATAAAAATTAATGATATACATTCATTTCTTTTCTTCCTACATAAAATCATCTATGAATTGCTTTTTACTTTGGGTAACCTAAATAGAACTAAGTGTAATACAGTAGTATTGACAAGCAGAAATTATATGATAAACACGAGTTCAGAAAAATATATGAGGAGTAAGGAGCTTTAAAGGGTATATGCTAGTGTGCCCTAAAAATTGAGAGACAGAGAGGAAAAAATAATATACCAAACAGATAAACAAACTGTATGCTTTATAGCAATATAATAAGATATTACTTCTTTGGAAGAAATTAACATAATATAAATAGTTCATGGTATCTAGTTGTTTTCAGACATCCATGAATATATTAACATTCAGAAAATGCTTAGGAAACTACATAAAATCTTGTATATTTTTCCTTCTTATGAGCCACCTATTATTGTAAATATCTTTTAAGATGAAGAATTAGCTAAATATGATATTGTGCTTATTCTTATAAGGCAAATATTACATATAACAGGCATTCTGGTGATAAATTCTTAGTTGAAAGAACATTCTTTTGGCATTATGCAAGTTGTTTATAATCTTCAATTCAATGAACATGCTGGGTTGCACTATTTCATGTAAAGAGAATAATAGATTATAAGCTTAACTATTACCATTTCATATTTTATGGTCTCCCCAGCATACTCAGATGCTCATTTTTCAGCATGACCTCCAGTGAGCACACATAAGTAAACAGAATCTTAAATTTGCTTAGAAAATAAGAGCAAAAATGTTTTGAATTAAATCTTATTCATCCAAAGAGTTTAGAGATGAAAATGTGACAAGTTCTCAAGTGAACATGAAGAAGCATCATGGAATTACTATTATCCCTAACCCATCTCATTGAGTTCACGATGTGTAACTGCATCTGAATATGTGTAGTTGCTTACGGGTGACAGCAACTCAGCATTGATGAGAGACTCAAAGAAAAGAAGATCATACCCACTCTAAATTTAACACAACTTACAAAAGAAATAGTGTTCACTTAAAATATTAGAAGAGGAAAGGTATGTTTGCTTTGTTTTTACCAGGAGCTTATAAATGTCCTTCATATCAGAAATGCATGCTCTGTGTCTGCACAATGTCATACATTCAAACAAAATGTTCCAAATAAAAATTTGATTAGATGTGCAGTTGTTATGTAGATGAAGTAGAAAAATGCTAGATTGGAGCTTGTCACTTCCCTACCGATATTTTGGTACTGTATAAATCAGCTTTGGCAAATCAAAAGATAGTTATTTTTATTAAAAAAGAACTATGAGTATCAACTTCCACTTACAGACATGGCAAAGCCACAGATACTAAATTAGCTCTCTAGCTTTTTAAAAATAAAAGTACATGAAATTATTTTTCAGATGCCAGCCAACACACAGCGCATAACTGTGGCATCTGAAAGAAGATAAAGAATGAAGGTTAGCTCTATGGTTACCCTGGCTTTCTGTAGGCATCACCTTCTAGACTATGGTAAGGAACAGGAAGTGGCAATCAAAATTAAGCCCAGTGGTCTTCCTAAGCTAAGGAGAGAGAATTGGCTGGAATTTGCTGGACAAAGTATCAAAGAGAAGAGATCTGTTCAGGGCAGAAATGTCTGAAATTTACATGGTAATTCCTTTGAGTCTCTCACTGAGTACAAAGATGCACATGTACAGGGACACTCTATGTAGCTGGGCAAAAAACAAAAATGAAAGTTATTCCTGGGGGTGGGGAACAATTACCAGAGCACTGTAGATTGATTGAGCTATCAGAACTTGCGTAGGGCTGGGAGACCTTAATGAAGAATGTACTTTGAACACCCAATACATCCAGTACAGACTCAGAAGGGAAATGCCTTTGAAGTAGAACTAATTTAGCATTAGAGTAAATGTTACTCTAGATGCATGCTAACAAAACTGAAAAATAAGGATTGAAAGTATCAAGGTTATGCTCAAGAAAATTAACAGGCTAAAAGAACAAAACTCAAACCTTCATTAAGAAATAAGGCAAAAGCCAGACAATCAACAAGATAGCTTTCAGTCAAAAATTCCAAGAAGCAGAAAAACGGAGGCCCATACCAGAATGAAAATCAACAGAAAGAGACAAACCCAGAAGTAATAAGAATAATGGAATTAGTGAACAAGGACTTTAAAATTGCTATCACCAACATGTTAAAGGATTTAAAGGAAATCATAAATATTATGGGAAATCATAATCAAAAACATAAATACAAATAAGGGCATCAATGGAGAAATAGAAACTACAGAAAGAAATAAAACTGATAATTATAATTTTTCTCACTAAGGAAATTCCAGGTCAGATAATCTTCCTGGTTAATTTCATTAACTATTTAAAAATAACAACAATGCCAATATTACATAAACTCTATCATAAATTAGAAGGATATAGAATATATCTCAATTAATTTTAAGGTGATATATAAGTTAACAAAACCAATAAGGATGTAATACATCATGACCTGAGGGTTATTCAAGGATGAAATGTTGGTTAACATAAGAAAATCAATCAGTGTAAGATGCCACAGTAGCAAAATGAAGTAGGAAAGTATTAACATTATCACAATAAATGCCGGAAGAAAACTGAACTGTTTTAATGCTACTTTGTAATAAATATTTTTACTAATTAGAAATAGAAGACTTCTTCAAACTGAGGTCAGCTATAATTTAAAAAAAAATGCCAGACTTAATGGGGTAACATTAAGTGCTTCTCATGTAAGAGAATGAACAAATCAAGAGTTTCTCATATCATTTCTGTTCATCATTTACTAAATGGCCTTAGCTAGTGCACTAATGCAAGAAAAATAAAAGGTATAAATAAGAAGAAAAAAAGTAAAACTCATTATTCGCAGATGACATGTGTATAAAACCCTTCAGTAACAGCAAAACTACCAATAGAACTGATATGTTTGTTTACTAAGATTATAGGATAGAGGGTCAAAGGTAAATATTAACTATAATTCCACATAAAAGCAATAAAAAACTGGAACAAAAATTACTATTTACAATATTATGAAAAATAAAAATGAATAATGACATCATAGAAAACATAGCTGAAAGTAATTAATGGATAACTTTATTAATCAGGAGATTATGTTCATTGGTAGGAATACAAAATATTGTATAGATGTGATTTTCCCCCCAAGTTGATATGTATATTCAGCATAATCTCAATCAGAATCTCAGAGGACATTTTTTTTGGAGTAATTGGAAAACTGATTCTAAAATGAATATAGAAACTTAAAATATGACCAAAGAAATATGAAACAGAACAAAGTTAAAAAACTTACACTTCTTTATTTCATTTATTAAGTTATGATAATTAAGTCTGTGGTACTGGCATAAAGATAGATAAATAAATGAATTAAATAGAATCAATAATCCAGAAGTAGGTCCACATATGTATTGTCAATTGATTTTGAACCAAGATGCCAAAGTAATCCAATGAAAAATTGAAAGCTTTTCAACACTTGGAGCTGAGCACAACTAAATAGATATGTTGGGCTAGGAGGATAAGAGTAAACACTGACCTTTACCTCATTCCATACACTAAAATGAATTCAATATTGGTCATAGTCCTAGGAGTAAAACTTAGAACATATTTTATATAGCTTTTTCTTTTCTCTTTTCTTCTTCTGTTTTGAGACAGAGTATCTCTCTTGTTGCCCAGGCTGGAGTCAATGGTGCAATCTCAGTTTACTTCACCCTCTACCTCAGGGATTCAAGCAATTCTCCTGCCTCAATCTCCAGAGTGTCTGGGATTACAGGCACCTGCCACCACATCTGGCTAATTTTTTTTTTTTTATTTTCAGTAAAGATGGTGTTTCACCATGTTAGCAAGGCTGGTCTCTAACTCTTGATCTCAAGTGATCCATCCACCTTAGCCTCCCAAAGTGCTGTGATTACAGGTGTGCCTGGCCTATAATAGATTTTTCTAAAAGAAAATGTAAGAGAATATCTTATCTTCATTACCTCAGAATAGACAAATTTCTTATACAAGACCCAGAAGGCACTAATTCTAAAGTAAAAGCTTAATAAAATGTACATTGTCAAACTTTAAAACATTATCTAATCAAGAGAAAACTAAAAAACTGGACAGACAGCTGGGTGAAGTAGCTCATGCCTGTAATCCCAGCACTTTGGGATCACAATGTCAGTAGATTGAGACCATCCTGGCCAACATGGTGAAACCCCCTCTCTACTAAGTTACAAAAAATTAGCTGGGCGTGGTGGCACATGCCTGTAGTCCCAGCTACTAGAGAGGCTTAGGCGGGGGAATCTCATGAACCCAGGAGGCAGAGGTTGCAGTGAGCTGAGATCATGACACTGCACTCCAGCCTGGTGACAGAGCAAGACTCCATCTTAAAAACAAAAACTAAACCAAGCAAAACACTGATAGGCACACCACATTTTGACAGAAAATAATTGCAATATGTATATCCTACAAAAAAATTTATATACAAACAACTTTCACCACTTAATAATTAAAGTAAAAATATTTTTAAAATAAAATCTTTGAACAAGCATTTTCAAAGTTCATTTTAGAATTTACCAATAAATATATTAAAAGTGTGCCAATAAGCACAAAAACATTGAATAACATCATTAATCATTAGAGAAGTGCAAATTAAACTGAAAACATTACACACTACATTCCTTTGGAATAGCTAAAATTGAAACAATGGACCATATTACATGCTAGTGAAAATATAAAGCAGGTGAAAAATCTCATGCATTGCTTGAGGAGGGTAACATAATACAGATGCTTTGGAAACTGGTCTATAATTTTCTTATAAAGTCACTATACTAGTTTTATATTGTTAGTGTAATAAATTACCACAAACTTGGTATCTCAAAATAATGCTGGGGAGAAACCTGTTTCTCTGCCCTTTCCACGTCCTAGAAGCTGCCTGAATTCTTTAGATCATGGCTCCTTCCTTCAACTTCAAAGCCTACAATGTTGCTTTCTCTGACTGTAGTTCATTGTCAAATCTCTCTTTCTCTCTTTCTGACTGTAGCTAACAATTGTTCTTCATGTTTAAGGATTTATGTTATTAGATTGAGCCCACCCAAATAATCCAGAATAATCAATCTCCCTATCTCTCCATGCGCATGTGCATTTTATATTCATCCAGACTCAAGGCAACTGTTATGCAGTTTTCAGGAGCTTCTTGCCTCAACATTTCTCTTTTCTTTCATACCTTATCTTTAATCATATCTGCAAATTTGCTTTTTCCATGTAATGTAACATCTTCACAGATTAAAGAGATTAAGGTGTGGACATCTTTAAGGAGGCATTTTTTTTAACTGACCATGGTTATCTTCAAATTTACTTCCAGATATTTACTCAAAAAAGAATGTATAAAGTTGTGTGTATAAAAAAAGACATATAAAAGTATCCCTAGCAGCCTTATTCCAACTAACCAAATATTAGAAACAATTCAAATGTCACAATTTGAATGGATAAACCAGTTGTGGTATATTTTGGTATAATGTAATATCACCTGGCATTAAAAGGAGCGAACTACTGATACATGCAACAGTATTGATGAATCTCAAAAGCATGCTGATGGAAAAAAAGGAGGCAAATTATAATACTACTCTATTATTTTGTTTATATGATTTTTAAGAACAGGTGATAGAAATCATAATAGTGGTTGCCTCTAAAGGGATCAGGGCTAGAAACTGAGAGATGATATAAGGGATCATTATGGGATGGTGAGAATTTTCTATATCATGATAGAAGTATGGGTTATATGTACTGGAATGCCAATAGTTTTAACTCGGCTTAAGTAGACACTTGATTTTGTATTTGTGAGTGAGGGGGGCAGTACCAATTCTTTATGTATATTGAGCAATTTTCTTTCCACTATTCTTAAGGGAAAAAAGAAGATTGAATACATTAGGATTAAACAACAAAAATTCCCTTCAATAAAAAAAGCGTGCTTTGTTATCGAGCTTTTATTCTAGCAAGTACCATTTGTGAAATAAATTAGGCATTAGGGATTAAAAAAACACCTAAACTAAAATACAGCCACCACCAACAAAACATAAATACCCTGTACTATTAGATTAACTGATGTATTAATAATAAAATAAAACTTAAAATGAAACCACACATATATAAAAACTGAAAGCCCAGCAGTTTGGGAGGCCGAGGCAGGTGGATCACGAGGTCAAGAGATCGAGACCATCCTGGTCAACAAGGTGAAACCCCGTCTCTACTAAAAAAAAAAGTATATATATACAAAAAAAAAAAAACCTGAAAGCATAAATTTTAGCATAATATAGGACTAAAATTTTATTTCTTTAAAGGTCTTGCTATTATTAAGACTAGTAGTTATAGCTTACATTAATTTACCGACTTGTTTGGCAGACACTAGCAAGACATCTTACATTATATTAATATTCAATATGACCTTGCACAATAGGTATTATCACCATTTTATAGGAGAGAAAACTGAATATTAAAGATGACAAGCAACTTGCCCAAGTCTACCCAACTGTTCTGTAGCAGAACAGAGTGTTTAACAAAAATATGCCTGGTTTCAAGCCACCTTCTGCGCGCGCGCGCGCGCGCACACACACACACACACACACACACACACACATTTTCTAATTTAGAACATTATCTTATATGTGATATGAAGTTCAGCTAGGCAAGTCTTTAGACCAGCATGTTTAGAAGAGAAAGATACAATGTTCAGCTGCAAATTTCCTTACCCTGAAGGCATGCTTTGGAACATTACCTGGAGCCAACAACAACATATATTTTCTTTAGTTCCCATTCCTGAATAAGACCCACATGTCATTGTGAAAAGGAAGCAGGTAAAACACGGGTTAAGAAACTTGTATTGTGTTCTCTGTTCTGTTACTTCCTTCACCCAAGACCTTGGAAAACTCATTTCACTTGTCTAGCTTTCAGTAGCTCTGGTCTATATAATGTTCAATGTTTTAGAATATTATGACCCGGTAACGCTCTTCTTTGAAACAGTTATAGAGTGTCCACTGTGGACATTAGTATGTAATACTTAAATACCATAAAAGAAAAATGTACTGGACCAGTTAAACAGGTAAGGAGGACTTTATTCAGGACTGTTGCAACAGGAGAGACTTTTGCAATAAGGAAAAAGATGGAATCTAACTGTGCTGAAACAAAAGGTGGGTGGATTCTTGTTGCTGGTATAAGCTAATGGAAAAGTATTGGAGAACATTAAGATGTCAGTCCAGGTGATTGGGCCATTTGTGTTTGCTAGTTGTTACCTAGCAAAGTTAGGCTTCTATCCTTCCGCAGAGACTGAGACAGTAGTTTTATCTTTCTTGATGACTACATTTTAAATGGATGACACCTAGGTCTTTGAGAAAGACATTTCTGGACTATAGAAGATGCACTTCTCAAAGGGACAAAGAAAGAGTTTACAAGTTTTCTTAAATACTCTAAGGAAAGGAAAAACAGGGGCCTGTAGTCAAGATGCCTGTTTAAAATTGAGTCAAGCTGAGGATAGTGTTGAGGCTATCTTGGTCAGAATCAATAATATTAGATACAAGTATTTTTCTTAACAGTGCTTTAGTTTTCATGACTCTAACATTTGTAGAGGGAAGTGAACAGTACTCATTACATTTACTTCATGGCAATGTCTTCCGCAAAGTTAGCTTCTTCCTCCTGCTTTAGACTCACATTTTGCTTAATCCCATCTTTCTTCTCAATGCTAAGCACAGTGGTTGCTCCATATATGTGTAATAATTAGACAAAGTAATTAGCTAAAGAGTTTAGAATAAAAGAATAAAGAAAGGAATTAATGAATACAATTTCATGGTGCATTGATTGGTGAAATGGCAAAGGCAATATGTCAAAATGCATTGGTATTGTAGCTAGTGACATTAGATGTTAAGGTAAAAGTTTGGAAACCTAGCACAAACTTTTAATTTCTAAAATCAGAGGACCCTGTTAGGGACCTAAGATTTAATTTCATTACAAAGTGTGTGTGTGTGCGCGCACCACATTGTTTAAAAAAACCTTTAGATCTATTTATAAATTATAAAACCAATATACTGAAAGTGGAATTTCTTACAGTGTTTTTTATATCTCTTTTAGAAACCCTCATTGCACTTATTATTGTTTATTACTTGGTCAGTGCTTCTTTTCTTCACTGGAATTCTAGAGGTCAGGAATAATTTCTGACTTACTCATCTTATATCCTTTCTACAAAAAGTAGTGCCTGATACATAATAGAAACAATAAATATTTGTTGAATAAAAGTGTAAACAATAATAGAAATGTTAGATTATTTTGTAACCCAAGTTAAACGAAACAAACCCTCTTTAAGAAGAAGGTACTTTTTACTGCCTTTCTTTGCTTTTCAAATGCATCACAGAAAGTTCTCAAATCCTCTATTGTCTAACTGGTACTTTCTAATAGACTCATTGTTTTGCTGAATCTGCCAAGTCAAGTCAGAATTAATTTCACATTTGAATTTTAATGGATATAATGATTCTCTGATTCCAGGTAGGATTAATCTAGCACCTTTGCAAGTTTTGTATAGCAGCCATTAGAAATATATTCAAATGATATGTTTTGAGAATAAGGACATTGGATTTCAGGGATATGAGATTTAATAATTCATCCAAAGGTAGAAAATGATTGGGTCAAGAGCTCAGGTGGCTTGCTATTCATGTCTTTTCTTTCTATTGAAAAACTCTGTTGTGATGGCAGTTCTTTTCAAACCTTATGTATTGTGAGTAAAAACTTATTTAATTACTTATTTTTGCTTCAATCAAAGGAAGATTTACATTTTCATGAATCAATATGAGTTCAGTCTTTGTTTTAGAAAACATAACTACTGGATAGCTTATAAAGACCTATTTTAATTACATTTGTTTGTACATGGGTTTGGGGTTTGTGAGGCACTCTAAATGACCAGTTGAGCTGAAACATTTGTGCTAATATTGCATTATTTTTAGCTGAAATATTTAACTAGTTGATTGGTTGGTTATTACAAAGTTTAGTCTTCTTTTTTATGAAATGAATAATTTATTTCTATTTCTAAAATAAATACTGGTTTTGTACTTTTGTTGGTTACATATACACACAGAATTTGTTGTGGCAAACAGGGCATGTGTGTTTATGTATACTAAATACTGAAGAATCTCTAAGTATAAAAAGTCACAGGAAAAACTCAGTTAAAATGAATCTATTTAACATTAAAATGTCATAATGTTGGCAGCATTGAATCCATACAGGTTTGCAGTAACCTCAGTTCTTGACTCCTCGGAAGAAAGAATTTGACTAAGGGGCATAGGGCATAGTCAGAGACGGAGGCAAGTTTTACAGCAGGAGTGAAAGTTAATTAAAAAGTTTTAGAACAGGAATGAAAGGAAGTAAGGTACACTTTGAAGAGGGCCAAATGGCAACGTGGGAGATTCAAGTGCATGGTTTGACTTTTGACTTGTGGTTTTACATATCAGCATGTGTCCAGGGGGTTACATCTCTCTTACTCTGATTCTTCCCTTGGGATGGGGTGTTCCTACGGTCAGTGGCCTGCCAGCACTTGGGAGGGGCCACATGAGCAGTATGTTTACTAAAGTTGTACACATGCTCACTTAAGGCATTTTTCCTTTACCAGTCAAGTGTTCCTAGAGGAAGACCATACACCAGTTAGACTCTGCCATTTTGCCTCTTAGTGCACATGCTTGAGCCCACTCACCCAAATACTGAGATCTTCTCAGGAAGCTGTTAGTTACCAGCTTCAGGTGTTTCCTTCCTATTGGAAGATTGCATTTCCCTGGCACTGGCTGCAACCAATTATTATTTTAGAGAGACAGTTTAACAACCATTTGAATATCACCTGATAGTTGCCTTTCCTGGTGGGGAAGAGGCAGCCCTCTCCTGCTCTGCTCATGTCTACCTAACTACCTACTTTAACAATAATAAAGAGTGCAGGCTGGGCGTGGTGGCTCAGGCCTGTAATCCCAGTACTTTGGGAGTCTGAGGGGGATCACAAGGTCAGGAGATCGAGATCATCCTAACACAGTGAAACCCCATCTCTACTAAAAATACCAAAAAAAAAAAAAAAAAAAAAAAAAAAATTAGTTGGGTGTGGTGGCACATGCCTGTAGTCCCAACTATTTGGGAGTCTGTGGCAGGAGACTCGCTTGAAGCAGGAAGGCAGAGATTGCAGTGAGCCGAGATCATACCACTGCACTCCATCCTAGACAACAGAGTGAGACTGTCTCAAAAAACAACAACAAATAACAGCAACAACAAAAAAAAAACCACACCCTTATCCATTTTTTTCTTCTAGGAAAATTTTATTTTTTTGATTATTTGAATTCTTCTAACATGTATTAAATACGTTATCAGGCCCTGTTATACATGCTTTACAGGGATTATCTTATTTCATCTCAGGGTATCACTATTAAGAACTGTCATCTACCCATGGTACGGATCAAAAACAATAGAGAATCAGTTTGCTCTCCAATCTTCAGAGTTAGTACATGATAAGGCAAGAATTCCAAATGACGCAGCCTCCAAAATTCATACACTTAGGTGTCAATTTCCAAAATAAGATTGTATCATAAACATTAAGAATTTGTTTGGGACATGTCCATCTTTAACACATTTGTGGAATCACTAGGATACTTTTCCCTTGTTTTTATACTTGTTGTATTATTTTTCATGGACTCTTACATGAGAAGAAATGTTTGAGTGGAACTAATTTTATAATCAATTTACTCATGGGTCTTTTCATCTTATGACAATTTTTGCATTTTTGAACCTAGTAAATATGGGGACTCTGATAAATAATACTCACTAACACGTTCCTACTGTACCCGTTAATAAATATATGTACCTCTGTAGGGATGTATATGAATTGACCAACAGGTAAACACAAAGAAGGTACAAATAAGACTAGTACCTAGTCATTGTGACCTCCAGCACTGTTATTGAATTGGCTAAAATTCCTGGAAACAGAGGGAAACTTGTCCTCTCCTCCTTACTTTATCCCTCACAAGGCCCATATGTACTAGTTCATGTGAAAAAGATTCCTAACAGGAAAGAATGATTTTAAGTTTCAGCAGAACTTTTCTTCAGAGAAAGTTCTTTGTAGGAAGTAATATTTTAAGTCTCTCACTGTTTTTTTTTTTTTTTTTTTTTGAAAGATAGATAAAGGGGGAGAAGGAACAGGAGTCTTGCTCTATTGCCCAGGCTGGAATGCAATCTGAAAATAGGTATTAAAAATGTCTTTTATGCTGATAATTGTGCTTAACAGCTGAGACAGGAAGGAATAAGAGAAGAAAATAACAAACAGCCAACCAATATTTCATTTACATCTATGAAATGCTATGCAAATGATGAAGAGTGATTTACTTCCATTTATGTGGTCACTTTCAAAATAGGTGTAATGTGATACTGAAAAAAATGTATGTTCTGTGGACCTGGGGTGAAGAATTCTATAAATATTCACTGAGTTTACTTGTTCCAGGTCTGAGTTCAAATCATAGATGTCCCTGTTAATTTTCTATCTCGTTGATCCGTCGAATATTAACAATGTGGTGTCAAAGTCTCCCGCTGTTATTGTGCAGGAGTCCAAGTCTCTTTATAAGTCATTGAGAACTTGTCTTATGTATCTGGGTGCTCCTATATTGGGTGCATATATATTTATGATCATTGACTCCTGTTGTTGCATTGATCCTTTTGCCATTCTGTAATGTCCTTCTTTGTTTCTTTTAGTCTTTGTTACTATTAAAGTCTATTTTGTCAGAGATGAAAGTTACAACTCCTGTTTTGTTTTGCTTTGTTTTGTTTCTTTTTTTGCTCTCCATTTGATTGGTAAGTCTTCCACCAACCCTTTGTTTTGAGTCTTTGTGTGTCCTTGCTTATGAGATGCATCTGGATACAGCGAACCGATGGGTTTTGACTTTTTATTCAATTTGCCTGTCTGTGTCTTTGATTGGGGCATTTAATCCATTTAAATTTAGGATTAATATTGATATTTGTGAGTTTAATATTGTCATTTAATTCTAGATGGCTATTTTGCCCGTTAGTTGATATAGATTCTTCATTATGGACATGCTCTTTACCTTTTGGTAAGTTTTGGGGATGACAGGTACTGGTTGTTCCTTTCTGTGTATAGTGCTTCTTTCAGAAGCTCTTGTAAAGCAGGCCTGGTGGTGATGAACTCTCTGAGTGCTTGCTTGTTCATGAAAAATTTTATTTTTCCTTCATTTATGAAGCTTAATTTGACTGGATATGAGATTCTGGGTTGAAAATTCTTTTCTTTGAGGATATTGAATATTGACCCCCACTCTCTTCTAGTTTGTAGAGTTTCAGCTGAGAGATCTGCTGTGAGTCTGATAGGCTTCCCTTTATGGGTAACCTGACCTTTCTCTCTGGCTGCCCTTAAAATTTTCTCCTTTATTTCAACCCTGGTGAATCTAACGATTATATGTCTTGGGGTTGCTCTACTTGAGGTATATCTTTGTGGTGTTCTCTGTATTACCTGGGGTTGAGTATTGTCCTGTTTTACTAGGTTAGGAAAGTTTTCCTGAATAATGTCCTGAAGAATATTTTCCAGCTTGGATTCATTCTCTTCATGACATTCAGGTACACCTATCAAATGTAAATTAGATCTTTTCACACAGCCCCATATTTCTTGTAGACTTTGCTCTTTTTTACTCTTTCTTCTCTAATCTTGTCTTCTCATTTCATGTCATTAAGTTGGTCTTCGACCTCTGATATCCTTTCTTCTGCTTGATCAATTTGACTGTTAAAACCTGTGCATGCCTCACAAAGTTCTCGCATTGTATTCTTCAGTTCCATTAATTCACTTATATTCCTCTCTAGATTGTCTACTCTCATTAGGATTTCATCAAACCTTTTTTCAAGGTTCTTGGTTTCTTTACATTGGGCTAGAACATGTTCTTTTAACTCACAGAAGTTTCTTATTATCCACCTTCTGAAGCCTAATTTTGTTATTGGAACGTACTCATTCTCCATCAAGCCTTTTTCCCCTGTTGATGAGGAACTGTAATCCCCTGTAGAGGGAGAGGCATTCTGATTTTGGGTATTCTCAGCCTTTTTACGCTGGTTTCTTCCCATCATTGTAAATTTATCCACCTGTCGTCTTTGTAATTACTGACCTTCAAATTAGTGAAGTCTCTGAGTGCATGTCCAACTTGTTGATTCCCACTCCAGTGCCAGAATCTGAGCAACCCACTGTGCTGGCTAAAACAGCGGCGTTAAGATTCATGGTGCTTTTCTGCTCAGGAATCTCCAGTCTGGCTTTCTTCTTGAGTCCCTTTTTCAATCAGCTGAATAGGCAACTCTGCCTTCCCAGAGCTCCAAACATTGACCAAAAGGTGACCCAGTCCTGTTTACTCTGCACCAAGAACCTCTGCACTGGGATGCCAGCAAAACTGCAGTGCTGGCCACAAGAATTGCGCGGCGATCCATTGGGCTCCTCCGCTGGGAATCTCCTGGTCCGTGAGCAACAAAAATTCATCTGAAAGTGTGGTGTCCTCTCGTTCTCTACGTTTTCACTGGGAGCGACAATCCTGAGCTGCTAGTAATCAGCCATCTTGGATCTCTCTCCCAAGTCTCTCACTATTAAAGCAAATGGGGCAAAATTTAACCTTTAAAATTTATGTCATTCATTTATTAACTTCTAAACTTTTAACATTGATTTTTCTATTATATTTTCCATTTAATTCTCAAACCTGTAGACTAAGTTTATCTACAAGTCTACAAAGTCTATATGCTTTAAGTTATTGACAACTGTTTTGTATATGATATGATTGAGCTGTATCTCCACCCAAATCTCAACTTGAATTCTAGCTTCCATAATACCCCCTGTGTTGCAGGAGGGACTCTGTGGGAGGTGATTGAATCATGAGGGTAAGTGTTGCCCAGGCTGTTCTTGTGATGGCAAATAAGTCTCATGAGATCTGATGGTTTTATAAAGGGCAGTTCCCATTGCACACACTCTTGCCTGCCACCATGTAAGATGTGCCCTTGCTTCTCCTTCGCCTTCCACCATGATTATGAGGCCTCCAAGGCATGTGAAACTGTGAGTCCATCCTCCTTTCCTTTATAAATTACCCAGTCTCAGGTACTTCTTCATAGCAGTATGAAAATGGACTGATACAGTATAAAATAAAAAAATGTGGTTTACCCAGCAGTATTCACATTTTTTCAATTTAAATTCTGGACACACTTTCACAGCTATGTTGAATGTCAGGAAATATCATTCTGTATAACTTTTAATTTTTCCTCTTTTTGTCAATTATCACTTTACCATGTATTGTGATCTATAGAAATGTCAAGATCAAAGTGAACACTAATCCTGAAAAGTGAGGTAGCTTTGTATTTTCTACCACAGGCCAGGTGCATCTATGTTTTGATCTTTGCTGATTTATAAAACTGCTCTAATCCTGCCCATGATTCACTTTCTTTATTTCTCCAAAGGCAAGAAAGCTTCATGTCGCTTTCTTTAAATCTCAACTGCTGACTTTTCAATTCTCTAGAACAAATCTTGTTTCAAAAAATATGCTTGGAAAATTCAGTAATGAACTTTTTCAAATTGTGAGATTGTTATCACATCACTACCAAGGTATCTAGTGATAGTCTTTTTATTTTTTTTCCTACACAGACTAAATAAAAATAGCAAGTATTTTTTTTTTCTGTGCAAATAACACTTCTTGGTGAATTGTCAATACTTTTGGCCATATGGCTCTTTGCTAGAAGTAAACAGCTACTGGTAAAACTCTTCATTGATTTTACAGTTTTGGAATTGTAAATTGACAGTGTTATAATCCAGCAGAGCAATACATCTTGTACTTCTCACCAGGGAGGGTCATGTGTAAGCCCAAAGGAGGGTGATCTCTCTTGTAGCTATATGATTTAGCACTTTATTACATTGTATTATCCTTTCATTGTTTATTCTTTCTAATTTCTTATTTTTTAGAAATGTCATAAATTCTTTTGTGCCAGGGATTGTGGCACTTTATTGTTCTAACCTTCCCATTTTCTCATTTTTTGCCTATAATCCTAGCACATAAAGCTTGTACTTGAAATTCAGTACCATTTAATGTTTAATAATTCATATCAAAATCAATATAATTTATAAAAGTAACTTCCCTACATATGAACAGAATGGGTGAACTTCATAAATCTGCTGAAGTTATCTTCAACAAAAATTGTGAAAATACTTTTATTAGTTCAAATTCTTTACGCATCTCCTATTTTTATATGCTTAAAGTATTTCTTTCTCCTCTTACAATAATGCTAAATTTTATTTTGGTGCTTCCTAATAGATAATATTAAATGATAACAAATTAAATAACAAAAAAATGATATTTTTTAATATAAGATTTACGACTGGAACAAACAGGTTTTAGTAAGATAAATTTGAGTCCTTTCTAAGAATATAAACTTGTAGAAGTATGAATAAGGAAATTATAGCCAGGTGTGATGGCTCATGCTTGTAATCCCAGCACTTTGGGAGGCTGAGGCAGGTGGATCAGGAGGTCATGAGATCGAGACCAGCCTGGCCAAAATGGTGAAACTCCATCGCTACTAAAAATACAAAATATTAGCTGGGTGTGGTGGCATGTGCCTGTAGGCCCAGCTACTCAGGAGGCTGAAGCAGGAGAATCACTTGAACCCAGAAGGTGGAGGCTGCAGTGAGCTGAGATTGCACCACTGCACTCCAGCCTGGGCAACAAAGCAAGTCTGCATCTCAGAAAAAAAAAAAATTATCAGCTTTCTATACGTTAGTTTATGACTTGACAGTGCAGGACACATGGGTTCCAGGACCAGGAGCATACTACAAGACCCCTAATACCTTCAGCCCGTATCTGCCTCTGCATTTTCAGGAAGGATTACGTTTACTGCTGACCTTTCGATCATTCTCTGAATTTAAGTTTTCTTATCACATAAAGGCAGCATTTTAATCCATGAGTGTCTCAGTACCATCTATAGTCAATAGTATTTTGAGAAACTCCCCATTTAATACTTCTCTTTAGAAAGCTCTCTGCATCATACTTATTAAGTTATATCACACCCAACAAGATTTTCTTGTAAATCTCCTCAGAGGACCCACAGAGAGTCTAAATAGAGAGAACCACTGATTAACTGGAAAACTCAATTAATCTTTATTGTTTTCTTTTTCTTTTTGAGCTGCAGTTGAAGGATAAAGAAGTTAATAGCAATAACAATAGCAGTAAGAAAAGAATTATATCATAAGTGAATAAAATGTTTCCCACAATGTGACTAGGACCTATCAAGATTAATTCAGATCTCTGGTGGACCAATTTTTAGCCCTGAGGCTGCTCACACATCATGGGGAAAATAAATTCGATTTTCTACAGTGTACTTTCCAAGGTACACATGGTCTAACGCATTTAAGAAATATTTCAACTCACTAGTAGGAGGAAAGAAAAAGATTCATGACACTCTATGAACAGGAAATTTCATTCTATAAGATTGTACTGTTGTTTAACTCTTTTCCTAGTCGGTGTTTATAATCATTATACACATTGTCTTCTGTATCTTTTGAAAAATTTTGGCAAGCTCTTAATGTTTACCTGGCTGTGGGAGTGAAGTTCTTCATCTACACACAAGTTGGGGCCCTGAGTGCCTGAACCTTTTCTTAGAGCGGAGTGAGTCAGGAGTGGAGTTAGTTCAAGCTGGATAAGCAGCTTCTCTCTCCATCTGGTCCATTTGCATGTGGCTAGAACCAAGGACACATGTTCTCAGGGGCTGTGTGGATACTGTGTGCAGAGAAAATCAGAGAAAAGCAGTCTGCAGGTAGAAGCACATGAGCCAACAAGAGCCTGTGTGATCCAAGAGAGCAAGAAACATAAAGCAGAGCAGTCTTGGTGCCTAGCAGCTTTCTCTTTCCTGATTCCAGGCTTTCCCGGCTCTCCATTCTACTTTTGAATTGTGTCACATGCACCTTGATCCTAAACTATGCTTTGTCAGTACTAGTACAGTTCCGAGTTTACAGCCAAAATAATCTCAATTTAGTAGCAGTTAAGTCCATTTTATCTACATTTCTTATACTCTTAGACACTATCTCATCATGACAGATTTTATAACTGTCATGATTTTCTTCCTATACAAAGTACTTGTATTATCATTTTCTCACTACTTTGAAGTAGGTACTATTATGATCACCCTTGACAAATGAGGAAACTGAGGCACAAAGCGTTCACAGATATTGCAAGAGAGGTTGTGATGAAATGGGAGTTTGGTCCTACGCATTTTGGTCCAGAGCCCATATTCATAAACCCCAATTCAGTTTTGAAAATAAAATAATAATGACAAAGTTCATGTATAATATATGGAACTAGAATTTTAAAAATTGTGTATATATTTGTGAGAATGTGTGTGTGTGTGTGTACCCTCGTATATATGGAACACTCACCCATCCCAACTACATGTGGAAAATGTCATGTGAAATTATTATGAAAAGATTCATATATTCTTTGTTTGTTTCTTGTTATATTTTCTTGGACTGTTTCCTTCAGTTATGACTTCTCTGAGTGAAAAATGAGACTTTGCACAAGGGCCATAATCAGGCCATGGGTGCCTACTGTTGATTCATGTGCTCACACAGACCTCTGAACTGCATCCCCAATTTAGACTCCTGCTTCTGTAAGCAGTCATCACCTTTGCATAATCTCTCCACTCTGAGCTCTATCCAGGCAAACCCAGTGAGACAGGGTGAATTTAAAAGGCCACCATAAACTGAGCCACGAATTACCAACAGATCCAGTGGTTCAAGAATAATTTCCTCTTCAGCTTGAAATGTAAGTATGGCTCACTGAGAAGCCATATTACCTCCTGATTCCAAGTAAGGCCTGTCAAAGCAGAACTCGCAGAGTGTAAAGTTTTTAAAGTGCATTTGTTATAGCTTGCTAGTCTGACTATTAAAGTGAAACACTACACACCGTTAAACCTTCAAACTAGCACTGCAAAAATACTTATCAAAAATACAGCCTCTGGGAGATTTGTTTGCTCTAGAAATATGCTGTCTTTGCAGTTACTTTTTCCTTAATGAGAAGGCACTGCAGGATTTGTCTTTTTCATTGGAGGGCAAAGAGCCAAATAAAGGGAATTGCCCTTAAAGTGACATGGCAATACCTAATTCCTAGGCAGTGTTCAGAAATCTTTCTGAAAACACTTTTCATTCTGAAATAAAAGAAAACCATTTGTTTTGCCTCAACATTTTGTATTCAGCAAGTTACTTATCTATAATATGACAGTTGAAAATGTGAGCCTGAAAATAAGCCCCTCCATGTAGGAAGCACTGTTTTCCTAAAAGCAAGAAGCTATATATTCCTTTGCACTTGGGTTAATCTAAAATTATCAGGAGCTTAGGGAATGACAATGAGTTGGATCGGTCTGTTTTGGAGCATTGTAAAACTTCCCATTAAAAGTTTAGAAGTGACGTTGTCTCTAGTTACTAGGGGATTCTGGTCTCCCTTTGTAAACTTGTGCATGCATTTCGTTCTTTGGCTTGTTCCTTGAATATGGCATTTGCTTGGAGAATGGGTGACCCGCCTTGTCAAACAATACACAGTAGAGTAAAGGTGGAGGCAAAAAATAAAGAAATCAGTAAACCTTCAGAAGCATTTTCTTGCTTTTCCCGTTTAATTTTTTGATTTGGGTTATAAATGGCATCTCAGACAGAAGGAAGCCTCCTGGATTTGTCAGCATCCTCTGCTGGCCTAATTGTGAGCATGACACATGCAGAAGTGAGGCACTGAGAGAATTAGTGATTGCGGCAAGAAGGGAAGAGTGATCAATTATTCACCACATGCCACCAAATACAAGAAGCATGACCACCTCTTGTCTCTCGCCTTCTCTCCTCTGTGCACACAAACAAAGCTGTTCCCACAGCCTACATGGCATTGAGAGAAATATTCCCTTCAAACAATTTTAATTTTCACCAATCCATTTACATCTGACTTTATAAGTGGACAAGTATAATTAAGGAAGGAAGTTAATGAATATTCTCTTAGCTTCCTTCATTCCTTCCTATCCATTTATTAAAACAGAAAAGAAAAAATAGACTCATGTGAGTGATCCTGAGAATAATTTATATATACAATTGATTTAAGAAATACCTATAACATGTTAAAAGTAATGCAAAGGGTTTGGTAAATTCCTTCTGATTTTCTGTATTTAAAGAGATACTTCTGATCATGAAAAGTCATAGAAATTATCCTGTCATTAAAAAGCAGTCCAATCACTTGTTTTCTTTGTGGATTCAGGTAGCAGTCATTCCATCAATAGATATTCTTGAGTAAAGGAAGATGGGCAACTTTGTAAATCTTCAGTGGCAATCCTTGCCTTGTAACCCATCTCTGTCATTGAGGAAGTGTGTCATTTTGGGTAGTTCAAACTTGTGTTATCCACGCATTTTTTTTATCTGTATAATACCCCATCTTCCAGTAATACATACTTCACAGGGTTGTTAGAAGAATTAGATGATATTTCTAAAAACATTCAATCAGTGTTACTTCCTATATACCCCTTTATGCACAATCGTTCTGCATATTTGCTAGTTATTGATATTTACAGTGGATACCATCAGAGACCAAATGGGTATCTACTCTCTCTCAGATTTTAAAATGCTATATGTTGCTTTTGCATCTGAAAGACCCACTTATGGATGCTTTTGAAATATGTTTTTTTTCTGAGTTATATAATATATGTATTATACAGGTTTATCATCTGCTGAAACTTCATATGTGCCGAGAGCTATTAAGTTATCTTTGGCTTATATAACCTCTTTGAAGCCTCATAGTAATCCTCAGAAAAAATGTATTATAATTTCCATTTTACAGATGAATACATTGAGACCCAGAGCAGTTAAGTATCTTCTATCCCAGACCTGTGAAAATCCCGTCAATGGTCTTTACTAAGGTTTCTCATCTCTTTAATATACAAACAGATTTCCTGGGTGTATTAGTTCATTTTCATGCTGCTGTAAGAGATACTACCAAAGACTGGGTGATTTATAAAGGAAAGAGGTTTTAATTGACTCACAGTTTTGCATGGCCTCAAGAAACTCACAATCATGGTTGAAGCTGAAGCAGGCACAACTTACATGGCAGCAGTTAAGAGAGACAGTGAGCATGTGAGAGCACAGGAAAAACTATCATTTATGAAACCATCAGATCTTGTGATAATTCACTATCATCAGAGCAGCATGGGGGAAACTGCCCCATGATCAAATCACCTCCCACAGGGTCCCTCTTGGGGATTATGGAGATTACAATTCAAATTGAGATTTGGCTGGGGACACAGTCAAACCATATCACTGGGGAATCTTGTTAAGATGGAGACTCAATAGGCCTGGGATGAAGCCTGGGAGTCTTCATTTCTAACCAGCTCCTCAATGGGGCCAGTGATGCTGGTCCTCACACCACACTTACTGTTGCAAGACTCTAAAATACCCTGCTATACAACTTAAATCTAGATCATGAACACTCAATAAATATCAAATAAAAAATGAAATACTAGTCAAAGACTGAAGAAAGATTATTTCTGATGATTTGTTCAGGTGAAAATTTCTGCATTTAGTGACTAATTTTTTGTAAGGCTCGTGTCATAGAGCAGCTATTTGACTTTGTTACAAATGACCTTCGCCATATATATGTGGTTCCCTTCGTTGAGCCAGTTCGCTGGACCCCACTGAGCTCCAAGCCATATTTGACCTACTAGAGATTTTTGACCTCTCAGTAGACTAGGGGATGTTGCCTTTGCCATCTGGTTACTTTCCAGATCCATCTCTCACTTGTCATGTCTCAGTCTTTCTGACTGAGCATTAATAGCAAAATTCATCTTGGCCACAGATTAAAAAATTATTAGAGTGAATTTTTTATTAAAATATTAGTAACCTAACATTAGAGAAAGAGAAAGATATGATGAGGGAAAAGAGGAGAAGAGAGGAGAAAGGAGATTAAAAAAAATAGCAGAGAAGAAGAAGGACTGTAAACACAAGGACCACAGACTTTAGAACTGTTGATGTCTCAGAACCTAGGAAACAAGAATGGTCAATAAAGAGAAGTCCTAGGAGGTAGCCTAACACTTGCTTTCACCCCAGAAATGATGTTTGTCATCTATCACTGTCGGACTTAGTCCATAGACACTTTTTCTCTTTGCCCCATGTTTGCCATGTGACTTTGTTTCCAAAATATTTACTCTCCACCCCCACCCTTGTAAGAAATGGTAAAGGAGTCAACAATAGACATTAATGAGGAGGATCTAATATGTGGCAGGCACTGTGGTGAACCAGTCGGAATTTGGACTCTGATCTCATGAAGCAGAATGTCTAATAGGGAAGCCAGGGGCCTCATCCAAATGCAACTACCCTCACTGAGGCAGAACCTCTGACTTCTAGCTTACAATTTCTAAAGCTCCCTTTTCTGAATTTCATTAATAAGCCTTTGCCACTGGACTACAAATTGTTATTTATAAATGTGTTGTTCAACTAATAGAAAACACAATGTGACTTTTCATTATTGTGTTTGTGTAGGTACGCAGAGGCATGCACGCACCTATGTATTTCAACATTGCACCTATTTACAATTGTGGTTAATGTACATTCTGATTGCCCACATAAACATCTCTAGGTTTGTTTGCTGATAGACACGTTTAAGCCAGATAAAGCCAAAAGGGGAGAGAGAGAGAGAGAGAGAGAGAGAGAGAGAGAGAGAGAGAGAGAATAAAAGTTACCTAAGTAAGGCAAAATATGACGTTTTTTGTTGCTTTTATTCTATACGATGAAGATCAGCTGTGATATAAATACATGGTCATATAAATACATAGTAATGGCTTTGTTGAACAACAATCCTCAGGTATGGTTCTAGCATAAGGGAGCAAAAGTAAATGCAGAACGTCTATTTCTGGAGATTACAGTATAGTAGAAGAGACAGACAGTAATAAGAATAATGCAAATGAGTGTACGAACATGCACCAAGAACATGGTAGACTTACCTTACACTGGAGTATGTAAGAAAGAAATCTGAACAAAAGTGGCTTTGGGGAAGGAAGCTTTCCTTAGGAGGTGACTTGAGCTGAATTTTAAAAGATAACTCAGGAAAAGCTGCAAATGGGAGCAACCCTGTTGTGGAAGAGCACATGGAATGTTCCATGAACTCACCAGCCAATATGTCTGGGGGGCAGAGAGGCAGGAGGTGTAAACAGAGGCCATGGTAACCGGTGGTCTCTGATGCAGTGAAGGATGGCAGTAACCATATAAGTAAAACATAGTGTTTATTTGGTTCAGCCCTAGCCATGATATTTTGGGTATGTGGGGAAGGGGTGTGAGACAGTAATATGGTTTGGATCTGTGTCCCTGCCAAATCTCATGCCAGGTTGTAATCCCCAGTGCTGGAGGTAGTACCTGGTGAGAGGTGACTGGATCATGGAGTTATTAATAGTTTAGCAACATTCCCTTCAGGTACTGTATAGTTAGTGAGATCAGGTTGTTTAAAATTGTGTGGTGCCTTCCCCGACCCCTTGCTCTGGCCATGTAAGATATGCCTGCTTTCCCTTTCCCTTCCGCCATGATGCTGAGTTCCCTGAGGCCTCCTCAGAAGCAGATTCTGACATGCTTCCTGTACAGCCTGTGGAACTGTGAGCGAATTCAACCTCTTTTCTTTGTAAATTATGCAGTATCAGATATTTCTTTAGAGCAGCGTAAGAACTAACACATACAGGTACTGGGAAACACAGTTCCCATTTCCTTGTCTCTCAGCCACAATGTCCTGAGGTTCCTTCTGGAATTAATACATATTGTCCACGTGTTTAGGTGCTCAGGGCAAAGTCATCTTCTCTTGCTTCTGACATTGCCTATAGAGATATTCTTTGCTACTTCCTGCATGCTTTTATACTAAAGCAGAATCTGGGATAAAGGAGACAGAAAGCCATCTTCAATTAGATTTGCATTATAATTTCTTGTATAACAAAAATGGTGTTTTATGTAGATTTCTAAATATTTTCCAAAGGGACTGAATGAAGCAACATTTTACTGGGGCCATTGAAAATGGTGGTGCAAGGTGTTCAAGGGCCAACTTGTGTGACAGATCTGCTAAACAATCCATCATCACCATTGTCCTTGCTTCAGCCTTGCCCACCCTCATTCTTTCAACTGGTTTCCTCAGTTTTCCAAGGATTTCACTCTCATGAGGGTCCTCAGTCCCACCCTGTGACATAGACTCCTGATCAAATCATGAATCCAAACCCATCCCCATCTCTAAAATACCTCCTGTGATGTATATTCAATGTTCCACTTCCATATTCTAAGAATGTATGTGCTATAAGTCCCAAATAAATTTAAAAGAGTTAAAATTTTATTGAGCAGCTACTATGAGTTTAACACATTTAATATTATGGAAGATATAAATGCCTAATTCTTTTACTATAATTTATCATAGAAATTGGGATAAGTTTGGAATTGAGAGGCCCAGGAATTGGTTTTATATTCCTGTTGCCTCAGTGACCAGGCATGTGATCTTAGAAAAGTCACTAAGTCCTTGGGTGACCAAATTTCTTTTTTATTTTTTGAAAGAAAAGTGGAGATACTGCTTCATTCATTCATTCATTTATTTCATATTTCTTGAATGCCTGTTATACATAAAGTAACAGAAACCCCAGGGAGACAAGGTTGAGAAAAAGAAACTCGGGTTCCACATTTGTGGAAATTATAGTCTGCAGCACAAGGTTATTCTGAAAATCAATAAGGTGATGGCTGTGAAAGTACTTTGAAAATGGCAAATATTGCACATGCATTAATTTTACTCATCACCCCTATGCTTAAGAAATTCAGAAGATTTTTCTGAGCAACAACGATAACATGAATAAAACATGTAGAAATAAATTTTACAGAAAAGGCTAGACCTGTGTAGTGTATTTTATAGTCTAGTCCACCAATGCAGTAAAATTTCAAAGACGGACATTTGAAGTTGGTATGGAAGGATCAGAGAGACTTCTTGGAGGAGATAAAACTTGAGTTGGCCCCTTGACAGATGAGTTTCCATAAAGGATTACCAGTACCTTTCTGCTTTCTTGATCCTTAGAATGTGTAATGAATAAAAATATCTGTGGTGAAGCAGTGCATTGTGTTGACATATTTAACATAGAGATCTTATTATATTACGACCATAATAACCATACGACTGGTTTAATTACTTCTCTTAACAGCATGGGTTTGCGGCAGATTTAGAGATTTCACTGTTCCTTAGAACTAAATGGAAAAGAAACTGATTTCTTTACAGAAGAAATAGGAAAGTAATTTACTTCTTCTACTGAAAATGCAGCAGATACCCTGTGTTTCCTCTGACTCTGTTGAATTATAGTATGGTCAGTGAAATTGATATTCAGGTCAATATCACTCTTTGAAGCTGGTAATTCTTTGTGAATATAATCTGTTTCTTATATGTTACTTTAGTCATATTTTGCAAAGGAAGCTCATATTTGATCAGGGAACTTGGCTTTTTCAACAATCATAAAACAAAAAATTAAAAATAAAACTACTTGTGAAATTGGTGATAAAATGCCCCAATATTTGTTGAAATAACATGCCATGGTATATTTCATTAAAAAATGCATAAAGAACAGAAAACAGCTCCAACTGGGTATCTAACTCAGTATTTTCTTCTTCTTCAAGTGGGTTCTTTCATACGAGATACTAAATTTAAAGTAAATATGGATGTCCCTCAGAAGCCAAAAACCCTTGAAGAGAAATGTGAAAATACATGTTAAAGATTTGTATGATAAAGAATGTTTGATTTAGAACATTTTTAGTATAACCATAGTAGTTACAAAAATCTAACTACCTATTAAGTTTATTTTGTTTCCATATTTAACCCCAATTACCCTGTGCAGGGGAATTCTTTTAAAATTTAATTCCCCCTCTCACTTTGTATTTTCCTGCTTCTGCAAGCACCCCCCCCACCCCCAGCCCCCACGCATGTAAATTGCAGCAGGTGCACAAAATTGAAGACATCACAATTAAATGTAATCAAATATTTTAGGCACTAATGAACAGCTCCAGGAAAACAAGTCAAAAGAAAAAAAGCCTTTAAGTGAGTGGATTTTAAAACACCCAAGGCACCATAGGACCAATTAAGAGAGTCAGATACCAGGACACATACTGACATTAATTATCTTTGAGTTCAGGGAAATAAAAAATAAAAGCAACAATTATCATAATAAATCTCCACACAGTGCTTGTAAGTTGTGCTAATCTACAACACACCTGGGTTTCAGATATTTAAGGCGAATACTCAATCAGTTGGTAACGACCTCACAGAGGGGCTCATGGGACATTTTTTCCTTCCTGTGATCTGCCAATCAGATAGAGGGGCTAAAATGATGTCCAACAGCTATGTCTGCTTTATTTCTCATCACTCACATGAGTTGCAGACAGAAGCACTGTATAATTTATTCAATAAAGTAAGTCACAAAGCCAGTATTCTCTTTAGGGGATGTTTATTCAAAAAGAAGGAAAAGTCAAGAATAGATATTCATGGTAAAAATTTGAATCATTGGAGTCCCTAAGTCCCAGGATGTCTCTGTAAATTTATTCTCCCTGAAGCCAGAAAGAATCTTACTAAAGAGAACAAATATTTCGGTTAGGGAATGTGGATTTTCATTTTTTTAAATGCACAGGAGGGGTCAGAGAAAGAAAGTTAAGTGGTATAAGCAAAGAGGAATAAAAAGGAAACAAAACTTGTTAAAATTGATCTAAACTCTATTGATAATTTGAGAACAAGAGCATAATATTTTAACAAAAAAGGATATTTAAATGATAGAAGATTGCTAGGATTCTTCAATCAGGGAAAACATAACATATATATGAATTATTAGAAAAGACTATGCAAATGTTTGTAGGGTGAATGCCTTCAATATGATTCCGGTGGAAATGTAAAATGAATGACTTATCTTCCTAAACTTTTGACTAATACTTTAACATATTAACATTTTCAGTGGACTTCTAGTTGTATTAGATGCAAAAGAAAACAAATATATGATTTTCATCTTCTTGTCCCCTCTCTGAATGCAGATAACTTTTCTTGAGGAAAGCTACGTTCAAATTATATATGATATTTATAGTTTTTCCACCAATTTTAATATTTAGGGCTCTGCTGTTTATCCCAAAAATAGAATTTTGATTATTTTGTCTCCTAATCAATTGAGCATTCTGATCATGCATACGGTAATTTCTTAAGTGTTAAAATATGCATGATGTTTGTGCAATTTTTAAATGTTTTATATTTTACTGTGAAAAAGAGAAAAATATACATATAATTATTCATTTTTGTTTCTTAGATGAACAATTTTAGTAGACCAAAAATATTGTAAAAGATAGTAAAAAGTAAACAAATGCTTTTATTATTATGTAATACTTGACATAGTCTAAAAGTGCTTCTAATGAAAATATTGGAGAAAACAAAACAGGTAGGTCTTTACCCACAGCTTGTAACAAACTGTGGAAACTCATTTCTAAATTTCTTACTTTGCAGTAACATTTTGATTCTTATAAATTATATGCCTTTACACAGAATGCTCTCATATAAGGAAAAATTTTGAGTTATTTTTATTGTATATCTGCATACAGCTAGATAAACTATGGCATGGCTAAATGTTAACCAACCTTTTTTTTTTTTTTTATTTTGAGACAGAGTCTGGCTCTGTCACCCAGGCTGGAGTGCAGTGGCCCATCTTGGCTCACTATAATCTCTGCCTCCCAGATTCAGGTGATCCTTCTACCTTAACCCGCCTGGCTAATTTTTGTATTTTTAGTAGAGATGGGGTTTCACCATTTTGGCCAGGTTGGTCTTGAACTCTTGACCTCAAGGGATCCACTTGTGTCAGCCTTCCAAAGTGCTGGGATCACAGGTGTGGGCCACTGTGCTGAGCCTAACCAAACTTTTTAAAAAAATAAGTTAATATTTTGGAAATACAGCCTTGGCTTCTGGAAATTTTTTTTTTTTTTAGTGTTTTACCAAATCTAGAAAACATAAAAACATTTTGACACATATTATTCCATTCAAAATTTGAAATGTATTTATACAGAAAGGCATGATTACAAAAAGATTTAAGACATAAAAACATAGAAAATATATATGCAAACATATAGCAAAGTCTTAGCTTGTTTGTGTTGCTCTAAAGGAATACCTGAGGCTGGGTAATTTATAAGGAAAAGAGGTTTATTTATCTCACAGTTCTTAGGTTGTACCAGAAGCATGGCCCAGGCATCTGCTTCTGGTGAGAGCCTCAGGAAGCTTCCAATCGTAGTGGAAGCCATGATGGAAGGTAGCCAGACTTACATGAAGAGAGAGGCAGAAAGAGCCAGGAAGAAAGAGAGAGGGGAGAGAATTGCCAGGCTCATTTTAACAACCAGTTCTTGGGGCAAATCTCACTTGAACTAATGAAAGAACTCACTTATTACCTCAAGAAAGGCACCAAGTCATTCATGAAGGATCCACCCCAGGACCCAAATACCTCCCAAGATGCCCCACCTCCAACACTGGAGATCAAATTTCATCCTAAGGATTGGTGGGTCAAATATCCAAACCATAGCAGGTACTAACCTTAATAAATAAAAGTTCTTATGAACCATTAAAAAAAAAATCTATGTGGCCATTCATCAGCTCTCCCTGCTTTGCTGGCAGTGAGTGTATCTCTGCGTGGACCAACCACAAGAGGCTCCTTCTCAGTGCAGCTGCTTAAAAAAAAATTAAATACCCAATAATAAAACTTTAAATTACAGTAAACATAGAAAATGGTGCTAATATTGAATAATACATAGACGAAGAAATGTACACTTTAAATGTATTCAGTGTTTGAATGTGAAAACAATGACAGTTTCCAAATAACAAATATATAAAACTAATTGCTAATAAATCACCATCATAATAAATAATATATCATTATTATATATAATAATTATATGTAATAATTATCATTAATATAATTTATAATATAATATATAATAATTATATATAATAATCATATAATTTATATATTTTTTATATATTTTGATGGGGGATTATAAAATACCTTTATTAAACATTTTTCATTGATATATTTTAGTAATAAAAAATTAGAATCAGTGTCTATGTCATTTAGAGACTGAGTAGTCTATAAACATTATAATAAACATTGAGAGTTAGAATTTTAATTTTATTGATATGGGAGAGTTTTGTAGCAGATATGTTAGTGAAAGTACAGGTATTTAAATATTTCATAGTATTATACTATTACTTATATATTTAATCAAATAGTATGAAATAGTATGTATATATACTGTATACATATGGAATACCTGTATGTTACAAGCTGATATTGTAAGAATACTTGCATTTGGAAACTGGGTTTAAAGGCACTATTTCCTGTATAGATTTCTGTATTCTTCAAATTATTTAATTTTTTTATAATTAGAAAATTACCTACACAAGGAATTATTGATACTTTTACATTTGTTCAGATTATTCTTTCCTATATTCATATTATTAGAGTTTTGTCTGTCACTTTCTTTCCCTTTTTCTATTTTCTATTTCTACTATAATTATGTTAATGATTATACACACAATTATTTTGCTCAACTTGGCATTCTTGTTTCAGAAGAAAGATTCTGAAATGGAATAACTGGGCCAAATAAAAACATTTTGGGATTCTTTATAATAGATGAGAAATTACTTTTTTGTTTTTGAGACAGAGTTTTGCTTTTGGCATCCAGGCTGGAGTGCAAGGGCATGATCTTGACTCACTACAACCTCTGCCTCCCAGGTTCAATCAATTTTTCTGCCTCAGCCTCCAGAATAACTGGGATTACAGGCGCCCACCACCATGGATGGCGAATTTCTGTATTTTTAATAGAGAAGGGGTTGCACCACATTGGCCATGCTAGACTTGAACTCGTGAACTCAGGTGATCTGCCTGCCTCTGCCTCTCAAACTGCTGGGGTTACAGGCATGGATCACTGCATCTGGCCAAGAAATTACTTTTTGAAAATATATTAGTAGTATATATTTGAATTACATTACTAAGAAGAGGACAATAAAGCACTCGTGTATGCTACCCTTCTAACTTCGAAGGGGAGAAAAGCCAACAGTGTAAATATTTTCAGTTCATTTTATATACCAAAGAGAACACAGAGCAAGGAAACAGAATACTTGTACTCAGTTCCACCATTAAGCAAAACACACGATCTATGCACAGTTTGGTTTTCCACAAACATTTGACTCAAATAAAAATACCACAGGTCACTTCCAAATTAAACTTTTATGGTCTAAAATGAAACATATTGTACTCTTTTCCCTCCCTGCTTTCTCCCACTGGCAGCAGACATATTTTGTTTTGCCAACACAATATTTTTCTTTTAATTAAGCAAAGAAGCATTTAGATCATGATCAGACATTTATCCCATAAAAATTTAGATCTAACTTCTGAGAAATCCAAAGATTTGGCACTAGTGGCCCTATTTTTTCGGAAAAGGAGTATAAACTAGGACTCTGTCTCTGAGTCACATAAGAGAGTTCCTTGAACACAAGCACCAGTGATACCTGAACAGTCAGTCTAACCGAGATGACGACTCAGTGACGAATGGACAGGGAGAATGCATGGGGCGGAGCTGGTGGACAAAGACTGGATTCACATTTGTTGCCAGGATGGAGCCCGTGGTGTGAGCTGCCATCACCCTTCTCCGAATGGTGCTCGATTTACAACTGATGAATTGTATATTTCTGGAATTCTCCATTTATGTCACAATGCTTACATCATTCATCTCACTTCATCTCATTATGTAGGCATTTTATCACCTCACAGCATCACAAGAAGGGTCAATACAGTACAGTAAGATATTAGAGAGAGAGAGAGAGAGAGCGCACATTCACATAACTTTTATTAGAGTATATTGTTACAATTGTTCTATTCCCTTTTTAGTTATCGTTGCTAATCTCTAACTGTGCCTACCTAATAAGTTAAACTTAATCATAGGTGTGTATACATAGGAACAAAAAATAATTTATATAGGATTCTGTGCTATCCACAGTTTCAGGTACCCACTGGTGATCTTGGGACAAACCACCCAAGGATAAGAGGGGACTTTTGTAATTGCATTTTTAATTGCATTCAAATTCTTACTTTCCTTTGGTAGGAAAATGTCTCTTACATTATTTGCCCTTCCTCCTTTGCATGTCCTGCAAGTGTTTGTTTGCATTGTTGATCTGTTCCTCTCAAATGGCTTCCATTTCAGGAGCCCAGTAAAAAGAGGACAGACACATTAAACTGCACTTTGCCCTGATGTGTTATAATCAAATGCCCAAACTGTTTAATGAGACTTGCTGTTTGGCCTTTAACTTCAGTGCTATTTTTTGTAAACTTACACTGAGTCCCAGAACTTCTGGATATTGCATTGCCATTTTGGATCTAGAGATTTTTCCCTATGCGTATGTTTTTTTCTCTCTTAGTCAATATACTTTTCATTGCTATAATATAAGAATGTTTTTGAAGGCTTATTTTATATGCTCCATTTTTGGTGGGTAATATAATTGACTTACAGTTCAGCATATTTGGGGAGGCCTCAGGAAACTTACACTCATGGCAAAAGAAGAAGCAAACACTTAGTTCTTCACATGGCGTTTGGCAACAGAGCACATGCAGCAGAACTGCCTTTTATAAGACCATCAGTTCTTGTGAGACTTACTCACTATCAGGAGAACACCACAGGAAAACCCATCCCTATTATTCAGTTACCTCCCACTGGTTCCCTTCCAGAACACATGGGGATTATGAGAGCTACCATTGGAGATGAGATTTGGGTAAGGACACAGCCAAATTATATCATTCTGCCCCTGGCACCTCCCAAATCTCATATCCTCATATTTCAAAATCAAGCATGCCTTCCCAACAGTCCCCCAAAGTTTTAACTCATTGCAGCATTAACTCAAAAGTCCACAGTCCAAATTCTCATCTGATGCAAGGCAAGTCCCTTAAATCTAAGAGCCCGTAAAATAAAAAGCAAGTTAGTTACTTCTTAGATATAATGGGGTTACATGCATTGGCTAAATACACCTGTTCCAAATGGGAGAAATTGGCCAAAACAAAGCGGGTACAGGCCCCATGCAAACCCAAAATCCAGTGGGGTAGTCAAATCTTAAAACTCCAAAATGATCTCCTTTGACTCCAAGACTCAAATCCAGGTCACATTGATGCAAGAGGTGAGTTTCTATGGTCTTGAGCAGCTCCACCACTGTGGCTTTGTAGGGCACAACCTCCCTCCCAGTTGCTTTCATGAGCTCGTGTTAAGTGTCTCTTTTCTAGGTACACAGCGTAACTTGTTGGTGGATCTACCATTCTGGGGGCTGGAGGATGGTGACCCTCTTCTCACAGCTTCACTAGACAGTGCCCCAGTGGGTACTCTGTGTGGGGGTTCCTACCCCACATTTCCCTTCTGCACTGTCCTGGCAGAGGTTCTCCATGAGGGCTCTGTCCCTGCAGCAAACCTCTGCCTGGACATCCAGGTGTTTCCATACATCCTCTTAAATCTAGGTGAAGGTTCCCAAACCTCAATTCTTGACTTCTGTGCATGGGTGGGCCCAGTACCATATGTAAGCTGCCAAGACTTGGGCCTGCATCCTCTGAAGCAATGACCTGAGCTGTACATTGGCCCCTTTCAGCCATGGCTGGAACGCAAGGCACCAAGTCCTAAGACTACACAAAGTAGCAAAGCCCTAGACCCGGCCCATGAAACCATTTTTTCCTCTTATGCCTCTGGGACTATGATGGGAGGGGCTGCTTGGAGACCTCTGAAATGCTCTAAAGACATTTTTCCCATCATCTTGGCAATTAAAAAGTTTGGTTCAGGCCGGGCGCGGTGGCTCAAGCCTGTAATCCCAGCACTTTGGGAGGCCGAGGCGGGTGGATCACGAGGTCAAGATGTTGAGACCATCCTGGTCAACATGGTGAAACCCTGTCTCTACTAAAGATACAAAAAATTAGCTGGGCATGGTGGCAGGTGCCTGTAATCCCAGCTACTCGGGAGGCTGAGGCAGGAGAATTGCCTGAACCCAGGAGGCGGAGGTTGCAGTGAGCCGAGATTGCGCCATTGCACTCCAGCCTGGGTAACAAGAGCGAAACTCCGTCTCAAAAAAAAAAAGTTTGGTTCCTCATTACTTATGCAAATTTCTGCAGCCAGCTTTAATTTCTCTCCAGAAAATGGGTTTTCTTTTATATTATATTGTATTGTCAGGCTGTAAATTTTCTGAATTTTCATGCTCTGCTTCCTCATGCTTTGCCACTTAGACATTTCTTCTGCCAGATGCCCTAAATGCTCTCTCTAAAACTCAAAGTTCCACAGATCTCTAGGGCATGGGCAAAATGCTACCAGTCTCTTTGTGTAGAGAGTGACCTTTAACTCCAACAGGTTACTCATCTCCATCTGAGACCACCTCAGCCCAGACTTTATTGCTCATATCACTATCCGCTTTTTTGTCAAAGCCATGCAACAAATCTCTAGGAAGTTTCAAACTTTCCCACATTTTTCTTTCTTCTTCTGAGCCCTTCAGACATTTCAACCTCTGCCTGTTGCCCAGTTCCAAAGTTGCTTTGACATTTTCAGGTATCCTTACAGCAACACCCTCCTCTCCCAGCAACAATTTATTGTATCAGTCCATTTTCATGCTGCTATGAAGAAATACCTGAGAGTGGGTAATTTATAAAGAAAGGAAGTTTAATGGACTCGCAGTTCCACATGGCTGGGGAGGCCTTACATCATGGTGGAAGGAAAATAAGGAGCAAAGGCATGTCACGTGTCACCAGGCAACAGAGCATGTGCAGAGGAACTGCTCTTTTATAACACCATCAGTTCTCCTGACACTTGTTCACTATCATGAAGACAGCATAGGAAAAACCCACTCCCATGACTCAATTACCTCCCACAGGGTCCCTCCTATGTTGGGTGGGGATTATGGGAGCTACAATTAAAGATGAGATTTGGGTGGGGCCACAATCAAACCATATCATCTATAAAAAAGGATCATTCAACATATTAATAAAATGCTCCCATATTTTTCTCAAAGGAATAAAGAATATTGGGGTGTCTCATACCATTGAAGTCACATGTATCTATAGGTGTATCTATTAAGCCTTCTCATTAAATTGAGGCTTAAAATCATTCAACAATTGTAAATTTTAAGAGCCTGGAAACGGTTTGGTTTTCTTTTTGTTGTTGTCGTTGTTTAACAATTAACCATGCATCTTCTTTTAAGGGAAAAACCATTAAATACTTTTATATAACTTTCTACTTTGCTTTTTTGTTTTAATTTTACTCTCCAGTGGGCCACATCCTACAATCAGTGCTAGGAGGGGAAGAGGAATAAGGATTAAAAAGAAGGATTAGAGGCAGTTGTATGAAGAAAGAGAGGATGAGTGATGTGTTTCCCTTGAATATTTTATTTTCTTAATTGAAAAAAATGCTTAGGGCCCACGGATACTAAATCATTTTTTGCATGTATAAAGCTGATCAATGAACCTGTTTATTTATTCCTAAAACTATTTACCCTGCTATGTGGAGTGATAACCAAAAACATCTATTTCATTATCCTTCTATATGAACCTCAGCATAAAGGAAAATACATAAAAGACACTGTTCTCAATAAGATCTCTTTAGAAGCCAGGAAAAATAGAGGACTTAGTTTTTTTTCAAGTAGGAAAGAATGAACTAAATTTGTAAAGAAAGTTTTTAGAGTATACAAAATCATCAGTAGTTTACTTATAATAAATAAGATATATTTACCCTGATTTTTTTCTCTCTTAATCTCTCTCTGTCTCTCTGTCTCTGTCTCCATTTCTCTCTCCTCTTTTAGTAGCAGCCTCCACAACATACTCTATATATTCAAACAGAAATTTTCTTTTTATTTGTCCTGACAAAAGCTAATGTAATCATCTCAGTAAGCTGAGAGGTTTTCCCAACAGGTGTGTTATGACAGTCTGCTGTCAGGCTTATTATCACAACAATTAGTCTAATAATTTAAAAACAAAAACAAAAATGGACAAATTTGTATCTTATATTCTTTTGTTCTCATATCTTTATGTCTCTTGCATATACATTCTTAGATAATAAATTTCTAGTTAGGATATTTCAACCTCCGAATTTTACATTTAGATGTCTTAAAAATATTTGTAATGCATACCTCGATGGATATATGTGTATACATATCTTGACTTTTTTTGAAGAGCTCTTTACCTCCTCAACTTTTAAATTCACTTTTGCTACCTAGTTAAACAGAGTTAATAATTTAGTCCAGCTTACTCAAATTCATGTCACTGCTAACACTGAAAAAAAATTTCCTAATTTATTAGCATCAGTTTTTGGCTAAAAATAAATTACTTTAAAATGAGCTTTTTCTTCCTTCTTTACAACTCTTAGCAAAAAGAATGTCAGGAGGTAATTTCTACTAGAATTTATCTTACTATTTTCATTGAAATTTGTGTGTTGCATTTGACATGAGTAAACTATTTAAAATACAGATTCAATTTATAAGAAAAAAACTGCTGAAGTGAAGGCTTTAGAATTCTTTTGAATTTTAGCTTTATTACATTAATCGAATTTTATGAGAAGCTCTATTCTGAAATATCATTCTACTCAAATTGGAAAACATGTGTCACATAACTGGCCTTAAAAGAAGGAAGGACTTGAGGATATGACTCAAGTAGTACACAGGTCATATCAGTCCAGGAAAGCTTAGTTATAACTAGATAATTTGTTCATGTTGCTTTATTCATTTCACAAATATTTAGCATGACACACGTGACAGTACTAAAAGGAGGGACAAAGCCCTTCCTGCATGTAGCAAGGCATGTTCTAGTTGGGGACTCACAAAATAAAAACATTTAAAAAAATCATTGCAGGTTGTGATAAGTGCTATGAAGGAAGTAAATATGCTACTGTGATTGAGAATGGAGGGAAAGAATTTATTTAATTTAGGGAGAAGAGGCATGTATAACAAATTAATATTTTAGACAAGCTGAAATAGAATAGTGGGGAGGACCCAAATATAGAAAACTCTTTTCTACAGAAGAAACAGAGACTGCAAAAGTCCTAGGATTGGGGAAAATTTATATTTTAAAAACTGATAAAAGGCTAATGTGGCTACAGTGAAATGACAGAAGATGCGGTGAAACTTTAGACTAGTTGGGAAAGAGGGTCCCAGTGCCAGAGTTAGCAGCCTTTTAGACAATGATAAGAAGTTTTAATTTTGAGTATTAAAACTCAGTACATTGTTGTTATGTAGAGAAGAAGATACTATATGAAGGATGGCAGGAGTGAAGGAATGTTAATCTAGTTTCCTTAGTGAAAAAAAAATCATTCTCTAAAATTCCACTGTTTTATCTAATTATTGCCAGAGATCTTTATGCTTAGAAATAACCTGTAGATGGGGCATGGTGGCTCACACTTGTAATCCCAGAATTTTGGGAGACCTAGGTGGGTGAATCTCTGGAGGTCAGGTGTTTGAGACCAGCCTAGCCAACACGGTGAAACTCCGTCTCTAAAAAATACAGAAATTAGCTCTGTGTAGTGGCACATGTCTGTAATCCCAGCTACTCAGGAGGCTGAGGCAGAATAAACATCTGAACCTAGTGGTGGAGGATGCAGTGAGCAGTGAAGATAGCCACTGCATTTCCAGTCAGTCTAAAAAACAAAAAAAGGAAAATAGTCTGTAGAGTTACAAACACAATAATAAAAAAAAGAAACCTTTTTTTGAAGTTTGTAAGGTTGGCTACACACAATCATAATTACTACATCTTCACAACACTCAATAAAAATATACCTTCAGTAAGGGAATATAGAAAATATGACAATCACTTCATTTAGCATGAGTACAAATATAATGGTGACTACTCCATCATACTTCAAATATGTAAGTTAATTTTATATTTTGGGTACTTTCAAAATGTTTTAAAAGGAAACATTTGAAAAATATATAATCAGGTATGGCATAATCTGACAATCATAATATCTTTATGAAATATTAAAGAAAACAACATTCTACCATAATTCCACAACAAACTCTTTAAAAGCAATAAATGTCATATAAATCTTGAAAACAGAGCAGTAAACATCATAAACTCACAAAGTTTTGTTTTTCACTTATAGAACTGCTTTTGAATTCATATACTTAATATTAAAGAGCCTATATAGTATTGCTTACATTTATTCTTTCACAAAATAATAAGGATTGTCATACTTTGTCACAGGTACTATTATATTTTTATATGAAGCTGCTTTTGATAGTTTTGTAGTTATTAGAGGGCACATATAATATTATCAATCTCTGAAGATTAATTCTGTGTGTTCATCCAAATGTTAAAAAAATAAAATTTTTTTTTATCAACTTAATATTTAAAATAAACACAATAATTACTTCCATTTTCTCCAAATATGTCATGGTAATTTTAGATTGAAAGCATGTAGTGTGTATTTGCTGAATTTAATCTAATATTTATAACATACATTTGCAAATAAAAGAATACAAGTGCTATGTAACAATTATAGTATCCAAGTAAATAGAATGAATTTTTTTTTTATCATGGGTGTAGAAAAGCAGAACTAAATTATATTAAAAGTAAGACAGTTGGAGAATATATAGTTGGGATAGTGTAAAATATCTTTGCTATGGTAGCAGGATTTTAGGATAGTTCTTTTTTTAATTTTTTAATTTATAAATATATATTTTTTTAGTTAAGAAAGAAGTGAAACATTTCACTGAACTGCATAAATATTTGCTACTCTTGCTTTAAAACATATTCACTTACTACACATTCTTATATCAGGCCACCTATTCACTCTCTAGTTTATATTTATATCCTATTGTAAGGACTAAGTCCATTCAATGAATAAAGGTTTAAAAAATCTATAGAAATAGTTTTGCAAATTTATACAAAATTTTAGTATGATTTCAATAAATGTGTACAAAATGCTTCATTTAATCTGAACACAATTTGTGCAAATCAAAATTGTCTTATTTTGAATTCTAGCTTTTTAATAAAAATATGATTTTGTTTCACATGTTTTTAAAAAGATTACCAAATGCATTTCTGTTTCGTGCTAATTGTTTTTTGTTTTAAATATGCAACGAATGTCTAGAAGAGGATAATTTAAATGAAATTTTTCGGACAGTTTTAATTCTGTATTGTTAGAGAAAATTGTTTTGATTAATAATGATACTCAAGAAATTTCTTTGGCTCTTTCATTAATTATTATAATAATGAGTACATGAATTTGAATTGTTTCACATCTTATTCTGATTAAGTTTATTTTATATACTTCAACTATTTGCTCTATCTATAACTATCGATCACTGCAGTAAAAATACCATTTGTTATCTCCAAGAAAATATTAGCAAATTCTCCTTTGGATCGATTAAAAAGTACCATTATCTCTTTTCCTCTCAGAAATGTTAAAGTACTGCTTGTGTTAGTTGTCCGTTACCCTGTTTCAAATTACCTGAAAAATTATCATCTTAAGACAATAAACAACTCAATAATAAAAGATAAATTTACCAATTTATAAAACAGGCAAAAGGTTTGAATAGTCATATGCCCAAAGAAAATACAGGAGTGACTCATAGCCACAGAAAGATGCTCAACATTGTTAGCATTAAAGAAATGGAAGTGAAAACCACAATGAGATACCACTTCACACCCACTAGGATGGCAAATTTCAAAAGGCAGATAATAACAAGTTTTGGCAAGGATGTGGAAAAGTTGGAACCAGCATACACTGCTGGTGGGAATGTAAACTGGTACAGCCTCTTTGGAAGACAATCTGGCAGTTCCTCAAAAAGTTAAACATAGAGTTACCATATGATCCAGCAATTCCATTCCTGGGCATATACCCAAGAGAAATGAAAGCATATGTCCACACAAAAGCTTATAAATGAATATTCATAGCAGCATTATTCACAATAGCCAAAAGTGGAAACAACTCCAATACCTATCAACTGATGGATTGGATAAACAAAATATGTTCTTTATATGGTAAATTATTACATGGTAATAAAAATAAGTGAATTAGTAATATATGCTACAACATAGGTGAAACTTAAAAAATATTATTAAGTGAAATTAGATAGTCACAAAGTCCACATATTGTATTTTCCATTTGTATGTAATGTGCAATGTAGGCAAATGTGTACAGAAAGCGGAAGATCAGTGGTTGCCTAGGCCTGAAGGGTAGAAAGTACAGGGTAGGAGGCAAAAGAGTGGGGAGTAGCTGCTATGAAGTTGATTTAGTTTTAGGATAATGAAAATGTTCTAAAATTAGATTTTGGTGATAGTTGCACAATTCTGTAAATACATTTGGAAACATTGAATTGGACACTTTAAACTGGCAAACTTTATAATATATGATTATATCTCAAAGGTATTATAATAAAAACAAGCAATTATTTTACTTTTTTGTGTGGGTATGGACTTGGGAACTTGGGAGCAGCTTAGCTTTGGTTCTATAATAGTTCAAGATTTCTCATATGTTGCAGTCAAGATGTGACCAGGAACTGCAGCCACTTGAAGGCTTTATGTAGCTGGAGGAGTTACTTCCAATATGGCTTACTCACATGGCTGTTAGCAGGGGACCTCAGTTCCTTACCATGTGAGTCTCTTCTCTCCAGAGGACTGCTTGAATATCCCCACGACATCATAGATGGCTTTCCCCAGAGCAAGTAATACAAAAGGGAAAGGCAGGAGCCACAATGTCTTTTGTGACCAGCCTCAGACCAGAGGCCACATACAGTCACTTTCACATATCTTAATTGCTATACTTGTCCACCTGATTCACTGTGGGAAGACACTACATAAGTCTATACATTTTAGGAGGTAAGAATCATTGAGGTACACCTTTAACGGTACATGTTTTTTCAATTTTTATTTTTATATTTTTTTGAGACAGGGTCTCACTCTGTTGTCCAGTCTAAAGTACAGTGCTGTTATCATAGTTCATTATAACCTTGAACTCCTGGGCTTAAGTGATCCTCCTGCTTCAGCCCAGAATGGTCTCAAAATTCTGGCCTCAAGCAATCCTCCTGTCTCAGCCTTCCAAAGCACTGAGATTATAGGCATGAGCTACTACTTGCAGCTACTAACTATATATTTTAACTTCAAATCAAAACACATTGTGTAATAAATCAATATTTGAAATAGGGAGTCTGCTATATTACTAATAACATTTTCAGCCAGACTTCCCAAATTAACTCACTCTTTAAGAAATCCATTAGAACATTATCATATTTGCTACGCCTGTCATAAATGGATCTCATGCCATTGTTCCCACATTCCTAAGAAATTTCATGAAGATTTTTTTTTATGGCAACTGAGATGTGCAGAGAGTTGTTAACTACTAAGGATTTGTTTAATTGGATAAGATAACAAGGTTACTTAAAATAGTGGTTTCTAAATTTCAGTGCTCTAAGAAAAGCAATTATTTAGCAGGATTTTATTTACATATTTTCCCCTATGGTTTACAGACTGAAAAGCCGCTGAGATTTGTATTTTTACTATTTATATTTTTAATGGTACTTGAATTTAATTTAGGGTAACTAAATATTAATACATAGAATTACAGGCAACTGTGTTATAGACAATGCATGTTCTTAAGCCTTCCTCTTGCACTTATACCGAATGAACAAAATACGAATATCTTACATTTGTATGCTGAACTGAATTACAGAATCTCTCTCTTTCCTTTTCCCACTATTTTCTGTACATCCTTCAGGATCTACCGCATCACTTCCTCTTTTCTCTCTAAAGTTTGGCTCACCTCTATGCTTCCACAGAAATCCAGGCTATCATGCGATGATTTCTGAATTTTACTGAATGACCTGGCTTAACATCTAGACTGAAGCTCTTTGCAGGCTTGTGTCCTTTTTCTCTGAATCTCCAAACCTAGCTTAATATCTTGCAAATTATAGACCCTTGGTAAATGTGGGCTGTTTACTTAGAGCTGGAAAGGATACACAATGTTCTCTCTTCCAACTTCCTGCACTAATGCAAAAATGCCTTCTATAGCTATCCTGGCAGATGGCATCCAGCTTCTGTTTGGAAAGATTCATTGATGAGGAAGATGCTTGGCACCTTATTAAAGAGCTCGTGAGAGAGTTGTGGTTTTGTTAATGTAATTTTTAAATGATGTTGAAGTGAAATATGTGTCTTTGACTTTCAATTAACAATTCTATTTATAATTTTTGTAGCAATATATGTTGAACACTTCAGAATAGTATCATCTCAAATATTTGAGTGGCTCTACTATGACCCAAAATGATATTATTTAGCCTCGATGTTCACAAGGTTTACCTCACTTTTTTCTTATGAAATAATACTCATGCTTTATCATGTTGTTATGATCCTCTAGATTAAGTCTAATTCAACCAGAAAGTGGCATGTTGAGCTGATGCCACTTTCTGGTTGAATTAAGTGGCCCTTTATGGTGGAGCATCAATGTATTGAGCATAAAAATCAATATAAAAATAGTAAATATCTGCAGAGATTGGACTTTGATACATGATTTAAAATCTGTTTATCACAGTCATAATTGTAGTGGTCAACTAACCCCAAACAGAGATTTCCCAAGTGAACGATTAAAACGTACTATATATTTAATAATTTTATAACTCTACTTTCAATGATAAGACTGTTTAAAATGGGTTTGTCTTTCTTGATGGAAGCAAGAGGCAGACAGACTGTCAATATAATAACGGGCCAAAGCCTGGGAGACAATCTGATTTTCAAAATCCACCTCACCAGAGGAATGGCTTTTACCTAATCTAATTCCTGGAGTTTCCTTCAATACAGCAACCATCCCAAATTGAAAAAGTTGTACTAATTAAAGAAGGTATTCGTGAACAGTTTGCTTACACTAAACCACATCTGGAGGCAAGGCAAGTTTTCTGCAGTACCAAACAATTTTCAGAACAGAAAATCTCAGTATAATTTCTACTATGTAAAGGCCATGCCCATTGTCTTGTAATCTTGTCCTTTCTATCCTGCACAAACCCTTCCAACAGGTATCTCTGAGTCTTCTGACAAGATGGCATGACCTAGATTCTGTTTTGTTTGGTTCTTAATCAGTGTTCAATTCATTTGCATATAGTTTATGTTTGTTACACCATTATCATATGGAGAAAGCAGCCGTAACTAAAACGTAAGGGATGGTATCTACACTATTTAATCCCATTGAAACTCTCTTATTTAATTAATGAAACTCCCAGTGTGAATCATGTTATTCCATAACCTCCTCTTCCCCTCCTTTCCTGTTCTCCTACCATCTGCTTTAGACTAACAACATATTTTATGCTATTAAATGTAAAGCTTTTGCTTCTTCGATATATTACATTGTCCTCCTGATAAATACTAAATTATAAATAATATAAAAGGAAAAATTAAATTTTCTTGCTGTAATGTTAAGAATAATAATCATAGTTAACATTTATGAGCACTTAATATGAGTTAGGCACTGTGTTTACATGTGTTATATGTAATAACTCACTTTCTTCTAACAAGAAACATTATGGGATGTGTCAGTAGCATTTCCTTATAACAAAACTAAGGCTGGCAGAGTTGTGGCCAAGTTTCAAACCCAGGCAAGCTGACTCCAGAGCTCCTATTATTAACCCATATAATATAAGAATTATTTTAAACTTTGACCCTATCACATATTTTTTTGTTTCAAATATAAAACGTTGAACATAAACATACGATAACCATAATTGCGATATAACTTTTTTCAACTTATCGGTAAAAATAGTTCAAAAGAAAATGGCTCAAAACAGAAGCTTCTGGTATCTAGCTAATCTTCAACAGTGTTACACTGAGCCCTTTCATAATATACAACATAAATCACTCATGATCTAAATTATATTAAGAAGAAAATGTATTGTCATATATAGCAAGAATTATAACACGCTGGGCATGATTTGTGGCTCATCCCTCTGTTTTTAGCATTTCTTGTGGTTTTTGCTCTTTGCTAACTTCTTTTTTAAACAAAAAGCTGGAAAGGAAATGTCTGCTGCTGTTATAAAAGTCACATTTAAACATGAGAATGTTTAGGAAGCTGTTTCTTTGTCGCTTTACTATTATGGCAGAAAGTTTCCCTGAAGTTAGCCAGTCATGTATTTTGTCAAGACAAATGGGAGTAAAATCATTGGCTTACAACTAAATTATCTGAGGAGAATTAGATGGTAGAGAATTTTTTAAATGAGTATAATAATTGGTAAGGGACATATTATATTTAGCCAAATCTAAGATACCATCAATTCTAAAACCAATAATTTAAGTGCCACTAAGAAATAAAATATTCTGTCCATTAAACTATGTCATATTACTGATTATAAGACATGCTCTTACTTCAAAGATGTTAAAGTGTAAAAAAAGCACATCTTAGAGTCAATGGAATACATTATTATGTTACATTTTTTTTTAACAAATGAGAAAACTAAAGTTCAGAAATACCAGCTTTGACAATGCCATAGAAACAGAACTTGAACCCAGGTTTGCTTTTTAACTTTACATTCAAAGTTTTGCCTCAAAGGCTTCTCTTTCCTTGGTCTTTTTCTCCTCTCTTTATCTGACTTCTGAGCCAAAATATGACTTTGATTCTCATTAGACGGTCCTATGTGTCTTATATCATCCATAAAATCAAAGCAGCCACTAGGAGCTTCCTGTATATATACTATCTGAAGCCAAGCCATGTTTCCGGCTCTCTTTCAGTGAAAGTCTGGTTTGGAATATAAACACATCTGCTCCCCAGAAAGGACGTTCCAGGTAATGAGATGTAACAACGGGAGGGAGTAAATCCAACTGATTTAGCAAAACTGAAAATGTCTATCATAACTTCTAGTGTGAAAAATCTTTAAACACTAATAAAGGATATAAGAAACAGAACTTAACTCTACAGTGGACCCATATGGATGTTGGTAGTGTGGTATTTGGAAACAATAGATGAAAGAAATGAGTTCTGAAGTCAGCTTATCTTGGTTAAGGAATAACAATTGCTTATTGAAGTAACTGTTGACATATCGAAGAAGCAAAGTGCTGAGGGTCTTAGCTTCTTCACTGAAAAATAAGGATACTAACTAGATCACTTCAAAGAATTGCTTAGGGAATCAAACAAACTAACGTGTAAAGAGCATTGTATGGTGTTTTGCATGTAGTAAGACCTCAGTGGTGAAAAATGATCAATATGATGAGGACAGACTTCCTTTGATAGTGCATGGAATTGTCTCCTCTGTATTGTCATCTCACAGTGCTTCTGATCCACCATCATGGAAAAGGTAATTTATATTCAGAAGTGAAATTCATCATTGCAAATATCCAGAATCCTAAACTGATAAAAATCAGAAATCCGAAGTCTGAAGAATAAATGATTGACGGACCCAGTTTAAAATCCTGTATGTCCCACCTCTAAGCTATTTGACTTAAGGCAATTACTTAACTTTAATATGCCTCTTTATAATGAGACGAATTGTGAAAATCTTGAAGTTAGTCTGAGGTCTAATTGAGGTATCGTATATGAATCTTCTAGCACAGTTCTTTTGAGACATAGTAGGTACTTAAAAAAGACCCCTCTCAATTTTTTCTTTAGAAGTGACACAGAAACACTTAGACATTTTTTGTTTATCTAATTAAACCTCTCTTGCCTCAAGCACCCAAAATCCAAATGAATAAAAAGCTAATTTCTATTTTAAAATGTCTGTTTCTAGGGTAACAACAGTATTTGTTGTACTTTCGCCACAAAACCATATATTGATAATATTATAGGTTAAATTTAATTTGGGAGATGTGCCTGGCAATCTGAACACTATTTGTAACATACTTTAGTAGACAAAATTTTATCCTAAATCCTAATACTCTAATTTCAGATAAAATGTTGGAGCATTGCCTATTTTTAACTTGGAATTCTTCTATACAGTATATAATTGCAAATAAAATATGGCTTATTTGATTTTAATCATGTTATTGTAATTTTTGATTGTGTATTCTGAGACTTTATCCCTATTATCGCTATAGTCTGTAGAATTCAATGACCCTCTTAAGAATTCTGTTTGATTCCAATGAAAGAACATTATAATAAAGATATTGCCATTGAAGGAAATAAATCAGATGAAATGAGTTTTCTATTTCATGGATTTAAATGAGTTAAAACATTTTTTATCATAGAGTGAGAAGTAAAAATAGAGTCGTGTAGAAGTGCTAGACATCAAACTAACCTCCCTTGCTAAGCACCTGTGTTTGGAACTACTCAATAATTACTTGAGGATTTAAAATACTGTCCACTTTTACTTTTCATCTCAGAAGTTTTCTACTTACATCTTTATATTAAAGATGCATTTTCCGCATTTTTAAGTAAGAAAAACACAGGTATTTGGGATCAGAATCTCTTAATTCTTATCCTGGTTCCTGGAAAAGACACACACACACACACACACACACACACACACACACACACAGACACACACACACAAAATGCATATTAAGAGTCACAGACCATATGTGTAACTCATTACCAAATGAAAGGCCATAAGCTCTTTATAAGCAGTTGTGAAATTGTGATCACTGCTTTATTGTCAATGTCATTAATAGTAGATGGTGAGTATTGATAGATACGATACTACAGTGGATTTGCTAGGGAGAAAGCTTTATTAATAGTGTAGCCAAACATAATGAAAACTCATAAAGTTTACTTCCCATGCTGTTCTATTCATCTGTTCACTACAAAGCTAGAGTCAAATGTCTTATGCCTAAATATGTAAAGTTTTTAATATCATTTTTTCCCTCTACTCACAGCCAATTCTAGCTGGTAAGGATCCATCCAGATAAATCACAAATATTTCCTTTGCAATTCTTTTAAAAACCTTGCTTCTAATAAAATGCATGATTCTCTGACAGCATCAAGGAAGTCCTCTGGTGAAACTGAGCATACAGATTCTTGGATGGGATAAAGGTTATTATTTCTAAATACTTGTGGAAAAGTTTGTGTGCATATATTTCTTTTCTTTCTTTTTTTTTTTTTTTTTTGAGATGGCATCTTGCCCTGTCACCCAGGCTAGAGTGCAATTGTGCAATCATAGTTCACTGCAACCTGTGGGGTTCAAGCGATTCTCCTACCTCAGCCTCCCAAGTAGCTGGGATTACAGGCCTCTGCCACTGTGCCCAGCTAATTTTTGTATTTTTGGTAGAGACGGGGTTTCACCATGTTGGCCAGGTTGGTCTTGAACTCCTGACCTCGTGATCCACCCACCTCAGCCTCCCAAAGTGCTGGGATTACAGGTGTGAGCCACTGTGCCTTGCCTTGTACATACATTTCTTCTTGAGTAAAGTGTCCGTTTCCTACAACCTTTCAACCATTTTGAATTTTACTGGCTTCAATCTTTCTTTCTCCATGATTGCTCCTTTTTTTTGAAACTTCCTCCTCCATTTGTTATTTATAACCTGTTATTAACTTATTATTTATAACCTGTTATTAACCTATATAAGGTTAATTCATCCATTTACCAATTGCTTGTTGCATGCTCACCATGTAAGTTGCCAAGTTTTCTCAGTATTGTAGATTGTGTACAGTGTAGACAGTGTAGATAAAAAAGGACTCAAACTCAAAACATTGACGTGTTCATCCAAGGACTTGCTCTGGCATAGTCCCTGCTACCAGAGTAAAAATCGCTGTATGACCAGATATCAATCTCATTTTCATCTTTTGTGTTCTCTGTTCCAATAGCCTCCCCACCCAACCTTCAATATTCCCCTTCAACATACACAAATATTTAAATCTTGGTCCCAGTGCATTTTGCTACTTCCTACTCCACTCGAATTTTTTACATTTACAGCCAGTGGCATGGCCTATACTTTGCAGGAGTCTAAGAACTTAAGCTGCAGACACTGTCATTGTTTATCCTCCATCAATCTCACTGTCTTCTCATCAACAGTCATGGGCTTCCTCTGTCTCTTTTATAGGCTAAACCAGTCCCCCTAAGTGAGTCAGTATCCTCTCATAGAGCATATTCTCAGCTCAACATTTATACACTGACACTCTGGATCTCTGGAATATTCCATTTTCTTTTTGAAATTGTTGAAAAGAAATCTTAGCTTTTACACAGTCTTTGAGGGTGCTTTTGATATGAATCTGATTGAATAAACATTTGTTTTTCTTGGTTTTACTTTTGACCTTCAAGAAGTTAAAGAAATAGAACAGGAAGTCATGTAATAGATTTAGTAATAGAAGTTCCCTTTAGGATACCTTGAAATGTCCTCTACAAGGACGTAGTATCTTGATATAAACTAGAAAGTGTTCTTTACAAAAACTTCATAGAATTCTGATTATGTAATACCTATGGGTTCTTCACAAGTACTTATTTCCTGAATTCCTATTAATTACTTAACTGTAACCTACAAAAGCTAAAATCAGCATTTCTAACTAAATTTTCTTGAATAGTCTAACTAGCTCTCATGCCTTGTCATTATTGCAAAATTGATACTGCATTTTTTACACAGTGGATAATGAGAATTCCTATAACGTTCCCATTTTCATGAAGCACAGTTTGGTCATTCATGTATTTTTGGCATTGTTTTAGGTTCAGCGTGATTTTCAAATGTAACTTCTTAAATTTCGATTCTGTTAATTGAGTTTCACCATTTTCAGTTTATTTTATTACTTGATGCTCTACTTCCTCATGCCATCCAATTAGGCAAATTTGTATTAATTGTTAAATAAAGCAAAAGCCAGTAACAACTATAAATTAGCATTTTCTTGAGAACTTACCATGTGCCAGCTACACTGTTAAGCACTTGATATGTATTTCAGAATGTAATTTCACAAAACCACCTAAAAATGGTACTGTCGCTACCCCAAGTTTAGGGCTGTAAATAACTGAGGCTTCAGGATTAAATTATAAGTCTAAGAAGACCTAGATAGGAAATCCTAGAGGCCAGAGAGTCTGATTCCAGAGTCAGTGCTCTTAATCACTGTTAAAATGTTGAGACACGCAGGCATTACTGTTCAAAAATTAACCACAGGTTATTACTGATCTCTGTTGTTAGTGCAGATATAACCACACCTCCCTCCCAGTCTTCTTGTTCAGTGACATTTTACTTCAAACACTCTTCTCTACTGTAAGAGGTACAACATCCAATACATACTGTGCTATCCCAAGTTCATGTTGGTTGAGTATTGGATGAATGGGAAGGCAGGAATGGATGAGATATGAAGTGTTTTCCCTGACTGAAGTCAAGAGTTTAAGACTATGGTATCTTTAGTGATACAGCACAATACTCAGCAGGTGTCACCTGCTGCTATTTATGACTTGGCCCATCTTTTCTAACACTTCTCTCACCCTAATCCTCAATATTAGAAATGCAACAGAGGACAATCCCAGTCCTTCTCTCCTTGTCATTGGTACTTCCTCAGCCTACACTGTCTTCATCATAAAATGGGTGCATGCCCTGAAGACACAAAATACTTTAAATTCTTTTGTTGGGTATTTCTTCAGAATATCTACACACTTCAATCAATGTATTGATTAATTGAAAGCTCAGTCTCAGAAGCTGTAATTCTAATAATAATGATACTGAGAAAAATAATAAATTAGAGCAATTACTGGAAAGATAAATACAAGTGAAACATACAGCCAACCACCCCCAGACAAGTCTGAATATTATTGGAAAGAAAAATGTCTTTAGAAAATGTTCCTTTGCAGATGTTTTCAAGCATCGTTTAAAAGTAAAAGTGTCAGTCTAACTCATTGTTTCTCAACCCTGGGTCGCCTCCTGGGGAAGCACCAGCATGCGCTAATGCTAACTACATCTGTGTGAACCAATAGATTGAATGACCGAGGGAAAGACAGCTTTTGTTTGATAACTGCCTGGAATTGAAACTAGCTCTTTCCTGCCTACACCTCCTCTTTTTAACTAAAGCTATTGATATTCTTAACTTCATGGGTATGAAAGAATAGTCACAAATATTTTTCACATTCCCCTCAAGATGACTTTATTTCATTTGGCTTTTTGTTGTTTACTCACTTAACCTCTGCTCACAAGAAGCTAAATTAGAAAACAGTTGTGTGTTAGAAGTTTAAAAACTGTTTAGAAAACTGAAAAGCATTTTTCCCAGGACCCTTCGTTACAACCTTAGTAAGAGCCCTAGATTTCATGTGGGGTGAAAGAGTAGATTAATAAGTCTATAAGATCATTTATCTTTTCTCCTTTCTCTGGAGGCTATCAGCAAGGGCACCAACGTAGGAGACTTATTTTTGTAATGTGAACAGTTGTTCTTTAGGAATGAAATTCTGTTCCACTGACAAAAGATGTGAGAAAGCTCAGGGTGCCCCTTGAACTGTCTGACACTTTGCACAAAAGGTAAATCTGCTAAAAATATTTTTTTAAATACTTGAAATTCTCTCTCAACATTTTCTGAAGTGCCGAAGAATGAGAAATCAACTTCTGGAAAAAGGCAGGAAGAACAGAAAGGCTAACAAGCCTCACAAGAAAGCAATCTTCTGAAAAGATTTTTTTAAAAGGGTAGTTTTCTAAAATTGAAGAACATTATTCCTTCAAAGAAAATGCCTTAAAGTGTCCTTCAAAAATATCAGTTCCTGTTAAAAGCAAATTGTGTCGTTTTTATCGAAGTAACCACAGATTTGTCAATTTTGTGATCTGCTCGGTTGGGTCATCCAATTTGACACCTGCAGGGATTTCACCACCAGGCGTCAATTTTTTAATAAATTCCACAGATTGAGGATGGTAAATAATAAATGATATAGAGCTTGCAAAGTCAATATTTAATTTAACATAGACTCAGGGAAACTAACACTATATCTATACATAATTCTATGGTTTGAGTTTAAAGAAATCAGGATCTTTATCATAAAAACTGAAAAGAATGAAAAAAAAAAAGATGAAGATGTAAAAGACATGAAATAGCAAATAACTTACTTCATAAGGCTATAAGACCAAGTGGAATTAGTCAACTTATCTGAGTAGGGAAGTGCCTAAATGTCAAAAACAAGTCCCCTAATTTCTTGTTAGAATTGGAATATACCAAAGAACACCATTAATGTTTAACCAACATGACTTTTCTCAAATAGGTGTTTTGGAAAATAGTGGCAAGTACTTTACATAATTAAGTACAAACTTATTTGCAAATAAGTGGAAATAAAACTAATTATTAAACATGAAGACACAGTTTGGAGGAAAACATTCCGTGTAGGATCGTAGTAACTGCATTTTGAAAATGCCAATATCTGCCCACTTTTGGCGTAAATTTTGATTTTACTTATGATGAAAGCATACTCAGTTTAGTGCTATTGAATCTATAAAATAGAGATTTTTTTAATATTAAATGTGTTTTTTCCACTACCTAGTTTTATTAGAGAAACACAGTTGGCATCAATTTAAATATTACATATTTGACAACTGTGGTTACTAACCTCAACCAATCAGCAAACTACATCTGAAACTATAGAGACTCTTAGGCAAGCAAGCACAAAAAGTATAAAGAGCTATGAAAAGTCTAATAAAATTAAGAAATTGGGTGTAAAAGTAATTTTATTATTAGCTACTGGGGAGAAGATACCCTATCACAGTGTTGTTTGAATTAAATTGTTTTTTTTCTCATAAATCTCAGTTTTGAAAAGTATAACTGTCTTTTCTTAAAGCTATATGCATCTTTGTTGTTAATCCAGGTAGTTTGCTTTTTTTTTTTTTTTTTAAGTTGAACAGTTTTAGAAATTTAGAAATAAAAAGTGACACTGACAAAAAATTAGAGTCCATGAAAACAGAATGGGGAAAACAGACTTGTAAGATTAATGGCTTTGGAAGATAATTTTAAATGCAAAAGGATTGACCATCCACATATTGGTTCAAATCATGAGTAGATGAAGTACCACATGAATCTGTAATTTTATGTAACCACATATAGAATGGTGGTCCCATAAGATTATAGTGGAGCTGAAACATTCCTATCACTTGGCGACATCATGGCCGTCCTAACTCATAATGCAACTCATTACTCACATGTTTGTGATGATGCCAGTATAAACAAACCAATTGTGCTACTAGGTGTATTAAGTCTAGCACATACAATTATATACAGTGCATAATACTTGATAACTATGTTGATGGTTTTTGTATTTACTGTACTTTTAAATGTTATTTTAAAGTACACTCTTTCTACTTTTTAAAAAGTTAACTGTAAACAGCCTCAGGCAGGTTCTTCAGGAGGTATTCCAGAAAAAGTCATTGTTATCACAGATGACAGCTCAGTGCGTGGTATTGCCTCTGAAGACCTTTCAGTGGGACAAGATGTGGAGGTGAAAGACAGTGAGATGGATGATCCTGACCCTGTGTAGGCCTAAGCTAATGTGTGTCTTTGTGTCTTAGCTTTTAGCAAAAAGTTGAAAATGTTAAACATTTAAAAATAGAATTGCTTAAAATAGCACTATGAAGAACAAATATTTTTATACCTGTATAATGTATTTGCATTTTAAGCTGTGTTATTACAAAACAGTTTAAAATTTTAAAAACTGAAAGTATTTATAAACTAAAAAATTACAGAGAGCTAAAGCGTATTATTAAAGAAAGATTTTAAAATGAATTTAGTGTATGTAGCTTAAGTGTACAGTGTTTATAAAGTAGTCTTAGGCTTTCATATTCACTCTCCATTCACTCACTCATTAACTTGCTCAGATCAATTTCCAGTCCTACAAACATCACCGATGGTAACATTTTTTAATCTTTTATATCATATTTTTACTGTACATTTTATTTTTTTTATTTGGAGTCTCACTCTGTTGCCCAGGCTGGATTGCAGTGGCATGATCTTGACTCATTGCAATCTCCCCTCCAGGGTTCCAGAGATTCTCCTGCCTCAGCCTCTCGAGAAGCTGGGATTACAGGTGCCTGCCACCACACCCAACTAATTTCTTTTGTATTTTTATTAGAGATGGGGTTTCACCATGTTGGCCAGGCTGGTCTTGAACTTCTGACCTCAGGTGATGCACCTGCCTCAGCCTCCCAAAGTACTGGCATGAGCCACCATGCCCAGCCTACTATACCTTTTCTAAGCTTAAATGTGTTTAGATACACAAATACTTACCATTATGTTATAACAGCTTATAGTATTAAGTACAGTAACGTGCTATAAGGTTTGTAGTCTAAGACCAATAGCATATACCACATAGTCAAGGTGTGTGGTAGGCTGTACTATCTAGGTTTGTGTAAGTACACTGCATGATGTTTACATGCTGAATTCACTTAGCAATGCATTTCTTAGAATGTATCCCCATTGTTAAGTGATGCATGTCTGTAAGTAGATATCCAACTGGATGGGCCCTTCATGGCATAGTACTTCTACCAAATCTGTTCTGTTCCCTATCTAATTGGTCCAGCCCCTCTCCTCTGATAACGTTTTCTTTCACCTCAGTAAGACTCTGTTTGCTCTGACATTTAACCTCTACAACCCAAAGCCATAAATCTGCTGGTAAGAGTTTTAAGCACCAAAATAGACTAGTGATTAAGAAAGTCTTTATCGTGTAAATGTTGTGTAGTATCTCACACATCATATAAATGTTGGCAGCTGCCTATAGCCTATGCAAATAACTGGTCCTGTCTAGAGTTTATGGCAAGAAACTACAGAGGAATTATCATGCAAAATTTGGATGAGTAAAACATAGAGATAAAGTTTACATAACTATATTTATGTAAAACTAGACAAACATAGCTACCAAGTAATTTGGGAGTAAAATCTCTGTGGTAGATATACATTTACTTCCCAGCTAGTATCTTCTGCATTTTTTGAGTCAATAACAAGGTGAAGTTTAGCATCCAAACCACCAAAACAATACATAAAGTAAGTCAATAAATTGGCATTGAGTGAATGTTTTCAGTAGACAGTCAGAAACAAAGAAATTTTTTGGCAGTTAAACTAGATTGCCTTTGTCCTCAGGGTGATCTAGTTTAACTGCCAAAAAATTTTGCAATGGTTTTTCATTGCACTTAAAGAAAAAGCCAGACTCCAAAACTTGACCAACAGGCCTCTTGCCTGCTTTTCTGACATTGTGCCCTACTCTCCCCTTCCTTCTCCGGCTTTATACCCAGGTCTCCTGGGTCCCATAGCAAGACAATGGTTCTAGTAGCTGAGTTCTTAGAGTTCCTGTTTCTTATTCCTGAACAGCCTCCCATTTTCTGAGTCTTACCACAAATCCCAGGTCCCAAAAGGGGCTTCCTAAATCAGATTCCTCTACTGCTATCACATAACAGACATTTCTTTATAGCACTTATCTCCATATAAAAATGTCTTTTTATTTGTTTACATGATTACTCTTGTTCCTTTTCTTTAGAATGTAAGTTCAAGACCACTGATTTGGCCAATTTTACCTTGTTCTTTATTGTAATGTGGCTTGCAACAAACAGTGTAGGTGCCTAACTAATATTTACTAATTTAATCTACTTTCTAATTTTATATATGCATTCATCAACTATGTATATAGCATTAGTCTGCCCCAGGCATGTTTCTGAACCTCTTATAACTAACATAACAGTCTTATGAGGTAGGCCTGGGAAGTATGCCCATTTTACAGATGAAGAAACTGCAGCGTAGGGAAGTTAAGTTACCTGCCAAATGTCAGAAAGCTGGTTAGAGGCAAAGCAGAGTTTAGAAGTAGGCAGTCATGCATGTACTATGGTCTGTGTTATGAGGACAACAGTGTGCTGATGTTACTGTAAGCTATTGAGACAATCGTAGGCAATGAGAAGACCTGCAAGGTTTAGGATAGAGCCACAACTCAGTCTATAGGTGGAAAAAGTGGCTGGTTTTCACAAAGTTCAGAATGTATATCAGCATTAATTCTGCGGCTTCTCTTAAAGCAGTTTCCCATCTCATTTGATTGTTCAGCTGGTAGACTCTTGCTTGTTTTCTATGTCCTGTTTTCCAATCCTAGTGTCTGAGTGATGGTGTTTTGTTCAGGGAAAAGAATAATACCTTAAGTAAGCATGTTTAAAATTATGCTTGATGAACAATAGTGTCCCATGATATTTAGATAGGTGTTCCCACTCTCCCCCTAAAAAATGTTTCTGTAGTAAGAAAAAAAGAGGAAGTATGACTATAGAGAAGTAAAAGGGTATAAATAAGAAGAATATTTTTAATACGTATCAGAAAAAGAGATATTATGAGTAAATTGTCCCCAATGTGTGAAGCCATATGATGTTTACAAATGTTATTTTTATATATTTCCAAGGTGTTTTATATTTACTGGAATGCTGTAGGCTAAATTGATTTTTGAGCTTTAAATGAGATGACAAGTGACTAATTCTCTAAATTTCTGAAGAAATGAGAGCTGCATTTAAAAAATATTTTAAAAGCCTTTTCATTCCCGTTATTATGCTACTTTTTCCTACTTCACCCAAATAGTGGATGATGATTTGCAGAGTTCCCCCAATCCAAGTTTCTACCTCTTCATTAAGAAAATGCAAATGATTCTAGCATTTTCTTTGTGGTACTGCTTTGCCAGGGCTTCTAAAGAAACTCAGCTAAAATCTAAGATAAACACCCAACACTATAGGCTACAGAGCCAACATCTCATATAAGAGAGATTTATGTAGTCTATCCCCTAGTTTTTCAACACAGGTATTAATCAGCCTTTTGTGATCTTAACATTTCTGAATGACAGTTTTCTGTAAGCCAAGAAACCTATACCAAATTAGAAGTGGGGTACTGGGGGGTGGACAAAATATCAAACATGGCTAGAAAATGAATGACCCCTGGAAAAACAGAGCTAACTGAACCCTTAAAATTTTCAAAATGAGAGTTTACTTATGATTTGTCTCTCTGTTTGTCTGTTATTGGTGTATAGGAATGCTTATGATTTCTGCATGTTGATTTTGTATCCCGAGACTTTGCTGAAGTTGCTTATCATCTTAAGGAGATTTTGGGCTGAGACGAAGGGGTCTTCTAAATATACAATCATGTCATCTGCAAATAGAGACAATTTGACTTCCTCTCTTCCTAATTGAATATCCTGTATTTCTTTTTCTTGTCTGGTTGCTCTGGTTAAAATTTCCAATACTATGTTGAATTGGAGTGGTGAGAGAGGGCATCCTTGTCTAGTGCCAGTTTTCAAAGGGAATGCTTCCAGTTTTGCCCATTCAGTACAGTATTGGCTGTGGGTTTGTTGTAAATAGCTTTTATTGTTTTGAGATACATTCCATTGATACCTAGTTTATTGAGAGTTTTTAGCATAAAGTGCTGTTGGATTTTGTCACGGACCTTTTCTGCATCTCTTGAGAAAATCATGTGGGTTTTGTCTTTGGTTCTGTTTATGTGATGGATTATGTTTGGTATGTTGAACCAGCCTTGCATCCCCACGATGAAGCCTACTTGATCGTGATAGATAATCTTTTGGATGTGCTGTTGCATTTGGTTTGCCAGTATTTTATTGAAGATTTTTGAATGGATATTCATCATGGATATTGGCCTAAAGTTTCCTTTTTTAGTTGTGTCTCTGCCAGGTTTTGGTATCAGCATGATGTTCATCTCATAAAATGAGTTAGGGAGGATTCTTTCTTTTTGTGTTGTTTGGAGTAGTTTCAGAAGGAATGGTACCAGTTCCTCTTTGTACGTCTGATAGAATTCTGCTGTGAAGCCATCTGGACCAAATCCAACAGCGCTTTATGCTAAAAACTCTCAATAAACTAGGTATCAATGGAACGTATCTCAAAACAATAAAAGCTATTTACAACAAATCCACAGCCAATACCGTACAAAATGGGCAAAACTGGAAGCATTCCCTTTGAAAACCTGCACTAGAGAAGGACTTTTTTTGGTTGGTAGGGTGTAATTGCTGCCTCAACTTCAGCCCTTGTTATTAGTCTATTCAAGGTTTCAACTTCCTCCTGGTTTAGGCTTGGGAGGGTGTAAGTGTCCAGGAATTTATCCATTTCTTCTAGATTCACTGATACACATGCATAGAGTTGTTTGTAGTAATCTCTAATGGTAGTTTGTATTTCTGTGGAATCAGTGGTGATATTCCCTTTATCATTTCTTATTGCATCTATTCAATTCGTCTCTCTTTTACTTTATTAGTTCTGGCTAGCGATCTATCTATTTTATTGATCTTTTCAAAAAAACAGCTGCTGGATTAATGGATTTTTTGAGGATTTTTTTGTGACTCTATCTCTTGCAGTTCTGCTCTGATCTTAGTTATTTCTTATCTTCTGTTAGCTTTTGAGTATGTTGATCTTGCTTCTCTAGTTTTTTTTAATTGTAATGATAGGGTGTTTATTTTACATCTTTCCTCCCTTCTCAAGTGGGCATTTAGTGCTATAAAGTTCCCTCTAGACACTGCTTTAAATGTGTCCCAGAGATTCTGGTACATTGTGTCTTCATCCTCATTGGTTTGAAGAGCGTCTTTATTTCTGCCTTCATTTAGTTTTTTATCCAGTAGTCTTTCAGGAGCAGGTTGTTCACTTTCCATGTAGTTGAGCTGTTTTGAGTGAGTTTCTTAATCCAGAGTTCCAGTTTGATTACACTGTGGTCTGAGAGACTGGTTGTTATGATTTCCATTCTTTTGCATTTGCTGAGAAGTGATTTACTTCCAATTATGTGGTCAATTTTAGATGAAGTGCAAAGTGGTGCTGAGAAGAATGCATATTCTGTGGTTTTGGGGTGGAGAGTTCTGTAGATGTCTACTAGGTCTGCTCAGTCCAGATCGGCAACCAACAGAATCGGAAAAAATGTTTGTAAGCTACCCACCTGACAAAGGGCTAATATCCAGAATCTACAAAGAACTAAAACAAATTTACAAGAAAAAACAAACAAACAAACAACCCCATCAAAAAGTGAGTGAAGGATATAAACAGGCACTTTTCAAAAAAAGACATTTATGCAGCCAACAAATGTATGAAAAAATGCTCATCATCACTGGTCATCAGAGAAATGCAAATCAAAACCACATTGAGATACCATCTCATGCCAGTTAGAATGACAATCATTAAAAAATCTGGAGACAACAGATACTGGAGAGGATGTGGAGAAATAGGAATGCTTTTACACTATTGGTGGGCGTGTAAATTAGTGCAATTATTGTGGAAGACAGTGTGGCGACTCCTCAAGGATGTAGAATTAGCAATACAGTTTGATCCAGTAATCCCATTACTGGGTATATATCCAAAGGATTATTATTCGTTCTGTTATAAAGACACATGCACACATATGTTCTTTGCAGCACTGTTTACAATAGCAAAGACCTGGAACCAACCCAAATGCCCACTAATGATAGACTGGATACAGGAAATGTGGCACATATACACCATGGAATACGGTGCAGCCATAAAAAAGGATGAGTTCATGTCCTTTGCAGGGACATGGATGAAGCAGGAAACCATCATTTTCAGCAAACTGACACAAGAACAGAAAACCAAACACCGCATATTCTCACTCATAGGTGGGTGTTGAACAATGAGAACACATGGACACAAGGAGGGGAACATCACACACTGGGGCCTGTTGGGGAGTGGGGGGCTAGGGGAGCGATAGCCGGGGGTGGGGAGTTTGAGGAGGGTTAACATTGGGAGAAATACCTAATGTAGGTGATGGGGGGATGGAGGCAGCAAACCACCATGGCATGTATATACCTATGCAACAATCCTGCATGATCTGCTCATGTACCCCAGAACTTAAATTATAATTAAAAAAAAAAAAATTTCTTTAATTTCAAACTGATCAGCAATTGATATGTATGTTTTGTTGTTTCTGCTGTTCTCTTTCCTTTTCTTCTTCTTCTTCCATTTTACTTATCCTGTTCTTTACTTGTCAAACTTCTCATCTGCCTTGTCTAATTTTCCATAGAAATTAGTGGCATGATAGTATCTGTATTAGTATCATCTTCCACTTACGATTTAAATACTCTGTTTCTAAGGAGACATGGTGTGGAGTCCTAATATGTTTGCAACAATAAGGAAGGGGCTCCAAGTTGGGGAGAACAATTGTTGTAAGAAACAGCTAACAGACAAACTGCTTGTACAACATCCTGTTCCCAAACACAAGAACAGAAAACCATGTAGCCCCAGAGAACAACTCTACTTGCACCTAGCCTCTCCAGCGTAACCCTATAAAACAATTCTCCAGGACTTGCCTCTTGGCAGACAGCTTTCTCTGCTGTGCTGCCCATTGCTCTCTTACAACCTATCTTCATATTTTTTCTAGTCAATCTGCCTTTCTTTATGCACGACTATCTTGGTAAATTCTTTTACCAGCCACAACAGTGACTCCAGCCAGTCACACCCATGATACAGAGAACTCATTGTTTGAGTTCATACTATAAACCAAAACAAAATTGGAATTTTCTATTTATAAAATTTAACCTTGGATGAGGAAAACAGATTATGAGTAAAAGTCAAATTTGTCATTGTCCCTATGTTTTAAGGAGAAAAATCATTTTTTAAGCAAACACTTAGGGTCTATTTGCCCAATTAAAATTGCTCTATTTTTATATTTGAATGCTTCTGGTGGAATTAAAATTATTTTAAATTTTATTTATTTGCTGTGTTCTCCTATAGTTTGCTCATCAGTAATATTCTTTGACAGTCTTTATTTTTCATTCTAATTCCCATTAGTTTTGTGTTTGTTTTTCTCCCTCATTTATATCACCATCTCCATTTTTTTTTAACTTCTTGGCATCTGTTGAGATAATTGCACTACAATCATAATCTGTGTTGTAATAATTATTTGATAGGTATTTCTCCATGGATATTTATGTTAGAAATATTAGTATCCAAACAAAATGAACCAGCTGCACCTATTGTAGAACCTCCCCCTGTGATCTCTCTGATTTAGTGGTGGGAGAAATATGGGCTGGCTTAATTAACTGAAAGAGAGGGCAAGTGAGGCAGAGTGTCTTGTGATCTGAATTTAAAGAAACCCTGCTATTTAAATCACATAGCTAGAAAATGCAGATGGGGAAAATATGTAGAATTCTATCATCATCAACATATTTATTGTGGATCCCTAGGAGGACTAAGAAGTGATATAATATCATGAAAATGTTACTTACATGTATTCTTTCAATATGCCATCACCAACAGCCTATCTGCCCAGGTACTTGTTTTTTCTTCTTCTTTTTTTTTTTTTTTTTGAGACAGAGTTTCACGCTTGTTACCCAGGCTGGAGTGCAATGGCGTGATCTCGGCTCACCGCAACCTCTGCCTCCTGGGTTCAGGCAATTCTCCTGCCTCAGCCTCCTAAGTAGCTGGGATTACAGGCATGCGCCACCATGCCCAGCTAATTTTTTGTATCTTTAGTAGAGACAGGGTTTCACCATGTTGACCAGGATGGTCTCGATCTCTTGACCTCGTGATCCACCCGCCTCGGCCTCCCAAAGTGCTGGGATTACAGGCTTGAGCCACTGCGCCTGGACGTTTTTTCTTCTTAAAAAATGTTACAAGGAAATGGATTGATTAATAATAAGTGGATGAGTGGCTTCATCATGACAAATTTGACTTTTCTCACCATAAAATAATCACCAGGTTTTCTTCGTAAATTTTGTACAAGGATTAAATGAAACTTCTAAAACTCTTAGAGCAGTGTCAAGAACATGATAAGAATAAATATATACTTGTTATTATTACTAATTCATATTTATATCAAAATATACTAGGTCATGTGAAAGATCCTGAAATGTATAGAATTGGCCCTGCCCTCAAGATGTTCTGAATCAAGGTGGGAAATAAAATATAGTATAAAATGCAGAGTACTTGTGAGCAAGTAATTAAGTGCTAAATGATATGGCAGGAAGTATAAATACTGGGGTAGATTAGAGGTATAAATATGCACTAGGGATAATGTCATTATGGAAGACAGTTGTCCCTAAAATAAATATTTTCAGGAATTCTAAATTATATACTCAATAGCAAAAAACCTATATTCTCCTATTTAATGTATCCCATTGTGTCTGCCATGATGTACCTTTTGTTCCCCATTTCTTCGTCTTCTAAATCCAACCAATCATTCAAGACTATTATAGTGTAGTGTAATAATTTCTCCCACCCCATAGCCATGAAGTTGATCTTCATATGATGTAAATATACGTCCTCACAAATTTGGAATAAAATCGAAACCCCTCTCTCAGCTTCCTCACAAATTTAGAGTAAAACCTAACCCCCTACAGAATCTCACCCCTGGCTGTCTTTCCAGCATCAGCTCTCTGTTCACACTCCTTTGCTCACCTGGCTGGAGTCTTTTTAATCACTTTTGAGAACAAGTCAAATTCTTCTCATGCCAAGGACAGTTGCATTATCTGTCCCTTTGCCTGGAAAGCTCCATTTCTCTCATTTTCTCATAATTTATTTATTAGCGAGAACATCCTCCAGACCTCCCTAAACTCCCTACCTCACCCAACCATTCAGATTCTGTATTTTAGCTTTACATTTTCTTCATCACAGAACTTATTACATTTTAAAATAATACATTTGTTTGTTCAAGAAGTTTTTTTGTTAGCTATTTGTCTCTTTCCTCTAGGAGAATGTAAGTTTCCTGAAGATAGGAAACACATCTGTCTCGTTTACCATTGCATCACAGAACCACAATAAGTGTTTATTTTAAAAACGAACAAATCATTCATGCCAATCTTTTCTCTCAATTCTGTGTGTCTGTATTTGTGAAGCAGGATTATTCCTAATCATTGATCACATATTGAACTTGTCTTCCATTTGTCACTTTGCTGATGTTTGCTCTATTTTCCTAATCTTCTGAAAATTTTATTCATACTTATATTTCCTCCATTAAAACTCTTAATTTTAGTAAATATGAGCTAGTTCTGCCTCTTTTATTATAAACCTTGTAATATGTTGTTTTTCCCTTATGGCACTTAAATTTTTCCCTTGTAATACAGTTCTCTCAGCACTTATGTTGTATCTATGAGCTTTGCTATCACTTTTTTATTTTTCTTGAGATGGAGTTTTGCTTGTTATCCAGGCTGGAGTGCAATGGCATGATCTCGGCTCACTGCAACCTCTGCCTCCTGGGTTCAAGTAATTCTCCTGCCTCAGCCTCCTGAGTAGCTGGGACTACAGGCGCACACCACCATGCCCAGCTAATTTTTGTATTTTTAGTAGAGACAGGGTTTCACCATGTTGACTAGGATGATCTCGATCTCTTGACCTCATGATCCACCCGCCTCAGCCTCCCAAAGTGCTGGGATTATAGGCGTGAGCCATGGCGCCCGGCCTGCTATCACTTTTTTAGTATTTGTTAGGTTTCTTTAGTTAAAAATAATAGAAACAATCTATGGCTAATTTAAAAGGGAGGAGGGAAGGAGGAAGAGAAGAAAGGAGGGATGAAGGAGGGAGAGAAAGAAAAAATTAAAATACAACCTCTATGGAAAACAGTATGGAGATTCCTCAGAGAACTCAAATTAGATCTGCCAGTTGATCCAGCAATCGCACTACTGTGTATCTACTCGAAGGAAAAGAAGTCATGATTAAAGGAAACTAACACCTGCGCTAAGCACAAGTCACAATTGCAAACATATGGAATCAGCCTAAGGGCCCATCAATCTATGAGTGGATAAAGAAAATGTGATATATATAATATATAATACTATAATATGTATTTTATATATATTTTTTAAGTTTCAGTAGCTTTAGAGGAATACGTGGTTTTTGGTTACCTGGATGAATTGTACAGTGGTTAAAGTCTGATCTTTTGGTGTGCCCCTCACTCTAATAGTGTAAATTGTACCACATAGGTAGTTCTTCATCTCTTACCCTACACCCACCTCTGCTCCACATGCACTGTATCTCCAGTATCCATTCTGTCACTCTGTATGCCTTTACATACCCACAGCTTGGCTCCCACTTACAAATGAGAGCATGCAGTATTTGGTTTTCTGTCTCTCATTTACTTCACTTAGGATCATGGCCTCCAATTGGAACCAGGTTGTTGCAAAAGACATTATTTTCTTCATTTCTATGCCTGAGTAGTATTCTATGGTGTGTGTGTGTGTATATTATATTATATACATATATATTATATATAATATATTTTATAATATATATATAATTTATATATAATGAATTATATTATTACATTATATTATAAAATATATATCTTATATATAATATATATTATATTTATATTATAATTATATATAAATAATATAATATATAATTTTTATATTATATAATATATATAAATTATAATTATATAATATATAATTTATATATATAAATATTATATGTAATATATTATATTATATATAATATATAATTTATATATATTATATATGTAATTTATATATAATGTATATTTACATTATATATAAATTATATTTATATATTATATAATTTATATATTATATGATATAATATATAAAATATAATAATTATATATTATATAATTTATATATATTATATGATATAATATATAAAATATAATTATATATTATATATATTGTATAATATGTATAGAATATAATAATTATATATAATATATAATATATAATATATAAATGTATATTATGTATATAATATGTAAATATATAATAAATATATTTATATAATTTATTATATAAATATATAAATATATAATTATATATTTTATAATTTATATATATTTTATATATTATATATAATATATAATTATGTTTTATATATATTATATAATATATATAAAATATAATTATATAAAATATAATTATAAAATATAATTATATATTATATATTATATAATATATAATAATTATAAAATATATAATTATTATATTTTATATATTATATCATATTATATAAATTATATAATATATAAATATAATATATAAATTATATAATATATAAATATAATTTATATGTAATATAAATATACATTATATATAAATTACATATATAATATATATAAATTATATATTATATATAATATGTTACATATAATATTTATATATAAATTATATATTATATAATTATAATTTATATATTATATAATATATAAAAATTATATATTATATTATTTATATATAATTATAATATAAATATAATATATATTATATATAATATGATATATATTTTATAATATAATGTAATAATATAATTCATTATATATAAATTATATATATATTATAAAATATATTATATATAATATATATGTATATAATATAATATAATATATACACACACACACTATAGAATACTACTCAGGCATAGAAATGAAGAAAATAATGTCTTTTGCAACAACCTGGTTCCAATTGGAGGCCATGATCCTAAGTGAAGTAAATGAGAGACAGAAAACCAAATACTGCATGCTCTCATTTGTAAATGGGAGCCAAGCTGTGGGTATGTAAAGGCATACAGAGTGACAGAATGGATACTGGAGATACAGTGCATGTGGAGCAGAGGTGGGTGTAGGGTAAGAGATGAAGAACTACCTATGTGGTACAATTTACACTATTAGAGTGAGGGGCACACCAAAAGATCAGACTTTAACCACTGTACAATTCATCCAGGTAACCAAAAACCACGTATTCCTCTAAAGCTACTGAAACTTAAAAAATAAAACAAACTGTATGGGGCAGCTCATGGAATGGATGAAAAAGTAGAACAACCAGACTTCAAGAAAGAGAGAAACAAAAAAATTTCTCAAATATCAGGGTCTAAAACAAAGAGAAGCATCATGATGTCAATGACAGAATAAATGAACGGCAAGTTTTCTATCCTTACTTCATTTTTCTTAGGATTAAAATTCCTGAAATAGATTTTGGTTGATCTAATTTGGGTTATTTGCCATCCCTTTGTCAGTACCTCAAATAAGTGTCCCACTAAAATTATAGCAAAATGAAGGAAATGTGATGAGGTCAGCTGCTTACAGAAGATGGAGAAATGGCTCTGGGTGGGCCAACACATTTCTCTTACAGTAAGGTTCAGTTAGAGGAGAATAAACCACTAGGTCTGAAAAGTTAATGGGACAGAATAAAATATACTATATGAATAACGGTACATGTTTGTTACATTGATGGCTGAAATCATAAAAATAATTTTTTTAATTTTAAATGTGTCATTGTTGGACTATTTTGAGGGTTTTAGACTGAGAAGCAGTTATTTTTTAGTTTTCTGCTATAATATGACTAACTTCATGGGTGATTAATGATAGCACTTAAAATTTAGCATAATATGATGTTTTACAAGTATAGAAGAATACAGTATAATTTCTATGTGTAATATTGGGGTTCAGGGGTTCAGGGTGCCCTCAGCTTCCCTGAGAGAACGTTTCTCTAGGTTCTTGGTCTCCTGCCTTCTCAAGAATGAGAGAAGGGACCATCGCGCTGTGTGCAGTAAATGCCGGACTCAAAAGTGTTTGTAGAAAGTGATTTATTTAGAGAGACAAACAGGAGAAGGAGAAAGAAACAGCTAACACTAACACTCAGAGAATCCAGAAAGATGGAATCCAGGATAGGAAAGCAGCTTTCACACTGAGTGGAAGGGAATAGAGAGACATGGAGTTTGGGAGTGGAAGACAGGCTTCCAAGAGAGAGTGCGGAAGGGGACTCCAGAGGAAAAATCCAGGATAGAGAAAGATGGCTTCCATGAAGAGAGTGTTCATGGAAGGGGATCCAAACATGGAGTCTGAAGAGGTGTGGAAGAAGGGGTCTTTTAACCTGGGAGGAACCCCCACCTTCTCTAAGACCCCAGGCCAATGAAAGGAGTTCCTTAGAACTTCTGCTGGAGTGATTGACACTTAGTTTCTTCCCGTGCCCCCAAAATTCAAACATAAATCATTAAACCTCTCAGGTGGAGAGAGATGAGAGTGGGGCATGGCACTGGGAAGTTCTTGCCCTTAAAACTACGCCCCCTGTGGACCCTGGAAAGAGAACACCTTCCCTCATTCATATTATCATATACTAGGGAATTATAACAACTAATGTTTAGCTGACAATTTGTTAACCTGAACTGAACTATTTTCAGTTCTATTCAGCAGAACTATGATTTAGTTAATTCAGTAATTCTGTTTCTAGGCAAGATGTGGTGCCATACCTGTAATTCCAGCACCTTGGGGAGCCAAGGTGAGAGGATCACTTCAGGAGTTTGAGACCAGCATGGCAACATAGTGAGACTCTATCACTACAAAATATGAAAAAAAATAGCCTGGCATGGTAACACATGCCTGTAGTCCCAGCTACTCAGGAGGATGAGGCAGAAGGATCACTTGAGCCCAGGAGTTGGAGGCCACAATGAGCCATATTCATGCCATTGCACTCCAACACTGGTGACAGAACAAGACCCTGTCTCTAAAACAAATAGTAATAATAATTATATTTTTAGCCTGCCAAGTAGGTATTGAAATGCATATAACTCAATCTAATCCAAGTTGATGGAACAGTAGTTTAAATCTAGTGCATGAAGTTCATTTATGAGATCAAAACCTACCTATAGGCTCAGCAATTCTAATTACAGATAGTAAAACCCATTATCCACTTGTACCCACCACCTGCAGTGGCTAATCTTTTACAGTTCTTTTTTGGTCTGGAGTTTAAGGCAAAAGATAATTGGATGGGGGCTCTGCAGCTATCAAAAAGAGAAGCAGGCCCACATGATAACTAGTGTTCTCCTCGAAAAGAGGACAAAAATCTGAAGAGTTAGCACCATGCTTATATTGTTCCAAAGGTGGGCTTCTCTTCCCTCTTCCCTCTTTGTCAAGAAATTTAGTTTAAAAACTCATTTTACATAGAGAATCATACAAATACAGCTTTCAATCCAATAAGTGGGTTGATATGCTCAATGACTTTGTTTCCACACTTTAGATCAAATAGACCTTAATATTTAAAATATACTATTTATTATTTTGTTCAGCTGGCTGTTGCATATGTTCATTAGATAAAAATAACCTACCTTGTAACATATTTAGGTTTGCCCTCATAGTTTCAAAAGATAGAAGAGTTTTTTTTTAAAAAAACGAACAAATGAAAGAGAGGAGAAAAAGAAAGAAGAAAAGAATACATGGGCATACATATGTGTATGCATATTTATATGAAAGCCTATACATATCACTCTGTGGACACAAACTGGTCCATTTACAAACAGCCATCTTCTCAGCATCCCAGCTTAGCCAAATCCAAAGAAAAACTTGTTTCTTTGTTCAGTCTTTAAAAAATAAAAGCTGGTTTCTTTAAAAAAAAAAAATTGCATATGTTACATATATTCATTTGATTTAGGTCCCAAAAGACATTACATTGAAACTCTTTAAAATTAGTTTCAGAAAAACTTTTATTAAGGAGTTAAAAGTAAGTTGGTTAACATAATTCAGTAAGACTTTCTTAAAGTCTCCAGTGAGCCTGACACCTTGTGTAGCATTGCTTTTCTTGCTCAAAATCTGATTGTAATTTGCAAGTTTAAGTCACTCCTCTTAAACAAGGCATAGAAGTCAAAGCGAGATTTGTCTCCTCACCTTTCCAGTCTTATATCTTCATGCTCTTCATCTTCCCCTTTCTTGTACATATTTCTCTAGACCTGCAGTTCTGAGGTTCCAACTTGGTTAAATACTGTACTTCCTTCAGCTCCCTGGCTGGGTGACTTTTCTACTGAGAATTCCTTGACTCTCTTCTTGTCTCCCAAGTTTAGAAAATATGTAATCTCCCACATAATCATGCACATCACCTACCATCACATTTTTCTCATTGCACTATAACTGCATGTTTGCTTATTTTTATCCAGTTACAGTGTAAACTTTGGAAAGGCATCATCTGTAACTACGTTATTGATCATTGCAACTGCATGTAGAGGTCACTCCTTATATAAGTATTGAATAATAACATTGCTTAGCATTCTCCCTCCAATTCCTCTCACCCTTGCCAGCCCTATTCTCAAACAAAATGCAGCAACATCCTTTGTAAAAGGAATTCTCAAAACTAAACTGGCCTCATATACAGCAGAAGTCCTCTGTTATTTACTTTTTGTCCTTTTTATGCTACCTGGATGTGTCTTAGCCTCTCCACCCTTTCCCCATATTGGGCAAGTGGACTGCTATAAACAAGATGTTTCTGTTTTATATTCCAGAATGCACAACTGAAGCAAAGGCAAGGTGACTTTGCTGTAACTCAGCAGTCTTTTTAAAATGTTATTTTCCCCCCTTCACAGGTCCTCAGAACACTGCCTTTAAGGGCTTCGAGGTGAAGATACATTTGATTAGAAATATAGCAGACAGGGACCCTGAAGCACTTTAAGAAAGCTTGGTCTGCAGGAAATCCTCATCTCGGCTCCAGTCATCAGAAAAGTTGATCTCTACCAGAGGTATGTTCATCAACCCACATTTCCTTAAGAATTTCTTTTTAACAAATTCCCTGCATAGGAAAACGGGTTTTATTTTTCTCTTATTTCTAAAATGTAAAAATAAAATTAACTTTCAATATGGGAAAGATCTCACTAAAGTCTTTCTAAATTGGAATGATTTTATTCAGCAGAAATTGTAGTCATTTCTATATTGCCTCTTCTTTAGGAATTCCACAGGTGACTTACGGTTTATTCTAAAGAAGGCTGTTTTAAACTATGCAGTCTGCTGGCAGCCATTCTGACAAATCTGCATGCCTCTAGCCACTGAGTGTCTGTGGACACAAAAATTCTGTTGTTTTCAAAAGAGGTGTCATTCTATTTATGAATACAGAAACAGAAGCATTTTAGGTCTGAGGGAAATGGTCTGAGTAAACAATTTTCTGTTACTCTTGCCCTATCATCTCCGCAAGGGAGATAAACTCGCTATGACAGAAGGTTAGCCTTTCTGTTTCTTTGTGATTTGCCGACTTTTAGGAAAGCCACACCAGGTTAGCAGTGCTTTTTATAAGGATCTGATTCTTAGATTCCCTATATAAAATTTGGTTGGATTTTTTTTGTTTTTGATTTTTGTTTCTCTTCTGAGATGATTCTCAGTAAATTTGCCAATGTCCAGAAGTTATAGATACATGCTACCTGAAAGCAAATGAGACTTGGATTCAGTTGAAGGTGGCACTGAATCCTCAGGATGAATAACCTACAAGGATTGTGGAAGGAGAAACACCAACCAAAGTCAATAGTTCAAGCCTTTATTAAAAAGTTGCAACATGGGAGGCGGCTTAAAGATGTTACAGGATAAATTAAGGAAGGGCATTCAAAGTTCAACTTTTGTTCCAAGAATAGTTCACTGTTCGATTTCTTGGAAGCTATGGGGAAACTTAGGTTGTGTTAATCATAGTGTTTCTCACAGTGTCAAGCCATGGTGCTTTGGGTTACAGAAATATTATCAGTATTATCATATTATGTGAATATTTAATTGATTGGCATAATTATAACATTTTATAATAGATAATTTTCCGAAATGATAGATGTTCACTGTGTTTTCACTATAAACATATGGGTGTATTTCACTCCCACCACTTTCATTCATTCTCACACATAAATGTCTATAGTGTAGATTTCTGAATATTAAATATAAATGTGTCTTTGATTCAACATGCCTCAATGTAAGCTAATTATCTTTCACTTAATTTATTTTACAATTTTGCTGTTCTGCAAGTTTTTCAGGATTTATACCACTATCATTATGTTTTTGATCCCTCATCTTTTTTAAAATCCTGGTTATATAATTAGTCGTTTATGCTAATGTTTTTACTTCCAGATAGATCTTTTACTCACTCTTTGCAGAGGCCCAATGCAGCTTAACTTTCTTCAAGCTTTCATGCTCTCTTTTCTAGCTAACACATTTTATTCCTAACAAGTCTCCTTCTCTACTCCCCCAAACTGAAACTCAGCCTGTACTCAAGTAAAATAATTGGATTTTTTAAATAGCACTTCTATTGTTTCTACCAGTTCATAAAATTGTACATGCATCTCATTGTCTTATTTTTAATCTTGAACTGAATGGCATTTTCATCTCTGAAATCCCATACCATCACTCAATACGTGGCTTTATACTTTGAAAGCATACAGTTGAATATATCAGGAATGAAATAATTACAGGGTTTTTTTTTTTTCTTAAAGCACGCAGTTGAATGTATCAGGAATGAAATAATTGTAGTTTTTTTTTTCTCGTTTTCTTTTTGAGAGGGAATCTCACTCTCTCACATAGGCTGGAATGCAGTGGCACGATCTTGGCTCACTGCAACCTCTAGCTCCTGGGTTCCAGCCATCCTCCTGCCACAGCCTCTCAAGTAGCTGGGATTATGGGCGTACACTACCAATCCAGGGTAATTTCTTATTATTAATAGAGACAAGGTTTCACCATGTTGGCCAAGCTGGTCTCGAACTCTTGACCTCAAGTGATCCTCCTGCCTCGGCCTTCCAAAGTATTAGGATTACAGGTGTGAGCCACCACACCAGGCCGTGATTGCAATTTTAAAAGGACCTATGTTCCCACAAATTTGGAACTGCCTATTCTATTTATTAATTAGAATTTGTAACCTAATCACAAGGCCTTTCAGTTTTGAGGCTTTGGACATGAGAAAGCAGAGTTGGAAGTTTGGAAGCAATACAGGATAAATTACTAGTTAAAAAGCAGCCCCTTCCCACACAAAATACAACTTTTCTGTCCAAAAATTTGACATGTGGTAGTGTGATGAAAGGGACATGGGAGAACAGATTTCAGGTAATTTAACATTGATAAAATAACAATACTATTTTTCTCTTTTTAATTCAAAGTATAAACTTTCTTAGTAGGTCACTTTCCTAAAGGGAATAAAGTTGCCTACTTACACAGTTTCATTACTGTCCTGAGGGCATTTTAGTTTATTTCAGCCAATTAAAATAACAATTACTGCAGGAGGCACTTACGGGAGTACATTCCACTGGTTGAGTCCCCACCACTCCTGGTATGATTAAAACTCCTCAACTTCAAGTTTTCATATTGCAATGACTACTTCTACTTCAAAAAAGTACTTGTACAGTAATTTGGAAGAGCACATCCTATTTATTCCCTTCATTTTCAAATTTTGTTCTTAATGTTTTACAGGTTCTTTTCTACAGTATTATAGCCTGAGCTTCACCTCTTTTTACTCTTCTTGGAAAGTTTGTACCTACTAAATGATTATATAAAAGCCAGTACCACTGTTAAATAAGATTTATAATGAGCTAAAGTCAGTAACCAAAACCTAAAGTGAAATAAAATGTATAAGAGACCACCGTTTGGGGCGGAACTGCACTAGGTCCAACAGACCAAACAGAAACAGAGTCACTCAGAATAAACTTCCATGTAACCAAGCCACAACTAAATGGCTTATCTAACCTTCCAAGAAATGAGAATAGAGATAATAGTCAAATTCCCCAACAGGCCAGTTTTAGCTATTATGATAAGTTCCTTCTACTTTAACCTTTACAAGGGAAATAACTTTGAATACCCAAAAAGCTTTTTGTTCCTCTCTGCTTTTCTCAGCCCTTTTCTCTCTCTAAAGCCAGCCTCTCCTGTTCAGCTCATTGGAACACTCTTTCTGTTTTGTAGGATGAGGTGTTGTCCGATTCTAGAATGGCAAATTAAAGCCAATTAAGATCTTTAAAGTAAATGTGTTGTAATTTTGTCTTTTGCCACTGTACTTGTGTTCCATTTTATTGAGTTTGTTGAAATATTTCCATAATAGATTTCCAGTGTAAGCTGCTTTATTGCTGACAGCAAAATGATGATTCCCAGCATCCTAACTTGACATATGAAAAATTTTAATGATAATACTGATTAACATATCTTTTGCATTTAAATTACTACGTTTTTTAAGAAGAGAAGATTGTACATTTGGTGGGTTGTTTGCATAGTCAAATAAACATACGTCAGGATGTGCAATCTAATAATTAGGTGCATTTATCTGTTTGTGACACCACTGGAAAATACTTTGAATGAAGACTTTAGGGACAAAATATTCCCACTTGAATTGTCATTTCAAAAACCATGACCTCCCGTAGAAAAATCAGTGCTTATGCCTAAACATTGGAAGCATATGCCTAGTGTGTGGTTACTTCAGCTACATGTATTTATGAAAAATCTTTTTTGCAATAATATATAATTTATTTACATTTTATGGATGTTTGCCTTATGTGTCATCATATTAGGAAAGTTTCTATTTTATTTAGAGAAAAAAGAATTATTGGACTAACACATACCTAAATTCCTCCTAAGAATTTAGGTATTTAGAAAATATTTAGCATGTTAAAGTACTTGTACTGACCAAAGTTCAAAGACAGGAAAGCTGAAAAACGCAAGATGTTTCAGTGTGACGTGACTGTTTACACAAAAACATGGCAGTTCAGGTACGGAGGTTCCCAGCGAATGCTCTACTCATGATTAAGCAAAGTTAGCTTTGCTTCTTGGAGGACTGTTTGTTTTTGGTGAAAATTCCAAAGTGATATAATATTGGTTTTTTCTCAAAAATGTTTAAATCTTATTATGAATATTTATCAGTTCAAAAAGTACAGATCCATTTTAGTGTGTCAGCCAACTTGATAGTGATGTTTAAGATTGAGGCCTGACCAAAACAGCAAGTTTCCCTTTTTCCTCTCCTCTCCACATAGCAAAGGTAAGACAATACCATACTTATGATTTTTACCCTTACAGATTCAAGTGTTCTAAGTAATCTATGGGAAATTTGTTCTTTCTGATGACTCAATTTTCCGATCTTCTTTTAACAATGTTCTTCTTTTGATACCATGTAACTTTAAATATATGAACATAATAGACTGCATATTATATTCAAGTCGGGCATATGTTTTAGTTGACTCCATTTTACTGACAGAAAAGAAAAATGAATTTGTTCTTATAAAGAGGAAGGTAGATCTGAAGAAGAGCAGCGTTTGTTCTTGTGAAATGAGAATGGATGGGATGTCAGTCTGAGAATTCATTTAATATATACATCAGAAGGGTATGTCAAAATATGAGGTGTGGGGGGTTGTGCCCCTTAGAATAAAGGGGAGATTTCAGTATGAGAAAGGGAAAGAGAGAGTGGCAGAGAGAACATGATTGTGAGAGAGAGAAAAAAATTTTAAGACAGAAAAAAAAATTAAAATCAAGAAATTTTGCTGTGTTTGGTATAATTCTCTCCTCCATTCATAACTTCATGAAATTCTCAGGCAGGAACATTACTCAATAGTGCTGTTGGAGGATTTGCATTTCTGTTATTTGCTTGATTATAAATGCATGTAGAGCTGGTTGTAGGAGTTCGTTGAGAGCGGGGTAAAAATTTTCTTGTATTAATTTTCATCCTGGAGATGACCTCTTCTCACTGTCAATAGCTGTGGCTTTCAATTTAGTTGAGGGGCCAAGAGGTATAAATCTGAAAAATACTTCCAAAATTAATACCAGATGATACTTCCAATAAGATTTCATTCTACTAAAGTAGACAGGCCTGTGGATTTTGAAACTACTTTGCTAATGATTTTGATATGCATCTATAGTGGCAAGAGGAAGAAAACTAATTACCATGATAAACAGAAGAAATACACTAATGATAACTATTATATTTATTATACCTGAACATTCAATTTTCTTTTTGACTATAAGCAATATTTTAAAATTTATTTACGTAATATCAATATTTGATTTAAAGTATATTATAATATTTTATGAAGTAGTACCCCCCTTATCCATGATTTTGCTTTCCATGGTTTCAGTTACCTGAAGTCAACTGTAGTCCAAAAATGTTACATAACATAAGATTATTTTGCATAAAAGAAAGACCAAATTCACATAACTTTTATTACAGTACATTGTTATAATTGTTCTACCTCATTACTTAATATTGATAATTTCTTACTGTGCCTAAATTATAAATTAAACTTTATCAAGGTATTTATGTATAGGAAAAAACAAAATACATATATATAGGGTTTGGTACTATCTGCAGTTTCAGACATCCACTGTACATTTTGAAATATATTGCCTGCAAATAAGGAGAAACTGCTATAGCCAATTCTTGTATCATTAATTAAAGCTAATTGCATAACATTAATTCAATAAAAATGTTTAAAAGCAGGTTATGAAGGTAGAATGCAAAACAGCTAATGCCTAAAATTTGTTATATATTTAGAGTGAAAAACAAGTACTGCCTAAAAAGCTATTATATAATAAACATGCAGTGTTTACTATATGACCTAAAAATGGTTAGCTAAAACTGTAGGCAGGTTACCTGTTTAAAATGCAAATTCTAAGTCCCTGTAAACTTCATCCTATGGAATTAGACTCTCCAAGTATGGAGTGTAGGAATTCCAATTTTTACAAGATCTAAGTTAAAATTATGCATAATAATATTTGATAGCTAACCTGTACCTTTATAACTTCTAGAAAGTTTTAGACAGGCATTCAGAGGCAGACAACTCAAGATACTACCTTACACTACAAGCAGGAAATACTGGCATTCAATAATGCTGACTGAAGAAAAGTAAACTTACTTTGATTTGCTCACATGTAGAACTATTCTACTTGGCATAGTACTATCCACTAAAATGAGAACAGCAACAGTAAGAAAAAGATAAAACAGAAACATAACCATTGCTATATACATGTGCATTTATTCTATAGTTATCTACTGAGTGACTAAACTGCACATAATGACTTCTTAACATTATAGTTACATTATTGGAGGTGAAATGACTAGTATTTTACAGTATTTTGTTAAGAATAATGCTTGACAGTAATTCATTCAATAAACAAATTCAGAGTCCTTAATTTCTCGATAGTTTGTGCTAAAATATTGTTTTCATGGATTCTTCTGGAAAATCACTTCAGTAATTGCCTTCTCTGAAGTAAGAAACTCGAGAGACTATTTTGGATGTATTGGGATAATGAAATGAAAATATAATTTGAAAATTACTTCGTAATTTAAATCTTATTTACCTATAAAATATGTAAAGCCATTTGTTGGTTACTTCACTTTCTTTTAAATAAGAATTAAATCAAGACTTAGCAGAAGCTATTTTTAACTGTGAATTTCCTAAGTAATTGTAATTTCATAGATGTAGTCTCTTGATGTACAACTTCATGTTTTTAATCATTAGAAATAACAGTTGATATTTGTAAAATAGCTAAAGACATAGATAATGGTAATTATCTATGAAAATTATCTCTTGGAATACAATATTTATGATCATGTTATTTTTCTTTTAAAAAGTCTAACTTAATACCATATGTAGAAATCCACTTTTTAACTTATTAAAATTAAATTGATTTTATATGATTATACAATAAATAAAACCTTTTTGAGACTACAAATGCTGTTTACAGCTAACCAAGCACAAGCTCTATATATTGGAGGTGTTTTTCCCAGAAATGCTTATAATAAACACTTTAAGCTTATAATACTTAAATCAATCACTTTAAAGTGTTTGAATACTTTACTTGAAACTCAATATATCAGTGCTGTGACTAAATAGCAGGATATTATCAAATTGAAGAAACTCTGTAAAAATAAGATAACTGTAAAAGTGAAAACCTGAGAACTGATTGAAAAGAAATTAGCAAGAAGTAGGTATGAACGTACTGGCAGGGTGAACCTAAATTTGTAAGACCTATTTGTGGATATCACACAGAATACCTAGACCTGTTGTTATATACATTTCATTTAATCATAGAAAATATACTGAGTCGAAATTAAAATGAAACACTCAAGGATAAAATTACTGAAAAAATTTAAAAGGCAAATAGGAATTACCTAGAAATAGTACAATAGAGTTTTATATGATGTGATCATAATAGCTGTATTAGTAAGACATGAAGCATCTTAACTAACAGTCCAAACATTAGGACAAATTGTTCAATGTTAGAATTACCAACCTATTGATTGAGTTTTTTCCACTTTTCAACAAATTATATTGTGGATTTTTAAGTTTTACTTTTTTGGAAGAATTTGTCTAGTGGTATTTGCATAAAGTTAAAGAAGAAAAAATTTCCATGAAGCATTCAGGACTATCAGGATAGGTATGCAAGACTCTATTGCAGTGGAGTTTTGCAGTAGTGGGAGAGAGATTGGGCTCAACTCTAAATACAGCAAGAAATAATGGGGATTTATAGCCAAGGAGTACCAGGGGAGGTGGGAACTAGTAGATGGAAAATTACTGTGAGGGCAGGGTAATTCTCTGCTAAACTGACCTAACAGCATTCTTGCTCAAAGATGGCCAGGGTGGTCAGGTATTAACTAGGGGATAGTGAGAGATGAGAGATTTGGTCAAATAATCAAGGAAGATCAGACATCTGGGGTTTGTGGGGTGGGGATTCCGAGTTCGGTTGCTTGCTGAAACTGGACTCTACAAGGCCATTTAAGTACAGTGAATGAGTGAGGTGGAGTGGATAAGACAAGAGAGTCTCTGGTAAACTGGAGAGCAAAAACTCCACCTTGAGGAAGCAACAGCTACTTAGCTAAATTTGCCATGTAGATGTTCTGGTCTAATGCTGTGAGATTTTCCAGATTTTCTAGAGAGATTCAAAATCTAAATCACTACTTCACAAGATTTCTTAAAATATAAGCATAGTAAACCAAGCCTTTTACTTTTGTTGTTTTTGAAACAGAGCCTGGGCTGAAGTGCAGAGGTGTGATTTTGGCTCACTGCAACTTCTGCCTCCTGGGTTCAAGCAGTTCTCCTGCTTCAGCTTCCAGAATAGCTGGAATTACAGGCATATGCTACTACCTGGCTTATTTTTTTTTTTTCTTTTAGTAGAGATGGGGTTTTGCCATGTTGGTCAGGCTGGTCTCAAACTCTGGGCCTCAAGTGATCCACCCACCTCGACCCTCCCAAAGTGCTGGGATTATAAGCATGAGCCACTGCGCCTGGCCCAAGCCTTTTAAAACTGTTTAAAACAGTGCTCCCCAATCTTTTGGCTTCAGGGTCCAGTCTCATGAAAGAAATTTTTGGGGATGATGATTTAAGCACATTACACATATTGTGTACTTTATTTATATTATTATTACATTGTAATATCTAATGAAACAATTATATAACTCACCACAAGGTAGAATCAGTGGAAGCCCTGAGCTGCTTTTCCTGCATCTAGATAGTCCCCATCTGTGGGTGACTGGAGGCATGGACAGATCATCAGGGATTAGATTCTCGTAAGAAGCATGCAACCTAGGTCCTTCACATGCACAGTTCACAATAGGGTTTGTACTCCTATGAGAATCTAATGCTGCTGATCTGACAGGAGGTAGAGCTCAGGTAGTAATGTGAGTGACGGAAATGGCTGTAAATACAGATGAAGCTTTACTCACCTGCTACTCACCTCCTGCTCTGCAGCCTGTTTCCATTGCTGAGGGGTTGGGGACTCCTGGTTTAAAATATTTGCCAGCAAAATACCTCTGGGCTGTTATTTGGGGTGCACCCTAAACACAGTTGCAGGGCAAATTATGGTTCAGGGCACCCTAATACAACCTAAGGTTTTCCTGTCCCAAAGTCTCCTTCTTTGTTTTAGAATTTTGTTCCCTGCCACACATGAGGAAAACGTAAGATAAAGTTGCATATTAGCCTCAAAAATTAGTAATAGACTGAAAAGAAAGCTACAGGAATTCAAAAATTCTGGCTGTCCTTTAAGTTATTGAATCTGCTACACTCTCTAATTAGGAGATGGCATTAATCATCAATTAGAAAACAAACCCTAAGTGAGCCGTTTGCGGTATCTCCATGGGATCACCACTGGCCCAATGTCAACCCGATTGAGGGATATGGGAGTCTGTGAGCTGATTCAGTGCACAACTGTGCAAGTCTGATTTAGGCAACTAATACTATATCTATGTAAAAATCAACAAAAACACGTTATTTTCTGTGCAACGTGTTTTCTCACATCTCCTCTTTCATCCTTTCCTTTTAAATCTTTGGTGATATGTTTCTGTTTGAATGAGGAAGTCGACGTATGGTACTCTGGAGTGAAATAGCTTCTCTACCTGTAACATCAAACATTGAAACAAAAGAGCCGTTGTAGTGAGTTCATTGAGATTCACTGAAAAGTGTTGCTTGCCTGCAGAGTGGGTGAAAGTTTCCTGCCAGCTTCTCATTTAGGGAAAAACCTCTTGGTTTACGCCTCAAAAACTGTACAAGCCTCTAAAGAGCAGTAGTGAAAACTAGATACTTTTTTATTTTTTTGGCCTATGGAGGTAGTTGTTAAGTTTCACAATGGAATAAGGATCAGAGAATTAATGAGGAAAGAAAAAGAGAACTGTGATGGACTTAACAGTCTGGGTCTTTCTCTGACAAGCTGTCCGCATGTTTTTTGCCCATCTGCTGAGGAGTCTGAAATACCACCTTGCTGGAGAAGTGCATAAAGAGTGTGTTGCCACTTGTCTCCTCCTTAGAAGCCAATTCTACCTTAAATTTGAGTGGAAATATTTGCACCAGTTCCTATAACATGATACAGTTGTTTCAGATCATTGCATCAAATCCTGAGAAAATTATGATGTGGGCAGTGGGGGATTATCTGGATGTACTCAGGGAAAAGCTAACTGATTTGGGTAGAATTTTTGAATTTAAAAGGTTGGGAAACACAAGCAAATTTTATTTGCTTAGATAGATTGATTTTCTTATTTTAAGGTGACAAAAAGTATAATTTAAAAATATTTTCATTGTCATCAGTGTAAACGGCTAAACTTACTCTGTGCCCAACACAGGAATGGCTTATCACACATGATCTCATCTACTTTTTCCCAGTCTGGGAAAGATACTGTCATCATGTCCATTTTACAAATGCTTAAAATAGCTTACTATCACCCAGGTAACAGTTGGTGGCCCAGGACTTGAGTTCAGTCTCCTCTGACTCCATAGTTAACTCTTTTTTTGATGTCTTGTTTTTGAGATGGAGTCTCGCTCTGTCACCCAGGTTGGAGTGCAGTAGGGTGATCTCAGCTTACTGGAACCTCTACCTCACCAGTTCAAGCAATTCTCCTGCCTCAGCCTCCTGAGTAGCTGAGATTACAGGTGTGTGCCACTACACGGGGCTGATTTTTGTATTTTTAGTAGAGATGGGGTTTCACCATATTGGTCAGGCTGGTTTCAAACTCCAGACCTCGTGATCCGTCCACCTTGGCCTCCCAGAGTGCTGTGATTACAGTTGTGAGCCACCGCACCTGGCCAGTTAACTCTTAAGGAACAACAAAATAGCAGCAACTGTTTGTATTGCATTCATTCTGATCCAGGAACTGTTCTAAGCACTGCACTATATATTAACTGTTTAATCATCACAGCAACCCTCCGAGGCGGGTTTTATTATGATTATCCTTATTTTACAAAGGAAGAAACTGAGTCACAAAACGCTAAGCAACTCGCCCAGTTGCCTCCAATAATTTATTAACATAATATGTAATACACAAAGTAAAATCGGTCTTTCTGAAAAAATGTTAAATTTATAAGCTACATAAGAGCCTGTGGATGCTATTGCCAACAAACGATGGCCAGAGAAAATGATTTTTCCCCTTTCACTCCAGTAACACAATTAGTTTATTCATTACCAACGTTTCTTGCTTTGCAAATGTGGAGCGTGGAGATAGTTACTTTAGTCAAGCCCTTGTCAAGGTCCAGCATAATTTAAGGGCAAGTTACCATCACCATCCCTAAGTCCTAAAGAAGATTCTCTCTTACCGTTTGTTGTTTCATCCTTCTAGTGCTGTTCGTTTCTGTTCTGGTCTTAAAGCCCATCTGTTAGTCCAGCTGTAGGGACTGAGTACCTCTTATATCCAACTGTGTATACATAGTTGATAGAAGGATTACAAATTTCAGAAACTTTTTTTATTGTTCAAATTCAACAGGATTACAAAGCAAGCTTACACTTTCTAGAAGACTGCAGAGTAAGGAATAAATGATACGAAGAATACAGATCTCATGGTATCTGATCGAATAGCTTGAAGTCTATAGATCCCTTTTCATGAAAATAAATAAGTCAGCTGAAGGCTAGAACCAGAGTGACTAATGTAACACAGCGATGGAATTGCGTCCTTTCCCCCTACTTAAAAATAATGATAGGTTCTTCTGGAACCTGCTTAAGTAAGTGACACATGGAGAGATGGATTGCGACGCTGTGACATATGGTGCTCTGGTATTGCAGTTGTATTGTAGAGATTATTACTAGCAGCAAGATTTTATAGTTATTGCCCTGTCAAGCTGGTGTTTTAATCACTATCATCAACACCGCCTTCGTGTTTTACCTCATCTTCTCTTCGGCAAGGCAAACCAGTGTGTCATCCAAAGAGAAACTCATTTGTTTGGACCGATTATTTCATTAAGATATATATTTCAGAGGGACATGTGAAGGATGACTTTATGAGGCGGGGGAAAATACCATAGGGAATAGAATTTAAGGACTGCAATTATTGATCTGAGGAGGCACAAGACTCGTGAGTTTGCTGAGAATCCCACAAGCCTGCCTTAGAGATGAGGAAGGACTGAGGTGCAGGTGTTTAATCTTGTTCCTGAGAGCAATTAGAGATCCAAATGATTTCCACTGTTACCTAATAAGGCAACAAGTGTCACCTGTCGAAGTTGATTCCAGGCGCTATTAATGCAAACAGCTCAGCTTCTGCTAACTAACAGTTTGTATATTTTACAGGCTCAGAGAGGAGAGGAAAAGAATGTAAACTATCACAAGTAAAGGAGAAAATGAAAGTGGATTAAACATGGTTTGTCATTTGATCTTTAGTTATTTTACTTTATTTTCTTAAATAAAGTAAAATCAACTAGTCCTTTTTATAGGAACCAGATTCCACCTTCACCACACTCCCAAAGTTTTCAAAGGTAACTTCTCAGTGTGGGTTGTCAGTTTCACATGGTAGAATACGCCATAATATTTTCATTTTGTCTGGTTTAGAGGGAAAATAGACTATTTCCTCAAACCTTTTTCGGCCTCCCATTTGAAATATAAATCTGGTTGAGAAGCTTTGATGGTGAAAGTTACAGCTGTGGGGCTCTTTTCCCCTCTGTTTGTTACAATTGACCTCTTTCCTAGCACATTAGATTCAGCCTCAGACTTAAATTGCAAGGTGTTGTGAATAACACGCACATCACTTCAGGCTTTGCTGGTAGAGCTGTTCTTTCCCAGTGTCTCAGCACATAGCACCTCCTAAAGAGCCAAGAGAGACAAATTTCTCATTTGTGGAGCACAGCAGGTCAGCCCCTTCCATATGCTCAAGATTTGTGGCTTGTGTCATAGGCAGCCCATTCTCATCTTTCAAGTCCTAACAGTTCAAGAGCCTCAAATCCCTTTGAACCCAGATTAAATGGGTTCTGGAAAACATGCTACTGTGTGTAGGGACTTACTGTTTTCCTGAAGAACAATGCATTCTGAGACTTCCTAGACTACCCTTGGACTGAGGAGCTCCATACTAATCTTTGGTCTATTTATCACCCAAACATGGTATGTGGGGGTGGCTATGTATATATTCATATTTATGTATAATTCAGCATGCATATTTGTATCATTTTACTCTCTTGGCAAGCACATTTCAAGACCCAGCTTTTTCAGCCAAAATGAGTTTTACGATTTAAGTACGTTATAATGCCACATCTCTTTCTTGCCAAGTACAGGGGACACATTGGGATGATTTCTTCCCATTGAGCTTCATCTGCAAGTACTATAAGACACCTTCATTGCAATGTGAACCTGAAAGAAGAAATACCTAGTCTATCTAACCAAACCTGATGATACATCAGGAAACATGAGGTCCATCTGATATCCTTTACATCAATTCCATATTTTAGAAAGGCATCCCAAACATTCCGGTTTATCTTAATGATGCAATATGTTTTTTCATCACTAAGCTTAATCCCTTTTAGATTTAGGCTCTGTCCATTTTGAGAATACTTTTTATTTTATTTTGTTTATTATTTATTTATTTTGGAGGAGTCTCATTCTGTCACCCAGGCTGAAGTGCAGTGGCATGATCTTGGCTCACTGCAACCTCGGCCTCACCGAGTTCAAGTGATTCTCCTGCCTCTGCCTCCTGAGGTGCATGCCACCACGCCCAGCTAATTTTTGTATTTTTTTAGTAGAGACAGGGTTTCACCATATTGGCCAGGCTGGTCTCAAACTCCTGACCTCGTGATCTGCTTGTCTTGGCCTCCCAAAGTGCTGAGATTACAGGCATGAACCACCATGCCCGACCTATTTTATTTTATTTTATTTTATTTTTGAGACAAGGTCCTGCTCTGTTGCCCAGGCTGGAGGGCAGTAGAGCAATCTGCTCATGGCAGCCTCTACTTTCTAGGCTCAAGCTATCCTCCCACCTCAACCTCCAAAATAGCAGGGACTACATGTACACACCACCACGGCCCACTAATTTTTTTGTATTTTTTGCAGCCATCTTTCCCAGGCTGGCCTAGAGCTCCTGGAGTCAAGCCATCTGCCCATCTCAGCCTCCCAAAGGGCTGGAATTACAGGCATGAGCCACCACACACAGCCATTTTAAGAGTAATTTCTTTTAACTTTTGTTTAAAGTCATATCTTTTTTATCATTGCTTAACATGCTTATTAAAAAAAATTTTGTTCCAGAAGCCTAGAAATAGTAAACAACTCTGTTCTGAAAATTAGTGTTTCTATAGAGCCAGCATCTCATCTTTATTTCTTTTGAGAGCCCGTCTTCCACCCCTCTATTCTTTTGGAAACTTTTCTACTATCAATACCTGTGTTTCTGGTATTGATAGAATCATAGTAGTTGAGGCAATTTCTAATGATTATTACTTTTGAAAATGTTTCTGACATTCCTTATTCACATATTATTCCAGACAAAATTTAGAATACATTTCATATACTGCATGCTTCCACATTCCACCAAAAAAAAAAAAAAAAAAAAAAAGAGAGATGTTGGCTCACAGTGATTTCTATTTAAATTATCAGGGGAGAATTGAAATATCCCTATTTTAATTATTACTACTGCTTACTTTGACAAGACTCTCCATTAATTCTGTTGCAGCTATGTTCATTTTCCAGTTCCATTGTTTTCTATTTTGCATGTCACTTACTGAGTTTCTTTCTATGACTTTGTAAATTCTATTGATATTCTGAGTTAGATATCTACCTTACTCAACACATTCTCTAATTGGTTATTGATGATTTCTAAGGCAGCTATTGATGTGGGTATCTTTTAGCCTTCTATTAAATTATTATAAAATATGTAAATTTATGTTTTGTTTAGTTGAACAGCTATATCATATGCAGAAAGATGAAAACAAAAGACTGATAAATTTGAGTATTTTTTTCTTAGTATTTACATTTCTCACATTTTTTCAACCATTATCTTTTGCCAAAATGCCCTCCAGACTGTCCCAGTGTGAATACATCCTGTGCATTAAGGTTCAGGTGAAATACTTGCTTTAGAATAAATACTCTACTTACCTTGACAAGCTGTAATAGCTTCTAATGGAAACATTGCTTCTCTACTCACAATACTTCTGACACCAAATGTGTGGATTTAATTTCACATCAACAACCAGTTGTCCAACTGTCTGGACACCAACTGGGTATCTGATGATTCCATTCAATTCTGTTGCTGACTACTCAAAGTTAATGCAGACCCACAGGTTGAGGACTCAGTCCTGTAAGACTTCCCCCTGCTTCTGATGGCACTCACAAGTAGTGGATCCCCAGATTACACACATTTCTGTCCAACTTGGGTATACATCGAACATTCCGAGGACCTCCTCTTCAGGTTCAAAAATTTGCTATAGTGGCTCACAAAACTCAGAGAAACTGGATTTACTATTGACAGTTCATTATAAGGCATTCAGCTCCCAAATACCTAAATAAGAGGTGGCAGGAAAGGTTTATGGGTGGGAGGTAGAGGGCTCCCATGTCCTCTCATGTGTGCTGCCCTCCCAGCATCATGACATGTACACCAACCAGGAAGTTCATCACATCTCATCATTCAAGATTTTTTACAGAGCTTCATCTCCAGCCACCCCCTACTCTTTGCTGGAAGCTGGTGGGAGAAGCTGAAATTTCCAGCCCTTTAATCAATTGGTCTTTCTGGTGGCAATCCTCATCCTGAAGCTATCTAGAGATCCTACCCGAATTTACCATATTAGCATAAACTCAGGTGTGATCAAAAGGAGTCCTTATGAATAATAGAAGACACTCCTATCACTCAGAAAATTCCAAGGCTTTTAGAAGCCTTGTGCCATGAACAAAGACTAAATATATTTCTTATTATACCACATCCCCTTCTGGAAATCTCTATACTGTGTTACAGATCCCTCTCTTATAGACTGTAACACTATAGAGAATAACATCATGATTATATAAATGGATTAACATAATCAAATTATTATGAATAATAGGCATTACATTTTTCTTTATAATGTATGTTACTCTTTCTCCCACATTTTCTTTAATTACAGACCCCACCAGCTTGTCCTGTGTGGAAGAATCTGAAATTAAAGAAAGAAAGAAAGAATGGCTCTGGCGCTCAAGAGCCATTCCAGAACCATTTTTATGGATTAGCGTTATATTGCCAGTGCACATGTCTTCAGCTTGTCAGCCCGGTTGTAAAGACAAGCCATACATTTAATGTAAGTTAAAATTTTACCCTTGAGTTTCCTCAAAATGGTTCAGTGTGTGCCATCCATATGCTGTGATGTATCTCCATCAGGTGTATTTACTTCATATTCTGTGCATTTAGCAAAATTGGATCTAGTATCTCTAAGGCATGTGATTCAAAAGGCTTTTTGTGTGTGTGTGGTTACACTCAAGTCTATCAATGTATACCGAGGCAAATAATTTCTTTTTTGCTATAACTTTTTATCTCATATTGCATGTTTCATTTCAGGATTATCAAATGGCCCCATTGTTTCCTTACATCATATGTAAAGAATATTGTGTTCCTAACTTTGAAGTCTTTGTAAAGTTACCACTCGATTTACTTTATGGGCTATTTTTAATGTCTAATTGCATTTACACAATATGTGTTTCTATATTCACCTCACACTGACTGCTCTTCCCTTTAAGGTAGTATATTTTTACTTCCCATACACATGTGGAGGCTTTTTGCATCTTTTCAAGTCCTTCTTGACCAGTATCCTATGATCCTCCTGCCCAGGGTTTTAAAAGGGTTTCAAGTATTCTGTAGGTTTTCTGTTTCTCTCTGCTTTTCACATTTCAAAAATTCCATTTTTCTGCTAATTAACATTTTTGCTAGTCGTAGTCTATATTTCATGCTTACATTCCCAGAATCACCAGTGACTTAATGACTTACTAGTCACATATTGGGGAAAAGGGGTTCTTTCTCAATGCTTTGTCTCCATTCTTTTCAACAGGGTCAGTGAGAGCAGTTAGTTGTGCCATTCACTTGGGTACCAAGGTGAGGGGGCAAATTAGCTGAATTCAGTTTGTTTTCTTCCTGCAATGATGACCTCGACCATGTATCTTAGAGGAAAATATGCTTTTTGATAACTTACAGAAAGTCATTGTATATGCTAAATGTCATCTTGTCCCTTTCATCTGGAGTATTCTTTAACCGAAAGATTAAAGGTTAATAAAAGAAAGGAAGGAAAGTTGAAGAAAGAAAGGAAGGGGGAGAAGGAAGGAGGAGAGGAAAGAAGAGAGGCTTGGAGGAGAGGGAAAGAGGAAAGAAAGGAAAGGAGGAAGGAAAGGAGGGAAAGAAAGAAGGGAGGGAGGGAGAAAGGGAAAGAGAACAAAAAATTGAGAACATAAAATCATATAAATAAATGAACTACACATCTGAATATTAATATATTCAAAAAATTAGTTAAGGGTACTGATAGAAAAGAATATATATATATATATATATATGTATGTATTTTGCTCATAATTGATATATATATATTTTTTTGTTGTTTGTTTTTTATACTTTAAGTTCTGGGGTACATGGGCAGAATGTGCAGGCTTGTTACATAGGTGTACATGTACCATGGTGGTTTGCCGCGTTCATCGCCCTGTCGTCTACATTAGGTATTTCTTCTAATGCTGTCCCTGCCCTATCCCCACACCCTCTCCTATTCCTTCCCTAGTCCCCCACCCCTGACAGGCCCTGGTATGTGATGTTCCCCTCCCTGTGTCCATGTGTTCTCATTGTTCAACAACCACTTATGAGTGAAAACGTGGTGTTTGGTTTTCTGTTCTTCACAAGATATAATAGAAATTATAATGAAAGATCTGGGATTATGCCTGTGAGTAGATATCTGTATTACAATGTGTGTTTCTGCAACTTTAAAGCTATTTTTTAGTGTATGTGTATTACATTAATTTTTTTTCTTTACTGTCACTTTTATTTAGGGATCTGATTGTGAAGCAATGTGATTATTTTAAAATACTATTTAAAATACATTTAATGAATATGTCAAATTTAAGAAAGTTTATTTTGTAATTGCGTACACCATAATGTTGAAAATATCTGATGAGGCATATGTATAGATATATTTTATATCTTTACAAAAGCCTGCATCATTTAAACATAGCTTAATGTAGAGATATTAATGATAATGAAACCATGAAAGTTGAGTACATTACTTCTTGTTTGGTAATCATTTCCACAAACACCAGAACTCTATTAAATTATTGGTGGGCTTTATCTTAAAAGCAAAAAGAATATATATTTTAAACTTTAGTGTAAAATATCATTAGATATATTTAATAAGTTCAGTTCATTTTATTTTATAATTTATTTATGTATTTGAGGCAGAGTCTTACTCTGTCACCCAGGCTGGAGTGCAGTGATCTCACTTCACTGCAGCCTCCACCTCCCAGCTTTAACAAATTCTTGTGTCTGAGCCTTTTAGGTAGCTGGGATTACAGAGGCAGGCCACCATGACCAGCTAAGTTTTGTATTTTCGGTAGGGATGGGGTTTTGCTATGTTGCTCAGCTGACCTTGCACTCCTGGCCTCACTGATCTGCCTGCCTTGACCTCCCAAAGTGCTGGGATTATAGGTGTGAGCCACTGAGATGAGTCAGTTCAATTTATTTATTTATTTTATGGTATGTATGTATGTATATATGTATGTATTTATTTATTTGAGATGGAGTCTCACACTGTTGTCCAGGCTGGAGTGCAGTGATGTGATCTCAGCTCACTGCAACCTCTGCCTCCCAGGTTCAAGCCATTCTCCTGCCTTAGCCTCCTGAGTAGCTGGGATTACAGGTGTCCACCACCATGCCTGGCTAATTTTTTGTATTTTCAGTAGAGACGGGATTTCACTATATTGGCCAGGCTGGTCTTAAACATCTGATCTCGTGATCTGCCTGCCTTGGCCTCCCAAAGTGCTGGGGTTACAGACGTGAGCCACCACACCTGACCCTGTTAAATTTATTTTTATCTGTGAATTTTATTGACAGATAAAATAACTATTGACAGAATAGTCAATTTTGCTCATCATAAATTCAGTTAATTTTTGCAGTGTGAACACACCATGCAACTACCAACCAGATTGAGAGCTAGAGTATGACCAAAATGTCGGAGGCCACACTTAAACATCGTCTCAGTCTTTAGCCTATTCACCTAAAAGGAAACCACTATGCCGGCTTCTGATATTGCTTTCCATAGATTAGTTTTGTTTATGTATAAACGTTCCTATGTTGGCTTTCTTCACTCAATATTGTGTTTTAGAGTATTGTCTATATTTCATTAAGAAAACAGTTTTTTCATTCTCATACTACAAAATACTTTGTGTGACCATACAGCTATTTATCTACCCATTCTACTGCTGGTAGATTGAGGTATCTTTTAGGTTTTACTATTAGAAACAGCACAGTTCTGAATATTCTTGTATATGCATTTTATGCATATATTTACATAATTCTATTTAGTATTTTCCTAGAATGAAATTGACGAACCATAGGATATTTCTGGGTTCAGCTTTCTTTGTTTTTCCTTTTACTATTGTGTAGAGAAAGCTCTCACTAACCATGTTTTTCCTCTTCCCTCACACCACAAGCATGAACACACACGACTTCCATGACTAAATGTCTGGGGGCTTTTCCCCACATTCTGAGCAGTGGACACCAGCTGAGGGTCCTTTAATTCAATTCTGACACCATCCAGCTGGAGAGAGTGTCAGATCCCACAGGCTGGGAGCTCAGTCCCCAAAATTGTCCCCCACAACCCTAAGCAATAGTCACAAGTCTGGGTCTCCAAAATTTCTTATTGATTGGTTTCAAGTTGGATTTCCCATGACTTTGGGTTTAGTTAATTTGCTGGAATGGCAAATTCAACCTCTTCCTGTATTTGAATTTAAAGTAAGTCTCCTGTAGACAGCATATAGTTGGATCTTGTCCTTAGTTTACTGTGACAATCTTTTACTTAGATTATTTACTGAATATATGTTTCAAGGTATTGATATCACTGGACTGATATTTTCCATTTTAGTTTTTGTTTGCTGTATATCTTTTTAAAATTATTTTTTGGAGACAAAAGCTCTTTCCTTCTGGGTGGAATCTGGGTGGATGAAATAAACCCCAAACCTTAAGCAGTATTCATCAGGAATTCAGCTTCTTCAACTCAGTTAGAAGACATAAGAAATGCTGGTGGCTTATTGCTCCAAGTGAGCTCTAGTTAACTCTAATTAGGAACTAAAGGGTAAGAATGCTGTTTCGTGGGTCACATCTTCTCATAATGGAGCTTTTATCAAACTGAGTTGGGAGTAGGAATGTAGAGATATGCTATAGCTAAAATGCCACAGGCTCTTAATTTTCTTAAAACTGTGTTTTAGTAGATTTTCATTAATACATGTTTAACGATTTGCCTTATGCCCTTAGAACAATGCCAGATATATTAAATTGTTAGGTTTGGGGTTTTGTTTGCTTTTTTTAAAATAGAGTTTTAATTAGCTTTCTTGTTTTGCTAAAAAGTGAGTCTGCATAGCTCCTCATACTATTTTCCCAGAAGTGGAGCCACTTTTTTTTTTAAGGCTGCTTTTTGTTGATATAGAATTCTGTGTCACTTATTTTTCCGCACTTTAAATATGCTTAACAGTTTTGAGTGTAGACTCCTGCTTCGTTGTTGTACCTTCTCTCTATGATCTTGAGCTCTCCATTTCTGCCTACTTTAGGTGTACTCCTAAGCATCAAAAAATATTTTAAAAAACGTATTCAGCTTTTTAAATTGTTCTCAGTGGAGTTTTGGCCTCTTCCGAATTGCTTCCTCATATGCAGAATTTTTTTTTATTAAAATACTTAAAGCTGGAGTCTGATGAAGAGACCAAATTTTCTTTATAATACAAACATGAAAAAATTAATAGTAAAGCTAAAGGTATTTTTTAAATTACTCAATAATGGCCAATTTAGGTGTTTTCTAAATGAACATTAAGTAAAGCTTAAGGAAATTGAGAAATGTAACTTTCTGTTTTACAAATAATCCTTTTCTGTTCCTCCCCAATACCAGATTGAATAAATTTTGATGGTCTCTATGGCAAAAACAGTTCATGGAGTGAACACTTAGATGAAAAAGGAAATGTCTGACTCCTGATATGGCATAAATACCTGTCTAAATCATCCTGACAACTTCAGGTCCTCTTCTCTTTATACTCAAGTGTTAAAATAATGATGAAGTTCATTATCATATATAAATAACAAATTTCCTGACAAAGCAAAAATAAGGAAACTAAATAAAAGCTTAAAATTTTAAGATACTATGAAAAACAGCCATCAGAATTTTATATTCTGGGTCAACAACTCACATCCAGCAATTGTTTTAGAACTTAAAATGTATAAAAGAAATTATTTATATGCCTTGTTTTTTATAGTCGTTGAATGTTCTCAAAATATTTAGCTATATTTAGTGATTTAGTTCTCAATAGTATTTAGAAGAAATGAAAACAGTGAAAATAACATAGTTACAACAAAAAGACCCAATCAACATAAACTTAACTTAAAACATAGTTTGCCTTTTTTCACTAGAAGGTCAGCTAGCATGTAAGTTTCTGTATTATAATTAAGGATAACAAAGATTTCCCAATCCTAAATTCTAACTTCTCTGAACATCTCTAACTTGTATTTAAAAAGATCACAGGCCGGGCGCGGTGGCTCACGCCTGTAATCCCAGCACTTTGGGAGGCCGAGGCGGGTGGATCACGAGGTCAAGGGATCGAGACCATCCTGGTCAACATGGTGAAACCCCGTCTCTACTAAAAACACAGAAAAATTAGCTGGGCATGGTGGCGCGTGCCTGTAATCCCAGCTACTCAGGAGGCTGAGGCAGGAGAATTGCCTGAACCCAGGAGACGGAGGTTGCCGTGAGCCAAGATCGCGCCATTGCACTCCAGCCTGGGTAATAAGAGCAAAACTCCGTCTCAAAAAAAAAAAAAAAAAAAAAATCACAAAATAAAGAAGTTGATGTCTCTATTTACTTGCTAATCAATTGTTTATTTGTTTCACAAATTCATTATTTTACCAAAACGCTGACCTAATTTTCATCTTGATTACATGCAGAACCAAATTCAAGGGTTTGTTTTTTCTTCAATTCTTACGTTATGTTGGTCAGGGATGAGGAAAAATATGCAGAAAAACCTGTAAATCTTTTGGCAAGATTTATTTATTTTATTTTTTTATAGTACTTTAGGTTTTGGGATACATGTGCAGATCATGCAGGATTGTTGCATAGGTACACACATGGCAATGTGGTTTGCAGCCTCCATCCCCCCGTCACTTACATTTGGTATTTCTCCCTGTGTTATTCCTCCCCAACCCCCATGCCGTCCCTCCCTTGGCCCCCCCACAGCAGACCCCAGTGTGTGATGCTCCCCTCCCTGTATCCATGTGTTCTCATTATTCATCACCCTCCTATGATTGGGAACATGCAGTGTTTGATTTTCTGTTCTTGTGTTAGTTTGCTGAGAATGATGGTTTCCAGGTTCATCCATGTCCCTACAAAGGACCTGAACTCATCAATTTTACAGCTGAATAGTATTCCATGGTGTATTCCATGCCACATTTTCCTTGTCCAGTCTATCACTGATGGGCATTTGGGTTGTATCCAGGTCTTTGCTATTGTAAACAGTGCTGCTATGAACATACATGTGCATGTGTCTTTATAATAGAATGATTTATAATCATTTGGGTATATACCCAGTAATGGGATTGCTGGGTCAAATGGAATTTCTATTTCTAGGTCCTTGAGAAAGCACCACACTGTCTTCCGCAATGGTTGAACTAGTTTACACTCCCACCAACAGCGTAAAAGTGTTCCTATTTCTCCACATCCTCTCCAGCATCTGTTGTCTCCAGATTTTGTTTTAATGATTGCCATTCTAACTGGTATGAGGTGATATCTCATTGTGGTTTTGATTTGCATTTCTCAAATAATCAGTGATGATGAGCATTTTTTCATATATTTGTTGGCCTCATATATGTCTTCTTTTGAGAAGTGTCTGTTCATATCCTTGGCCTACTTTTGGATGGGTTTGTTTTTTTCTTGTAAATCTGTTTTAGGTCTTTGTAGATTCTGGATATTAGCACTTTGTCAGATGGGTAGATTGCTAAAATTTTTTACCATCCTGTTGGTTGCTGGTTCACTCTAATGATTGTTTCTTTTGCTGTACAGAAGCTCTGAAGTTTAATTAGGTCCCATTTTTCTATTTTGGCTTTTGTTGCCAATGCTTTTGGTGTTTTAATTATGAAGTCCTTGCCTATGCCTATGTCCTGAATGGTTTTGCCTAGGTTTTCTTCCAGGATTTTTATGGTGTTAGGTCTTAGGTTTATGTCTTTAATCCATCTGGAGTTAATTTTAGTGTAAGCTGTCAGGAAGGGGTCCAGTTTCTGCTTTCTGCACACTGCTAGCCAGTTTTACCAACACCATTTATTAAACAGGGAATCATTTCCCCATTGCTTGTTTTTCTCAGATTTGTCAAAGATCGGATGGTTGTAGATGTGTGGCATTGGCTCCAGGGCCTCTGATCTGTTCCATTGGTCTATATCTCTGTTTTCGTACCAGTACTATGCTGTTTTTATTACTGTAGCCTTGTAGTGTAGTTTGAAATCGGGTAGCATGAATGCCTCTGTCTTTTTTCTTTTTGCTTAGGATTGTCTTGGCTATGCAAGCTTTCTTTTGGTTCCATATGAAGTTTAAGGTGGTTTTTTCCAGTTCTGCAAAGAAGGTCATTGGTAGCTTGATGGGGATAGTGTTTAATTTCTAATTTACTATGGGCAGAATGGCCATTTTCATGATATTGATTCTTCCTAAACATGAACATGGAATGTTTCTCCATCTGTTTGTGTCCTATCTTATTTCCTTGAGCAGTAGTCTGTAGTTCTCCTTGAAGAGGACCTTTACATCCTTTGTTAATTGTATTCCTAGGTGTTTTATTTTCTTTGTAGCAATTGTGAATGGGAGTTTGCTCATGATTTGGCTCTCTATTAGTCTGTTATTGGTGAATAGAAATGCTTGTGATTTCTCCACATTGATTTTGTAGCCTGAGACTTTGCTGAAGTTGCTTATTAGTTTAAGGAGATTTGGGGCTGAGATGATAGGGTCTTGTAAATATAATCATGTCATCTGCAAATAGAGACAATTTGACTTTCTCTTTTCCTAATTGAATACCCCCTTTTTTGTTTCTTGCCTAATTGCTCTGGCTTGAACTTCCAATAGTGTATCGAATTGGAGTGGTGGGAGACGGCATCCTTATCTAGTACCCAATTTCAAAGGGAATGCTTATGGTTTTTGCCCCTTCAGTATGATATTGGCTGTAGGTTTGTCGTAAATAGCTTTTATTGTTTTGAGATATGTTCCTTTGATACCTAGTTTATTGAGAGTTTTTAGCATAAAGCACTGTTGAATTTTGTTGAAGGCCTTCTCTGCAGCTATTGAGATAATAATGTGGTTTTTGTCTTTGGTTCTGTTTATGTGGTGGATTACATTTATAGACTTGCATATGTTGAACCAGCCTTGCATCCCTGGATGAAGCCTATTTGATGGTGATGGATAAGCTTTTTGATGTGCTGTTGCAATCAGTTTGCCAGTATTTTATTGAAGATTTTACATCTATATTCATCATGGATATTGGCCTGAAGTTTTTCTGTTGTTGTTGCTGAGTCTCTATTGTTCTCATAAAATGATTTGGGAAGGATTCCCTCTTTTTGTATTGTTTGGAATAGTTTCAGAAGGAATTATACCAGCTTCTCTTTGTATGTCTGGTAGAATTTAGCTCTGAAACTGTCTGAACCTGGACTTTTTTGGTTGGTAGGCTATTAATTGCTGCCTCAACTTCAGCCCTTATTATTGGTCTATTATTCAAGGTTTCAACTTCTTCCTGGTTTAGGCTTGGGAGTGTACAAGTGTCCAGGAATTTATCCGTTTCTTCCAGGTTTGCTGGTTTATGTGTACAGAGTTGTTTGTAGTAATCTCTTCGGTAGTTTGTATTTCTGTGGAATCAGTGGTGATATCCCCTTTATCATTTTTTATTGCATCAGTTTGATTCTTTTCCCTTTCTTTTTTATTAATCTGGCGACTGGTCTATTTTGTTGATCTTTTCAAAAAACCAGCTCCTGCATTTATTGATTTTTTGAAGGGTTTTTTTTGTGTCTCCATCTCCTTCAGTTCTGCTCTGGTTAGTTATTTTTTGTCTTCTGCTAGCTTTTGAGTTTTTTTGATCTTGCTCTTCTAACTCTTCCAAATTTGATGATAGGGTGTTGATTTTAGATCTTTCCTCGCTTTTTGTATGGGCATTTATTGCTATAAATTTCCCTCTAGACACTGCTTTAAATGTGTCCCAGAGATTCTGGTACACTGTATCTTCATTCTCGTTGGTTTCAAAGAACATCTTTACTTCTGCCTTCATTTCATTGTTTATCCAGTCGACACTCAGATGCCAGTTGCTCAGTTTCCATGAAGCACTGCAGATCTGAGTTAGTTTCTTAATTCTGAGTTCTAATTTGATTGCACTGTGGTCTGAGAGACTCTTTTTTTATTATTATTATTTCTGTTCTTTTGCATTTCCTGAGGAGTGGTTTACTTCCAATTATGTGGTCAATTTTAGAGTAGGTGCAATGCAGTGCTGAGAAGAATGTATATTCTGTGGATTGGGGTGGAGATTTCTGTAGATGTCTATAAGGTCCACTTGGTCCAGATCTGAGTTCAAGTCCTGGATATCATTCTTAATTTTCTGTCTCGTTGATCTGTCTAATATTGACAGGGGAGTGTTAAAGTCTCCCACTATTATTGTGGCGGATTCTAAGTCTCTTTGTAGGTCATTAAGGACTTGCTTTATATACCTGGGTGCTATTGTATTGGGTGCCTATATATTTAGGATCCTTAGCTCTTCTTGATGCCTTGATCCTTTTACCATTATGTAATGCCCTTCTTTGTCTCTTTTGATCTTTGTTGGTTTAAAGTCCGTTTTATCAGAGACTAAGATTGCAAATCCTGATTTTTCTATGCTCTCCATTTGCTTGATAAATCTTCTTCCATCCCTTTATTTTTAGCCTGTGTGTGCCCTTACACTTGCAATGGCTTTCCTGGATACAACACACCGATGGCTCTTGACTTTCTATCCAGTTCGCCAATCTGTGTTTTTTGATTGGGGCATTTAGCCTATTTACATTTAAGGTTAATATTGTGATGTATGAATTTGATCCCACCATTTTGATGCTAGCTGGATGTTTTGCCTGTTAGTTAATGCATTTTTTTTTTCATTGTGTGGATGGTCTTTAACATTTGGTACATTTTGGAGTGGCTGGTACTGGTTGTTCCTTTCCTTGTTTAGTGCTTATTTCAGAAGCTCTTGTAAGGCAGGCCTGGTGGTGATGAAATCTCTCAGCAATTGCTTGTCCATAAAGGATGTTATTTCTCCTTTGCTTATGAAGTTTAGTTTGGCTGGATATGAAATTCTAGGTTAAAAGTTCTTTTCTTTAAGGGTGTTGAATATTGGCCCCCACTCTTCTGGATTGTAAGTTTTCTGCGGAGAGATCCACTGTGAGTCTGTTGGGCTTCCCTTTGTGGGTTACACCATCTTTCTCTCTGGCTTCCCTTAGCATCTTTTTTCTTCATTTCAACCCTGGTGTATCTGATGATTATGTGCCTTGGGGTTGTTCTTCTTGAGGAAGATCTTTGTGGTGTTCTCTGTATTTTCTGGACTTGAATGGTGGCCAGGCTTGCTAGGTTGGGGAAATTCTCCTGGATAATATCCTGAAGAGTGTTTTCCAGCTTGGATTCATTCTCTCTGTCACATTCAGGTACACCTATCAAACATAGATTAGGTCTTTTCATGTAATCCTATATTTCTTGGAGCCTTGTTTATTTCTTTTCCTTTTTATTCTCTATTCTGGCCTTCTCATTTTATTTCATTGAATTGATCTTCAATCTCTGACATCCTTTCTTCTGCTTGGTCGATTTGGCTATTGAAACTTGTGTATGGTTCATGAAATTCTCGTGCTGTGTTTTTCAGCTCCATCAAGTCATTTATATTCTTCTCTAAGCTGTTTATTCTAGTTAGCATCTCATCTAACTTTTTTCTAGGTTCTTAGTTTCTTTGCATTGGGTTAGCACATGTTCTTTTAGCTCTGAGAAGTTTGTTATTAGCCATCTTTTGAAGCCTGTTTCTACCAATTCATCAGATTCATTCTCCGTCCATCTTTGATTCCTAGCTGGTGAAGAGTTGTGATCCCTTGGAGGAGGAGAGGCATTCTGGTTTTTGGTGTTGTCATCGTTTTTGCACTGGTTTATTCTCATCTTAGTGACTTTATCTACCTATGGTCTTTGTAGTTCATGACTTTCGGATGGGATCTCTGAGTTGATGTGCTTTTTGTTGGTGATGAAGTTATTTCTCTCTGTTTCTGAGTTTTCGTTCTGACAGTCCAGCCTCTCTGCTGCAGGACTGCTGGAGGTACACTTCAGACTCTGCTTACCTGGAGATCACCCACAGTGGCTGCAGAACTGTAAGGGTTGCTGCTGGTTTCTCCATCTGTTATATTCGTCCCCGAAGGGTACCTGCCATATGTCAGTCTGAGCTCTCCTTTATGAGGTGTCTCTTTGTGTATACAGGGGTCAGGGAGCTGCTTGAGGAGACAGTCTGTTCCTTGTAGGAGCTCAAGTGCTGTGCTGGGAGCCCTATTGTTCCATGCAGAGCTGCTGGGCAGGTACCTTTAAGTCTGCTGCAGAACTCATAACTGCCTCTTTTCCCAGGTGCTCTGTCCTAGGAAGGTGGGGCTTTATTTATAAGTTCCTGTAGTGCTGCTGCCTTTTTTCATAGATGCCCTGCCCTACACTGAGTAGTCTGTGAAGTGCCTCAGTAGTGGTGGTTGCCCTTCCCCCCACTGAGCTGGGTGGTCCTGGGTCCAGCTGCGCTTGTTGGGAAACTCTCAGTCCAGAGCATTTCAGATTGCTTGTTTTGTGGGGCTAGTACCCACCGAGCCAGATCACGTGGCCTCTATTCTCTGCCTCTTACCTTTCAGTTGAATGGGTGGCTCTGTCTCCCAGGCATTCCAGGTGCCAGTTGAAATGGCCACCCAGATTTATGTGAGTTTCTCTGCTCCAAGCTGGCACCGGCTGAAACTGCCGTGCTGAAAACTCACGGCACTTTTCGGCCCGGGAATCTCCTGGTCTGTGGGCAGTGAAAATTCGTTTGGAAATGCGGTGGGCACTCACTCTCTGCATTGTTCTTGCTGGGAACTGCACTTGGAGCTATTCCTATTCAGCCATCTTGGATCATCCCTTTGGGTGAGATTTCTTTGCCAGGTTTAAGTATTTGTCAAAACAAAAATCTGCTTAACATGTGTCAAACTTATCTATTATTCTTACTTTAAAATGTGGAATGAAAAGGGCTTAATAGATGCAAGTAAAATAATCATAGCTAATATTTGCTCAGTACCAATTATTTTCACTCTATTAACATGCTTTGTGTACCTTCTCTTCCTTAGGTCTCACCCCTAATCTATGCGGTGTTTTATTGTTATCTCTATATTACAGGCTGGATAAAAAATTAACCTAGAAGGGTTAGAGAAATTGCCTAAAGTCATGTGGCTTTTAAATAGGTAAATTAAAACTCTTATTCACATAATTTGACTTCAAAGCTAGTATAGATAAACAGCCTGTAATTCTACCTTAATTTTCTCTTTATTTTTTTAAAATCATTTAGTTTTTTCACTTCATTTTTGAAGGAATAAAGAGATTCATGTGCTATTTAAAATATGCCATTTATGCATATTATCATTTTTTTAAAGGTAGTTTCTCTTGCTTGTATTTTAAGTGCTTAGTAGAATCAAAAATTGTGTAATAACTGAATCCATATAAAACAATTCGGCAAATTGGAAATCCAATTGGCATTTTCAAACTATTGTATGAATTAAACTAATAAAATGGATTACATACTAACCTATTGGTCTGGTTGAGATAGTAAGATTATCTAGATCCCAGGCCATCTGCACAATTGGTCTATTTATTTTGTTTGCTGTAGAAAAATGAATCACATTGACCATGGAGGAAGTGAATCAGTTCTATCATGGCATCTAATCTACTGTGCAGCCTCAGAAACTGACCCTTGTCTATAAATTGTAGAAAGTTCAAAATGATGGTAAGAAAAAATATATTTGAATTCCAAGTAAACTACCTATCTTTGTAGGTATCCGTATAAATCGCCACTTCTTGAGTGACTTCTCTCCTACTCTTTCAACTAGGTATCGAAAATTGTTACATACACTCTGAATTATCTTAAACCACAGTAATAATGCTTGATCACAAACAGTTGCTTATCTTCATGAAATCTGAGTTAGAAGCAGTAATAATGGCAATCACTTATGTGTGCATTTAGGTAAGACAGTACACAAGGTCAATGCTGAAAAGCAGGATTTCTTTTCCTTTTCCTTTTTCTTTTTTCTTTTTTTTTGTTTTTTGTTTTTTGCTTCTTTCCAGATTCTTCAACTGTTACTTATTGGAGCTTTTAATGCATCTCATGCAATGAATATTTCTTTGTCTCTGAACCTGGTAAAATTTACCTATATTGTACCCACATTTTTGCAAACATTTTCTATAAACTCCGTAACAGCTGAATTGATGTTGTGAATGTTTAATAACTTGGCTGGATGCGGTGACTCATGCCTGTAGTCCCAGCACTTTGGGAGACCAAGGCAGGTGGATGACCTGAGGTCAGAAGTTCAATACCAAGTTGGCCAACATGATGAATTGCTGTCTATACTAGAAAGAGAAAACAGAAAAATTAGCCAGGCATGGTGGCAGGCACCTGTAATCCCAGCGACTCAGGAGGCTGAGGCAGAAGAATTGTTTGAACCCAGGAGACAGAGGTTGCAGTGAGCAAGATCATGCACCACTGCACTCCAGCCTGGGTAACAGAGCAAGACCCCGTCTCAAAAAGAAAAAAAAATTTTGTTTGACAACTGTTAACCAGTTACAATATTCAATGAATTTAAATATTATGTCACAAACTATCACTTCTTAAGCAGGTGCTGTGCACCAAATATTACTTAAGATATTTTATGTGTAGTATCTTTAAACCTTACTACAAATCTGTGATAAAGCTATTATTATTATTATTATTATTACAAATAAGAAAATTGTTCCTCAGAAGTGTGAACTTACCCATGGCCACATGGCTACCGCAAGAATGAGAGAATTTATAGTGTTTAATCGTTTAAATGGGCATTCTTTCCATGACTCTTGAAACCTTGAACCATCAATGACTCTGATACCATATATGACTTATAGCATTCACTCAGGGATGGCGTTTATAAGAGCCATAATAAGAGTCCTAGGGAATCTGTTAATATATTTGGGGAAAATATCTCAGGCAAGCTACATATCTGCTTTTAAACCTTGGTCCTGCATCCCTGGACTGAAGTAATTTTAAAAAAAATTCTCTTAATCCAGTAAGCCAGCTGATATTATTAGTGGTTAGGGACCTGGGGATCTCCACAGCCAGAATTCAAACTACTAGCACGCTGTATTTAACAGCAATTTGTGGTTCACTCTTAATCACTAAAAGCAGTATATGGTAATTACAAATAGCACCCCAGAACAGGTGCATATGGAATCCCAAATACAAATATTAACACATAACGCCAAATTAACAAACATTTGGATCTTTCCGAGGGGGAGGGGGCAAGATGGCGTCATAGAGGCGACTCAGGATTGCAGCTCTCAGTGAAGGCGCAGAGGGTGAGTCCTAGCCACATTCTCGGATGTTCCTTTTATGCCCACAGAGCGTTGAAAGTCCCAGGTGTGGGAGAGACATGGGACGCTAGGCTAACGCAGCCGGCTCCCGCCGCCTCTTCGGCCGGCACTGCAGCGGGACCCGGTGCGGAACTCACTGGTCTGGGTGCCCTGTTAAACCGGCAATCTGAGATTTGGAAGGGCAGATTGGCATGTTCATCTGATTGAACGGGACTTGGACAATGAGCCAGACCAGGAGTTTCCTTGGAAGCGTGATCTGAGCCGGGGTAGTGGGCAGCGGCACGGGAGATCGCACGGATCCCAGTGCCCTATCGGCAGGCTACTGGGGCGCCAGTGAGAGAGTCGACCTTTCAGCTTGGGGAGAGGAAGAGAGAGAGAGAGAGGACGGACTCTGAGGCAGGGAGCTGGGTGATCGGGCTCGGCGGGTCCCACTTTTACGGGGACAAGCAGGGCGGCGACTGGAGATGCTTGGGGCTGAGAGTTTTGCTGCCGGCATCTAGGACGGTGCAGCCTGGTGAGGGAGGGGCGTCCACCATTGCTGACGCAGTCCACCCCCACTGAAGTACCGCCCAGTACTGACGCAGCCTGCCGTTGCCGAGGCAACCTGCCATAACAGAGAGACTCCGCGCTCCACAGCAGAAGGGAGCCCAGCAGCAACAGGGCGGACCCACGCTAGCAGGTCAGAGCCCCGGCAGGCAAATAGTGAATAGACTGCCACCTAGTGGGGCAGGACAGTGCAACAGATACTCATAAAGAAAGCCCCAACTCCCTGAGACAGAGCATCTAAGGGGGGGGGGGGAAAAAGGGTGGTGTTTTATGAGTTCTATAGCAGCAGACATAAACAACCTCCCAACAATGCTGAATGAACAACGGAGCTCACAGCTCAGCACTGGAGCTCCTATAAAGCACAGACTGTCTCCTCAAGCACCTCCCTGACCCCTGTATATCCAAGGAGTCACCCCAGAAAAGGACTAATCAGACTGACATTTGGCTGGCATTATTCTGGAACAAGGACAGCAGAAGAAGAAACTGGTATCATCCCTCACTGTTCCGCAGCTGCTGCAGGGATACCCCAGACAAGCAGGGCCTGGAGTGGACCTCAGCACTCATACAGCAGAGGGGATAGACCATTAGAGGGAAAACTAAGTAACAGAAATACTTCATCATCAACAATCTCAGCGTCCACACAGAGACCCAATTGAAAAATCAGCAACTACTAAGATGACAGGCGGATAAATCCATAAAGATGGAAAGAAACCAGCGCAAAAAGGAGGAAAGCACCCGAAACCAAAACACCTCACCTCCAAAAAAGGACCAAAACTCCTCACCAGCAAGGGAACAAAGCTGGACGGAGAATGAATGTGACAAAATGACGGAATCAGACTTCAGAAAGTGGATAATGAGAAACTTCAGTGAGCTAAAGGAACATGTACTAAACCAGTGCAAAGAAACTAAGAACCTTGAAAAAAGATTTGAAAAAAGACTCGAGGAATTGATAACAAGAATGGACAACTTAGAGAGGAATATGAATGAATTGAAGGAGCTGAAAAACACAACACGAGAACTTTGCGAAGCATGCACAAGTTTCAACAGCCGAATTGACCAAGCAGAAGAAAGAATATCAGAAGTTGAAGATCAACTCAATGAAATAAAATGAAAAAACCAAGATTAAAGAAAAAAGTACAAAAAGGAATGAACAAAATCTCCAAGAAATGTGGGACTATGTGAAGAGACCCAACCTACGTTTGATAGGTGTACCAGAATGTGACGAAGAGAATGAATCCAAGCTGGAAAACACTCTTCAGGATATTATCCAGGAAAATTTCCCCAACCTAGCAAGACAGGTCAATACTCAACTCCAGGAAATACAGAGAACACCACAAAGATACTCTGCAAGAAGAGCAACCCCAAGGCACATAATCGTCAGATTCACCAGGGTTGAAACGAAGGAGAAAATACTAAGGGCAGCCAGAGAGAAAGGTCGGGTCACCCACAAAGGGAAGCCCATCAGACTCACAGCAGATCTCTCGGCAGAGACTCTACAAGCCAGAAGAGAGTGGGGGCCAATATTCAACATCCTTAAAGAAAAGAGCTTTCAACCCAGAATTTCATATCCAGCCAAACTGAGCTTCATAAGTGAAGGAAAAATAAAATCCTTCACGAACAAGCAAGTACTCAGAGATTTTGTCACCACTAGGCCTGCTTTACAAGAGCTCCTGAAAGAGGCACTACACATAGAAAGAAACAACCAGTTCCAGCCATCCTAAAAGCATACCAAATGCTAAAGAGCATCAACAAAATGAAGAATCTACATGAACCAATGGGCAAAACAGCCAGCTAGCATCAAAATGGCAGTATCAAATTCACACATAACAATATTAACCCTGAATGTAAATGGGCTAAATGCACCAATCAAAAGACACAGACTGGCAAATTGGATAAAAAACCAAAACCCATCAGTGTGCTGTATCCAGGAAACCCACCTCACATGCAAAGATACACAAAGGCTCAAAATAAAAGGATGGAGGAAGATTTACCAAGCAAATGGAGAGCAAAAAAAAGCAGGAGTTGCAATTCTCATCTCTGATAAAATAGACTTTAAAGCAACAAAGATCAAAAGAGACAAAGAAGGTCATTACATAATGGTAAAAGGATCGATAAAACAAGAAGAGCTAATGATTCTAAATATATATGGACCCAATGTAGGAGCACCCAGATATATAAGGCAAGTTCTTAATGACTTACAAAGAGACTTAGACTCCCACACAATAATAGTGGGAGACTTTAACACTCCACTGTCAATAGCAGTCAGATCAACCAGACAGAAAATTAACAAGGATATCCAGGACTTGAACTCAGACCTGGAACAAGCAAACCTGATAGACATTTACAGAACTCTCCACCCCAAATCCACAGAATATACATTTTTCTCAGCACCTCATCACACCTACTCTAAAACTGAACACATAATTGGAAGTAAAGCACTCCTCAGCAAATGCAAAACAATGGAAATCATAACAAACAGTCTCTCAGACCATAGTGCAATCAAGTTGGAACTCAGAATTCAGAAAATAACTCAGAACCGCACAGCTTCATGGAAACTGAACAACTGGCTCTTGAATGTTGATTGGATAAACAATGAAATGAAGGCAGAAATAAAGAAGTTCTTTGAAACCAACGAGAATGAAGACACAATGTACCAGAATCTCTGGGACACATTTAAAGCAGTCTGTAGAGGAAAATATATAGCAATAAGTGCCCACATGAGAAGAGTGGAGAGATCCAAAATTGACACCCTAACGTCAAAATTGAAAGAGCTAGAGGAGCAAGATCAAAAAAGCTCAAAACCTAGCTGAAGACAAGAAATAACTAAGATCAGAGCAGAACTGAAGGAGATAGAGACAAGAAAAACCCTTCAAAAAATCAATAAATCTAAGAGCTGGTTTTTTGAAAAGATCAACAAAATAGACAGACCACTAGCCAGACTGATAAAAAAGAGAGAACAACCAAATAGATGCAATAAAAAACGATAACGGGGAAATCACCACAGATTCCACAGAAATTCAAACCATCATCCGAGAATACTACAAACAACTTTATGCACACAAACTAGTAAATCAGGAAGAAATGGATAAATTCCTGGACACCTGTGTCCTCCCAAGCCTAAACCAGGAGGAAGCTGAAACTATGAATAGACCAATAACAAGGTCAGAAGTTGAGGCAGCAATTAAGAGCCTACCACACAAAAAAAGCCCAGGTCCAGATGGGTTCACAGCTGAATTCTACCAGACACACAAAGAGGATCTGGTACCATTCCTTCTGAAACTATTCCAAATAATTCAAAAAGAGGGAACCCTTTCCAAATCATTTTATGAGACCAACATCATCCTGATACCAAAACCTGGCAGAGACTCAACAAGAAAAGAAAACTTCAGGATGCTGGAGAGGATGTGGAGAAATAGGAACACTCTTACACTGTTGGTGGGAGTGTAAATTAGTTCAACCATTGTGGAAGACAGTGTGGCGATTCCTCAGGGACCTAGAAATAGAAATTCCATTTGACCCAGCAATCCCATTACTGGGTATCTATCCAAAAGACTATAAATCGTTCTACTATAAGGACACATGCACACAAATGTTCATTGCAGCACTGTTTACAATAGCAAAGACCTGGAACCAACCCAAATGCCCATCGATGATAGACTGGACTGGGAAAATGTGGCACATATACACCATGGAATATTATGCAGCAATCAAAAATGATGAGTTTGTATCCTTTGTAAGGACATGGATGAATCTGGAGAACATCATTCTCAGCAAACTGACACAAGAACAGAAAAAGAAATACTGCATATACTCACTCATAGGTGGGTGAGAAAAATGAGAACACATGGACACAGAGAGGCGGTCTACTATACACTGGGGACTGTTGGGGGAAATGGGGGAGGGACAGTGGGGGGGGCTGGGGGGGATAGCCTGGGAATGAATACCAAGTGTGGGTGAAGGGGAGGAAGGCAGCAAAGCACACTGCCATGTGTGTACCTATGCAACTATCTTGCACGTTCTGCACATGTACCCCAAAACCTATAATGCAATAAAAATTAAAAAAAAAGAAAAAACAAACATTTGAAGTAAATTGATGAATTACAAGATAAACAATCAAACTAAAAAATGGAAGAAATATCTAAAGCCCCAGAGTTAATGGAGCCAATGCAAATTTTTAAAAAAATGTATTTTATATTCTCAAACAGTGGGAGTGGATGTTATATCCTTGGGGATGTGGGAATGACTATTGTAAAAGAAATCCAATAGATATATTTTAAATTATTTATTTATTTATTTATTTTTGAGATGTGCAGGCTGGAGCGCAGTGGCACAATCTCAGCTCACTGCAATCTCTGCCTCCCGGGTTCAAGTGATTCTTCCACCTCAGCCTCCTGAGTGGCCAGGACTACAGGAGTGAACCACCATGTTTGGCTAATTTTTCGTTTTTAGTAGAGATGAAGTTTCACCGTGTTGGCCAGGATGGTCTCAATCTCTTCACCTCGTGATCTGCCCACCTCTGCCTCCCAAAGTACTGGGATTACAGGCTTGAGCCACCACGCCCAGCCTACTTATTTGCTTTTTAAGAGACAAGGACTCACTGTGCTGACCAGGCTGGTCTCACAATCCTCCCGCCCAGGGCTCCCAAAGCACTGAGATTACAGGCCTGAGTCAGTGCAACCAGCCTGCAAACCAATATCTTTAAAAGAAAAAAATATTATCAAAGAGGAAAACATTTAATTAGGGACGTGGACAGAACAGACAAATTTTTAAAAAACTGAAAATGAGAAGAAGCTTACTGAAAATAAAGAACGAAGTTTAATGATATAAGAATTTAAAGTGCCTAGATGAAGAAATAAAAGAAGAATCATTATCTAACATGATTTCTAAAAAAAGAAATTAAAAATATGGAAAAAGAAATAATCAGAGGTAATAGAAAAACATAGTACAGGCTAATGAAGTCATAGTTATTCACGGGAGGGGACTGTAAATGCTCATGGAAAATAAAAACTACATCATATATGTTGTGCAGAAATGTCATTAAATCAAGGATGATGAGAAAATCTTCGTATTTCTAAAAATAAGAAAAAAATAATGAACTACAAAGAATAAGAGTATCCCAACAGAATCATGACAACCACTGAATGTTAGATGACAATGGAATTCTGTACTGACCTGTAGCAACATTCAAGAGAGAATGAAAGGCAAGAATAGTTTCAGTAATACAAGAACTGAGAATCCGTACCACCCACAGACATATTCTAAAACATATTATGAAAATATAGGTTAGCAAGACAGATTTAAACATTCGAAAGGCAGATGTAGAATAAAAAAAAAAAAAGCAGAAAAACCAGTGATATGATTAAATATAAAAGTCATTCAACAATCAAATATAATAATAATCTGGAAAGCATTTCAAGTAAATAAAATGAAGGGGAGGGAAATTCTTGAGTTTTGTTTAAAGTCTGTATAACTTAAATGTAAATCTTAAAAGCCTGGAGAATTCTACTGTTTAATCTTTGTGGCTACATAGAAATGTAGAAAAAATCACATGAATGTTAGTGATGTGTAGCAACTTCAGGAGAGTAATAATCTCTAAATAGAGATGGGAATAATATCAAGAATGGCAAGGACTAGTATGTATACTGATTTTTTTTCTCATTTAATCTCAAACAAAAAATGTGTTTAAAAATACAGCTGGATGGTGGCTACCTAATTGTTTGTTATAATATTCATCTTGAAATCTAGATGTCTGAAATATTTCATAATGACATACTAATAAAATGGACTAACTGAACTTTTATTTAGAAAACAAACTTAAAATTCTAAATTATAATATATATAAATACTTTCCAAATGGGCTAAAGAGTTTAATTTAAGGCAAATATAAAAGTATTGAAAAGAAGTTTTGAATGTCTCCTGTAATCTTCTGGTAAGAGCAAGCCTGTCTAAGCAAAAGAATGCACCTGAAATCCTAAAGAAAAAGATTGACAAATTTATATAAAAATTAAATACTTTGTAGAAATGAAATATATCAACAAAGATAAAATTTAAATTGACAGATTGAGGTAAAATATCTATTTCTCCTCTGTAAATTATATATATTTAAGTTAATATATTAATATTTAAGTTATTTAAAATACATATATATTTAAGTTAATATAATAATATTTATAACTTAAATTTTTATAACTTAAACTTAAATATATAGTTAAGTTATAAATATTATTACATTAACTTAAATATATATTTAAGTTAATATATTAATATTTAAGTTATTTAAAATAGATATATATTTAAGTTAATATTTAAGTTATTTAAAATAGATATATATATTTAAGTTAATATATTAATATTTATAACTTATATATTGGTTAATATAATAATATTTAAGTTATTTAAAATAGATAAAATTTAAACTGACATATTCAGATAAAATATTTATTTCTCCTCTTTAAAATAGATAAATATATTAATAATTTTAAAACACCACTAAGATTAATAAGAAACTGACAATTATATAGAAAAAAGACAAAATATATGAATAGTCTATGTGCAAAAGATTATAATATATATTTTAATAAATATATGACAAAATAATAAGTAATACAAACTAAAGTAGATTTAATTTGTTTATTACATTAACAAGAATAAGCAGACATGATTGATGATATCAGATTTTGTTAAGGTTGTAGTAAACCACAATATCTCATTTATCAATAAAAGTATAAATTTATAAAGCATTTGCAGTAATATCAAAATTTAGAATTTGCTTTTCTAATCATCCACTGACTATGTATAGCCCAAAGAATTACATTCATATATGCACAAAAAATATATATGCTTGAATGTTTAATGTAGCAGCATTTTGATTAGCATGAAATGCTTGAATATCAACTAAGTTTCATTCAATATAGAATATAAAACAGTGATGCCTTTATAGTATGAGTTACAATATACAAATAAAAAGAATGAAATTAAACCTGTACAGGCACATCTGGACTTTTCTGTCACATTAATAAACGATGAAGTAATGTTTCAAAATGATACACATGTTATTTCTGGCTAAATCATATAAAACTAAACCGTATATGTATATATGCTACATATGTATGTATGTAGATTCTTAAACAGAGATCTCGTACAGCTAGTTATTTGAAATGATTTCTCTTGATAAGGGAATTGCATCTGGGGTTGAGGAAAGTTATATGGTTCGTGTTTTTCACTTAATATACTTTTCAGTATTATTTGGATGTTTATCATGAAAATGCATTCACATATTTTGTTATATTTTTTATTTATTAGATCAAATGTTTTAGCACCAGCTGGAGACTCTCTACATTTCCTTTGAGGCACTTATCTAAACTATAACACTTGAAATTACTTGAGCATATCTCTGTTTAATATCTGCAGTCCCCTTGGCCCTTCCCTCCTGGCAGCTTGAAAAGCTCCAAGCATCATATCTCTGTTGAAGGCAAGAAGAAAGTAGGAAGGGACGATGCTGGGTATATCTGTCTCTTATTATCAAGAAAGCAGAAATTCCCAGAATCCCAAGAAACTTTGGCTTAGATCTCATGGTATCTAACTGTTGCATGAGCAAGCCCAGTTGTAAAGAAGGCTTTAAAAGTGAGTACGTATTTTTCCAGACTTGATGCTTCTAAAGATCAGAAGAAAAAGTTTGCCAAGGGCTGTTGGGTCAGCATCTATCACATCAAGTTTTAAATTTTTACCTGATAATGTAAATTTTACATAAATTCTGTCAATGACATTTAGCTGATAGCAGAAAGTATCTGCCCTACAGGCATGCCAGATAATATGATTTCCAACTCACTGTCTCTAAGTAAGTATTCATAATTAGACATAACTGTGAGTAAGAGAACCAGTGTTTAGGAAAGCTTTACTGAAGAATGTGGCCTGCCCTTTCCAAATTCTTTAAGTTCTATTCTATAAATAAGCCATCCAGCTTAGCACCATGTACTCTCCTACCTCCCTTTTTTTGTGCTGAAATATCTTTGAATTGCTTTTTACAAATTGATCTTGGCAGTGACACCATCGTTCATTCATGAAGAATATAATAAGAAACCACCCTGTGAAACTAATTACTATGTTTCCTTATAAATTATCTCTGTAGTGTTGCATAATATACAACTTCATCAATTAAACAATTATTATGTTTTGAAATCTTTTTTCTAAAAATAAGAATAAACACTAAAATATTTACTGTCATGATTTTTATAGTCATGATTTTTAATGTCTGCTCTAGTGTTGTATTGATGTTTTGGAATTCATTTAACTTATTTTCTTCTAATCATACAGCTGTTTCTGATGTTGTGTCTATTATAAGAAAAGTTTTAATGAACATATTTGTCACTAATTGTTTTTGACCCTCAATGACTATTCCCAGAAATGGATCAATGGATAAGGATGGGTTTAAATCCTTTAATTTGCAATGAAGTGGTATTTTAAGAAAAGCGAATGACATGAACTGCTGAGGAGAAGGCTCGGGAATATTTTATTTGAAAGAACTGTAATGATCAAGGAAATAGTGGTAAGCCTAATATGTGATTTGGCACAGCAGACATATTGATTTGGTGTAAGTGAGGGTAATACTGAGGAGTTGAGGTTAAAAATGTATTCATAAAATAAACCGAGAAATAAAAGGGAGGCCTTAGAGGGATGATAGGACAAAATCTTCCACCATAGATTGAGTGAGTTGACTGGATTTGCAGATAGTATAACACCTCTGATGCCATTTGTAGGAGAAGGATGATAATATGAAAATAGGTTTGGAGGAGCCTTAACCTGAGGTGCATGAAATGAAATTAAGTGGGAAGTGATTGAAGGCAAAAAGTTGTGCTAGAGGGCAACTAGAATAATAGAGGCATGAAATAATTATCACTGGGATCATACTACATTGCATATTAACACTGTATTTGTTTTCTCTTTTAATTTTTTATTTAATAAGAAATATGAAGAAAGTTTATATGAAGGCAAAAAGTGCTTATGCGTTTGCATTTGCATTTGTATTCTCAGTGTAGTCTTATTTTTTTGACCCCATCCTTCATAATTCCAAGTGTATGAGTCTGCATATTTTTTTCTATAAATACAGTCATGCATTGCTTAATGACAGGAATACATTTTGAGAAATGCATTGTTAGGCAATTTTGTCATCGTGGGAATATCAGTGAGTGTACTTACATAAATCTAGGTGGTATAGTCTGCTGCACACCTAAGCTACATGGTATACGTATAGCTTATTTTTCCTAGGCTACGTACCTGTATAGCATGTTACTGTACTGAATATTGTAGGTGACTGTAACACAGTGGTAAGTATTTGTATATCTAAACATCTAAACATAGAAAAGATACAGTAAAAGTATGGTATTATAATCTTATGGGACCACCATCCTATATGCAGTTAGTTGTTGATCCAAACAGTATTATGGGATGCATAGCTGTACAAGTTCTCCTATCTATTCCTACGTGTACATACAACTAGGTATACATACCCAAGTATACACTTCTATATAGTACAGTCATATATATATATATATATATATATATGTATGTATTTTCACTATCAATTCAGGAGTATGCCTTTTTACACCTTCCTACCATGAAGTGTTATAGTTCCTTATAAATTTGTGCTAAATAGTAGTTGTAGAAAATAACTCAATGCCACTTTAGTTTTATTTTATCTGACTACCAGTAAATTATAGCATTTTAATAAGTTAGTTGGATATAAGCTTTTCCTCTTCTGTGAAATGTTTATTCATGTTCTTTATATCTCAAATGAATTATTTGTGTGCAACTTGTCAATGAAGATTTCTTTGTGTATTATAATCACAACCTTTCTCATCTGATTTTCAATTTTTTAGTGTTTTTACTTACGTATGAATTTTTGTCAGTATCTATTAAGCCATGTATTTTCAAATTTGGTTCTGTTTATTTTGTAACTTCTGGAATTCTAGTCTCACAGAAGTCTGTCTCACTTTGTGTACCATGTACCCATAACTCTGATTATGATTTTTTTGCAAGAGTTTAATACATTATTTACAGTTTTATTATAATCCATCCATAAGAGTTAATTTTGGAAATGTAAGAAATAAGAGGCCAGGTGCAGTGGCTCAAGCCTGTAATCCCAGCATTTTGGGAGGCTGAAGCAGGTGGATCACAAGGTCAGGAGTTCAAGACCAGCCTGGCTAAGATGGCGAAACCCAGTCTCTACTAAAAATATAAAAATTAGCCAGGCATGGTGATGTACACCTGTAATCCAGCTACTCGGGAGGCTGAGGCAGAGAATTGCTTGAACCTTGGAGGCAGAGGTTGCAGTGAGCCGAGATCACACCACTGCATGCTAGCCTAGGCAAAAGAGTGAGACTCTGTCTCAAAAAAAAAAAAAGAAATTTTAATTTTGACCCCCAACTCCTCCACCACAAGGACAGCTCGCTTTGTCAATACTATTTATTGAGAATATTTTTCCATTGAATAATTGCCAAAGCTGTATATATACATCCTATATATTGGGGTCTAATTCTGGATTATCTACTCAGTTCCACTGCTCCATATGTATTTTTCTATACTAATACCATATTAACTTCATCATGGACACTTTACAGCATATTGTGTTGCTTGGAAATGTAATTTTTTCCCTCACTGTCCCTTTTCTACTTTATTTGGCTATTTGTAGGTATTTGTTCTTCCATTTGAGCTTCAAAATTATTTTATTCAATTGTTCACAAAATACTCTTTTAATATTCTCTTTTTTCTTTCTTTTCTTTTCCTTCCCTCCCTCCCTCCCTCTCTCCCTTCTTTCTTTCTTTGGAGACAAAGTCTCACTCCATCATCCAGGCTAGAGTGCAGTGGCGCAGTGTCTGCTCACTGCAACCTCTTCCTCCCAGGTTCAAGTCATTCTCCTGTCTCAATCTCCTGAGTACCTGGAATTACAGGTGTGCACCACGTCACTCAGCTAATTTTTGTGTTTTTAGTAGAGACCAGATTTCACCATGTTTGCCAGGCTGATCTGAAACTCCTGGCCTCAAGTGACCCACCCACTTCAGCCTCCCAAAGTGCTGGGATTATAGGCATGAGCCAGCATACCCAGTCCCCTTTTGAGAGTCTAATAGAAATTGCACTGAATTTATATACTAATTTTGGGGAAATTTCCATCTTATGATAAATTCATACACAGTTTTCCTTAGTATATTCCTTTAAATAGGTTATTAAAATTTATAGTTTTTCTTATTTTAAATGAAATTATTCTCTTTTTGATTTATAGCACTTACTATGACTAGAGAAATGCTCTCATTGCTTTTATATTTTACTTTTATTCAGCCATCCTACACATTTTTTGAATTAAATGTAGTGATTTTTACTGAAGTGATTAGGTCACCAGAAAAAAAATGAAGAATTCAATATGTGTTCTAGTTATTAATTTTCCTGTCATTGCATTTAAAAATGTAGATACAATATTAAATCAAAATTATATTAGCAGATATTACTCTCTAGTTTCTGATTTACTTTAAAATAGGCTTAATATCTCAATAAATATTAGTACAATATGTGCTTAAAGTTTGTAATAATTGTTTTTTTTAATATAAAGTCATTTACTTCTATTTCTATTTCAGTTAGAGTTTTCACAAAGAATGGCTGGTTAATTTTTCCTGATGCTTTTCCAACATTTAATATGGTATGACATTTTTTACAACATTTCTATTATAAGATTTTTTAAGCTGGGCATGGGTGGCTTATGCCTATTATACCAGCAATTTAGTAGGTCAAGATGGGAGAATTGCTTGAGCCCAGCAGTTTAAGAACAGCCTAGGCAACATAGTGAGATCCTGTCTCTACAAAATATTTTTAAAAATTGGCCAAGTGTTGTGGCACACAGCTATAGTTGTGGCTACTCAGGAGGCTGAGGCAGGAGGATCACTTGGGCCCTGGAGTTTGAGGCTGTAGTGAGCTATTGCTGTGCCACTGCACTCCAGCAAGAGAAAGAGACCCTATAATAATAAGGGCAAGAGAAAGAGACTCTATCTCTAAAGATAAAATAAAATAAAATATTTCAGCTTTAGGTGTTGAATATTACTACAAATGATACCTATATAATTTTTGTGTAGTTCAACAACCATTAATATTTTAGCATATTTCCCTTACCTATGTGTGTAATATATTGCTGAATAACTTGAAAGTAGGTCACAAACATTATGAAACTTCATTGTAATAAGTACTTTATTATACAAATTTATAATATAACTATTACACATAAGAAAACATATTTTTCTAATATCTAATATTTAGAACAGATTTCAATTTTTTATTTGCTGTATATATATTCTTTTGAACAACTTTATTGAAGAACAATTTATGTTCAACACAATTTACTTATTTTTAGTATATAGTTCAATTTTTTTTTTCTTTTTTTTAATTGTACTTTAGCTTCTGGGGTACATGTGCAGATCATGCAGAATTGTTGCATAGGTACATACATGGCAATGTGGTTTGCTGTCTCCATCCCACCATCACCTACATTTGGCATTTCTCCCCATGTTATCCCCCTGACCTCCCCACCCCCTCGCTATCCCTCCCTTTGCCCTCCCCAACAGACATCAGTGTGTGATGCTGCCCTTCCAACATCCCTGTTTTCTCATTGTTTGACATCTGCCTATGAATGAGAACATGTGGTGTTTGATTTTCTGTTCTTGTGTCAGTTTAGGGAGAATGATGGTTTTCAGATTCATCCATGTCCCTACAAAGGACACAAACTCAACATTTTTTATGGCTGCATAGCATTCCATGATATATATGTGCCACATTTTCCTTGCCCAGAAGCAAATTTTGCTTAACATTTTAAAAAAATCAATAAATGTCCTTTTATTTACTGTAAGCTATGCATAGTGACTTCCTTCTAAAAAGTACAGTATGAAAAGAGGGAGATAAATAGCTTATAAATACCTTATAGCAGAAAAATCTGACAATACCTTAGACAAGTGATCAAGGTCAACATCAACAGTTATAACTATCCATATGGATAGTACGTACTGTTAATATGATGTAATGAAAATCATACTTTACCTAAGTGATTTTACTACCAAAAACCCATAATCTTAATCTAATCACAAGAATAACTTCAGAAAAATTCCAAAGAGAACGTTTTATTAAATACCTAACTAATACTCTTCAAACAATGTTCAAACACAGGGAAAGTCTAAGAAACTCTTACAGCCAAAAGGAACTGAAGTTGACATATATAAATGTAGTATGGTGCCCTGAATGGAATCCTGGAAATGGATGTTAAGTGAAAGTAAAGGAAATCTGAATAAACTATGAATTTTAGTTAATAATGTATCAATATTTTTCATCAGTGGTAATAAATTTTTCATAGTGATCTAAGGTATAGTATTGGAGAGCACTCCATGGTAACACATAGTATTTTCTCAAGTTGTCTTTAAATCTAAAACTTCTCTAAAACTGAAATCTATTTTAAATAAGTTAAATCAATGTAATTCCTCACATGAATAAACTTAAAAACAGATGGTCATTTCATTAGATACAGAGGAAGCACTGACAAAATCCATCAACCATTCCGAATAAAAACTCTCAGCAAACTATAAAAATAAGGGAACTTCCTCATGCTAATATGGGTATCTATGAAAAACATACAGCTATCATAGTATTTAATGATGAGTAATTGAATGCTTTTAACCCAAGGTCATAAACAAGGCAAAAAACTCCTGTCTTAAAATTTTCTTCAATTTGTATGGCATGTTTTAGCCAGTGGCATAATTTTTAAAAAGAAAAAGAGTCATTCCCAATTAGAAAGGAAGAAACAAAACTACCTTATTCATAGAATATATTATCATCTGTGTATACAATGCTATGGAATTTTTTAAGGATGCTATAACTAAGTGAATTCACCAATGTGGTATGATAGAAGCTCAATATAAAAATTCAGTTATACTTCTATACACTAGCAACAAAAACGTGAAAATTATAATAAAAATACAATTTCTGATGACACAGAAAAAAATATAAAAGGTCAGGTGCAATGGCTTACACCGATAATGCAAGTACTTTGGGAGACCAAGGTGGGAGGATCACTTGAAGCCAGGAGTTCAAGACAAGCCCAGGAAACATTCTGAGATATAGTCTCTAGTAAATAAATAAATAATCAAATAATTAAAAAGAAAATATAAAAGACTTAGAGATCAATATATTAAAAAAGATAAGACATGTATACCAACATTTACAAACCATTTTTAAGAGCAATTAAAGATGAATTAAATGAATAAAGTGATGTGTTAATGAATAAAATTCCAATATTGTTTAAGAAGTCAGTTACTTGCAAAGTGATATATAGATTCATGAAAATTCTAATGTCCAAGTAATGTTTATGTAAAAATTGTTAAGCCATTTCTAATATTCAAATGGAATTAAAAACCTAGATAAAACAACTTTGAACAAGAATAGCAATGTTGCAAGATTCATACTATGAATACCATTTTAAAGTTTCCTTGATAAAGGCAGTGCTGATAAGAAAGTAAATACTTTAATGGAATAGAATAAAATGCCCAGAAATAAATTATTACATATACGTGGATTTTTGACAAATATAAAAAGGTAACTCAGTGCAAAAAGAAAAGTTAACCCAACAAATGATCTGAGACAATTGTACATCTGCTTGTAAAAAATTGAACTTTGACCTAAAACTTATACTATATACATACATTTACTCAAAATGAATCATATACCTAACTATGAAAGTTAAAAGAATAAAACTTGTATAAGAAAATATAGGAGAAAAACTTGCTGATCTTGTTTCAGGGAAGGATTTTTGTTTTTTTTTAGTACAACATGAAAAACATGTTCTCCAACTTATATTTTCTTTAAATTGTAGTTAATCAAAATTAAAAACATCTTATACTCTCTTAGATTTTGAACTGGAGAGAGGGAGAATGGATGTGAATAAATGGTTGTGTGTGTGTGTGTGTGTGTATGTGTGTGTGTGTGTGTGTCAGAGAGAGAAATTAAGCTTTTCTATTACAGCCTAAGATCATGTTTGTGAGCTATATATATATATATTAATTACGTGATCTGAAAAAATGCAGAAATTTTGGAATTATTTTTTGGAAACGTTACTTCTATATCCCAGATTTTAGAAACTGTTACAAATTCTTTATTCTTTGTTTTGTTCCATGCAAACCATCTACTGTTAATTTTCACACACTTTAATGGCTCAATAAAATATAATACAACTGAAAGAAAAATGAAAAACATCTACTCCTCAAAAAGTAGAATAAAAAGATAAGCCACAAATGTGTACTTGTAACCAGAATATATAAAGAGATCTCAAAACTCAACTATTACAAATTGAATAAAGCAGTTTTTAAAATATTGTGCAGACTTTTCACCAGTGAGAATATATGAAAGAGAAATAAGCACCTGCAGTGACGCGCAATGTTATTACTCACTAAGGAAATAAAAATTAAAACTACAATAAAATAACATCAAACATCTATTAGAATGTCTAAAATTTAAAAGGAAAGCGCATAACCAATGATGGCAAGGAAATGAAGCAATTGATAATTCCACATATCGCTGGTGAGAATGTAAAATTGTAAAATTGTTTTAAAAACAATGTAGTAGTTTCTTAAATAGCTAAGTGTAGATCTTTCAAACAATTCTATCATCCCATTCTTTGATATTTCACAAATGCATGTTTTAATACAACAATTGCAAATAATTTTTTTACTTTTTTGTCTTTTTTAAATTTATTTTTGATAATATTTATACCTAGTGTCATACCGTAAATATGCATCATACATTAATGTACATTCAGATTATGTATTTGTGTACTTCAGTCTTCTGTAGTTTCTATAGTTTTCAGGTGGGCTAATGATTATGGGGTATACTTTTAAGGCAAACTCTGTATTTCAGAAAAGTAAATAGTGGATTCACCACCCCCCCTTTTTTTGAAAGAAAGAAAGAGAAAGGGGGACAGAGAACAGGAATCTTGTTCTAGTGCCCAGGCTGGAATGCAATCTAAAAATAGGTATTAAAAACCACTTTTATGCCGATGATTGTGCTTAACAGCAGAGACAGGAAGGAATAAGGGAAGAAAATAACAAACAAACAGCCAACCAATATTTCATGTGAAATGCTACACAAATGCTGAAGAGTAATTTACTTCCAAGTATGTGGTCACTTTCAAAATAGGTGTAATGTGATACTGAGAAAAATGTATGTTCTGTGGACCTGGGGTGAAGAATTCTATAAATATTCACTGAGTTTACTTGTTCCAGGTCTGAGTTCAAATCATAGATGTCCCTGTTAATTTTCTATCCCATTGATCCATTGAATATTAACAATGTGGTGTCAAAGTCTCCCGCTGTTATTGTGTAGGAGTCCAAGTCTTATGAACTTGTCTTATGTATCTGGGTACTCCTATATTGGGTGCATATATATTTATGATCATTGACTCCCGTTGTTGCATTGATACTTTTACCATTATGTAATGTTCTTCTTTGTTTCTTTTAGTCTTTGTTACTATTAAATTAAAGTCTATTTTGTCAGAGATGAAAGTTACAACTCCTGGGTTTTTTTTGTTGTTGTTGTTGTTTTTTGTTTTTTGCTCTCCATTTGATTGGTAAGTCTTTCACCAACACTTTGTTTTAAGTCTCTGTGTATCCTTATGAGATGGATCTGGATACAGCGTACTGATGGGTTTTGACTTTTTATTCAATTTGCCTGTCTGTGTCTTTGATTGGGGCATTCAAATCATTTAAATTTAGGATTAATATTGAAATTTGTGAGTTTAATATTGCTGTTTAATGCTAGCTGGCTATTTTGCCCATTAGTTGATATAGATTCTTCATTATGGACATGCTCTTTACCTTTGGGTAAGTTTTGGGGATGACAGGTACTGGTTGTTCCTTTCTGTGTATAGTGCTTCTTTCAGAAGCTCTTGTAAAGCAGGCCTGGTGGTGATGAAATCTCTGAGTGCTTGCTTGTTGGTGAAAAATTTTATTTTTCCTTCATTTATGAAGCTTAATTTGGCTAGATATGAGATTCTGGGTTGAAAATTCTTTTCTTTGAGGATATTGAATATTGACCCCCACTCTCTTCTAGTTTGTAGGTTTCAGCTGAGAGATCTGCTGTGAGACTGATAGGCTTCCCTTTATGGGTAACCTGACCTTTCTCTCTAGTTGCCCTTAAAATTTTCTCCTCTATTTCAACCCTGGTGAATCTAATGATTATATATCTTGGGGTTGCTCTACTTGAGGAATATCTTTGTGGTGTTCTCTGTATTACCTGTAGTTGAATATTGTCCTGCCTTACTAGGTTAAGAAAGTTTTCCTGAATAATATCCTGAAGAATATTTTCCAGCTTGGATTCATTCTCTTCATGACATTCAGGTACACCTATCAAACGTAAATTAGGTCTTTTTACATAGTCCCATATTTCTTGGAGACTTTGCTCATTCCTTTTTACTCTTTCTTCTCTAATCTTGTCTTCTCGTTTCATTTCATTAAGTTGGTCTTCGACCTCTGATATCCTTTCTTCTTCTTGATCAATTCAACTGTTAAAACCTGTGCATACTTTGCAGAGTTCTTGTATTGTATTCTTCAGTTCCATTAATTCACTTATATTCCTCTCTAGATTGTCTATTCTCATTAGGATTTTATTGAACCTTTTTTCAAGGTTCTTAGTTTTTTTACATTGGGCTAGAAATGTTCTTTTAACTCACAGAAGTTTCTTATTATCCACCTTCTGAAGCCTAATTCTGTTATTGAAATTCACTCATTCTCCATCAGGCCTTGTTCCCCTGTTGATGAGGAACAGTGATCCCCTGTAGAGGGAGAGGCATTCTGATTTTGGGTGTTCTCAGGCATTTTACACTGGTTTCTTCCCATCATTGTAAATTTATCCACCTGTCATCTTTGTAATTACCGACTTTCAAATTAGGTCTCTGAGTGGATGTCCAAGTTGTTGATTCCCAGTGCCAGAATCTGAGCAACCCACTGTGCCAGCTAAAACAGTGGTGTTGAGATTCGTGGTGCTTTTCTGCCTGGGAAATCTTCATTCTGGCTTCCTTCTTGAGTCCCTTTTTTAATCAGCTGAATAGGTGACTCTGCCTTCCCGGAGCTCCAAACGTCGACCAAAAGGGGACCCAGTCCCGTTTACTCTGCACCAAGAACCACTGCACCGGGGTGCCGGCAAAACCACCACGCCAGCCACAAGAGTCACGCTGGTGATCCATGGGGTTCCTCTGCTGGGAATCTCCTGGTCTGTGAGCAACAAAAATTCATCTGAAAGTGTGGCATCCTCTCGTTCTCTACGCTTTCACTGGGAGCTACAATCCTGAGCTGAGAGTAATCAGCCATCTTGGATCTCTCTCTGCAAATAAATATTAAAAGAAGCTTTAATTGTAGTTTATTTGAAAATATTAAAATGCCCAAATGCCCCTCATTATGTTAATGGCTAAAAAAACGTTTGGTAGATACAGTGGAACACTATTCAACATTAAAAAATAATAAACACATTAAAATGGCTGACTGAAGTTGCTCAAACTGATCTCTTCCACAAAGAAAAATCAACACAATTATAAAACTAAACCCTAGGTGGAATATCTAAGGGAGAACACTGAAATTTAGCAAGAAGTGATGGAAACCCTCGAAAGCACAGAAACTTGGGATGACAACAGCAAGGGAAGCAAAGCACCCAGCCAGGATTGACTTGGAGCCAAAAAAGTCTCTTCATTGCAGGTAATAGATAAGTGCTAAATCCTCAGCTGCCACTGTTACTGCCATGTGTGCCTGCTACCGAAAAGTCCCACAGTCCTCCCAGGACCTGAATTTAGTATAGGGAGCTGCCTGGTGTCCACATGGCTACAATGCTGCAGAAAAGGAAATGATACTGGGTCCCCCTTACCCTGGGACCCAAACTGCCATAGCCTGACGCCATTTTGAGAGCAGAGCCACTGCTAGAATGCATCCTTCCCTGGGTGCCAATAGCCCCTGTGTCTCTCCATTCCAGAGACCTTGCTATTATCTCGCCACACCCAAGCAAAAGGCTGCAATACCACAACCCCAGTTTGACCCAGTTGTAAAACTGTAAAGCTGGCACCTGTGCTCACACATTGCTCAAAAAAAAACAGGTGGTCTTACACAACAGGGTGACCACCCCCAAAACTGAGGGAACTGATGCATGCACTCCCCATTCCCAGGCCTGAGGATCAGTGCTTGGTGCTCATGTTGCCAGCAATCCTACCTCCTTGTGGAGCAAAGACATCATGCACTGCATACACCTTCAGAGTTTGAGAACTGTACTGACCAGTACCCACTACTTCTGGGAAAGCTGCCCCTGTGACCAGCAAAGGTGACACACCCAGCATATTTCTTCATAGTGACAAAGAGTCATCTCACCCAGCAGCTCCTCCCCACAGTAAAGCAAAGCCACTGCCACCACAAACACTATCAGTCTAGGCCATTGAGCCACTTAAAGATACTGCTAACATTGATTATAGATGAATAAATCACACAAGACTGTACTAATGCACCAACTCAGAACCAAAGCCCAAGTGTGTTACTCATCCAACACCATAGGATTCAACTACAGGAAAAAGTATTTCCCTACAAAAGTTATTCAATATAATTTGAAGAGGTGACCATTCCACCAGATGTGAAGATATCAAGATAGGAATGCACACACACACACACACACACACACTGAGGATCAAAAAAATGTGTGCATATATATATATAAACTAATTCTCCAATAATAGTCCCCAAATAAAAGAAAAGCAATTGAAAATAATCATAATAAGGAAATCTTTTGAGATTCAAAACACTACAGATGAACAATTCAATGAAATCAGGAAAACAATGTATAATCTGAAAGAGAAATTCAACATAGATATATAGAAGAAACATACAGAATTGTTAGAGCTAAATAATTAATGAAATTAAAATATACAATTGAGAGCTGCAACAGAGTAGATGACACAGAAGAAAACCTTTCTAAACTTGAAGACCAATTACAAAAATCAGACGAAATGGAAAGGAAAAAAATAACGAAGTAAGCCAATGGAGTTATGGGATGCCATTAAGAGAACAAATATTCATATAATAGGAGTACCAAAAGGAGAATCAATGGGAAATGGTATAGAACACCTATTTAATAAAATAACAGTTAAAAACTCAAGTCTTGGGAAAGATGTGGACATTCAGATACAAAAAGCTCAAAATTCCACAAATATAATCAATACAAAAATGCCCTCTCCTGGGCACATTATACTGAAAATATCAAAAGTTAACAACAACAAGAGAATTCTAAAACAGCAAAAGTGTCAAGTCACTTATAAAGGGATAACCATTAGACTAACAGCAAATTTCTGCAGAAACATTACAGATGAGGAGATAATGGGATGAATATCTCCAAAGTGATAAAAGAAAAAAAACCTGTAAGCCAAGAATATTATACCCAGGAAGTTGTTATTTGGAAATAAAGAAGTAAAGTCATTCTCAGAAAAGCAACTCAGAAAATGTATCATCCCTAGACAGAGTTGCAAAAAATGCTTAAGGGAGTTCTGAAAGTGAAAAGATGATAACCACCATCATGAATCTGCCCCACCAAGAAAAAAATCTCACTGGAAGAGCAAATATACAAATGAGAAAATGAAAGGAAAAGAATCCTATCACTGCAGAAAACCACCAAACCACAAATATAAATGATAGTAGAGAATTCTTTAAAAAGATATACCAAACAACCAGAAAAAATTAATGACATGGCAGGAGTAAGTCCTCATCTTATTAATAATAATGTTGAATGTAAATTGTATAAATTTCCAGTTAAAAGATATACACTGGCTGAATGGATTTTAAAAATAAGAATGAACTATATGCTGTCTACAAGATACTCATTTACCTGTGTAAATGCACATGTCAAAAGCGAAGAAATGGAAATACATATTCCACATAAATTAAAACTAGAAGCAAGCAGGAGTAGGTTTACTTACATCCAATAAAATAAACTTCAGGTCAAAACTGTAAAAAAGAGATAAAGTTAATAAATAATCATAAAAGTATCAACTTTGAAAAAGATATCAAAATTGTAAGTATATGTGCATTCAACACTAGGCAACCAGAAAGCAAATATTAGTAGCTCTAAAGAGAGAGGTATACTTTAGTACAGTAATTCTTGGGAACTTTAACACCACACACTCAGCATTGGATATGTCATCTAGACAGAAGATCAAGAAAGAAACATTAGATTTAAATTGCACTACATACCACATGGACCAAGCAGACATTTACAGAACATTTCATCCAGTGACTCAAAATATATATTATTCTCAGCAATGAATGTAACATTCTCTAGGATAGACCATATCCTAGGCCACAAAACATAGGTCACAAAACAAGTATCAACAAATTTTTAAAAATTAAAATTGTATCAAGTATCTTCTCAAACTGCAATGGAATAAAAGTAGAAATAAATAAGAGAAACTTTGGAAACCTTACAAATGCAACTTTAGAAATTGCATGCTCCTGAAAGACAAGTTCAATGAAGAAATTAGAAGGGAAATTTAAAAATGTATTGAAACAAATGAATATAGAAACACAACATAGCATAATCTATGGGATTACAGCAAAAGCAGTGCTAAGGGGGAAGTTTATAGCAATGAATGCCATCATCAAAATGTGGGAAGATTTCAAATAAACAACGTAACAATACGTCAAGGCCTAGAAACTAGAAAAGTTTCTCAAGGAATTACAAAAACCAGAGGAAACCAAACTCAAAATCAGTAGAAGGAAAGAAATAACAAAGATCAGAGCAAAACCAAACAAAATAGAGCCAAAAACATTACAATAGGTTAATGAAACAAAAATTGGTTTTAAAAAGATAATCAAAATATGTAAACCATTAGATAAGTAAGAAAGAAGAGGTAAGACCCAAATAAAAAAAGTTAAATATACAAAAGGAGACATTAGAACTGATACCACAGAAATAGAATAGTTATGATTATTATGAATGGGTATACATTAACAAAAAGGAAAACTTAGAAGAAATGGATAAATTTGTGGACACATACAACCTACCAAGATTGAGCAAGGAAGAAACAGAAAACCTGAGTAAATCAGTAATGAGTAACAAAGTTGACTAAGAAAAGTCTCTCAACAACAACAAAAAAGCACAAGACTGAGTAGTTTCACTGGTAAATTATACCAAACATTTAAAAACTGGGGTCAGTTCTTCTCAAACTATCCCCAAAAATACAAGAGGAGGAACTTTTTCGAAACTCATGCAACAATGTCGGCATTATCCTGGTACCCAAACCAGAAAAGGACACACACACACACACACAAAAATTACAGACCAATATCCCTGATGCAAAAATTTTCAACAAAATACTAACAAGCCAAATCCAATAACATTTCACAGAATGATATGTCCTGAATGAGATTCATACCAAGGATGCAAGGGTGGTTCAGCATATGAAAATCAATAAATGTGATGTACCACATCAACAAAATGAAAGACAAAAACGTAAGATAATCTCAACAGGTACAGGCAGTACATTTGTTAAAACTTAACACTGCTTCATGATAAAAACTCTCAACAAATTAGGTATAGAAGCAACACAATAAAGATTATATATGACAAATCCATAGCTAACATCATATTGAACTGCAAACAGTTGAGAGCTTTTTCTCTAAGAACTGGAAAATGGTAAAGATACTCACGTATAACCACTTGTATTTAACATAGAACTGGAAGTCCTAGAGAGAGCAATTAGGCAAGAGAAAGAAACAAAGGTCATCCAGATTGGAAAGGGGAAGGGAGAAAGTCGAATTGTTCCTGTTTACAGACAACATGATCTTACATAGATAACAAACTAAAGATTCCACCAAAAAACTTTTAGAACTGATAAGTGAATTCAATAAAATCAATTGCAAGATACATCAAAATATAAGTATCAGTAATGTTTCTATATACCAATAACAAACTGGATAAAAACATTAAGGAAGCAATCCCATACAATAGCTACAAAGTAAATAAATTATCTAGAAAAAAATTAACTGAGAGGGAAATAGCTCTACAATGAAAACTAGAAAATATTGATAAAATAAATTTAAAAAGTACACACAACAAAATATATAGATGTCCCATGTTTATGGATTAAAAGAATTAATTTTTTAAATGACCATATTACCCAAAGTGATATACAGATTGAATGCTATCCCTACCAAAATACCCATGGCATTCTGCACAGAAATTAGAAAACAATCCCCAAATTCTTATGGAACCACAAAATATCCCAGATAGCCAAACCAATCCTGAGTAAAAAGAACAAAGCTGGAGGCATCCCACTACCTGACTTTGAAATATACTATAAAACTGTAGTCAAAAAATAGCATAGCACTGGCATAGAAACAGACATAGATCGATTGGAATAGAGGACTCAGAAATAAATCTACCTATTTAGAACCAACTGATATTTGACAAGGGTGACAAGGACATGCATGGGGGGTGGGCAGGGAAATCCAGTATCCTCGACAAGTGGTGCTGGGAAAACTGGATATCCGTGTGCAGAAAAATGAAACTAGACCCCATCTGTCACCATATCAAAAAATGAAATCAAATAGGTAACCCTTAAATGTGAGACCCAAACTATGACACTCCTTGGATAAACATAGGAAAAGTAGTTCCAGACATTGGTTAAAGCAAAGTTTTATGGGCAAGACATTGAAAGCACAGGCAACAAAAATAGACAAATGAAACTGTATCAAACTAAAAAGCTCTCTGCACAGTGAAAGAAATGATCAACAGAGTGAAAAGACAACCTGCATAACAGGAGAATATATTTGCAGATTATTTATCTGACAAGAAACTCATATCCAGAATATATAAGGGACTCAAATCAACGGCAAGCAAACATATAATCCAATTTTTAAAAATGAGAAAATGATCTAAATGGACATTCTCAAAAGGAGACATACCAGTTGATAACAGATGTATGGAGAAAAATGCTTAACAACACTAATAATCAGGGAAATTCAAATAAAAACCCCGATTAGAAATTATCTTAGGTCAGTTAAAATGACTATTAGCAAAAAAATGAACAATGACAAATGTTGGTGGGGATGTGAAGAAACGGGAAGCTTTAAACAGTGCTGGTGGGGATGTAAATGGTACAGCTATTATAAAAACCGGTTTTGAGGTTTTTCTAAAACTAAAAATAGAACTAAGATGTGGTTCAGCAATTCCACTACCGAGTACATATTCAAAAGAAAGGAAGTCATTATCAAAGAGATAGCTATCAAAGAGATAGCTACATCCTCATGTTTATCACAACACTATTCACAATAGCTAATATGTGGAATCAAGTGTTCGTGCACAGATGAATGGATAGGCAAAATGTAGGGTATATATTTAAAAGAAAACACTTCAGCCATAAGAAAGCATGAAATACTGTCATTCATGGGAACATCGATTACCTGGAGGATATCATGTAAAGTGAAGTAAATCAGGCACAGATAAATTCTGCATGTTCTCACTCTTTTGTGGCACCGAATAAATTTGATCTCATAGAAGTAAAGAGTAGAATATTGGTTACCAGAGGCTAGGAAGGGTAACGGGGAGAAGAGAATAGGGAGAGCCTGGATAATGGGTACAAAATTAAATAGATAGAAAGGAGGAAAATGTTTTCCTGTTCTATAGCACTGTGTTGTATATAATTAACAATAATAACGTTGTATATTTTCAAAAGCTAGAAGAGAGTATTTTCATGATGCATGATACATGTTTCAGGTGAATAAGATGTTAATTGCCTTGATCTGATCATTTTTTATTGTAAACATGTTGAAATATCACACTGTACCCCATAAATATGTACAATTATGTGTCAATCAAAAATAATAAAAATTAATTTATATTAATTTTACCTCTAAAAACCACGATGAGAGGCCGGGCGCGGTGGCTCAAGCCTGTAATCCCAGCACTTTGGGAGGCCGAGGCGGGTGGATCACGAGGTCAAGAGATCGAGACCATCCTGGTCAACATGGTGAAACCCCGTCTTTACTAAAGATAAAAAAAATTAGCTGGGCATGGTGGCGCGAGTCTGTAATCCCAGCTACTCGGGAGGCTGAGGCAGGAGAATTGCCTGAACCCAGGAGGCGGAGGTTGCGGTGAGCCGAGATCGTGCCATTGCACTCCAGCCTGGGTAACAAGAGTGAAACTCTGTCTCAAAAAAAAAAAAAAAAAGAAAAGAAAACTAAAACCACGATGAGAAATCATCTTACATCAGAGGTAAGATTAAATATAATTACATCTTACCTCTGAAAAATTAATTTTTAAAAATTGCAACCAGCTTGGGCACCATGATGAAATCCTGTCTCTACCAAAAATACAAAAAAATTTATTCAGGATTAGTGGCACGTGCCTGTAGTCCCAGCTACTTGGTGGGGCTGAAGCAGGAGGATCTTTTGAGCAGGGGAAGCAGAGGTTGCAGTGAACCAAGACTACACCACTGGACTCCAGCCTGGGTGGCAGAGTGAGACCTTGTCTCTAAGTAAGTAAATAAATATTAAGGAACATCATCTCTTTATACATACAACAACATGAATGAATCTAAAAATTATTATGCTTAATCTAAAAGGCCAGAAAAAAGAGAATACACAATGTATTACATTTTGGTTGCCCAGAAATGAAGTATGGAGGGAAAATGTGTTTGGGAAGAGTGGGATGTAGACATTACCAAAGGGCACAGGACTCTTTTGGAAATGAACATGTTTATTTTCTTGATTATGATGACTGATTTGCTGCTGTGTAAAAATAATATACTTTAAATATATGCAACTTATTCTACATCATTTACATCTCAATAAAGCTGATTTTAAAAACTAAAGACAAAGGAAGACAAGTCAGGAGGGAATTGAGGAAGTTTGTGTGTGTGTGAATGCATGTATGTGCATGTTATTTCTTAAAGTACTCTTTTTATATGTACATATCCATATAAATTATATATCCATATATTATATATCCATATATATCTATATGTCCATATATATTGTATATATGTCCATATATAGAGTACTTTATACACATATGTATTTATAAAAATGAATATTCTTTATAAATATATATGTATATATAAAGTATTCTATTACTTTATACTTACATATACACATATATAAAGCGTATATGTAAGTATGCGTATACTTATATGAGTATATATAAGTATAAATAAAAAATACATATTCTTTATAAATATGTGTCTATATAAATATAAATATCTAAGTAAAATAATCCATATTTAGTTGTTTCTCGGTGTTTATCTTGCTCCTCCAGCACTCCAGCAGTTCTATTTGACTTGGCATTGTGATTGTTCTGATTTTTATCTTTCTATTAGGATTCCTGAGATAGTCTGTTGTTCTGTTCACTAAACTCAATTCTTGTTGTGGGAGTGTCTAGTATTGCAGGTATCCTGTGTATGGTGAATGGAATCACATTCCTTTAGTACTGAGTTTTGTAGAAAAGTCGTCATCCTTTAGATTCACACTCTTCTAGTGCTCAGTCAGAAAGACTTGGCTGTCCTTGCCTGGAATTCATGGAGATGTTTGATCCTTTTGGAGTTCAAGCATACTCATGGACATTCAATACTGACCACCCTGTAATAGGTCTACAAGTTCTATAAATGGAGAACTTTTACCTGGATTTGCTGCTTTCTTGTCCTTCCCTTTGCCACTTAGTATTCTCTTGTCACTCTCAAGAACTTCTGAGAGGAAGCCCCCACCACATTTCTGCCATGATCTTAGCAGAGCCAGATGTATTACCACAGGGAGTAATCTACATGTCCAAATAGCTGCTTCCCTCTAAAGCATGACAGAGTTAGAAGTGCAGATGATCCAATGTTGTTGCAATTTCCCAGGTACTGCGAGGTTTTTGTTTTCAAAGAAAAGCAATGGCCATATTTATGATTGTCTAAAGAATTTAGACACTTCTTAGGAGAGTGTGACTTAGACTGCACAGAGTCATGCTGTCTATGTGTTCATAAGACTTTTCATTAGAGCTTTATTTTTAAAAATAATTGGTTCTTTTAATCTATAATGGAACATGGACTCACAGACTGTCAATAATTAAAATTAAACCTTATTTGTCTTTTAATATAGTTCTATGTTCTTGTAATTGAGTAGGGATCGATGCCAGTTGTGTGATGGACAGTAAACTTATACAACATGACAGAGATAGATTTCCAAAAAGACAGAATGTGATGGTTTTATGTACAAGGGGATGAGCAGACCATATCAACAACAGTTAATTATTCCGTAGGTAATTATTCATTTGAGGAACACAACTTTTCAGAGAAACTGAAAAGAAGATAGACCAGTAATACAATTACTATGTGTCTAAGTACACTGGTAGAAAACCATAATTAGTTTTTCATTAAATTTTCATGAGGTGATTTTTTTTTTTTTAAGTAACAGGAAGTTAAATGCATGCATTTAAGAAGAGAAAGTTTGATATGAGTTAACATTATAATGTTGGGTGATTTTTTTTCAGGCAAAAGTGCAACAAGTCATAATTTCTCAGATTTTAATTAAAAGCTAATCAGAGCTTTAAAAAGTCACTTAAAATGCAAAGTTTCATGAAACATATTCTGATAACCCAATATAAAATTTCATTATGAATATTTTCTTGTCTTATTTGTGGGCTAAATTTTAAGGGTTTATTAATGTGTCTTCAATTATGAGAGCTCAGTTTTTACAATTATTATTGCATCTCCATAACAATACATAGCTATCTGTATTTTGTTTGCTAAACAAAGCTTTTCAATGTGCTCTTACTATTATATTAACGGAAAAGAAAAAAAAAAAGCACTATTTAAAAAGTGTAAAAACTATGCCCAAACTTGTGCCTTAGGCAGAAAGACTGTCACTGTTTCATTTTACAGAGCAAAGGATTGCTTCCAAAATGTAAACTGAGTAATTGAAATGGAAAGATGGATTGCTAAACTCATACAACTCAGATTTTATTTGAATTAACTTCTTTCTAGGTAAAAAATGTTTTATTTCTTATTAATAATTTCATAAAACTTACCAATACAGATGAAAGACTGTTCCCCTTGAACCACAAAGACATTTGTACTCAATCATTTTTACCTGATAAAACCATACCCTTGGTCAAATGCATCCTGCTGCCAAACCACACCTGCACCTGCACAAGTGAACGCAGGTGGAGAGACACACACAACCCTTGCTCTGCCACATTCTCAACAGACTATTTTAAATCTCCTTTTCTCAATTCTTGGTTCTGGCTTCTAGCAGAAGCACTCAGAAGAGAATGTCCATAAACCCCTACCACTATGTACCCTGAACTATCTTCTTCTTGCCAAACACTCTGCCTTCCTGGAATACTCTGGATGCCGGTGATCCTGGCTAAGGCCAACACCTTTTGTTGTGCATAGAATCTCTTTTGTTGCTTACCTCAGCCCATTAGTCCAGCGATTCTCTCCTCTTTGTTCTGTATTAGTATTTTCCTCTGTTAAGAAAAACAAGGATTCAAACTTGAAGATAAGGCAAGATTACTTTGTTCTTTCCTAAAGTAATACTGGAGCACTTTCTAAGAATCTTACTTAGGAACTATTTAATCTTTGGCATTTTCTCTAAGCTCTTTGGTATTTTTCCTAAAATTTTTGTTTAGAACTTTTCAAATATATTACAGATTAAAAGAAATTTTACATTGAGCAACCCATGACCAAATGGATAATGTTTTACCATGCTTGTTTTCTCACATTATCAATCTATCAATCTACTCTAGTTTTCATCTATTAATTGAGCTGAGAGTTGGCACATTTTAAAATAACTTTTTAAATCAGTAAACTTCAAGCCTGTAATTTTGTTCAATTTATTATCCATATTGGTTATATTCCCAAACCTGTAAAATTGGACATTAACTTGTGAATTGATAAATTTCAAATTATTTCATTTGTAAAGATACATATTATTTCTATTCCACAGGGGGATAAAATGATCTCAAAGATAATAGTTTAATTGCTGTATCAGTCAGTTTTTTTATATCAGTTTGCGATCTTTTTCCTACATTCTTATTTCTAATCTCTTATCTTTTTCTGAATCTTCTTTGCCTTCTGCTGATTTTCTCATTAATAAGTTAAATAAAGAGTGGACAATCATTTGTTTGAGAATAACATTTTTTTAGCTTTTTGAAATTTGTATTTTTACACCCTCTATCAAATCTTTTTTGTCATCACTTAACTATGCTATAATTTCTCCCACCTTAAAATAATTTTCTACTCATCCCACTTTCATTTGCAGCTACCCCTCTATTTATTTGTTTTATAGCAGAACTAATCAAAGAATTAATGCTCTCCCATATTCTCCTGAACTCACTAATCAGGTTACCTCCCTCAACTCTTTATCAAACTATCTCATCGAGATCACCAATCTCTCCACAATGTTTAATCCATTATTCCATTCCACATTTCATTTATCAACGTTTCATGCCAATTAACGTTTGTTTTCCTTGAAACACTTTCATCCTTGACTTCCAGAGCATCGCTTTCTCCTAGTTTTTATATTTTCTCTCTGGATGCTGTTAATCTTCTTTGCTGGTTTTTTCTTCTCTCCCAGATCTCTAAATAATTACTGCTCCAGGGTAAGTCTGAGGTACATAGATCTTAATGTATTTGGCTTGTGCTATGCTTTCAATCTGCATGTAATCAAATATGATGATTCTTATTTAAAAATATCAACTTGTCACTGGCCATTGTAGAAACGTTCTAGTGATCTTTTGCATTCTGCAAGAATTGATCTCTACACAAAATTTAGTCAAGTAGCAATGAATTTAAATTAATTACACTAAGCCATCAGATATATTTATTATACTGCGATTTCTTTCTTTCTTTCTTTCTTTCTTTCTTTCTTTCTTTCTTTCTTTCTTTCTTTCTTTCTTTCTTTCTTTCTTTCTTTTTTTTTGTTTTGAGACGGAGTTTTGCTCTTGTTACCCAGGCTGGAGTGCAATGGCGCAACTGCAACCTCTGCCTCCTGGATTCAGGCAATTCTCCTGCCTCAGCCTCCTGAGTAACTGGGATTACAGGCATGCGCCACCACGCCCAGCTAATTTTTTTGTGTTGTTAGTAGAGATGGGGTTTCACCATGTTGACCAGGATGGTCTCGATCTTTTGACTTCGGGATCCACCCGCCTTGGCCTTCCAAAGTGCTAGGATTACAGGTGTGAGCCACCGCGCCCGGCTATACTGCGATTTCTAACATAACTACTAGTCTACTATATTGAGAAACAAAGTAGAGGTTTTATTCTAACCATATCCTCATTGCACTTGCAAATACTGGATTTATTATTATAATTACAGTAGATATTGTTTTATAATTTGAGACTTTTCAACTATTCTAAGATTGCAAACCAGTTTTTTCAATTGAAATTTTCAAAATATAGGAATATTTAATGCTAGGAATACTCTGGACCCTTTTGTGGTGACTGAGCAACCCTAAGCTTCTGGAAGAATAGGCAAAACCCAAGCTATCTGAAATAACAATAAGAAATTGTTGTTGATTCTTAACCTGTAAATTCTCTTAGAATTTGGTTTCCCCAAAATGAGTTATTTGCTTTGTGATGCTTGTTACTTACTGTATCGATTATATTTGAGAAAACAAAGGACAATGTGAAATGCTGAGATGTGACTTGTAACTTTGGCTCTGCTGAACTGTGCTGGTAAAAACAGGAACTCTGTGAAAGGGACTAACCACATAGCTTGACTGCCAGAGAGACATGACAGCGCGTAATAGGCTTCTTGTTGCAGAGAGCCTATAAAAGGACGAGTAATGGAGAGGTTTGTTATGCAGATTCCTTTACCAGGAAAGGCATGTTGATTAGGGCCCTGGAAAGAGGATGTGGCCCTTATAGAGAGCCTATAAATGGACACATGAGGGGCACCTGTCTCTGTGGTTGAGATAAGGATGTAAAAGTCTTTTTTTCTCCCACTGCTCCTCCAGGCCTGCATGGAGGCCCCCTCCTCCTGCAGTTTTGTAGTCAGGCTGGTTGTCCTGTGTCAGACCCTGTTCCCCCTGTAGCTGTGAGTCCAGTATGTTCTTGCCAATAATCATAAGTTTATGTTTAACCTATATTCTTGCTAAGGTGTATGATTTCTATGCTGACAAGCAGAAAGTTATCTTTATGTTGTTCTGCTTTTATAATACGACATTGTGATTTTTGTGCACCAGTTTGTGCAAGTGTATTCTTTTTTTATAATTATCACTGAAACTTTGCATAGCCTCGCTCCCCCTCCCCTATTGAAAGAGCACAATAAAAAACTGAGGCTTTCAGGGGAATGTCAGACATCCACAGAGTGGCAGTATGTGGTGTCTCCCCTGGGCCCAGCTTTAAGGAAAACTTTTTCTTGTCTCTCTTTTCACCAACCACTCGATCACTTTGAGAGATCTTAAACCCATGTTGATGTATTGGGAGCTGGTCTCGCCAATAATTTAATATAAACTTAACCCTTTTAATATACAGTTTTTAAACTATATCCATTTTAGTAGCATATTTCCAAATTCAACAGGAATTTGAACATACTCTTGGAAATTCTCTGGTAAACTGAAAAGGCAATTTAATTGTAATTTTTAATTCTGTGACTCTCTAACCTGACAGAAACTTAAAGCCACCAATGTAGGCAGTGGTTACCATTTTGCATTTGAATCCTTAAAGTGTCTATGTCTGATTCTTTGAGTTCTAGCTAATGTGTGTTGTTGGTTAAGAATGGGGGTCTTTAAGTTATAGCATAGTACCACTCTGGTCATTTTCACCAGAGTTCAAAATTCTCTCAGGAAACATCTGGTTGGTTTGGGGACATATAGTTTCTTGGCAAATCAGAATACTCTCAAAAACTTCAAAATAAATGATAGAAGTTTCTGTTTTATCATGTCCATGATGTCATCTGTAGGCTTTATGCACATTTGTCCATATATCTCTAAATTAATGGAGGATTAAATAATCCTTCTATGTAAGTTTAAATGGACAAATAAAGCATGCGCTTCAGAAAAACAGCCATAATAGGTTATAAATGTTTTCAGATTCTGTTGCCATTATCCCATGCATTTATAGAGTCCCTCTTGTGTGATCGTCTCTATGACTTATAAGCTTAAAAATGTCTTACTGCAAATACAATAAGTTTATGTTTTTTTAAGCCTCAACAATATGCCATGTCTTCTAAATTGCTCACATTTTAGCTCTGTCTGAATAACTTTAGATTGTTTTTAAAAAGTAAAATACTCCAGGAAAAATTATTTTGAAAATTAAAAAATACTTAACACTCTATGAAATGCTGTTTTCTAAAAAGGAATGACGAATGAATTTGAGCAAAGACAACATCACTCGAAAACATATAATCTCTCAATATGACTGTATATATACATGTTCTTGGATTTCTATCTTTTGATATATTCTAAGAATAGTCATTTCTCATGTATAATCAATAGATGTTCTGTGTGTCTAGTTTTAAAACCGCATTCAAGGAAATACATTACACTTTCTTAATATGGAGACTGAATAATAGGCTCATTTTCCATTTAATTTGTTCTAGGCCAAGGAATAATTCTTGGTTTATTTGTGGAGTTAAGCCAACTATGTAATTTTATCTCTGGGGTAGGGGGCTTCTAGATGTGGAATGTATTCATCTTCATCCCTACAAGAAATCTGCTGCAAACCCTGTCAGTTTATAGGTGCTCAATGAATGTGAAAGAAGAAGAATATCATATCTCATCTGAAGAAGTGTAGAGTTAAAGTTTTAGAGAAAGCTGGGAATTTGAGCTCCCGCACATCAACAATCATCCTAAAAAGTATCTATTTGGCATTTTAAGGAAATTAGATCTTTCTACTTGTTACAGATACCTTCTCTAGCATCTTTAACTTCAGTTTTAGGCAAAACGACTTATTAAATGAAAGTGTACACTTTCAATTTGTGATAACAAAATATCACATTAGGCAATACATTTATGAAGAAATAGTGCTCTTAAAGATTAAAGTATTTTGTCCCTCCCATAACTGCTTTCAAATACACCTGAGGCATGAAATATGTACTGAAGTATATTATCTTCTTGTCCTAATACTCAGTAGTCACTGATTCTGCTCACATGTATTTAATATTAAGGTCAAGCCATTTTTATCATTTTCAAAGGAATGCCACTGACAACTTAAAGAAATATTCCCGGGTCAAGTCTAAGAGTTCCTTTTGGTTAAAGTTCTATGTTTTTTTTTCCTATATATGCTTCCTAGTACTGCATTGAAATCAATGAACCAACAAAATGCATAATCCTTGGAACCTATTGATCAGGTCACTCGTCGTCTTACTCATAGAAATACCGCTACTATTTGACAGATTTACATCTTAAAACTACTTTATTGTAGATTTTATTTTAATATGAGAGTAGTTCCTTTGCTGGCACCAACGTCAAGAAATATTTTGTTACAGCAACCCTCGAGAATCTTTTAAACCCATTTTAAATGCATATTTTATCTTTCTTTTTCAGTAATCAGATAGCATATGATCAAAAACAGATGTCTTTTGAAGGAGCTCAGTCCTGAATTGATGTTTCTTTAAAAATCAAGAATGACTGTGAAATAAAAAATAATAAAAGAAAGTCCTTATTGATTTTAGCATGAACAATCAGACTGGGAAGGGCTATCCCATCAGGAGAAAAACCTCAATAATTCATTTTTGTTTTTTAAGACATGATTTTAAGTAAACTTTGATTAGCATTGGCTTGGTTCGAAAACTGATTGATTCTTTCAGAAGTAAGATTTCCTTTGAATGTCAGCCATTTAATCTTTTAACTTCGTGTGACATAGGGTGGAGGTGCTGGGTAGAAGCTGACAGTAATTTTACAGTAAAATGAGAACACCATAATCAGCTTATGGGTGTCTGTTTTCCAAAAGTCAGCAGTCAGTGGACCGAGGAATAGAAAAGATCCCAGGGGGTCTGATGAATTACCAAAAATCTGGACTCAAATTCAGAAAACTGTTTTATCCTCTCCAGGATCATTTGCCCCACAACAAAATAGATGAACGTCAAGCAATCACTTTTTAAGTTGCCACATATTTTAGTGAGCAATACAATATTGTGTTACCTTTTATGATGTCTTTGCATATGCAACTATCAATTTGTTTATTTTTTCATTGATAGGAAGTTTATTTTTTTCTTCCAAACAAGTTTTTCCTTTTCAAATGGATTATGGAACATGCAATCTTCATCACTAGAATTCATTTATTTATTTATCTGATATTTATATTCCTTACTCAAAATGATCCCCACTCATGATCTCAGTCCACTACAACCTCTGCCTCCCATGTTCAAACGATTCTCCTGCCTCAGCCTCCCCAGTATCTGGGACTACAGGCACCTGCCACTACATCTGGCTAATTTTTGTATTTTTAGTAGAGACAGGGTTTCACTATGTTGACCAGAATGGTTTCGATCTCTTGAACTCATGATGTGCCCACCTCGGCCTTCCAGAGTGCTGGGATTACAAGCGTGAGCCCCCGTGCATGTCCCAGTTCATGGTTTTAACCTATTGTTTGGGAATGCATGATGGATTTTCAAAGGAATAGTAAAAAGAAAGAAGAAAACAAAGAAAGAGTAAGAGAGAAGAGAAAGGGAGGAAAGGGAGAGAAGTCAGTCATGAAGAACACACTTTTACCAGTTAATGTTTCCCTTACAATATTTGTCAAAGTTGAACATAATCTTTAAGAAAGAGTTTTCCAGAAGATATTTATTGTTGTTACCCCATCATCTTTACACCGTATCTTTATTAGAATAATCAAAATCCTGTTTGCGTTTAAATCATGTCGTCATGTTTAGTGTGTATCAACCTTATATGTGTAGTAACAAATAGAGATTAAGCATAGTACTTGAAAGTTACTTTGTTAAACTTACTATGTCACTAACATTTATTTGAAAGAGGAAATATACCATTAGCTATGTTCCTAATTGTAGAAAAACTCCACAGTATCTTTATACAGATTGAGTTAATTAAAGCTAGATCAGAGATGTCATAGTGAATTAATTATCCAGATTGTTTGTGGATAAAATCAACCACTGTGGTAAACATAGTTTAGACTTTGAAGTGGGTACAAATATTTTTCTACAACAAATATTTTAACAAATGTAATTTCTTGTACAGACTTAGCTAGGAAGAATTAAAAACAACTTTCACAATTTCAGCAAAATTTTGCCCATCTAAGCAATACACTTTTACAGAAATTTAATTTCCTGATAAAAAGTTACACAATAAAAGCCAGCTTAAAATAAGTTGTGTAATAACTGGTATGTAAATATTTGCTAATCACTCCCCTCCCTTCATCTAGCTAATGTGCTGTAATGGGTATTTTAGAATTTGTCAGCTCAAAGCTTTCCTGTCAACAAATATCTATTATTTTAAGGTTCTCCATTACTTTGGAGATCAGTCTGTTCCTATTTACTTTCTAGCCGAACTCCTGGTCAACTTCCTTAGTGACTTTTTTCATAGGAAGTGCCTCAGTCATACTTTCTTGAAAAAATACTTAAGCAGACAATATTTATTTTCATTGAAATATATCCTGTTACACTGAACAAGACTGATCAATGTTATGTACCTAGTTTTGGCTATCTATGAATTTAGTTTAAAACTACTAAGGTAGAATACTGACTTAAACTCTGCTACGTTGTCCTTGCAAACTGTTACTGAATCAGTTCTTTAGTTGCTGTTGTTTGTTTTTTTGTTTTCTTTTTGGTTTTCAAGGTGCTTTTGTTATTGAGCTACTAACCCTTTTTTCAAGGGGCAACCATATCTCCGAAGGGCTAATTAACATTAGTCCAGTCCAGTGATTTTATTTTTTTTAACTTTTAAGTTCAAGGGTGCGTGTGCAAGATGTACTGGTTTGTTACATCAGTGAATGTGTGTCATTGGGGTTTCTTGTACAGATAATGTCCTCACCCAGGTATTAAGCTTACTATTGATTATTTTTCCTGACCTTCTCCCTTTTCCCTTCCTCCACCCTCCAGTAGGTACCATTGTGTGTTGTTCCCTTCTATGTGTCCATGTGTTGTGATCATTTAGTTCCCATTTATAAGTAAGAACATGCAGTATTTGGTTACCTGTTCTTGCATTAGTTTGCTGAAGATAACAGCTTTTGTCTCCATCCATGTCCCTGCAAAGGACATGGTCTCATTCCTTTTTATGGCCACATAGTGGCCATGGTGTATATGTACCACATTTTCTTTATCCAGTCTATCCTTGATGGGCATTTGGGTTGATTCAATGTCTTTGCTATTGTGAATAATGCTGCAATGAACATATGCATGCATGTATCTTTATAGTAGAATGATTTATATTTCTTTGGGTGTATAACCAGTAATGAGATTGCTGGATCAAATGGTATTTCTGTCTCTGCATCTTTGAGGAATTGCCACACTGTCTTCCCAATCATTGAGCTAATTTACACTCCCACCAACAGTGTCATACGTGTTTCTTTTCCTCTGCAACCTCACCAGCATCTGTTATTTTTTTGACTTTTTAATAATAGCCATTCTGATGGGCATGAGACAGCATTTCATTGTGGTTTTGATGTGCATTTCTCTAATGATCAGTGATGTTGAGCTTTTTTCATATGATTGTCAGCCACATGTATGTTTTCTTTGGGGAAGTGTCTGTTCGTATCCTTTGCCTGCTTTTTAATAGGGTTGTTTGTTTTGTTCTTGTAACTTTGTTTAAGTTCCTTGTCCATGCTGAATATTAGACCTTTGTCAGATACATGGTGATATGGTTTGGCTGTGTTCCCACTCAAATCTCAACTTGAATTATATCTCCCAGAATTCCCATATTTTGTGGGAGGGCCCCAGGAGGAGGTAATTGAATTGTGGGGGCTGGTTTTTCCCCTGCTATTCTCCTGATAGTGAATAAGTCTTATTAGATATGATGGGTTTATCAGGGGTTTCCACTTTTGCTTTGTCTTCATTTATCTCTTGCTGCCATCATATATTCTTTCACCTCGCACCATCATTCTGAGGCCTCCCCAGCAATGTGGAACTGTAAGTCCAATTAAACCTCTTTTTGTTCCCAGTTTTGGGTATATCTTTATCAGCAGTGTGAAAACAACAAATGCACATGGTTTGCAAAAATTTTCTCCTATTGTGAAGGTTTTCTGTTTACTATATTGATGGCTTATTTTGTTATGCAGAGGCTCTTTACTTTAATTAGATCCATTCATCAATTTTTGCTTTTGTTGCAATTGATTTTAGTGTCTTTGTCATGAAATTTTTACCCATGCCCAGGTCCTGAATGGCATTGCCTAGGTTTCCTTCTAGAGTTTTTAAAGTTTATGGTTTTAAATTTAAGTTGATTTGTATATGGTGTAAGGAAAGGGTCCAGTTGCAATTTTCTAACTTGATGTTATAGCTAGAAAACCCCATCGGTCTCAACCAGAGAGCTTCTTCTTTTTTTTTTTTGAGACAAAGTCTCACTCTGTTGGGCTGGAGTACAATGGCACAGCCTCAGCTCACCACAACCTCTGCCTCCCAGGATCAAGGATTCTCCTGCCTCAGCCTCCCAAGCAGCTGGGACCACAGGTGCCTGCCACTACACCCAGCTAATTTTTTCATTTTTAGTAGAGATGGAGTTTCACCATGTTGGCCAGGATGGTCTCATTTCTTGACTTCATAATCCGCCCACCTCGGACTCCCAAAGTGCTGGGATTACAGGTATGAGCCACCATGCCTAGCTGCCCGAGAGCTTCTTAAGCCAATAAGCAACCTCAGCAAAGTTTCAAGATACAAAATTAATGTGCAAAAATTACTAGTCAAGCCAAGAGCTGAATCATGAATTAATTCCCATTCATTATTACCACAAAAAGAATAAAATATCTAGAAATACAGCTAATAAGGGAAGTGAAGGATTCTACCAGGAGAACTACAAACCACTGCTCAGATAAATCAGAGAGGATACAAACAAATGGAAAAACATACCATCTCACAGATAAGAAGAATTAATATTGTGAAAATGGCCATATTCCCCAAAGCTTTTCCCATTAAATTTTTGCAAAAATTGTGTATTTGTTTGTTTTATATTGCTGATAAAGAAATACCCAAAGCTGAGAAAAAAAAGAAGTTTAATTGGGCTTACAGTTCCACATTGCTGGGAAGGCTTAAGAATCATGGGGGAAGGTGAAAGAATACATGATGGTGGCAAGAGAAAAATGAGGAAGAAGCAAAAGTGGATACACCCATCATATCTAATAAGACTTATTCACTATCAGAAGAATAGCACAGAAAAAATGCTTTTAAATTCAATGATTTTCCTATTAAACTCATTGATATTCTTCACAGGACTAGAAAAAACTATTTTAAAATTCATATGGAAACAAAAATAAGCCCATATAGCCAAGATAGTCCTACACAGAAAGAAGAAAGCTGGAAGCACCACACTACCCAATTGCAAACTATACTACAGGGCTACAGTAAACAAAACAGTATGGTACTGGTACAAAAACAACTATAGAACAGTGGAACAGAGTAGAGAAGCCAGATATAAGACCTTCCACCTAGAACGATATGATCTTTGACAAATCTGGCAAAAACAAGCAATGTGGAAATGATTCCCTATTTAGTTAGTGGTGCTGAGGTATCAGTTCAGAAAAAACACACACATACAAACAAACAGCAATTCACTGGACAAATCCAACCCACAGATATGTTGGATTTGGTCTATGCAATATTTGTAATATGAATTAGTTGCCAACATTTAAAAATGGTTTCATTAAATGAGAAACTCTGACTTCTCTTGAATAATCTGACAATGTGGCTAAATTGAGCCTGCATTCCATTTCAATTTCCATGCTAACATTGATCAGAACCAGGCTGTGACCACTTCTAGTACATTGGGCACAGGCACCCTGTGCTTCACAATTTTCCACCTCTCTCTCCTGAAGCAACTGCTCTTAACCGTTTATGATACCTGCTTGGCCCCTCCAAACATTTGGGTTTGTAATCCTAAGTATTTAAAACACTTGCTCCAACAATAGCAAAGTGTGAATAACACACCAGACATGGTACACTTTATACACGTGGAAATTATGAGAAACAAAATAAATGTTCTGGAAAATAAAACTATTCTATATTAGAGCATAACAGCTGTGAATCATTTTAGAGCTTCCCAAGAATATATATTCAGTTTAAAATTTCCTAATTTTGCTGAGTACTTTCAGGTCATAATGAAAACAAAGAGCCAACATGTTAAGAAAATGACTAAAAGCTGAGCACAGTGGTTCATCTTGGTAATCACAGCACTTTAGGGTGCCCAGGTTGGTGGATCACTTGAACTCAAAAGTTCAAGACAAGCCTGGGCAACATAGCGAAATTCTGTGTCTATAAAAACATACAAAAATTAGCTGAGCATGTTGGTGGGCACCTGTAGTCTCAGCTACTAGCAAGGCTGAGGTGGGAGAATCACTTGAGCCCAAGAGTCAGAGGTTGCCATGAGCTATGATCACACCATTGCACTCCAGCTTGAGCAACAGAGTGAGACCTTGTCTCCAAAATAAAAAGGTGGGGGTACTAATTAGAGGATTAATTAGCAAACAGAAATTTAAATTTTGTTTTCTCACATATAGAAATGACACTTGATAACTTTGATGATTTTAAAAGAACCATTTTCCTCATTATTTATTTCTAATAACTAACCTAACATATTAACCTTGTTGAATAGCCTTAAATATCATTCAAAATGTCAACTTGGCGGATTTTTAATGTGTAGTATACCAGTGTATGCATAGGCAGGTTACACTAAGTCACCAAAGAGGGAAAATGTCAAAAAAAGAGAGAAGGAAAATAAATCTACTCATGAATTCTAGGTTTTAATATTACTTTGTAAAGTATAATTTGTTAAAGTGGGACTTTTCTTTCTATCATAATTCTCAATATAGTCACCTTTCTGCATCCTAAGTGCTACAAAATCTATGAAAGACATACATATTGTAATTGTAATTCAAATTAATTTCATTCATTGTTAAGTAACAGCATCAACAGAAGACAATAATAAACAATAATAATAAAATTGAGAAATGAAATATAATCAAAATTAAACTTGCTAAATTACTTATACATTTATTTTTGCTAGTTTTTCCTACTGCAATTTTGATCAACCTTGTGCTTGGGTAATCACAAGTCTACAGGCACATTTAATCCACTATATAGCTTCTTACCGATGTAGAGCAGATGAGTTCCAAAACTGGGGCTTAGCCTAGGAGGGTTCTTGGCTTTGCCAAGGAAATAATTCAAGGTTAAGCAGTGGTGTTACACAACAACTTTTACTGAGACAACTGTGTAAAGCAGCAGCAGAGGTACTATTCCTTGTGAGACTAGGCAGGGTACCCACAGAAACAGGACCAAGGCAGTTCTGCAGTCGTATTTATGCTTACTTCTAATTTCATGCATATTAAGGGGCAGATAATGCAAAAATATCTAGGAAAAGGGTGGCCACTTCTGGGGCATCTAGTCATTGCCATAGAAAGAGGCAGTAATTTCCAGGTGTTGCTACAGCAATGGTAAACTGACAAACTCTGGTGGGTATGATTTATAGAAAGCTGCTTCCATTCTGTCTCTGTTTTAACTCGTCTCAATTTGGTCCAGTGTTTGAGCCCCATCTCTGAAGTTGAGTCCCACTACCTACCTCCTTACTGTTTGTTAAGATGGACTACACAGTCTTTGTATAATGAATTGTGCACCTAATCTGCATTTTAATAATGCAGACTGGGGATTCTACATTAGGTTTAATAAAAACTTAAGAGCTGTGACACCAGTGTCCAGTGTGGTAAAACTGCTTAAAACTGAAAGCTGCATTGTGTCCCAAGGGACTGAAAAACTTGAACTTACAAAACACTATAAGGTATAAAAATAAATTCACAATATTGATGAAATACACAGCAAGAGGAATTCAAAAGTGTGGGCTCTATATAAAAATCAATAAATATGTAGACAATAAGTGAAACTACTCTCCCAGTAATTTCTTTATTTACATTATTATCCATTAGGAAAAATATTGGAGTTTGTTATAATTTTGTTCTTTCCTTTATGATATATATTCCCTTAATTTATTCTACTTAAAATAAATTCTCATCCCTTGTTATAAATTTTCTTACTCTACAAAGGAGTTTGGCTTAGCACTCAAGAGGGCAGACAAACATGAGGTGAATCCTAACTTAATACTGTAGCTGTGTAACCTTGAGCAAATTAATTAACTTCCCCAAGCTTCAATTCTCTACTGCCAGGAATAATGTATATAAAGCATTTGGCCTGGCCTAGTTTATAAATACGTATCTATAACTGTGTCTCTGTCTACATTTAAAACTATACTAAAAAGAGCATATATATATTTACATATATGCTATTTTTGAAATCTAATAAAAAGTTAGAGGAATTGCAAGATATTTTTATTCACCATACTTTTGATGGTTGCCTATTCTTTCATTGTGTGGATTTATCATAATATGTTGTGAGTTTCTTGTCATTGAACAGTTAGGCTATTTCCAGTATATTGCTATTATAAACAAAGCTATAATCATGTTTTCAAGTACATTTATTTCCAATTTTTTTACTTTTAAAATTTAATGCTCTCTCATGTTCATGCTCACAGGTTTAGTAAATATTTTCCCTTTCTCCCAGCCTGACCAACATGATGAAACCCAGTATTTATTAAAAATGCAAAAATTAGCCAGGCATGATGGCATATGCCTGTAATCCCAGCTACTCAGAAGGCTAAAGCAGGAGAATCGCTTGAACCCAGGAGGCAGAGGTTGCAATGAGTTGAGATTGCACCACTGTACTCCAGACTGGGTGACACAATGGGACTTTAAAAATTAATAAATAATAAAAAATATTTTTCCTTTTCCTTGAAGTAGACTTTTTAAAATTAAAAAATTACCGAGAAATTATCAAAAAAGGCAGAAAGATCCTGTATATTATTGCCCTACCTTTTAGTTAATTGATATTTTTAATGTAGGCAATACTACTCAGTGTGATGAGACTGCTGAAATGTTTAATTCTTGTATACCACTTCAGGTTAAAGCAATTTTGTGTTATGCAGAGGACAACATCTCATTTATCCTCAAGAAATGTCGTCACTGTTGCTCTTCTAGTGAGAATCTATTTTATAAGTTGTCTTCACAACATTAATGTACTGTTGAGATTTCCAGAGTAATTGTACTTCAAATTGTTGAAGGAAATATTTTTTTTTCTACCAAGAGAGCACTTTTTGTGGAAGGAGACTGACATGCCATTTTTATATTTTAGCATTATATCATGTATTAGAAAAATATGGAAATCCCTGCATAATTCTAAATAGGGCATGTCAAACTTATCAGTTATTGGAGAACAAGAAACTAACCAAGCATGGGGGAAAATATCAGAAATTGGACCTCAAGTTGGAGGAAAATAAAAAGACTCCACAAATGTTGACAGTTTTAAGATAAAATAAAATGATTAATTATATAGATAATCTAAGGAAACTTTTTAAATACACACATATGTTATGTCAATTTATTGCAAATGCAAATTTATTATCATTTATTGTTGAGCATGATGATAGAGAAATCTTAAATAGCTTAGAAAGCAATAAAATACATGTGTTTTCTAGCATTTTATGTTTATAGGATTTTGAAATAAATGATCCATAGTTATGAAGCCATAGTCTGTATGGGTAATATTTCTGGATATAAATATTAGAATAATTGTATGTTTAAAGTTGTGTCAATATTGATATATAAGTTTAGCAGCAATTATAAAGGAAAAATATCTCTTAGCTGAAAAGATTGTGGTTAAAGAAGCTAAAAGTAAGCAATGCTAATATTAGCTAACACAGCACTTCTTGTGTGGCAGGTATAATTCTGAGTACAGTAACTAAGTAACTGAATAAATGCCCTCATTTGATCTACAAAATAACCCTAGGAGGTGAGTGATACAATGATATCAACACACTACCTCCATTTTAATAGATAGGAAAACCGATGAATGGAGAAAGTATAATATGTTGCCCAGAATGAAATATCTCACTACAATTAACAGCTGAAAGAGCTGGAATCTGAACTTGGGTAGCATATGGTTCCAGATTGTAACTCTAACAACTATATTATACAACTTCTTTCAACAAGTTGCCACTTGGATCCAAATAAAACTGTAGATACTAAATCCAGATAATATTAGGTTCTCTTCTAATGAAGGGAACTGAAGTCTAATAGCTTAAGAAATGCCACACTCTTAAATTCTGTTTATAAATTCTGATTTAGAATATTTGTCTATTTTGTTTGAAAAAGGAAGTTTTAATGCAATACAACTTATAAGTACTTGATTCTGTCCAAAAATAATCAATCTTTTTGAGTGAACTGACTAAAATATCTAAACTGGCTATTTAATCAAGAAAGAGACAGAACACGTCATTAAACCAGTGTTAGGAGTTTTGGTTTTTTAATCTCCTTAGGCTGACATGTCATGGCTCAGTTAACAACAGGCACAATTATTCTTAACCTGAAGATATATAGTAATAAGAAGCCATCTACTTCTGGTATTAGAGATTCTTCTGCGTGTGCCTGTGGAAAAAATATGGATATGAATTAGGCAGATTATTGGAGCTATATCTAGTGATATAAGTACAGTCAGATGTGTGTCAAAGTGAAGAAGATGAAAATGGAGATAAGTTTCTTAATAGTGGAAAAATAGAAAACTGTTACATTAATTTTCTTGGTCAGAGGTACTTATGATCTCTGTATGTTTCAAAAATGTGTGCATGTGTGTGTATTTTTGTAGGTATGCATGTGCGTGATATGTGTATGCATGGGTGTGTGGTGCATGTTGGTTTGTAAGAAGAAAATTTATAGTTTCCAAGAGATATTTCCTCCTTTCATGTTTGCTATCCCATATATTCAAAAGGAAAGTATAGGCCGAATTAGGTGAATGACTTTTAAAAAATTAGTATTTTAGCAAAGTCCTCATATAAACTTTGAGCAAAATAGAAAAAAGTCATGTTTAAAAGATGTCACACCACACCAATCATATTCTTCTGCATCCTATTTTTTATAATTTTATCTAGCTTACTACAGATCTGACTATAGGCTTCTACTGAACATAAAGCCCATGCTTTCTTTTTTCTGCTTGGATTTTGCTGGTCTTGGTGTTGGTTTGTTTATTTGGTCCCAAAAAACTAAAATGTTTGCATTTGGTAAGGAAATTCCAAAGAAATGATATTAGTGAACATTGTTTTTCTTTCATTTTATTCAACATATAGACATAATGGACTGGAAAGTTTTACTGGTATAAAATAATCTTGAAATGGAGCACACACAAAAGATAATAAATAGAATAAATATTGACTATTTTTGCTCAAAAGTGAGTTGATAATGCTTTAAGAAGATCCTCTAAACTATTTTATATCTTATTACAAAGAAGTCTACAACCGAAATATTTGGCTTTTCTGTATAAAGTATTTCCTATTATCATATGATATAAGAAAATTTTGTGTCTATACTTTATTAGCAGTAAGTATGGACATACCAGTTCATTGTACAGCTGTTTTTAAAATATCCAATTTTTTATATTTTTGGTCTTTACTGTGTATTTGGAAGTAGAGGACTATTTTGATGTAAGTCATTCATGAAGGTAAATCAACTAAAACTTGGCTAGTTTAGAATTTACTCAAAGTGACATAAATGCTTTCTAAAATTTATATGCAAAACCATCTGGACAAGTGGATGCAGCAGTTAGGTGATGTTATATAAATTCACCATTTAAAGTCACATGATCTCGTCCTCATGGTTTCTGTCGATGTCAAAAGGATAAAAGGCTTAAAAGGGTGAGGAAAAGAGGATGTTTTCATTAGAAGGGGTACTTAAGGCTCTTATATATTCATATTACCAGACATGTTAAAAGCTCATTTGTCTGCCAAGAGCATGTGAACATAGTACCTGAGTCATTTGAAATTGCCACACTTAAGAAAGAACCATTGTCCTAAAGAGGAACTTGAATAAAACCCTGCCAGGTTATGGTTTCCTTGGAACTGCTTTGGAGTTTTTATAATAAGTCACGGGACTTTCTGAAATTCTGATTAAATATTGTACTTCTAAAGGTTAATGTTTCAACAATAACAGATCATGCTATTTTGGAAAGATGTTAGTTGGCTTTCTAAACCCTTAATTTTTAGTTGGATCTTATTATTCATATTTCTTCTCTCCTTTCTGTCTCTCTCTCTCTTCCTCTCTCTGTATCTCTCTCTCCCTTTTCTCTCTCTCTCTCTCTGTAATGTAAAAAAAAAATTGAAATACAAAAATGAGTTTACAGCATTTCATAAAAGCTTGGCAAAATCATCAGATGAGGAATTATATTAATGAAGAGAAAACATTGTTGTTGCCTAATATATTTGTTGATTCTGTTTTCCCTTGCAAGTAAATTATTAAATATCCACATTTAATTAAAGTAGGGAAATCTTGTAAGGGGGAGAGGAACAATAGAACAACAAACAGGAGTAGCAAACTGATATGATTAGCAAAATAGCTTTGAATTCCAGAAAGCTACAGACAAAATAAGGATATAGGAGACAATGATTTTCAGCAAGAGATGTGCTGAATACTGTCAAATATTTTAGGAATGAGTTAGTCAATATTATGACCAGTAGTGACACTTATACAACAGATTTCAGCTCTAAAATAGACCTTTATTTTTGATGTTACTATGACATTTTTTCTAAGGGCTCTTAGTGCTGAAAGACTGAAAATCAGTGACATGGGTAATAGCTGTGTGACAAAATTGAATTTCAAAACATAAAAATCAAAACTCCTAAATATCTATCAGGTCAAGGACCCTGTGTAAATTTCCCTGAGACATCATTTTTCCAAAAAAAAAAAAAAAAAAACCGTCATTTCTCTTTAAATTTCTATTCACTGGTAAAAATCAGTATTTAAAAAAAATACTTGAAAATAGTTTCATACTTGCAAAGAATGGTACATGACTTTTGAAAGTGTAATACTGCATTATTTGATAGTTTAATGTGAATTTATTATAATGTTTGACAAATGCCACAAAATCAATTGGGATTTACTTAATTGTTGCCCATATCCCATTCTTTCACGTAAATTAAAGCAGAAGACTTTGAGGTGCATCTGATAAGTACGTGATTACTTAAAGCAAAGTCTATAAATATGTTTAGTCACCTTCTATCAATTTTTCTAAGAAGCAAATTGCCACCAAAATGGAAACAAATAAATCTTAATTTGTTTTTGAAGGATCATTATTTGTTTAAGGGATAGCCAAGAAAGGGAATAAAGACTTGCTATGGAACAATAAGACGTATTTTTGTGAGTTCATAAGAATGGGGTGAAGGAAATAGAAAAATGAGTTCAATGGGAAAAATGTGTGTGTGGGTTCCTGGGAAGGAAGAAGGGGTATACTTATTAATAGGCTTGTTTTATTTACTCAGGGTGATTCCTTCTGTCAGAAAGAGAACTATAAATAAAAGCTGAGATGGGTAGTTTTCTTAGGGATTTCATAAAAGCAGATGCCCAAGCTGAAATATTTAGAATTCCCAGAGTCAAAGATACAAGGTTAAAGAGCTAGCCAACTGGCCGGGCACAGTGGCTCACAACTGTAATCCCAGCACTTTGGGAGGCTGAGGAGGGTGGATCACCTGAGGTCAGGAGTTAGAGACCAGCCTGACCAATATAGTGAAATCCAGTCTCTACTAAAAATACAAAAATTGTGGTGGTGCATGCCTGTGGTCCCAGCTACTTGGGAGGCTGAGGCAGGAGAATCACTTGCACCCGGGAGGTGGAGACTGCAGTGAGCCGAAGTCATGCCATTGCACACCAGCCTGGGCAACAAGAGTGCAATTCCATCTGGAAAAAAAAAAAAAAAAAAGATGGCCAAGCTTCCCACCACCTCTCTGCCCTCCCTGCTTTCTCATGGGCTATGCCACGGACCTGTCTCTGTGAGAACAAAAAAGAAACCAGTGTCGTTGTTCAATTCATGGAAAACACATACATGCAGTGGAAAGAATGACATTAAGCAGAACAAGATCATATTCCTAAATAACACAGGCATCTATAGTCATTGGTCATAAAAATTGATTTACCTTTTTAGCAAGAACATGGGATGCTGGTGGTGCATGTGCTGGAATCTTTTTAAAGGAGTGAAGGCTGAATTATCTACTGTCGTTATGTAGGAAAAAAAAATGGTTTTGCTTGAATAAAGATCCAGCCCTCTTTTGGCACAACAGCGTAAGTTCGGTAGTGGGTAAAGAGAATCTGTGAAAACACCTCACTTAAAATGTGATAAGGTTTTCAATAAATCAGTGTCTTTATTAGACTCACTGTGTCATTGACAATAAAATAGCAGAGCTAGATGTCCCCAGCAATATTTCATAGCTTTATTTTGAAAAGATATCATCTCCCGTGTTCTGCCAGTATTGTATGATTTACTGTTCTACACTCAATTTTGAAATATCCATACCCATCTCAGCTATTCTATTCTTGGCACCAGGAAAGACTTTGCTTCAGGTTTTATTTATTCAGAGACTGTTAATGTTGTAATTTTTATATCACTGTCATGTCATTTTGCCACTAATGTCATATATTTGATAAAAGAGCACAGGGAGCGAAGCTGTGTTCTTATTAATTAGAGAGGTCTGATAAATGGATTATCTTATTTAGTAAGCAAGTCCTCGACAAGCAGGTAAATGCAGATGAGCATATTAATGCCGGTTTCTCAGTTTACTGCTGTGTTAACACCAGTTTCGTTCTTCTTGGTAAATCTGAATATCACCCTAAAACTTGCTTTAGTAATAATAGCTAAACATCATTGAATGACTAGCAAAATTAACTATATATGCTATGTTAACTTGAATCCTTTCATTTATTTCTTATACCAACCCTATGAGTAATGATCTGTTATTACAGTCTCCATTTTACAGGTGAGGAAAGCAGGGCAGAAAAAGATGATAGTCACATAAGATTTCACAGCTAATAAAGCTGGAATTGCAATAAGAGCTGGTAATTCTTCCTTAGAGATACTTTTGTCACACTCCTGTCTTTGACAATGTTCACCTCCCATTACTCTCAGGCTGACCTTCTGATAGAGATATGAATATTTAAGATATAAGTTGGTATAAAACACATGGTAAGTTTGTCATCTGGATTTTGATCTTATGTTATTGTTTGCTTATTGAGGAAACATGCAGTTTCTGTTTCTGTCCTATAAGATAAGGCAGACTTGCTCATTGTACCCTTGGCTGGGGATACTAATACTGTACTTTAAAATGTAAGAGAATATTATCAAAACTTATCTTGATTTTATATGAAAAAGATACTTTTTTCTCCAGTGTTATTGTTTAAATAATTTCAACTTTGACGATGAAAAGTGGAATCTGTTTCCTCCTTATGATTTCCTTTGTTTTCAGTGGCTTATGCACTGACTGGTTTCTTATAAGAAGGTATGTAACTTGATAAGTGTTTTACCTCTATGATACAGTTTTTATGTTTACTATTTAGCTGTTGGAAGTTTCATTGACACTCACACACACCCAAGCACACACATACACAAAAATTGGGTTTTCAGCTTTTATTTTAAGAAAGCTATGTGAGATAATAGAAAAGTATGATAATCCCTGGGTAGATATTTATTATTTGGGGGGAATAAAGAGATTTCAAGAAAAATAGGAGATTTCAAGAATAAAAGATAAATTTGTTTTAAAAGTACTATAAGACAAAATTGGATGTGTTTCCAAAAACCTCAATTGTGTCTCTCTCAAAGTTGAGTGATTCTTGCTTATGGGGCCATAGACCATTCACTGCTATTTCTTGCCCTGGATTCATAGGATGTTAATGTCAACCCTTGTCCAATTCTGTCTAGCTAGACTTCATAATGCCCTCTCTCCTTTATCCTTCTTTCTTTTTTTTCTTTTTTCTTTTTCTTTCTTCTTTCTTTTTCTTTTTATTTTTGAGATAGAGTCTCACTCTGTTGCCCAGGCTGAAGTGCATTGGCACAATCTCAGCTCACTGCAACCTCCATCTCCTAGGTTCAAGTGATTCTCCTGCCTCAGCCTCCCAAATGATTAGGATTACAGGAGCCCACCACCATATCTGGCTATTTTTGTGTTTTAGGTAGGGATAGAATTTCACCATGTTGGCCAGGCTGATCTCGAATGCCTGACCTCAGGTGATCTGCCGTCTCAGCCTCCGAAAATGCTGGGATTACAGGTGTGAGCCACCATGCCTGGCCCATGATGCCCTGCTTCTAAAGGCTCAGCCACAACTAGTTTCTGTGTCTTAGATGACCAACTCAGGGAGCACTTTATAATCTTCCACACTCTAGAAAATGGGTCAGGGTGGAAATCCATTAGGCTTTTGAAGGCCTAGCACTTTAACTTCCTCAAATTTGATACTTGTATTCCAGTTTGTAAGACAACTCTGGTACTTTGACTTCCTTTTTAGTATTATAGTTGTTAAATCAAGTTTGGCCTAAAGTTGCCTCCTTATACATTTTAAGTTAGGTACAAAGGGTTCTCGGTACCTAATGAACTACAACCTAAGTGGAGTGAGATTACGGTTATAACCTAAAGAGGCTGCAGCCTGTTCATCTGCCAATCACAAAGCTTTGGCCAATCCAATGTAGCCAACTGTCCAAACTATGTTCAAATAAGGCAGATGCTAAGCTGTAACCAATCTGGCTGTTTCTGAACCTCACTTCCCTTTTTCTGTAGGTCACTTTCCTTTTTCTGTCCATAAATCTTCTACCACATGGCTGTGCTGGAATCTCTCTGAGCCTACTCTAGCTCAAGAGGCTGCCCAATTCATGAATCATTCTTTGCTCAATTAAACTTTGTTAAATTTAATTCAACAGAAGTTTTATTTTAACACAGTCTTTTGTGGGGGCTTAAAGTTACTCTCAAAGCCATAACTTCCTCAGCAGGGATACTAATACTTTACTATATTCTCCATTGCCCTCCTTGGATGCTTCTCTCTATTCTTCCATTCCTCTCAGCGGCCCTTCCTGTCCCCAATAATTGGCCATCTGAGACCAAGCATTAGATTCCTTTGACTTTGAGAATTATCACTTTTAGAAAACCCTTGCTGTCTCCTGTACCAGATAACCTCTCTTGGACACTGGCCCTGGCCTGGTTCAAACCCGAGTGTACTAAATATTATGAGTGAAACTGTGACTTGTGGAGCTCAGCTCTGGGGATGTTTTGTCCTAGCTCTCATCCTTACTATTATGTCTCCCTCACCTTCCTCACTAGGTTTTTAGGCTACAAGGTCCCAGCATGTCTGAACTGAGCCCATCTGAGAAACAACAGTAAATATATGGCATTTCTTCTCTAGCACTACTGGCTGTATCTCAAGTAAAATACAGCTGATCCTTGACTAACACAGGTTTGAACTGTGCAGATTCACTTATATTTGGATTTTCTTCTGCCTCTGTCAACCCCAGCACAGCAAGACCAATCCTCCTCTCCTTCCTCCTCAGCCTACTCAACAGGAAGATAGCAAGGATAAAGACTTTTATAATAATCCATTGAATGAATAGTAAATATACTTTACCTTTCTCATGATTTTTCTAGCTTATTTAAAAAAATCAGTACATAATACATATAACATAACAAGTATGTATTAACTGACTATGGCGGCTGTCTCCAACCTTTTTGGCACCGGGGATTGATTTCGTGGAAGACAGTTTTTCCATAGACAGCCAGTAGGGGGTGGTTTCAGGATGATTCAAGTGTATTACATTTATTGTGTACTTTATTTCTGTTATTATTATGTTATAATATAAAATGAAATAATCATGCAACTTACCATAATGTAGAATCAGTAGGAGCCCTGAGCTTGTTATCCTGTAACTAGACGGTTCCATCTAGGAATGACAGATCATCAGACATTAGATTCTCCTAAGGAGCGCACAACCTAGATCCCTCCCATTTGCAGTTCAAATAAGTTTGTGCCCCTATAAGAATCTAATGCCATTGCTGATCTGACAGGAGGTGGAGCTCAGGCAGTAAAGAGCAAGGGAGAACAGCTATAAATACAGATGAAGCTTCACTCGCTCAAATGCTGCTTACCTCGTGCTGTGTGGCCTGGTTCCTAACAGGTCAAGGAATGGCACTAGTCTGGCCTGGGGGTTGGGAATCCCTGGTCAATGGTATCAATAAGGCTGCTGGTCAACAGTAGGCTAGAATTTTAGGAAGTTGAATTTATACGTGGATTTATGACTATGCGAAGGGTCAGTGTCCCTAACCATAACGGTTGTTCAAGAGTCAACTGTACTCACCTGCATCCTGGGTATTGAATACCACTTCCACTTTTGTTTTTGAAATGTAAAGCTTCAAACAATCCAGAAAAGTCCAATTCAATCACTAGGTTTTTGCTGATATGAAAGCTGGAAGCTAACTTGGAAAGATGCTTCCAGTGTGCAACAGTATTGTGACATACCCAGCAATGAACTTCTTGTAGAAGTCTGTAATGACAGAACTGGAATTTCAACTCTGAGGTGCGTGATTGCAAGGTCCTGACTTTGGAATTAATACCTCCTCTCGCTGCCTCACTTTCTATAATGCTGTTAAAATTAGCCATGCTGACGTGGATCAGTCCCTTACCTTTCTGAGCCTTATAGTTTTTTTTATATCAGGAAGGTGGACAAGATGCTATCTCCTTTCAGTCTCTGATGTAAGATGTCATATTAACTGTCAAATTACAATTATCATGAGCAGCAACCTTAAAGCAGCTTCTGAAAGACTGGAAATGGAAAAAGGAGGAATTGCCTCTGCCCAGGTGGTTGTCTCTACTGGGGACTAGCTCAGGCTTGAATCTGTTTCACTGGGATTTGGTATTTTGCATACATTTCTAACCTGCCTCTTACTTTGAATGGCTTTAAGTTTGTATCATGAATATTTTCAAATTTCTATCCAAACTATGAGAAACGGGATTTATCTATCATGTGTGCTACTCAAGAAGGGCTTTCAAAATATAAAGGAAAAAAGCCATAGTTTTATGACCATGTGTATCAGTCACTTTACTAATTTTATATTTTGCCTAGCTTATTTCCAATACATACATTGGAAATCTTTCTACTTAACAGAACCGAAAAAGGGGGAAAGAACCTCTTTTTAAAATTTGCATGGATTCTCTTTTATTTATTCAAGTCAGGAAGTTCTGGACATATGGTGGAAATGTTCATAGGTAAATTTTTAGAATTCTGAATTATATTTGTAATAACAAAGTATCCCAACAATTTTTTTAAATATTTCAGCTAATTACAACAGATTTGGTTGCAATTCAGGTCACTTTAGTACCTTACAAAAAGTGAGATGCTTTAGGCAAGACTATCAGCATGAGAATAAATGAGTTAGTAAGCATTAATAAACCTGGAGAACAACAGTGTTAAATGTTTTATGCCTTATTTGAGTATGTGCGATTGCAGAAAATTGAACGAACAGCTTTTTGGTTATGAATACTAGAAGTAAATTTTTTTAGCGTTTTTTTTTTGCATTTCTTTTAATGACAGATTTATCAAACTGAATATTTTCTGATAGAGAATGCCTTCTAGACATTGTTTCTCTTAGAGCTTAGCAGTATGTGTAAAAACTATAGTCACCTTTCATATCTACATTCTTTCTCTCACAAAAACCATTCAACTGTTAAGTATTTACTAAATGCCAACTCTGTGCCAGAATTAGGGATACACTGTGCTCAGACTTGGAGTTAGAACAGCAAAAACGAATTATGTTACATACTCTAGAAAGTCACCAAGTCCACGTTGGTTCTGAGACAATATTCAGCGTTCAAGTTTCACTGGATTCTTAAACAATGAATGATGAAATAATACCAATAATTTTCATTACAGCAAAGTTTGCTGAACGTCTACCATGCACTTAATGCTCTGCATTTCAAGTATAAGAAGTACTATTCCTACCTTCAGAGAGGGCATTCTAGTGAGTTTACTTATGGATTTTCTGCTCCCCAATAATGCAGTGGAGAGAAGAGAAGTAGGAGGAGAAGCTTCAGCCAGAGGAGGAGCAGAGGGAGGAATCACAGTTTAAAAATAACTTTTAAGTCTAATTTGTGTTAGGAATTATTTGAATTTCAAATGAAGTATAGTATGAGTTCTTAAAAATCACTTCTCATCTAGCTAGGGTAGAAACTGACATTTATTATATTCTTGTATGTATCAGGGACTTTATATAATAATTGCCAATATTTATTGAGAAGTAATTAAGTGACATAAATTATCTTTGCATAAATTGTTTAATCTGTTAAATGACTATTTTTCAATTCTGTTTATAAAGGTTGCTTTATTGAATCATCTCTAAAACACTGTGAGATGGATATCATGCCTGTTCTCATTTTCCAGATGAGGAAACTTAAGCACAAAAACATTGTTAAGTTAGACAAATTCACAGTTAATCAAGTATGGAGCAAGATTTAATTTCAGGCAGAGAAAGAGATTTCCCATGAAGTTAATAAAATTTAAAATTCAGGAGCAATTACTTCTATAATCTCTTTCCAAGAAATTATACTTAAATTATATTTGTAACTTTGAATTATTTATCTCAAAAAGGACCCTAAAAAGTTTGCTAAGCTTCTGCCAGGTGCAGTGGCCCACATCTGTAATCCCAGCACTTTGGGAGGCCGAAGCAGGTGGATCACTAGAGTTCAGGAGTTCAAGACAGCCTGGCCAACATGGTGAAACCCCATTTGTACTAAAAATACAAAAATTAGCCAGGCATGGTGGCGGGCACCTGTAATCCCAGCTACTCAGGAGGCTGAGGCATGAGAATCCTTGAACCTGGGAGGTGGAGGTTTCAGTGAGCCAAGGTCACACTACTGTATTCCAGCCTGGGCGACAGAGCGAGACTCTGTCTCAAAAAAAAAAAAAAAAAGCGTGCTAAGCTTCAGACCCAAGCAATTGGATCTTACATGAGAAATTCAACTTCCAGTTAATGAAAGCTCCCCTCTGCTTCTTGAGCCATCTCCAGTTTTCCTTCTCTGACCAGAAGGATCCCCTAGAAACAAAGGCCAATTTGTCTACTTCTCCTCTGGGGCCTGTTTTCTCTCCATTTCTCAGACTGTAATCTGCCAGTTATATTTATTTGTATTCTCTCTCCTTCATCTCTTTTATCAATCTATTTCTCTCCATTATATTAGTCCCATCAGCATTCAAACATGCTCTTGTTTCACCATTAAAAAAGATAGCTTAAGAAAGGAAAAACATTTTAAAGCTCCCCATTTCCACTACAGCTATTTTCATCTTTCGAATCACTTTCCTCGGTAGCAAAAAAAAACCTGTTGACTTGATCTGTCTTCCCTACATTTATTTCCTCATTTATTCAGCAAATACATATTTATACCTGCTAGGTGTCAGACACTATGCTAAACCACAGAATAAAAACAAAGAACACCACCAACTTCATAGGTATCATAGCTTATGTCTGAAGTTTGTGTCTGGTATGTACTGTTTTCTCAGGTGCATTCAGGAAATAATAATATGCATCTTAGTTTTCCAATTTTTATCCTAGCTCTTATGAAGTATGTTCAGGTTTTGGGGATTTGGTGTTCCCATACCTGAGAAAAATCATCTTCTAAAACATATTGCAAAATTCAAAGGAATTTTTAGATGCCAACCCTGGTATTCATTTGATGTAAATGTATCCTGCTGCATTGTCATCTAAGGGCATTAGTCTGCTTTTAATTGGAGACCTTAGCTTCACCCAAATATTCTGGCATTTTGGTGATCGAAATGTATACAAACTGTTCTTACTATGTGCCAAAAACAAAAGGGACGTTAACCCACATAATGCGATTTTTCTGGCATTTCTATTAATATAGGTATGTTTTATTGATCCCATTTTACAGACAAGATAAGCATTATAGATAAGCTAAAATTTGCTCAGTCTAACCTAATCAATTATATACAAACACAAGATCTGAATACAGTTCTGTTAATTACACAGCCCAAAGTCTTTCAAGTATATGAGACAGTCTCCCTCTGTTGCCCAGACGAGAGTGCAATCTTAGCTCACTGCAGCGTCTGCCTCCCAGGTTCCAGCAGTTCTTCTGCCTCAGCCTCCCGAGTAGCTGGGACTACAAGTGTATGCCACCATGCCTGGCTAATTTTTGTATTTTTAATAGAGACAGGGTTTCACTGTGTTAGACAGGCTGGTTTCGAGCTCCTGACCTGAGGTGATCCAATGATCCACCCACCTTGGCCTCCCAAAGTGCTGGGATTACAGGTGTGAGCCACTTGCTGGGCATTTCAAATATATTTTATGAATGCAGCAGAATCAGGAGACAAAATGGTTGAGATCAGATAGAGACAAAATAATCATAAAGGTGAGTTTTGTGGTGCATGGACTCAGAAGGAAGAGACAAGGAAAACCCCTATATAGAAAAACTTTTTATAGAAAATGTACAATTATTTATGTCCGGAAAAGATAAAACCACAAAATGGCAATAGACAATTTAGTGTTCTTTGAAATCTTTCCTAGTCTGCCCCTTTTCCTTAACAATGGAAGAGAAGCTTTTTAAAAGTTCCATCAAAGAGACTTTAGTAGACAAGTGACTGAGGAACTGATAAATTGTCTGTGTTTCATCATGTTCTATGTCATCAGATTTGTAGTTTATGTAGAATACTCATAAGCCCCTGTTATTTTTCCTTTCTAAAATATATTTGATTCTTTTGCTGTTTTAGGAGAACCTTTTAAAAGGGAGATTTGTTCCTAGTTTCATTTAACTGAATTTAAGCTTATTTGAAATTCTCATGATTTAGTGTTCTGCAGAGAGTTTTGTTGTATTTTTTTCTCCCTTTAATTTTAACTTGAACAGCTTGATGAGAGTTTAATAGAATTTGTTTTAAAGTTATTGCTGACCTTCAATTAAATGGGAGCCAATATATCCCCATGCAGGTGTGGGCTTCAATTTATGGCAAATATGTTTGTCTTTACAGTCATGCATAATTTCCAAATTCCAGAAATTACTTCTGTTTTATAGCTGTACCTTCTAAACCCGTCATAAGGAGGGCTCTGTCAGCATTTCTATTACATTCTTTACTTTACAGAGGTTTATAACATGCTCATAAAACTCACTCTAGGATTAGTTTTGGCAGATAAACTCTCATCTAGGGAAGGAAGGTGTTGTTTTTTTTCCAACAATTTAAAAAGAATATACTGGCTTGCCTGTTCTCACACAACTGGAGTTCATAGACTCATTTTTGCTACAAAACCTTTCCTTGGGTTTTATAAAAGAGGATGCCCTAATTAGCCTTCATATATTTGTGCATTAGAACCTCTCTTTTCTCCTCAGGAGGAAGAACTGCATAGTAATTCAAAGTTTGGATACTAGAGTTCAAGATGTCAATTCAAATCCCTACTCTGTGATTCTAATAGGTCTGAGATTGTGAATGAGCTATTTATTATATAAAATAAGCACTTAATGAGTGGTAGCTATAGAGGTATATGCTGTCTCATATTTTCCGTCCTGTTATCAGTTAGGAACTTAATGAATGCCTTAATCATATGTGTATCTCTAAATAATGAATCAAATTTGTTATTTCATTTTGTTGTTCAATAATGATTATAAGACTAGATATTAGAGATACAAAGGTAATGAAACCTGGCTCTTGCCCTTAAGGCATATGTAGTTTAGTAAGGAAGAGTCAGACTTTTAAGGGAACAATTCAAATTCAAACTATTTCCTGTTTTCCTGGAAGCTTGGACCACTCAGAGCAAAGATATCTTACTCCAACTAGGGCCTCAGTGAAGGTTTTTTTACCGGGTAATTGAAAGGGAGAAATTCCATCATTCTGAAGGATGATAGGATGGTTGCAAGTCAGATAGGTAAACATCCACAGGCAAAACATAAAGAGGAAGAGCTTAGGGTGGGCTGGCAACTAGAATATGATGAGTTAAGAGTGTAGAAGGATGACAGGTGGGAAGAAGGGATAGCAAATGTAATGGAAAGAACTTCCTATTCCATTTCCATTATGGGAAGTATGTTTGACTCTCTCTTAGTCAGATGTCCTGTATGTCATATATGCATTATTATATGTTTTGGTGGAGCATGTGCACCAGTAACTGTTTTTTTAAAAAGCATGGGAAGTATATTTTAATGTTCTTTTTTTTTTTTTTTTTTTTTTTTTTTTTCTGAGATAGAGTCTCATTCTGCTGCCCAGACTGAAGTCAATGGTGTGATCTCACCTCACTGCAACCTCCACCTCCCAGGTTCAAACAGTTCTTGTGCCTCAGCCTCCCATGTAGCTGGGATTACAGGTGTGTGGCACCACACCCCACTAAGTTTTGTATTTTTTTTTTAAGTAGAGACGGGGTTTTGCCATAGTGGCCAGGCTGGTCTCGAACTCTTGGTCTCTAAAGACCTGCCTGCCTGGGCCTCCCAAAGTGCTGGGATTACAGTCATGAGCCACTGCTCCTGGCCATTCAATATTTTATGTCTTACAATGGCTTTATTCTATCCTCCCCCTTAATATATAATTCAGCTAAGTATATAATTTTAAGTCAGAAATTGTTTCGCTTCAGCATTTTGAAGGTTTGGTTTAAATGCATTGTCTTCAAGTGCAAAATCTAAAGCCCTTCTGATTTCTGATCTTTGCATATGACCTGCACTTTCGTCCTTCAATGGCTTTAGAATATTCTTTTTGCCACTGTCTTTCTGATATTTAGCCTATTTTTACCTGCTGTTCTAGACAATCTCTTGGATTTATAATTTAGAAACTTATATTCTTCAGAGCTGAGAAATTACCTTAAAATACTATATTGGTTGTTTTTTCAATTTCCTTCTTAATTTTTGGGAATGCCTCTTATTCAGATGTGAGACAGTATTGTCATTGCTATAATTTTCTTATTCTTTCTCTCTTGTCTTCCATTATTTTGTTGTTTTGATCTACTTTTGTGTTATTTCATTTTCTTAACTTTTTCTTTCAGTCCTACTGATTTATTTTTCCCATTTTTGCCTCTATGTTTTAAATTAACAAAGGCCATTTTTATTTTTAAGTAATTCTTAAAAGTATATTCTATTTTATTCCAGCTTTATATAGGTATAATTGACAGTTAATCTTGTATATATTTAAGAACTACATTGTGAGGAATTTGTATTTATATACATTACAAATGATTACTGAAATCAAGTTAGTTAGCATATCCATCAATGCACAGTTACTTTGTGTGTGTATGTGTGTGTGTGTGTATTCTAAGAACACTTAAGATCTACTCTCAAGAAATTTCAACTATACAATACAGTATTATTAACTACAGCCACTATGCTGTATATTAGATCTGCAGAACTTACTCATCTATCACTGAAAGTTATACTCTTTAACCAGTATCTCCCTATTTCACCCATAATCTAGCTCCTAAAAACCACCATTCTACTCTATTTTTCCGAGTTAGATATTTTTAAATTCCAAATATGTTGCCCAGATGTAAATGAGATCATGCAATATTTGTCTTTCTGTGTTTGGCTTATTTCACCAAGAAAAATGCTCTCCAGTTTCATCCATGTTGTCATAAATAGCAAGATTTTCTTTTTTTATGGATGAAAAACATTTCATTCTCATTCTCTCTCTCTCTCTCTCTCTCTCTCTCTCTCTCTCTCTCTCTCTCTCTCTCTCTCTCTCTCTCTTTCTCTCTGTCTCTCTCTCTCTGTAATATTTCCTTTCTCTAGCTATCCATCACCAGACACTTAGATTGTTTCCATGTCTTGGCTATTGTGAACAATGCTTCTATGGACATGAGAGTATAGATATCTCTCTTTTTTTTTTTTTGAGATGGAGTTTCGCTCTTGTTACCCAGACTGGAGTGCAATGGTGCGATCCCGGCTCACTGCAACCTCCGCCTCCTGGGTTCAGGCAATTCTCCTGCCTCAGCCTCCTGAGTAGCTGGGATTACAGGCACGCACCACCATGCCCAGCTAACTTTTTGTATTTTTTAGTAGAGACAGGGTTTCACCATGTTGACCAGGATGGTCTCCCTCTTCAAGATACTGATTTTGTTTCTTTCAGATGTTTACACATAAGAGTAATTTGCTGGATCCTATGGTAGTTCTACTTTTAAATTTTTGACAAATTTTTATACTGTTTTCCATAGCAATTCTACCAGTTTGCATTCCCACCAATAGTGCATAATGGTTTCTTTTTCTCTGCATCCTTGTTAAAACATGTTATCTCTTCTCTCTTTGAATAGCAATTCTGACAGGTGTGAGGTGATATATTATGGTGGTTTTGATTTATATTTTCCTAATGATTAACGATGTTGTGAACCTTTTCACATTCCTGTTGACTATTCATATGTCTTCTTTGGGGAAAAACAGGTCTGTTGAGGTCCTCCTCCAGCCCATTTTTAAATCAGATTATTTGTTTTTTTGTGGGGGATGCTATTGAGTCATATGAGTTACTTATATATTTTGCATATTAACTTCTCATCAAATATATGGTTTGAAAATGTTTTCTCCCACTCCATAGATTTGCTTTTCACTCTGTTGTTTCCTTTGCTGTGTAGAAACATTTCAGTTCAATATAGACCCTTTTGTCTACTTTTGCATTTTTTTGCCTGTGATTTTGTTGTCGAAACCAAAATGTACTGACCAATGTTAAGGAGCTTTTCCCTGTGTTTTGTTCTAGAAGCTTTGTAGTTTCACTTCTTAAATGTAGCCCCTGTTCTTCAACTGTTTGGAAGAATTGGTGTTAATTTTTCTTTTAAAGTTCCGTAGAATTCAACAGTGAAGAAAGACATTTGGTTACTGATTAGTTTCCTTCTTTTTTCTTTTCTTTTTGAGACGGAGTTTTGCTCTCGTTACCCAGGCTGGAGTGCAATGGCACGATCTCGGCTCACCACAACCTCCACCTCCTGGGTTCAGGCAATTCTCCTGGCCCAGCCTCCCGAGTAGCTGGGATTACAGGCACGCGCCACCGTGCCCAGCTAATTTTTGTGTATTTTTAGTAGAGACGGGGTTTCACCATGTTGACCAGGATGGTCTCGATCTCCTGACCTCGTGATCCACCCGCCTCGGCCTCCCAAAGTGCTGGGATTACAGGCGTGAGCCACCGCAACCGGCTCCACTGATTAGTTTCTTTATACATTATTGGTATGTTTAAATTTTCATTTCTTCATGATTTAGTCTTGGCAGGTTTATGTTTCTAAAAAATTTCTTCATTTCTTAGACATATAATTTTTCTTTCTTTCTTTCTTTTCTTTTTTTTTTTTTTTTTTTTTTTTTTTGAGTTGGAGTCTTGCTCTGTCACCCAGGCTGGAGTACAGTGGTGCAATCTTGGCTCACTTCAACCGCTGTCCAAGTTATTCTCTGTCTCAGCCTGCCAAACAGCTGGAACTACAGGCACGTGCCACCACATTCAGCTAATTTTTGTATTTTTAGTAGAGAAGGTGTTTCACCACTTTGGCCAGGCTGGTGTCAAATTCCTGACCTCATGATCCGCCTGCCTCAGCCCCACAAAGTGCTGGGATTACAGGTGTGAGCTGCTGTGCCCAGCCACCATATAATTTTTCATTGTAGTCTCATGATCCTTTGTATTTCTATAGCAACAGTTACAATATCTCCTCTTTCACTTCTGATTACATTTACTTGAGTATTTTCTCTTCCTTCATTAGTTTATCAAACTTTGGTCAATTTTGTTTATCTTAGTAAATAAACTTAGATTTTAAACACTAAAACTAACTTATTTTCAGTGAATTTTTTCTGTGGTTATTTCAATCTCAATTTTATTTCTTTTTGCTCTGATCTTTGTTTACTTCTTTCTAATAACTTTGGGTTTTGTCTATTCTTTTTCTATTTCCTTAAAGTATAAAATTAGATTGCTTATTTCAGATTATTTTTCTTCTTGCAAGCATTTTTCTCAATAAACTTTCACTCTAATCTGCTTTTGCTTTATCCTACTAGTTTTAGTATATTCTATTTCTGTTGTCATTTGTCTCAAGGTATTTTTTTATTTCTCTTTTAATGTTTTCTTTGATCCATTTCCTGTTCAGGAGTATGTCACTTAATTTGCACATATTTGTGAATTTTTCAATTTTTCTGTTACTGATTTGTATTTTCATACCATTCTGAAAATATACTTGTATGATTTAAACCTTCTTGAATATGTTAAGCCTTGTTTTGTGGCTTAACATCTGCTCCATCCCAGAGAATGTCTCATGTGTGATTTAGAAGAATGTTTATTCTGCTGCTGTTGGATGAAATTCTGTGTGTGTGTGTGTGTGTGTGTGTGTGTGTGTGTATGTAGCATATATATATATAGCATATATATGTAGCATATATATATAGCATATATATATGTAGCATATATATATATAGCATATATATGTAGCATATATATATATATAGCATATATATGTAGCATATATATATATAGCATATATATGTAGCATATATATATATGTAGCATATATATATGTGTGTAGCATATATATATATGTGTGTGTAGCATATATATATGTGTGTGTGTAGCATATATATATGTGTGTGTGTGTGTGTGTGTGTGTGTGTGTGTAGCATATATATATATATATATATATATATATATATATATATATATATGCTAGGTCCACTTGGTCGACAGTGTTGTTCAAATCCACTGTTACCCAATTGATTTATATTGGGATAATTAATCCATTGTTGACAGTGGGAGTATTAATGTTTTCTAATATTATTGTATTGCTTTTCATTTCTCCTCTCAATTCTATAACTATTGCTTGGTATATTTAGGTGCTATAATGTTGGTTACATAAATATTTATGAATGTTGTATCTTCTTGACAAACAAACTCCTTTTATCATTCTATGAATTTCCTTGTCTCTTGTGACAGTTTTTGACTTAAAGCCTATTGATACAAGGAGAGCCTCCATGAATGTTTTTCATTCATTTGTGCAGAATATATTTTTTCAGTCTTTTACTTTTAGACAATTGATATAGTTAAAGCAAAGAAAGAGAATTATATAGTTGCATTTTGTTTTATTTTTGTTTTTAAATTTATTCATTTGGTTGGATAACAGTTTATTTACATTTAAATTAATTATTAATATGTAAGTACTTACTATTACCATTTTTATTGTATTATGACCATTTTGTAGTTCCCTTTGTCCTTTCTTATCTTGCTGTGTGATTTGATGACCATTTTTGTCTATATGCTTTGATTATTTTTCTTAATTATTTGTGTACTTTATGTTTTTTGCATGATTATCCTTCAGGCTTATGTGAAATATCTAGTTATAATATTCTATTTTAAGGATACATTAATTTTGATCACACACCAGAAAATCTATATATTTAATTCTACCTCATAACACTTTAGGTCATTGATGTTAACATCTTTTTTGTTTTGTATATTCTTTAATAAATCATTCTGATTATAATCATTTTTAATATGCTTGGTTTTGAACTTTTACATAAAAACTGATAGTAATCTAAGGACCATCATTGCAATATTAGAGAATTTTGAGTTCAACTATATATTTACATTTACCAGTGAATTGTACACATTCGTATGTTTTTATAATGTGAATTAGCATTCTACATTTTAGATTCAGGGACTTCCTTTAGCCTTTCTTGTAAAGCAGGTATCATAGCCATTAACTCTCTTAGCTTTTGTTTGTTTGGGAAAGTATCTCTTCTTCCCTTCTGAAAAATTGTTTTGCTGTATGTAGTATTCTTGGCTGACAGGTTTTATTTTCCTTTTAATATTTTGAATATATTACCTTATTCTCTTAGAACTTGCCAAGTTTTTGCTGAGAAATCTGCTGATAGTCTTATAAGATCCAACTTGTATGTGATGTCACTTTTTACTTTCTGTTTTCAAAATTGTCTTTAACTCTTGACAAATTACTGTCTTTAACTCTTGACAATCTTAATGTAGATCTCTTTGGGTTTTATGTATTTGGGAATCTTTGAGCTTCATGAATCTGGATGTCCATTTCTCTTCTCAAATTTGGGAATTTTCCACCCATTACTACTTCTACTAAAAACATAAAAATTATCTGGGTTTCGTGGCATCTAGCTGTAGTCCTTGCTACTCAGGAGGATGAGGCACAAGAATTCCTTAAACCCAAGAGGAAGAGATTGCAGTGAACCGAGATCACACCACTGCATTCCAGCCTGAGTGATAGAGCAAGACTCTGTCTCAAAACAAAACAAAATAAAACAAAAACAAAAAATAAACAGATATTCTTCCCTTTTCTCTCAGTCTTCTCATTTTGTTCATGTGTTGTTTTGCTATTTTAATTTAGTTTAATATCTGTGTGTGTGTGTGTGTGTGTGTGTGTCTGTGTGTGTGTGTTTTGTAGTTCACTGAACTTCTTTAAGAGAATTATTCTGAATTATTTGTCAGTCAGTTCATAGATTGCATTTCTTTTAGAGTCAGTTATTGGAGGTTTAGTAGGATTTATTTTTTTTTGTCTCTCTCTCTCTCTCTGTGTGTGTGTGTGTGTGTGTTGGTAGTAGTGGTGTTATGTTCCTCTTACTCCCCACTTTTTTAATATTTTTTTTGACAGAATCTCTATCACCCTAGCTGGAGTGCAGTAACACTATCTCAGCTCACTGCAAACTCTGCCTCCCAGTCCCAAGTTCAAGCATTCTCCTGCCTCAGCCTCCCAAGTAGCTGGGATTACAGGCATGCCTAACTGTGTGTGTGTGTGTCTGTGTGTGTGTGTGTGTGTGTTTTAGTAGATGGGGTTTTTCCATGTTGCCCAGGCTGGTCTTGAACTCTTGAGCTCAAGTGATCCACCCACTTTGGCCTCCCAAAGTTCTGGGATTATAGTCAAGAGCCACTATGCCCTGCCTCCCTGATTCTTTATAACCATGCATCTGTGCATTGGTATCTGAGCCTTTTAGGAAGTAGTTACCCCTTTTAATCTTTAGAGGTTTACTTTGGCAGAAAAAGTCATCTTTTCAGTCAGTCCAGCCTGGTGTTTATGATGGGATACCTGGTGGAAGCTGTAACCAGACAGAGTTTGCTGTGATGATCTCTGTAGGTGAGATTATTGCTCAACTCTGACATCAGGTGGAGCTGCTGGCTAAGCTCTGTGGCAGGTTGGATCTGCTGTCTTGGTGGGCTGCTGCATGAACTCCATAATAACCTCTGGTCTGATAGGGTCAGAGCTGTGCTCTGAATTAATTATAGAGTCCAAGCAGTATGACTAGCTGGACTCTATAATTAATTGGGGCTACAGGCTCCACAATTGCTCCTGATCAGATGAGGCCACAAACTATAGTCTTTGTTTGGAGGTGCCATTAACTGGACTGTGCATTCATACAGGGCCACAAGCTGGGCTGTGAAATCATACAGGGACCTGAATAGAATCCGCAGTTGAATAGAGTCATTCAACTCTGAATTCAAATGCTTCATGCTTTGACAAGATCACTGGTTGTGCTCGTCATTGGGCGAACATATCAGCTTGGCTTGCAGATGTTCAGAGCTGCTTGCTGGGCCCTCTGGTTGAGTGAAATCACCAGCAGGTATGCAGTGCCACTGCCAAGATTCACATGCTGGTTGCTATGAGCCCTGCCACCTACTTCTTTATTCTTCACTGACTCCAGGTGTTCCAGCCCTCCCATGCATTCCAGCCCTGTAGCCCGGCTGGAGTGCAGTGGCCTGATCTCAGCTCACTCAAGTGATTCTCCTGCTTCAAGTAATTCTCCTGCCTCAGGCTCCTGAGTAGCTCAGACTACAGGTGTGTACCACCACACCCAGCTAATTTTTGTATTTTAAGTAGAGACGGGGTTTCACCGTGTTGGCCCGGATGGTTTCCATCTCTTGACCTGGTGATCTGCTCACCTTGGCCTGTACCCGGCCAGTAAGCATTTTATATACATATGTCACCAATTTGAGGTGTAAATCAAGTTAGTTTTTAGAATTTTCACTGCCAGTTTACCAATTTTTCTGTCTCAGGTTTGGTAAATCGCTTTCTGCTCATCCATCAGATTTTCAGCTTCCACAATATTGTTGCTGGTTTCTTTTCTTTTGTTCTTTCCACTTCATGGGTTTATGTTTAAATAGCAAACAAACACACAAGAATGCCATTGTAGATTTATGGTGTTTGGGAGGAAAAAATTTATATGAATTTGTTCAATCCTCATTCTTTTTTTTTTTTTTTTTTTTGAGATGGAGTTTCGCTCTTGTTACCCAGGCTGGAGGGCAATGGCATGATCTCGGCTCACCGCAACCTCCGCCTCCTGGGTTCAGGCAATTCTCCTGCCTCAGCCTCCTGAGTAGCTGGGATTACAGACACAGACCACCATGCCCAGCTCATTTTTTTTGTATTTTTAGTAGAGACGGGGTTTCACCATGTTGACCAGGATGGTCTCGATCTCTTGACCTCGTGATCCACCCGTCTCGGCCTCCCAAAGTGCTGGGATTACAGGCATGAGCCACCGCTTCCAGCTCAACCTCATTCTTAACTTGAAACCATTTTTCTATTGGACACACATCATTTCAGCCTTTCCCTTCACCACTCAAAACAAACTGTATTTACTGAGGTCACTAATGGTATTAGTCCATTTTCATGCTGCTGATTAAAACATACAGGAGACTGGGCAATTTATAAAAGAAAAGGTTTATTGGACTTATGGTTCCATATGGCTGGGGAGGCCTCACAATCATGGTGGAGGGTGAAAGGCATGACTCACATGACAACAGAAAAGAGAAGAAAGCTTGTGCAGGGAAACTCCCCTCTTTAATACCATTAGATATGTGAGACTTATTCACTGTCACGAGAACAGCATGGGAAAGACCTGCCCCATGATTCAGTTACCTCCCACCAGGTTCACCCAACAACATGTAGGCATTCAAGATGAGATTAGTGTGGGGACACAAACTATATCATTCCACCCCTTGCCTTTCCCAAATATCATGTCCTCACATTTTAAAACCTATCATGCCTTCCCAGCAGTCCCCCAAAGTCTTAATTCATTTCAGCATTAACTCAAAAGTCCACAGTCCAAATTTTCATTTGAGCAAATGCAAGTTGCTTCTGCCTATAAGCCTGTAAAATCAGAAGCAAGTTAGTTACTTCCTAGATACAATGGGAGTACAGGCATTAGGTAAATACAGATATTCTAAATGGGAGAAATTGGCTAAAACAAAGGGACTGCAGGCCCCATAGAAATCCAAAATCCAGCAGGGCAGTCAAATCTTAAAATTCTAAAATGATCTCCTTTAACTCCATGTCTCACATCCAGGTAACACTGATGCAAGAGGTGAGCTCCCACAGCCTTAGGCAGTTCCAACCTTGTGGCTTTGCAGGGTATAGCCCCCTCCTGGCTGCTTTCACTGGCTGACATTGAGTGCCTATGGCTTTTTCAGGTGAACAGTGCAAGCTGTCAGTGGAACAGTTCACCTGAGTGCCTATGGCTTTTTCAGGTGAACAGTGCAAGCTGTCAGTGGATCTACCATTCTGGATAGCTCCACTAGGCAGTAGGGACTCTGCGTGGGGACCCCAACCCCACATTTTGCTTCCATACTGCCCTAGCAGAAATTCTTCATGAGGGTCCCATCCCTGCAGCAAACCTCTGCCTGGGCATCCAAGTGTTTTCATACATCCTCTGAAATCTAGGCAGAGGTTCCCAAACCTCAATTCTTGACTTCCCTGCACCCACAGGCTCAGCACTATGTGGAACCTGGCAAGACTTTGGGCTTCTACCCTCTGAAGCAATACCCTGAGCTGTATCTTGGCCCCTTTAGCCATGGCTGGAGCAGCTGAGACACGGGACACCAGGTCACTAGGCCACACACAGTACAGGGACCCTGGTCCCAGCCCACCAAACCACTTTTTCTTCCTAGGCCTCCAGGCCTGTGATGGAAGCAGCTGCCATGAAGACCTATGATATTCCCTGGAGAAAATTTCCCCATTGTTTTGTGAATTAACATTTGGCTCTGTGTTACTGATGCAAATTTCTGCAGCCAGCTTGAATTTCTCCTTAGAAAATGGGATTTTCTCTTCTATTGCATTGTCAGGCTGTAAATTTTTTGAACTTTTATGCTCTGCTTCTCTTATAAAACTGAATGCCTTTAATAGCACCCAAGTCACCTCTTAAATGCTTTGCTGCTTGGAAATTTCTTCCACCAGATACCCTAAATTATCTCTGACATTCAAAGTTCTGTAAATGTCTAAGTCAGGGGCAAAATGCTGCCAATCTCTTTCTTTGCTAATATATAACAAGAGTCACCTTTGCTCCAGTTCCCAACAGGTTCCTCAACTCCATCTGAGACCACCTCAGCCTGGATTTCACTGTTCATATTATTATAAGCCTTTTGGTCTAAGCCATTTGACAGGTCTCTAGGGAGTTCCAAATTTTCCACATTTATCCAGTCTTCTTCTGAGCCCTCCAAACTGTTCCAACCTCTGCCTGTCACCCAGTTCTGAAGTCACTTCCACATTTTCAGGTATCTCTTCAGCAGTGCCCCACTCTCCCAGTACCAATTTACTGTATTAGTATGTTTTCACATTGCTGATAAAGACATACCCAAGGCTGGGCATTTTGCAAAACAAAGAGCTTTAATTGGACTTACAGTTCCACGTGGCTAGGCAGGCCTCACAATCAAGGCAGAAGGTGAAAGGCACATCTCATATGGTGGCAGACAAGAAAACAGAGCTTGTACAGGAAACTCCCCTTTTTAAAACCATCAAATCTTCTGTGACTTATTCACTGTCATGAGAACAGCAAAGGAAAGACCTTCCTCCATGATTCAATTACTTTCCACTGGATCCCTCTCACAACACACAGGAATTTAAGATGAGATTTGAGTGCGGACACAGTCAAATCATATCACTAATTACTAAATTTATTGCCTATTCAGTGATATTTTCTCAGTCATTTGGCCATTCTTTAGCAGTGGCACAGTTAAATGCTCTTTCTTAAAACACTTTCTGAAATTGGCAAAAGCCATATATCCTGGCTTTTCTTCTAACTCTCATGGCTGCTCCTTTTCAGTCTATTTTTCAGTTTTCTTATCTCCTTGTTCTTTAACCAGTGGAGTCTCCCAGGGAATAGTCCTTGCATCTCTTTACCTTTTTAAAGTTTCATTCTCTTTTTTCATATCCCTACCTAGTATCATAACTTTAAATACTATTTGTATGCTAATAACTCACACAATTTTGCTTTTAACCTTATTATATCCTCCTTGAACACCAAATTCACCTATTCAATATCTATTCTTGTATGTGTAAAGGCATATTAAACATAACATCAAAAATGGTGAGTTCTTGATCTTCTTTCTAAATTAGTTTCTCCAGAAATTTTCCCCGTTATAATAAATTGTAAATGTGTTCCGCCGGGTACCCAAGCCAAAGTTGAGTTGTCCTTGAGTTCTCCTCCTCATAACATTTTTAATCTATCAGAAAATCTCATTGACCTTATCATAAAGTATATCAAAAATCTGATCACTTCTCATTACTTTCATTGCTATAGCCCTGATTTAAGCTACTGTTTTTATATTTTGTATTTTGTGTCATTCCAACCACATTGCTGTTATAGTTTCTCGAACATCCTCTCTTGAATCTGTATAAGCACGTCTATACTTGCTGTTCTCTCTGCCCGGAATGTCCTTCATCCTCACCACTACCCTCCTTTAATAGTCACGACTTCTTCAGATCTCCAGTGAAAAGTCATCTTCTCTGGCCAGGCACAAGTGGCTCAGGCCAGCTGTAATCCCAGCATTTGGGAGGCTGAGATGGGTGGAACAATTGAGGTCACGAGTTTAAGATCAGCCTGGCCAACATGGTGAAAACTCATCTCTACTAAAAATACAAAAATTAGCAGGGAGCAGTGGCTGGTGCCTGTAATCCTAGCTACTCAGGAGGCTGAGGCAGGAGAATCACTTGAATGCAGGAGGTAGAGGTGCAGTGAGCCAAGATCACACCACTGCACTATAGCCTGGGCACCAAGACTGAAAGTCCATCTTAAAAAAGTATCATCTCCATGAAAAACACACCCTATTGAAAACGGCAACTCCTTATCTAAAATAGCAAGTCTCCCCATCCTTCTATCATTCTGCACTTCCTTCCTTGCTTTTACTTTTTATCAATGCTAACATGTTACCATGATTATTAACCATGCATTATAAAATCCATGTTATGACAGGAAACAGGCAGAAAGGTTTTCTTTTAGAATAATATTTATAATTATAAATAACTATTCATTCATTTCTTCATCCAGTAAGTATTTTTGTTATATGGCAGTAGGCCCTGTACCTAGATCTTGGATATGTAGTGGTGAATTAAAATGAGCAGTGTTATTGGGACCTACTCATTATCTCATCCTATCCTCACAATAACCTTATGAGATAGATGATTTTGTTATCCTCATTTTTTTTTTTTTTTTTTTGAGACAGAACCTCCTCTGTTGCCCAAGCTGGAGTGCAATGGCATGATTTCAGCTCACCACAACCTCTGCCTCCCTGGTTCAAGCAATTCTTTTGCTTCAGCCTCCTGAGTAGCTGGGATTACAGACATGCACTACCAGACTCGGCTAATATTTGTATTTTTCATAGACATGGGGGGGGTTTCACCATGTTGGTCAGGCTGGTCTCGAACTTCTGACCTCCGGTGATCTATCCACCTTTGGCCTCCCAAAGTGCTGGGATTACAGACATGAGCCACAGAGCTGAACCTATTATCCTCATTTTTTTTAATAGAGGAGGAGATTGAGTCTTAGCAAAGTGAATGGACTTGCCCAAAGTAATACATTTAGAAAGTGTTGGTGTCTGAATTCAAACCATAGCAGGCTGACACCACAATCTCTGCTTTTGATCACTTCTCTCCACAGCTTAGGAAGAGAAAAATTATTAAATATTTTACAAAGATTATTACACATTCTACAGAGAATGTAGGTTCATAAGATAATTAAAGTCTTGGTAGCTATTTTGGGTGATCAGAGATAGCATCTCTGAGGAGGTGGTATTTAGGCTATGATATATATATATATATATATTTTTTTTTTTCTTATATATATGTATATATTTTTTTATTGTACTCACATACAAGTATAATAAAAAGTGCTAGAAGACTTTCCACTAAAAGATTGGAAAACAGCATTCCAGGTACATGGGAGAGCTAGTGCTAGGACATGTGTGGATTTAAGCTTTGTATAATTAGGGACTGGAAAATGTGTTGAGAAGGTAGTTTATCTGGAGAAGTAAAGAGTGAGGATGAAAAACAGTGGAACTCAGGATCTTAGTCAGTTCACATAGTGACATAGGCCCAAGATCAGGTGCGAATTTGTTATCCTGTGGAGTTTGAATGGTGTCTTAAGGGCAAGAAAAGTGTCATTAAAAACTTTTAAGTATTCAATTAATGTGATATAATTTATGTTTTTGAGAGATTAGTCTAATTTTAGGGAAACAAGTGACTGGATTTCTTCATGCAAAGTAAAATCGAATTTCAATTTAACTTCTAGTTTTAAACACGTCTTTACAGACTTTTTTAACTACTAGTTTATTCATTGCAAAAATAGAGTATAAATCCATCTCTACCTATCTTACTCAGTGATTGTAAAGAGACACAATTCATCTTCCCAATTTTATGAAATTGAGAAATGAATAAAAGTTATTGAAACAAAATATTGGGAGGAAAAGTAAATTCCTTAATTTTGTCATAATTTACTATTTATTAAGTCCTGTGCTAAGTGCTGGAGGTATTACAGCCCTAAGAACAATGTGGCAAATTCTCATGTAGGGAAGAAAGTGGACTATTAAGTAGGTTAATAAAACAGGGACCAAAGGTTGATACTATAATCATTTACTATATTTATCAACTGAATTAGAGTTTCTAGTTTTAGAATGGAATAGTTTAAATTAAAAAATATATACTTTGGCTATGTCATTAATAGTCACTTTGCAAAGACAAAATAAAGAGAATGAATTCCACATAGAATGAAAATACAGTGTAATTGGCCCATAGATGTAGAGATGTAGCTGGTTGACATGATACTCCACACTCCACACATTATATATATATAAAATACAGAACAAGCAAACACAGAGACCTAGGAGATAGTTTGAAGAATGAAGCATGACACAGCACAATGCCTAAATGAACATTATTTAGAAGAATATTTCAAAAAGATGAAATGCAAAAATAATTATCTTAGATGATTTGTTAAAGCTTACTCTTTATGAAAATTTTTGTCTTTCCATGTCAATCTCCTAGCAGACTAGGCCATGCAGTCCTCCAAAGCAAAGAACATTGCCATGGAAAATAACGTTGCATGGTGGTTATGAGCATGAGCTTTTGTGGCTAAACAGTAACACCAACAAAAAAATCTGCATTTAAATTCTGCCTATGCAATTTACTAATCTGTGGAAACTTTAACAAGATAATCAGCAACACAGTAAATCCTTTTCCAAATGAAAGAACCAGAAGGATAGAGATTTTAAAACTAGAAAAGAACTTGAAACAATCAACAGTTAAGAAACCACTAGAGAATATTGGAAATATAGAATAGGAGAAAATACTTACAACCAATATATATGGTAAGACGTTTCTATCCAAAATATATAAGGAACTCATACAGCTCAATAGTTAGATAATCTGACTTTTTTAAATAGGCAAAGGACTTGAATAGACATTTTATCAAAGAATACATACAGACACTCAACAGGCAAATGAAAAGGAGCTCAAGGTCACTAATTATCAGAGAAATGCAAATTAAAACGACCATGAGATTTTACCTTATAACTGTTAGAATGGCTGTTATCAAAAAGAAAGAAGATAACAAGTGTTGGCAAGAATGTAGAAAAAAAGGAACCCTTGTGCACTATTATCAATATTATCACTAATATTGGTGATAATATAAGCTGATACAGAGATTATAGAAAACAGTATGCAGGTTCCTCAAAAAATTGAAAATAGAGCAACCATATGATCTAGCATTCCTATATCTGGGCATATATCCAAAGGAAATGAAGTGAGAGTTCTCCAGGACATATCTGATACCTGCAGGCCCATGTTCATTGCGGTATTATTCACCATAGTCAAGATATGGAAACAAACTAAATGCCTCTCAATGGGTGAATGAATAAAGAAAATGTTTGTATATACAATGCAATATTTTTCAATCCTAAAAAAAGTACATCCTGACATATGAGATGACATGGACAAAACGGGAGGACATCATGCTAAGTTAAATAAGCCACACACAGAAAGGCAAATACAGCATCTTTTATATATGAATTTAAAATAGCCAAACTTATAGAATCAGAGAGTAGAATAGTAGTTGCCATTGGGGGAGGAGGAAATGGGGAGAAGTTGACCAATGTCAAAGGTGCAAAATTTTAGTTATGCAAGATGGGTAAGTTCTGGGGATCCAACCTACAGCATGGTGACTTAAGTTAGCCACACATTAAATACTTGAAAATGGGTAGATTATAAGTGTTCTTAGCATACACACACACACACACACACACACACACACACCCCCCATATGAAGTATTGGGAATGTTAATTAGCTTAATGTGATGATCATGTCATAATGTACATGCATATCAAAACATCAAGTTGTACACCTTAAATATAGTCATGTGCTGCATAACGATATACTGGACAGTGTCAGACCACCTATGTGATGGAAATATTGTAAGAATAGGATCTACAAACTTTTTAAAGCAAACCTCTGCTTTATTTCTGCATGTATTTCCCATTGCTCTCTGCTATTCCTTATGGTTCTACGTAGAGGCAGGAAATGTTTCTCAAATAAGAAAGGTATAATATCAAAATAAATGTATAGCATGGTGAGAACAACAGCAGATAAAAACAAAACAATAGTAAAATGCTAGGTATCTTTCTACACATAGTGTTATATAAATATATGTATACATAATAAATATATATGTTTATGTTTAAAGAACTCATACAGCTCAATAGTTAAATAACATAATCTGATTTTTAATATAAATATATATGTTTATGTTATGTATACATATACATATTCATGTCTATATCTGCATATCTCTATCTATCTATCTTTCAGTACACACATACCAAATTAGGCTATTGCCAAGTATATATAGAATCCTAAATGGGGTAAACCAGTGATCTACAATTACCATCTCAATGTGTTTTGGTTGAATACCCTTCATATCTATTTGCTTCAAGGGAGAGCTCAAGTTTAAATGGAAACAGGTGCCAGTGATTAAAGTAAATTCAAAGTTTGGGGTCCTCTGACCCTCAAACATGAATACTTGCCTCATCCTCCAGTGATGTTTGTTGGAACATCAGTTTGCAGGAAAGCACACTGTAAATGGTGAAACAGCATTTTTTTCTGCTCTATGGCGAAGCCCCAAACATATTGGCCTTGTTTTTTACATTAAACATTTGTGCCAAAACACAAAGTCTATTAAAGATATTTGCCATATCCATAGATTGATTTGAACCCTTTTAAAATTTGTTCGTCACTGACTTAATGCATAATAAGTATTCGATTAAAATGATTTTAGAATTGGCATATAAAATATGTCACCATTACAGCCATCTTTTCAGGAGTGAGAAAAACTCCTGCTGAAGCTACAGCTGGAAAATAATTTGCTGAAAAATCGGCTGAAGCGGGAGGTTCCAGCTCATTGAAACTCAATTTATTATATGCTTAAATGACTCCTGGAACAGTGGAATATGTAGGCAGTACAAGTAGACAAGGCAAATTCTGTGCTGATAACAAATGTGTAAAACTCCAATACCTATTGGAGAAGTAATAGCAGCCAAAATTCTCTACTTGCCAACTAGTAGAAAATGTGAACATGCTGTTAAGATAATTAACATTTTTTCTTATTATGCAGGACTGGGTAATGACTATAAAACTCAACTTTTTTTTCCCCCTGGATACGTTGCAACTTGAAAAAGCATATGATCAAAGAAACACACAGTTTTCTGAGAAACCTTGGGATATATCATGTAAATTTGTGATCTATTAGCCTGTGGCTTGAGTGTTTGGGCAGCTATTTAACATCCTGATTCCCTTTTGCTGAATATACAGGTGACTACAACTCTACGGTAAGAGATCTGTAATCTCTCAGGGAGAGGTATCAGGGAATTCAGTTAATAAGGTGGTAGCTTAGACATTTTATCTAGCACAATTCTGTTAAATTCAAACTTAATAGTATTGAAGCACTTGCTACGCTGATGTTGAAACCTACTTGCTGTATCTCACTATTATCTATGTATAGAGAACACTAGAATAGAAATTCTCAAAGTAATATAACTAATGTAGATTTCAAAATGGCCAATAATTAATGAATAATGTGACATTTTGAGCACTCATATGCTTTTGAATAACATTTTGTAAAAGTTGATTTGATTTTCTAATACTTTATGTAAAATGGAAATTATTTCCTGATGCTGACCAAATAATGAGAAAGCGATATGATGCAATGCTTTCCAGGTGTAACAAATGAAGAAAGCATCAAACACACATATTTCATATAGGGATAACTGAGAATATATTTGCATACAAGAATTTTATTTTACCTTTCTCTTTACCCAGAAGATACATTATTTTGAAAATAATTCTCTGATTAAGAAAGGTAGCTTTATAATACAACTTTATTTAGTCACTGCCCAAAGGGCACAGACTAAATTCCAAATTGCAAATCATTGTGTTTAGTAAACATTTCTTGGAATTAGTTAAACATGTACTTATTTTCTTTTCAGCAGTTTATCAAGACTGAAAGGCGTCAACGCCTTATTCTGTCTTTCTGCCTCTCTCTTTCTCTCTCTCTCTCTCTCTCTCTCTCTCTCTCTCTCTCTCTCACACACACACACACACACACACACACACACACACACACACACACAACTTTTTTTTTCTTTTTTCACTAAATTTAAACACATAGCCAAGAAAATCATCAGATGACTGACTAGCTGCCACGGCCCTAAGCACAACCATTGATACCATCAGTGGCTCTTATGATGATAGTGATGATGATTAGAATTTGCCTTCACTTACACTTTTTGAAAATAAAGATCAGAATGTTAAGCAGCTAGACAAACATATAAACTACAGGTTAATGATAAACTAAATTCCATAATTGATATCATACAGAATGACTCTTTTTAAAAATATTTGGCTCAGAAAACTGTTTTATCACTGTCACCAACATTGTCATTCTCCCTTTCCCATTTATAACTTATTTTCCATCTACCAGAGACCTGATTCTCTAACAAGAGTTTCTTGTACGTTATCTTATGCTAAGTCTAGTTCCTACCATCTCATGAACCTGCCTGCCTTTCCCAGAGTCCTTCAGCTACATGGGACTTTTAAAAGTTCCTCAGTTTCTCATCCTCTCACTTAATTCTAAGGATGCTATATCCTCAGCAAGTATTGTTCTCTTCTATATCACCTACTATTTTCTCAATAAGCTGTCATGTTTTGGCCTTTAATTTTATATAATTATAGGGACATCTCCTATATCCATTGATAAATTTAGGTTCCTTAAACTTCTTTTTGCAATTATTTACATAGGAATGAAGCTCTGTAAGGGTAGGAACTATCTAACTTAGGCACTATGTACACCTTTTGCCCAGAATAATATCAAAGACATAGCGTAATAATTATCTTAAATATGTAAACCATCTCATTTATCTACTATGTTTAATTCTCCCAACTCCCTATCAGGTAAGTATGATTATGTTTGGTTAACAGACAGGATGTAAAGTTAGACAGGTTAAATGAACTGTCCATAACATAATTTGTGAGTAGTAAGACAAAGACTCTGATGTCAATTTCTTGGCTCTAAATTCCAAGATTTTTAGCCTTAGATTATGTTTACTGAGTTTTGCTAAGACATTTATTCACCTAACATAAAATGAGTATCAGACCCCATGCTAAAGGTGAGATTCAAAGATGGCTAAGACTTCATCTTTGCCTTCAAAAATTTATTAGATTCCAATAAATTAAATGAAAAAGCCTAAAAATTTTCCAATAGGAAAATGGTTCAAATTTTGATTGAAATGTCAAATCCATTTTTCCCTCCAACAGAGATGATAAAGTTCATCTTCAGGGAATTTCTAGAACACTGAGGCCATTAAAAGCAAGAGATATCAATTTTGATCCTAAATGAGAAAAATGAGAGATGTGTAAAAAAGAGGATTTTTGTCACAATAACACATAATTAGTAAAAAGGAGACACCTTTCTCTTTCATAATAATGACCAGAGACAAGAATTTATCAATTCAACAATACTAAGTAAATTTAAAATTAGATTCTAAAATTTGGAAGTCATTGTAAAGTTATGTTTTATAATATGTGTGAGAAATATATATATATAGTATAAAAATTATGTATTTATAATATATATTCAATAAAATAATGAGGCATGTCTTGTTACCTTTTCATAACATCTCACTATCAATAATAAAAGATACTAATAAATGATTACTGATATTTCTCTTTAATTGGCACTTTGTCCTCATATTTCAAATTGTCTTATTTGTATGAAAAAATAGGGGATGAGCATGGTAGCCAAGGTCTGTAATCTCAATGTTGGCCAAGGCAGAAGGATCACTTGAACCCAGGAGTTCAAGACCAGCCTGAGCAAAATAGTGAGATATCCATTTCAATAAAAAATTAAAAAATTAGCTGGGTATGGTGGCACATTGCCTGTAGTACTAGCTACTTGGGAGGCTGAGGCAGGAGAATCACTTGAGTCCAGGAGTTTAAGGCTGCAGTGAGCCATCTATCTTACCACTACACTCCAGCTTGGGCAACAGAGTAAAAACTCTGTCTCTATAAAAAGGGGATAAGGTGGGTAAAAGTAAAGAAAAGTGGGAAAAGGGCCACAAAAATGTTAATTTCATGAATAAGTTTTGAGATTCATGATTTATGTCTGAGTTCAGTGTAACTTTTAAAACGTCCAACTTACACTCTGTTTCCTCTCAATATTACAGAAAAACTACAAAAATATCCAGAATCTATTCTTAAAAAATTATTAAAGTATTACTTAATATTCTTCTTTAACATGAAAAATATGGTTACATAAAAATGAAATACCCTCTTTACCTTCTGTCACTGCAGAGGGGTTAGATTTACTTTCTTTCAGAGAGGTTAGATTTATGTTTTTGTGTATTTTTCCAGGGTGTTTTCTCACAATGCATTTACAGAAATGCAGAGTATATAGAGTTTTTTTTTGTGTGAGTGTGTGGGGGGGGAATCCGTGTATGGTTTTACATAAATGTTCTTGAATAATAGGTTTGCACTTCTGTTTCAGTTTAAATTATCTCTTGGATAAATTCCTTTATATATCTCATATATTACTTTATGTATTATACACTATATGTAATTATCTATAATACATACTATATCTATTGCAAACCTATGGATAGATTTTATTATATATCTTTCAAGCTCATGGATACTAGCTTGCATTAGAGACAATCGTTTTTTAAAGCATTAGCAGGGAATGGTGGCTCATGCCTGTAATCCCAGCACTTTGGGAGGTCCCAGCTGGAGGGCCCCTTGAGCCTTGGAGTCAGAGATCAGCCTACGCAATGTAGTGAGCCTCCCACACACCAAATGAGAGAGAGAGAGAAAGAAAGAGAAAGAGAGAGAGAGAGAAATTTAAAAATTTTGCCTGGCATGGTGGTATGCACTTGTGGTCCCAGATTACTTGGGTGGCTGAGATGAGAGGATCACTTGTGCCAGGAGGTTGAGGCTGCAACAAGCCATGATTGTACCAGTCTACTCCAGCCTGGGGGACAGACAGAAAGCTTGTATTAAAAACTTTAAAAATAAACACAAAGCATTATTCTATTGATAGAATTTACTATATTTCTTTTTCATATAGATAATAAGAATGGAGAACATCTTTGTACCTGCCTAGAGTATAAGTATTTCTGTATAAGAAATCTATAAGCAGAACTGCCGAGTAAAGAGAATGTGCTCTCAAATTTTTGATAGGTAACTTAAAAATTGGGTTTCAAGAATATGTGAGAACTGATTTCTTTATGGCTGGGTCAACATTAGGTATTTTCACTCATTCAGATATTTCATTCTTTTAATTTATGTTTTTCCAATCATTTATACTTGTTAGCCATTTGAATTTCTCCTTTTATAAATTTGATGTTCCTTTTTTCATATTTTTATGAAATCAATTGTATTTATTCTATTGAATCCTAGTTTCTTATATTTTCTGGATATGTGTATATATGTGAGAGAGAGACCGGGATTGTATACGTTTATGAGAGAGGTAAAGAAAAAACGCTGCAAACATTTTATTTTATACACTTACTTTCAGGTTGGTGGCAGGCTGGTAAATTTACAGTAATGTTATTTGTCAGATACTGAATGTTACAAAGATAATAGAAAGTGAACTATGTTCTTATATCTATCTATATTTTTAATTAAATTCTTTCAGATAGGAATTTATATTTACACTTTACAATCATGAAAACCGAAGCTTGGTGGAATGATATGATTTGCCTAAAGTCAAACATTAGAAAATAAAAGAGTCAGAATTTCAATCAGGGTTTGCTGGCTCTCCTCATTCCATTGTACAACTGATATCTACATAGATCACGATGTTATCTATATCTTACAGCTATATATATATATATGTATATTATACATATTGTTATAGTTGTATTATCTATGCCTATATCTATGAACTCATTATGTTTTAATAATTTAGGTTTCTCCTAAATTGCTTTTTACCTGGTTAGTGTAATGTTCAATTATATGTATTTGAAAATTTTAGGTTAGTATAGCAAATGTTATATTTCACCTCAATTAACATGTATCAACCAGTTTCCATTAGAAAGTAGACTGTTTAAGCTGCAGATGTGTTTAAGTCAAAACAAGTAGGTAGGTCTTGCTTTGTTTCATCTTTCTATACTTTCCATTGTGAACACTACTTGTCTTAAGCTCACATTACTGCTGCAGCCTAAAACTTCCCTACTTTCCCTCAGAATTTATATGAATCTCTCCAACCTCCTCCCCATTATACTACACCATGATAGAGTAGGCTCTCACATACACCTGTTTTCAAGGGTATAATACCACAATCCTAGACTTGTATAATTTATAACCCTGCCAGATAATGAATGTAAAACCCAGAGAACTATCAGGCTTGGCTGTTTAGGGTAACTCAATACTGTGAGCCTTTCAAAAAGGGCCAGTGGTAAAGAGTAGCAATGGTGGTCTTTGGAGTTATTCAAGCCATGATTTTATTTATTTATTTATTTATTTATTTATTTATTTATTTATTTATTTATAAGTTTGATTTTAGGTTCAGGGGTACACGTGCAGGTTTCTTACACAGGTAAACTGCATGTCATGGGGGTTTGGTGCACAAATTATTTTTTCACCCTGGTAATAAGCATAGTACCCAGAGGTACTTTGTGTTTAAGGGAAAACATGTGGTGTTTGGTTTTCTGTAATAACCAGCTAGCAACATGATTACAGGGTCAAACCCACACAGGTCATGATTTTGGACACTTAATCATATAACCGCTCTTTTCCTGTCCTCTCCTTTGTAAAAATAAAGATTGTCATAATTAATTTTAGCAATTAAATTAAGTAGCTCAAATGATGTATCAGGGATAGAGAAGACTACAATCAGCATCGATGATGATGATGATGATTATATAGATAGTTTGAAAAAAGTTACAGGAATCAGGACTGCCTTTTTTCCTCCCAACCCACATCTTCCCCCCTCGAACTTGATTGCGTTTAATCATTTTCTTAGCCTCAGCTTAGACATCTTCTCATCAAGAAGTTCTACACAGGCCCTTCAGACTGTCTCCCAATTTCTGGATGTACTGTACATTTCATTTCATTGAACATGCTACATTGTAGTTATTCATTTACTGTCTGAATCCTTCTCTAGACTTTAAGTTCAATGAGGGCAGGGACTGTGGCAGTTTTTGTTGTTGCTTTCTTGCTGCATCCCTCATCATGTGAGAAAATTTTATTAATTTTTAAAATGAATACATGCATAAATAGATGTGCTCAGGCATAAATGAATGTATGTCTGATTGAGTGGATAGTGAATGAGTAAATGGTTATATGGTTGGAAACATGAGTAAGTGGATGGGCAATCAACTTAGCACAGAGACTTAGAAATGATTGCAATGTCAGTTACAATGATAGAAAGTGGAGAATATATTTTTGGATTGGCTTTTGAAGCCCTTTAAACCATACCAAATGTCATTCTTTCATATGATGCTGACCCTGACTGCTTCAGTGAGAGAAAATTCAAGGAAGTTGGCAATATAGTGAATTTTACTTGGCATGTGGCAAACAATCTAGGGAATAAATAATATGTCACACTAGGCCGGCATTTCCCTCCCAATACCTTAGAAAAACACATTTATAAACACAGTTCTACCTCTACCTGCTATTTTCACTTAGCATAAAGGTTAAAATATGAGATCTTTCACTTCATATATTGCACATTTCATTATTCTACATTATAAACTCAGTGAATTCTTTGAAGGCATTATTATGCAATTTAATATGATATTGAAAATTCCCCAAAAACAACCTACAACTTGCAACGAATTTTAAGTAATACATCTTGCATAATGTGTGTGCCGATTTACCCAGAACATTGAAATAAAGTTTGTCAGGCATTTGATTGTTAGAAAAACTGTAAATAGTCCGCAGTGTTTGGTATATTTCCAGATATGAAAACTTATTAAAACTATTGTTCAGCTTGATTTGACACCATTGAAATTTGACAATGGGCCATATCTACATCAGAATAGCTCTGTGGCTACAAGAGCAAAGGGAAATGTTACCTATCACAGCCATGGTGCTGACCCCTATTGGCTAAATTTAAGAAGACTGAAAGAACAACTTTTTTCCTAAAGTAGAACTTTCCCATCCAATCTTCATTATGTCTCATCTGTCATTCATCCGTAATAATTCCCTGTACAACATGGTTGACTGTGTGTGAACTTGTCGGCCTCATTTTGTATAATTAATGATGATTGGACATAGGAATTTTAACCATTTTGAGATGTGTCTACTGACTTACAATGATTTTTCTTACCCGCTCTGTTTCTAATTAAAACAATATCTTATGTTTCTCTCAAGAGAAGATTCAAAATTATATATATATATATCCAGCAGGCACTTGTAAATATATGTGTCTGTACATCACATGTCCTGCAGATATAAAGTACTAAACCTGAAATACACTAAAAGAAAAACACTTTCTCAACCAAAGTATGACAGCACAGATTTTATATTATTTATTTTTAAAAGTAAGCCATGTTCAAATTAAATGTCAAATATAATTTTGTATTTGAAAATTGAAATATGTAATTATCCTTAGAGAAAAATCATAGAACACATGTCTTCTTGCCAAATTTGTGTTTGCATAATAGTGAACTATGAGGTTATAGATCACTCTGTGGCACAGTGCCAACCCATAAACTGCTTGGTAAAGCTACTAAAAACTTCAATCTGAAATGAATTTATCTCAGTTAGGATTTTGGATCCTCTATAGAAAATAAAATGTACTGGAGTCTCTTAGTTCTTAAAAAAGAAAAGATGGAGAGAAAATACTAAATTCTGTTTATTTCCATATTTCTTCCTTTAACTGCTACAGACATAAATGCAAAATGAATGTTGACATATTTATTTGGCATCCCTGAACAGATTAAACTGCTTTAGAAGTTCTTCTGTAATCAGGCTTGAAAAATAGAAACTAGCATTCACATCCCTGGATAGATTAAATTGTTTCCAAAGTTTCTCATTAATCAGACATGAAAAATAGTTTTTAAATGTAGAAGTAGATCTTTTAAAAAGTACTTGAAATTTTTCTTGCAACAAAATTTTTGCAGTTTCACTATATAATGCTTTTTTTTATCATATACATATTAAAATATGTTTACCTGTATCACTTGTCTGTGTCTTTTATTGGTGAGTTGTTAAATAGGAACAGATAATGATCTATTGTGGAGTACAGTGTGTGTACAAAAAGAACGCTCGGTCTGAATTGCAGAGCTGACTGCCAATTACTTATGATATGCCTTTGGGCAAAGAAAATAAAATTTTTTTAAAGTTTGAACTTTGTACTTGAATTCCAAGTACTTAAGCGTTGTTCTTCATGATACCTCTGTAAGTGTAACAGTGCAATAAACATTTTAGGAATGAGGAAACTAAATCCTACAGATATTAATGGACTTGGATAATTTAATGTAGCTAGTAAATAGTGCAGTCAATATTCTATATTAGAACTATCTCACATCAAACTTCCTGTTCCTACTAACCTATGATGTCTCTGTTATACTGCTTTTCATCTTTGTAAAAGAAGGAATTGGGTTATATTATTATTATTATTAATGGCTCTTATGTACATGGGTCTGTATTTTGGAATATTTGTTTGTTTGTTTGTTTGTTTGTTTTTGACAAGGTCTTGCTATGTTGCCTAGGCTGGAGTGCAATGGTGCAATCATGGCTCACTATAGCCTAGAACTCTTGAGCTCAGGTAATCTTTTGCCTTAGCATTCTGAGTAGCTAGGACTGCACACTTAAGCCATCATGCCTGGTTAGGTTTCTTATTTTTAATTTTTCTTATGTAGAGACAGAATCTCACTATGTTAACAAGGCTGGCTTTGAATTCCTGACCTCAAGCAATCCTCCCATATTGGCCTCCCAAAATGCTGGAATTACAGGCATGAACCACCACGCCGAGACTGTGATTTGATTTAGTCTTTCATTTCCAAATAAAGGTGTATTACCTGATTAAATTATACATGGTAATACATTATGTCACTTTCATTCCATCTTCCATTTAAATTCTCCAAATTCTTGCTGAGCAGGCACTGACAGATGGAATAAGGAATGATTCATCTATTGTAGAAACTGAAAGTATTCCAATAGAGTAAGCTCTTGACTTTATTTCCATCAGTCAGCCAATGAATATCAATGATTCTTGAACTTTGCTAGATACCATGGAAGCCAGTAAAGACATATGCAGCACCAGATTTTTATTTGATTTGATAAACTTACCCCATACATTTCAAGGTATTTAACAGTGAATGTATCTACTCACTAGTAGATACATGAGTTCCCTTATAAATCCTGTCATTCACATATTATTCTTTCTAAAATAGTATGACATTGAGTTGTTTCAATTGCCAAACAGTGATCAGGAAAGAAGAGATCATAGTCTAAGTTTCAGGAAATTTTTTTAAATGAAAAATGTATATAAATAAATTTAATTTCTATTTGCTTTTCTCACATGCAAAAAAAATAGATTTATCTTAGACATTTAAAAAGGCTTATATTGTGCATTTTAGTATTAATTTAATATGGCATGAGCAAAACTCTGAGCTTTATTTCAAAAAGTCATTTGTACTAAAGAGCAGCTGGAATAGTCAAAAAAAGAGGTCAAACTGCTAAGTCAAATGGCCCCTGACAGAAACGATGCAAAAAATATTATTATGTCATGGCAAGATGTTTTATTTTAACTATGATGGAGTAATGGGAATGTTATACCTCCATAAACACTGTAAACCTGGACAAAATCTAGGAAGACAGTATACTTGGATATGGAATAATAAGCAGCTTATGAAGGAGATCCTTGAGAACAGAAAAATGCACAAGATACATTCTACTTTCATTGCTGCTTTTTAGGTGCAGAGAGTTTCCAGAATATGGCCCAGGAAAATAAAACTCAAACAGAAACCAAGGATCCCACCGAGTAGAGAAAATAGAAATCAAAATTTGGGGCCACTGAGGGTGCTGGAATCTGTAGGACAGTGGAGAAGAGACAAGAAATCCATTCAGAGAAAAAGTCTTAGAAGTTTGCATAACGTTACACTTGAGTCTTTAGCCAGCGACTCGTATGTGCATGTGAAACATTGCAAGTAGAACAGCAACTGAAGGTCTATGAACTGAAAATTTTAAAAAATAAATAAATAAAGCATTATGCATTGCTGGAAGACATTGGTTTTCAGACTGTCAAGAGTGGAAAAAAGCCTTTCTAAACTCACCAAGAATTCAGTCGATTCTATAGGAAGGTCAAATCTTACCAGCAAGTCCACTTTAAACTCACTCTAAAAAAGCTTAAAATCACTCTTCAATAGGATAAACCTGTACAACTCAGTAACTGTTAAAGAAATAAAACATAATTAAGACTCGAAAAATATAGTATCCACAAGATTGAGAATATCACTTTAGTGAGTAAATATACTGTACTCCCCAAAAAAGAAAAGATCAGCCATCACTAAGAGAAAAAGTAGTCTGCGGAAATAGTCTCAGATATCCCATGTATGTTAGAATGAACTGCCAAGAACTTAAAACAGGTATTATTAAAATGTTCAATGTTTTAATGAAAAGGTATGCAAAATAAATGACCAATGGAGAAACTCAACAGAGAAATGAAAAATACAAAACAGTACCAAATAAGCATTCAACAACCCAAAATCAAAATATCTAAAATGAAAATTTTTCTGTCAACTCCAGTGAAGATTAGATAGTGCAGAAGAAATAATTTAGTAAGCTTAAAGACAGATCAGAAGACATGAAATATACTTAAGCACAGAAAGGAAAAAATACTAGAAAATAGATGTATGCATCTGTGACTTATGGAAAAAAAAATTATGCTATCTACTGCGAATGTAGTTGAAAAAACAAAGAAAATAAGGATCTTCCAAATCTGATATAATATAAAATACAGTCCCAAAGAGCATATTATATATTAAGAAAAATAAGGAATAAATAACACCTATTTGATAGCACAATAGGGTAACTATAGTCAATATTAACCTAATTGTATATTTTAAATAAGTTAAAGAATGGAACTGGATTGTTTGGAACTCAAAGGATAAATGCTTAGAGGGAAGGCTATTTCATTCCCTATGATGTGCACCTCATGCAACCCATAGATATATATGCCTACTATGTACCCACAGAAGTTTTAAAATATATTTCTTTTTAAAAAAAGAAAAACTAACTCTGGTCAAATCTTTAAAAATCAAAGAAAATGAGGAAATATTAAAAACAGCCAGAGAATAAAAGAAAGATTATATAGGAGAGAAATTAAAATACTAGCATTTGACATTTTATTAGAAACATAATAAACCAGAAGACAATTGAATGAACATTTTAAAGGATCGAAGATGAAAAAGCCATGTGGAAATCTAAACCTATGGGCTATATCCTTTAAAAATGCAGCAAAACAAAGAACTAAATCTGAGAAAATTTGTTAAGATAACTGCGTTAAGAAAATGTTATGTTTCTTCCTCATTCCTCAAGGCGAGTGAAATGATATGAGAAGAAACTGTGGGTCTATGTGAAAGAATAAAGAATACAGGAGGCCGGGCACGGTGGCTCAAGCCTGTAATCCCAGCACTTTGGGAGGCTGAGGTGGTGGATCACGAGGTCAACAGATCGAGACCATCCTGGTCAACATGGTGAAACCCCATCTGTACTAAAAATACAAAAAAAAAAAAAAATTAGCTGGGCATGGTGGCACGTGCCTGTAATCCCAGCTACTCAGGAGGCTGAGGCAAGAGAATTGCCTGAACCCAGGAGGCGGAGGTTGCGGTGAGCCGAGATCGTGCCATTGCACTCCAGCCTGGGTAACAAGAGTGAAACTCCATTTCAAAGAAAAAAAAAAAAAAAATTACAGGAAACCATAATTATGTGGATAAGTAAAAAAGACTTGTTTTTAAAAACTATACCTGATCTAATACCAAGTGTTTTTGATTTAAAACACATGTAAAACAAACATATATGTCAATAGTATCATAAAGAACTGGATGATGACACATGAAAATATACTATAGTATATGTAAACATTAAAGTTAAAACAACAAAACTTCTAAATCAAAACACTAGAGGGGCAATATTTCTTATGAAAAAATAAACAGCGGATGATTTAAAAATATATAAATTTAACTTTTGCCCCATGATGACATATGGATCAGAAGTTAAATTTATTTCTTATTAAGAAAATAAAGAAGCCAGCCAAAACTGGGAGAAAATATTATTGAAACATATATATGAAAAACTTGTCTAGAATATAGGACTAATTCTCACAATTTAATTGTTAAGTAAAGAAACAACTCATCTCTGTGTTTTTTCCCCCCCATGGGCAAAATATTTGAACAGAAACTTTAAAAAGGTGGATATTAAAGTAGTAGCTAAGCAACTGATAGGGTGCTCAACATCATTAATTATCAGAAAAATGCAAAATAAAACCACATGAAGATAGTGTTTAACATCCTTTAGGATGGATTATATTAAAAGATTGACCACACCAAGTGTTGGAGAGAATGTGAACAACCGAAACTAATGGAAATTTAAAATAATATAACCAATCAAAATGGAAGATGGTACAGTCACTTTGGAAAACATTTAGTCAGTTTTCCAACAGTTTAAACATGTGCTCACCATTGACTCAGCCATTGAATTCTCAGGTATTTTCTTAAAACAAGCAAAAACATATCTATAGCTACATGAATTATACATAAATATATAACTTGTATGTGAATAGTAGTATTAGATGTATTCTTACTAGCCCCAAACTGGAAAATAGTAACCACACATAGTAAAATGAAAAAATAAATTCTATATTTCTCTAATGGAATACAATACAGTATTGATTACTTAGTTAATACAATGCATACAAATACAATGTTCTTACAAACATAAATTGAGTGAAAGACGTGTACTTCTTTCTTGTATGAACTGTATGATTACACTTATTCCAAATGGTCTATGGTGTGAGAAGTCAGGATGTTGGTTATCTTTCTAGGGCATAGTTATACATGGGGAATTGTGGCATTTCTGGAGTTCCAATCATAAGCAGATTAATTATGAGACTGCTTTCTTTACTTTGTAAAATATCAATTGTGCTGTAAACCTGTGATGTTTTGCTCTTTTTGTGCATTGATATTATTTCTGAAAACTTTCATTGCAAAGAATTTCAGAAAGAAAGCAGCAATGATTATATGAGTTTGAAGTAAAACTAAGATTTAATCCTGCTTTTGAAAGCTGATTAGAATTACACTACTCTACATATTTTTACTTAAGTTTTGTAATTTTGCATACAACATCTAATACAGTGCTTAGAAAATTGTAGGCATGCAATGAATCTTGTTTGAATATGAAATTCTAAGGGAATGAGTATGTGACTACTGTACATAAAACCAAGTGTATGGATTGGATCATCATGGCGGATGGGAGGAAGGACTGAATTGCAGCTCTGATGTGGATGGACAGAGCAGCATGCAGAGGTGCACTTCATGAATTTTAGCTCCAGATCGACTGTAAGAACTAAGCAGGAATCCCAAGAGGAACCAGAGAGAAAATGGAATGCTCATACTGGACCCAGGAAACACCCCAAATACAGCTGCAGAAGTGGAAAAGGGAGATCCTCCTCTCCCAAACACACACCTCCAATGGGGAAGCTGAAGCTCTGTTTGTGAGAGAAGTTTCTGACCTTACCTGGAGCTGAGTCAATCTAGAGAGCTGAGCAAAATACGTTGGTAGAGGAAGCAGTGGGAAAAGCCCTGGAAGCTTACTGGGTCCCCAGTCAGGCCATTCCTCCCTGGCACTGCAAGGATCCTTCGGAAGGACAGCCAGAGGAGCAGGGGAAAATGCCACAGGGAGAAGGAAATCTCTAGCTGAACTTAGTAACAATTTGAACTGGGTGAGAAGCGTCCTGACCAGACCTCAGAAAAGGGCACAAACCCAGTGTGCAGACTCTGCAGGTGGGGAAGAACCCAGGCAGGTAGCCTGGGGTGAGTTCTCAAGCCTGGCCTGCCTACCTGCCAGGAAATTAACTTGGGGCTGTTGACGGGGCATGGCAAGAGTGAGACTGGTCCTTTGGATTGCGTGGGAGCTGGGTGAGGCCTATGATTGCCAGCTTGCCCCACTTCCCTGAAGACCTGCATGACTCAGCAGAGGCAACCATAATCCTCCTTCATATACAACTCCATTGACCTGGGAACGTTATCCCCATCTCCCACAGCAGCCTCAGCAAGACCTGCCCAAGGAGAGTCTGATCTCAGACATGCCTAGCTCTGGCCCCACCTGATGGGCCTTCCCTATCTGCCCTGGTAGCTGAAGACAAAGGGCATATAATCTTGGAAGTTGTAGGGCCCTGCCCACCACCACTTCCTCTCCATACTACCACAGCTGATGCTCTCTGGAAAGCGCCACCTCCTGGCAGGAGGCCAACCAGCAGAAAAATAGTGCATTAAACCACCAAAGCGAAGAACACTCACAGAGTCTGTTTCACCCCCTGTCACCTCCACTGCAACAGCTGCTGTCATCCATGGCTGAGAGACCTATAGATGATTCACATCACAAGGCTCTGTGCAGACAACCCCTGGATAGATTTGCTGGGTGGCTAGACCCAGAAGAGATATAACAGTCACTGCAGCACAGGAAGCCACATACATAAAGAAAGGGGGAGAGAGAACTACATCAAGAGAACTTCCCCGGGACAAAAGAATCTGAACAACAGCCTTCAGCCCTAGACCTTCCCTCTGACAAAGCCTACCAAAATGAGAAGGAACTAGAAAGCCAACTCTGGTAATATGGCAAAACAAGCCTCTTTAGCACCCCAAAAACTCACACTAGTTCACCAGCAATGTATCTGAACCAAGAAGAAATCCCTGATTTACCTCAAAAGAATTCAGGAGGTTAGTTATTATGCTAATGAGGGAGGCACCAGAGAAGGGTGAAGCCAAATGCAAGGAAATCCCCAAAAAATGACATAAGAAGTGAGAGGAGAAATATTCAAGGAAATATACAGCTTAAAGAAAAAAAATAAAAAAATTCAGGAAACACTGGACACACTTATAGAATTTCAAAAATGCTCTGGAAAGTGTCAGCAATAGAATTTAACAAGTAGAAGAAAGAAATTCAGAGCTCGAAGACAAGGTCTTTGAATTAACCCAATCCTACAAAGACAAAGAAAAAAAATAAGCAAACATGAACGAAGCCTCCAAGAAGTCTGTGTTATATTACATGAACAAACCTAACAGTAATCAGTGTTCCGGAAGAAGAAGAAATCTAAAATTTGGAAAAGATATTTTGGGGAATAATTGAGGAAAACTTCCCCAGCCTTTCTAGAGACCTAGACATCCAAATACAAGAAGCACAAAGAACACTGGGAAATTTATTGCAAAAAGATAATCACCTAGGCACATTGTCATCAGGTTATCTAAAGTCAAGACAAAAGAAAGAATCTTAAGAGCTGTGAGACAAAAGCACAAGATAACCTATAAAGGTAAACCTGTCAGATTAACAGTAGATTTTTCAGCAGAAACCCTAGAATCTAGAAGGGATTGGGGCCATCTCTTCAGCCTCCTCAAACAAAACAATTATCAGCCAAGAATTTTGTATCCAGGCTGGGCACGGTGGCCTCATGCTTTTAATCCCAGCACTTTGGGAGGCCAAGGAAGGTAGATCATGAGGTCAAGAGTTTGAGACCAGCCTGAACAACACAGTGAAACCTGTCTCTACTAAAAATACAAAAAAGAAATCAGCTGGGCATGGTGGCGTGTGCCTGTAATCCTAGCTACCCGGGAGGCTGAGGCAGGAGAATCGCTTGAACTCGGGAGTGGGAGGTTACAGTGAGCTAGGGTTGTGCCACTTCATCCAGCCTGGGTGACAGAGCTGGTCTCTATCTTAAAAAAAAAAAAAAAAAATTGTATCCAGTGAAACTACGCATCATATATCAGGGAAAAATACAGTCATTTTCTGACAAACAAGTGCTGAGAGAATTCACCACTACCAAACAAACCACTACTACAATAGCTGCTAAAAGGAGTGCTAAATCTTGAAACAAATCCTGGAAACACATCAAAACAGAATATCTTTAAAGCATGAATCACAAGAACCTATAAAACAAAAATACAAGTGAAAAAGTAAAAACAAAACAAAAAAAGGAAAGGTACACAGGTAACAAATAGCTCTATGAATGCAAGGGTGCCTCACATCTGAATGGAAATGGCCTAAATGCTCCATTTAAAAGATACAGAACTGCAGAATGGCTAAGAACTCACCATCCAACTCTCTGCTGCCTTCAGGAGAAGGACTCACATAAGGACATAAGGACTCACATAAAGTGAAGGGGTAGCAAAAGGCATTTCATGCAAATGGACACCAAAAGCAAGCAGGGGTAGCTATTCTTATATCAAACAAAACAAACTTTAATGCAAGAGCAGTTAAAAGAGACAAAGAGGGATGTTATATAATGGTAAAAGGCCTTGTCCAACAGGAAAATATTACAATCCTAAACTACATGTACCTAACACTAGAGATCCCAAATTTATGAAACAATTGCTAATAGAACTAAGAAATGAGATAGCAACACGGTAATAGTGGGGGACTTCAATACTCCACTGACACTACTAAACTGATCATCAAGACAGAAAGTCAACAAAGAAACAATGGATTTAAGCTATACCTTGGAACAAATGAACTTAACAGATGTATACAGGATATTTCATCCAACAACCAGAGAAAACACATTCTATTCAACAATACATGGAACTTTCTGCAAGACAGATCATATGATGGGCCACAAAATAAGCCTCAATAAATTTAAGAAAATTGAAGTTATATCAAGCACTGTCTCAGACCACAGTGGAATAAAACTGGAAATCAGCTCCTAACCAACCTCCAAAGTCATGCAAATACATGGAAATTAAGTAACCTGCACCTGAATAAGCATTGGGTCAAAAACAAAATCAAGATGGAAATTAAAAAATTCTTCAAACTGAACAACAATAATGACACCACCTATCAAAACCTCTGGAATACAGCAAAAGTGGTGCTTAGAGGAAACTTCATAGCCCTGAACACCTACATCAAAAAGAGTGAGGCTGGGCTCAGTGGCTCATGCCTGTAATCCCAGCACTTTGGGAGGCCAAGGGGGGTGGATCATGAGGTCAGGAGTCTAAGACCATCCTGAACAACATGGTGAAACCTCTTCTACTAAAAATACAAAACAATTAGCCAGGAGTGGTGGCACATGCCTGTAATCCCAGCTACTCGGGAGGCTAAGGTAGGGGAATTGCTTGAGCCCAGGAGGCAGAGGTTGTAGTGACCAAAGATTGAGTCTCTGCACTCCTGGGCAACAGAGCAGACTCCATCTCAAAAAAAAAAAAAAAAAAAAGAAAAAGAAAAAAAAAAAGTGAAATTGCACAAGCTGACAATCTAGGTCACACCTCAAGGAACTATAGAAACAAGAAAAAACCAAACCCAAACCCAGTAGAAGAAAGAAAATAACCAAGATCAGAGCAGAACTAAATGAAATTCTAACCAAAAAAACCTACAAAAGATAAATGAAACAAAAAGCTCGTTCTTGAAAAGAACGAGCAAGATTAACCAAGAAGAGAGAAAATCCAAATAACCTTATTGGAAAATGAAACAGGAGATGTTACAACTGACATCACTGAAACACAAGAGATCATTCAAGGCTACTATGAACACCTTTATGCACATAAACTAGAACACCTAGAAGAGATGGATAAATTACTTGGAAAATACAACCCTCCTGGCTTAAATCAGGAAGAATTCGATAGCCTGAACAGACCAATAACAAGTGATGAGATTGAAATCGTAATTTAAAAATTTCAAAATGTCCAACAAAAAAGTCCAGGACAGGAAGGATTCACAGCAAAATTGTACTAGACATTCAAAGGATTGTTACCTATCCTTTTGACACTATTCCACAAAATAGAGAATGAGGGAATCCTCCATAGTTCATGCTATCTATGAAGCCAGCATCACCCTACTACCAAAACCAGGAAAGGACATTAAAAAAACAAACAACAAGAACAACAACAAAAAACCAACTATAGACCAATATCCTTGATGAACATAGATGCTAATGTTTTTCTTTTTCTTTCTTTCTTTTTTTTTTTTTTAAGACAAAGTCTTGCTCTGTCACCAGGCACCAGGCTGGAGTACATCGGCGCAATCTTGGCTCACTGCAACCTCCGCCTCCCTTCTTCAAGCAATTCTTCTGCCTCAGCCTCCCGGGTAGCTGGGACTACAGGCACGTGCCACCATGCCCAGCTAAATTTTTTTTGTATTTTTAGTAGACAGGTTTCACCATGTTGGCCAGGATGGTCTCGATTTCTTGACCTCATGATCCACCCGCCTTGGCCTCCCAAAGTGCTAGGATTACAGGCTTGAGCCACCACGCCCGGCCGATGCTAATATTGTTAATGAAATACTAGTTAACTGAATCAAACAATATATGAAAAAATAATCCACCATAATCAAGTGGATTTCATTCTAGGGATGCAGGGATGGTTTAATGTATGCAAGTCAATAAATGTGATACACCACATAAACTTAATGAAAAACAAAAAACATGATTATCTCAATAGATGCAGAAAAAGCATTTGACATAATGCAGCATCCATTTATGATTAAAACTCTCAGCAAAATCTGCATACAAGGGTCATACCTCAATATAATAAAATTCATCTATGACAAACCCATACCCAACATAATACTGAATGGGGAAAAGTTGAAAGCATTCCATCTGAAAACTGGAACAAGACAAGGAAGCCCACTCTTCCTCTTCAACATAGTACCAGAAATCTTAGGCAGAGCAATCAGACAAAAGAAAGAAATAAAGGGCATACAAATAGGTAAAGAGGAAGTCAAACTGTTACTGTTTTCTGCCAGTATGATTGTTTATCTCGAAAACCCTAAAGACTCTTCCAGAAAGATCCTAGAACTGATCAAATAATTCAGGAAAGTTTCTGGATACAAAATTAATGTACATAAATCAGTAGCTTTTCTATACACCAAGCGGATAGTCAAATCAAGAACTCAATCCCTTTTAAAATAGCTACAAAAATAAAATAAAGTACTTAGGAATATACCTAACCAAGGAATCAAAAGACCTCTACAGGGAAAACTACAAAACATTGCTGAAAGAAATCACAGAGGACACAAACAAACGGAAACACATCCCATGCTTATGGATGAGTAGAATCAATATTGTGAAAATTACCAGGCTGTAAAAAGGAATCTACAAATTCAATTTAATCCCCATCAAAATACCACCATCAATCTTCATAGAATTAGAACAAATAATTCTAAATTGTATACATACCAAAATAAGAGCCCAGTAGCCAAAGCAAGACTAAGCAAAAAGAACAAATGTGGAAGCATCACACTACCTGATTTCAAACTATACTATAAGACCATAGTCACCAAAACAGCATGATACTGGCATAAAAATAGGCTGTAGACAAATGGAATAGAATAGAGAACCCAGAAATAAACCTAACTTACAGCCAACTTATCCTCAACAAAGCAGACAAAAACTATGAAGTGGGGAATGGACACTCTTTTCAACAAATGGGATAATTGGCTAGCTACATGTGGGAGAACGAAACTGAATCCTCATCTCTCACCTTATACAAAAATCAACTCAAGATGGCTTAAGGACTCAAACCCAAGAACTGACACTATAAAAATTCTGAAAGATAACAGTAGAAAACCCAGAAAACCTCTCTTAGACATTGAGTTAGGCAAGGATTTTATGACCAAGAACCCAAAAGCAAAGCAAATGCAATAACAACATAGATAAATGGCTGGGACTTAACTAAATTAAAGAGTTTTTGCATGGCAAAAGGAACAGTCAGCAGAGTAAACAGACAACCCACAGAGTGGGAAAAAAATCTTCACAATCTATACATATGACAAAGGACTAATATCCAGAATTTACAATGAACTCAAACAAATCAGTAAGAAAAAAACCAACAATCCCATCATAAAGTGGGCTAAGGACACGATGGACAATTCTCAAAAGAAGAGATACAAATGGCCTACAAACATGAAAAATAATCAACATCACTAATGATCAGGGAAATGCATATCAAAACCACAATGCAATCGTACGTCACTCCTGCAAAAATGACCATAATCAAAAATCCAAAAAAAGGTGGATGCTGCCATGGATGCGGTGATCAGGAAACACTTTTCTACACTGCTGGTGGGAATGTAAACTAATACAGTCACTATGGAAAACAGTGTGGAGATTCCTTAAAAAACTGAAAGTAGAACTACCATTTAATCCAGCAGTCCCGCTACTGGGTATCTACCCAGAGGAAAAGAAGTCATTACATGAAAAAGATACTTGCACATGCATGTTCATAGTAGCACAATTTGCAATTGCAAAATCATGGAACCATCCTCAGTGCCCATCAGTCAATGAGTGGATAAATAAATAAATAAATAAATAATGGAATAATATATATATATATAACATGGAATAATATGTATGCATATATATATTATTTTATATGTATATATATATATATATAATTCCATTATATATATATATATATAAAATTCCAAACTATATATATATATTTTTCAATAATATATATATTTATTCCATTATATATAATGGAATACTACTCAGTCACAAAAAGGAATGGATTAACAGCATTTCAGTGCCCTGAATGAGACTGGAGACTATTATTCAAAGTGAAGTAACTCAGAAATGGAAGACCAAATATTGCATGTTCTCACCGATAATGTGGAAGCCAAGCTATGAGGACGTAGAGGCATAAGCTTGATACAATTGACTTGTGGGGAAGGGTGGGAAGGGTGCAAGGTATAAAAGACTACAAATAGGGTGCCACAGTGTACACTGCTCAGGTGATAGGTGCACCAAAATCTCAAAAATTACAACTAAAGAACTTACTCATGCAACCAAATACCACCTGTACCCCAATAACTTATGGAAATATTAAAATTTAAAAAAAGACCAAAAAAAACCCCAGGGGTGATATTGATAATTATTTCACAAAAATGGAAATATAATGGGAATAAAATCACTTTATGGTGACCAGTGCAGTATATTTTCCTAATGTATTAAATTCTAATATAGCAGGATTTATAGACAATTAATCAGGTATGTAGAGGTTTATTTTGGATAACTACTTTTCAGTTAATTAGTTGTTGCCATAATGGCTCTTCAGAAGTTAAACAATGGCTCCTTTTTCAGTATAATGAATTTTTTTCCCCTAAACATACTAAATATACTATAAGAAGTGATATTTTGATATGACTATTTTAGGCAATGAAACACTCATCAATTTTCATGGCACAATAGTTTCTATTCAGAGCAGTTCATATGGAACAAAATTGTACTGTACACCATTCAATTTTGAATTTTGAATTTTCTTTTGTCTACATATGACAAGAAAGAAGTTTGAAGAGGTAGCATCTTCTATAAATATTTGTTTCGGTTGCATGTGTTCTTCCCACTTGTTCTGAAGTGCTTTGGTGTTTGCCCTTATTTTACCTACAAAGGTGCTTTAACTTTATATTAAAGGTGTAGTGTGAGATAGCAATGAGCCTGTAAAGTCTCAAAAAATGTTTAGAAAATGTATCAAAAAGAGGAATTAATTTACCTTCCAGGAAATGACTTCCTTACCTACCTTCTGTGCCAGTCACCTATCATGTTTTCTTCTTTAGTGAGTAAAATATAGATTTATTTTATTAAATGTCATATACCAACTCTTGTGTTTATTCATTTTCAAATACTTGCTTATGACTTGTGTAAACGTTTTTTTGCTTGTTTTTTCTATCTGTAAAAATTATACATGGATGAACTACATCATATTTTTGTTTCCTTCCTTCCTTCCTTCTCTCTCTCTCTCTCTCTCTCTCTCTCTCTCTCTCTCTCTCTCTCCTCTCTCTCTCTCTCTCTCTCTTTCCTTTTCTTTCTTTCTTTTGAGGCAGGGTCTCACTCTTGTCACCCAGGCTGGAGTAATGGCACAATTCCTGCTCACTGTGACTTCCACTTCTCAGGTTCAAGTGATTCTCCTGGCTCAGCCCCATAAGTAGCTGGGACTACAGGCACACACCACCACACCAGGCTAATTTTTGTATTTTTTGTAGAGATGGGTTTTCGCCATCTTGTCCAGGTTGCTCTCGATCTCGGGCTCAAACACTCTTTCTGCCTAAGCTTCCCAGGGTGCCGGGACTACAAGTTGAGCCACAACACTCAGCCCATATTTTTGCATATTAAAATGGTGCAAATATTTTTTTATGTCATGACTCTTTTACTTGGCAGCAGGGTTTTCAGAAATAAATTGAAGTGACTAAGCAGTAGATAGATAAGTGTGATCTCCCAAGACCAGTGTCTTTAATTACAAGAAAAATTCTTAAGTAACTAACATTCCTCAGAAAAAGTACATTTTTCTTAAAGTGGAATCATCAACTGTTACAAAAGGGGGGTTCTTGACTTCTACATTTGTCTGCATAAATTGCATTCAGTTTCCAATATTCAGAAACAAACTCATGATGAACCATTCTCAGAAAACCAAAGACTCCTTGGAGCTCCTTTGAGTTTCCTATTTATTTAATGACCTCAAACTCATTTAGAGACTAAAACCCTAAATAAAACCTCATCATCTTCTGTAAAATGCTTTCCTCAAAATAGTTCTTTTATAAATTCCCACCAGCAATCCAAGCATGTGAATGAACGAACCTGGTGCTATTCACTAATTTATGAATGCACATTTTATATGCACACACTCAACAGTCAACATTTATCTGGGCTTACATTTTCAGTTCTTTGGGAGCTTACCACCTGACATGGTAGAATGGTCTTGTGCTTTCTTCCTCTCAGCATCTTTTTTTTTTCCTCCATGGACATGTACTCATCAGGAGAGATCTTATAATTATGGATCCTTCATCAGCGTTATAAACCTCTTGGGAATATGTCCAGGAAAAGCCAGCATTCTCAATAATGTATGCATTTGTTTTAAAACATGGAATATCTTTTCTTGTCAGGTCCAGTGTTAGCTGTAGAAGGATACAGTAATGAACAACATCCAAGATCTGCCCTTAATGAATCAGTTGTTAGCTAGAAGAGATAAGTATTAAACAAATAATTAAATAAAATATATAGGGTAAACACATACCCCGTGGGAATATGGTGGAGAAACCTCTGAACTTATCTTTGGAAGGAGAGAGAAGGCATTCTGCTGGAAATAAATGTTAAGCTATGGATAACATGTGTTACCTGAAATAAAAGTGAGAATATTTCCCATTTGAAAAATATAGAGAAAACTGAAAGCAAAAAAAGAGGGGACTATTCTTTTTCTCTTCTCCCCATTGTGGGGAACTGTAGGTGCTATCACCTGCCCAACATTAAACACCCACTCATCCTCTTATTTAAGAGTGTTCAGAATGTGATTTGGTCATTCTCACCTCTCTCAATATAACCCAGTAGATGGTGACTCTTCCTTAAGCTTCTGGTGTGCACATTCATTTTTTTAAGCCAATTAATACTTTACAATTCCCTATCTTATGAATGATGCAATCCAATCACAGTGAAGTTTATTTGGAATATCTTTCTGGATGGGATCATGTGCAAATATGATGACTGGAAGTGTTGTAACCATTCCTCCTCTATTGCAAGAAATCAGCCATTGAATAAAGCTGGTCCTAAAAGGCAGATCATAAAACAGGGAAATTAAGTCCTAGCCTCTTAAGTGAATGAACTTGGAAGGCAGACTTGCCGGTGGACTTGCAGTTCTGTGGGCCAGAAAGGTTTGCCTTTATTGTGTGTTGCAAATTAGGTTCCCTGGGAAGCAATCTTTGAGATCAAGGTGAGCCTGCAAGAAATTTACCAGGGAACGTTTATGGGATCAACACCTGTGTAGGGGAAAGGAAGCAGGATCCTGTGGTAGAGGAAACTGAGCAGTGATGCGCTCTTAACAAAGGCTTCAGATGAACACAAAGATCTCTGAAAGAGGCATGTTCTTCCAAAGTATTCCTGAGTTAGGCAAGGAGGCTGAGCATTTATATTTCTTTTTTATTTTTTGAGACGGAGTTTCACTCTTGTTACCCAGGCTGGAGTGCAATGGCGCGATCTCGGCTCACAGCAACCTCCGCCTCCTGGGTTCAGGCAATTCTCCTGCCTCAGCCTCCTGAGTAACTGGGATTTCAGGCACGCGCCACTATGCCCAGCTAATTTTTTGTATTTTTAGTAGAGACGGGGTTTCACCATGTTGACCAGGATGGTCTCGATTTCTTGACCTCGTGATCCACCCGCCTCGGCCTCCCAAAGTGCTGGGATTACAGGCGTGAGCCACCGCGCCCGGCCCGAGCATTTATATTTCTACATCAACTGCGTGTGGACTGTCCTGAACAGTGATGTGATCTTGGCCGTGGCAACTTAATCAGCCCAGGCAATCCCAAAGAGAGCTGATAGATGAGGCTGTCTTTTGGAAGCATTCCTAGTGATTGGGAGACAATGTCCTTCAATTCTGATGGGGGGTCTTGGTGGTGCATTATAGTGACCACTATATTGTTTAAGCTAATGTGTGTATGGCTTTCTATCACCAGCTACAAACTAAAAGCATCTCTAAAGGCATCTCTCCTGCTACAAGGAGATACCATGAGACTGAGGAAAGAGCATATATGTATATTCTCCTGTGTGAGCTGAAAGTGAACTCAGGAACCACATCTCCTGGGTCACATCTCATCTCTGTCACTTACTCTATCACCCTGACTATGCAACTTACTCTCTTTGTGACACAATTTCTTCTTCTTTAAAATTGAAGTAGTGCCAAACCTCATAGACTTTTCAGGCTATTAATTAGTTAATACGTATAATGCCCACTACCTGGAACACAGTATGCTCTTTATAAGCATCTACTATTATTTATTTTATTTTATACACTGAAATTTTCTATGGCGCATTTTGCCTCATCTGTACAGTTTCAATGAAACATTAACATAATAAGAAGCTAACTAATAGTCATATTTAATGTTTTATTCCAAAGATGTGTCTAAGAGATTTTAGTTAATCACATGGTAAAACATTAAATAGAATTCTTACATTCAACTCCAGTAATTTTGGGTAGATGCTGAAAAATTTAATATGGACGTGGAATCACTATGCATACGAAGATAAAGGGATGGGGGAGGCTGTGGAGAAAAATGAGTTTACAATAGCATAGTCACTCTTTCAGGTGTGCATTTGTAGATTTGTCCATGGCAAAGTGTTGATCTGATTCTTTAATGGCACTTAAAATACCAACTTATGAATATATTATTAAAATATTCATTGCCTTGACAGGCTAGGAAAGAAATAAGAGAAATTTACATGTTGGTAAAATTTATTCTTAAAGCAAGTCATAAAGCAATTTCTGCACATTTATGAAGACTCTTAAGAGAACTAATTTAAAGCTAGCACTTTATCAAAAACTTAACAAATAGTGATATATGTATCTATGAACTGTGATATATATGTATATAAATCACATGGCTAACATTATAATTTAAAATTGACATTGTGCTACTAACAGAAAGTTGGCCACATCATTAAGTTAATGAGAACATATATTTTTTCTTAATAAATGAAGATGATATGTTATGTTTTTATATCTTATGCTTGTCTAAATGATTTGAAACATAATTAATTGAGATTATTTCTGCCTTAGTTCTTATTTTAAAGATTAAAATTTCCTCTAAAAATAAGACCATTATTATAGCTCCTAGATCTGAAAGGGATTGTCTCCTATGCTTCTTAATTTTTAAAAATTTGATTTAAATTTGACTTTGGTATAAAATATAATTGTCAGAAGGAGATGCTGCAGAAAGTTCTTTGAACAAGATTAATGCAATTCTATATTTATTATTCCTGCCTTAAGCATAAAATCCAGAACTCCATGATGACATGTACTATCTCAGAACACTACTTTTTAATACATCTATTTTGAGTTATTTCACAGTTTTCAAAGTATGACTATTAAAGTAGAAATCTGATTCAAAGTGGAAGTGTCAGAAGTGAGAATCCAAATCATTTTCTTAGAAGGCAAAGATCAGAAGTGATGGATAAACTTGGATTCAGCTCAGGATGTCCTTTGAGCTTTTTAAAACAAATGTTGTTTAATTAAGAAAATACTGGGCTTGACAGCCCAGTATAATAATGAAATGCATTTTATTTTTCCAGTTTCCATTCCTGTTTTGAAACTTACTTGGGGTAATTATTTGGCTTGTTATCTCTTTTCTTGAGGGTAGTTAGATTTTAATTTGTTTTCCTCCTGCCTGCTGTATTAAATGAGATTCTTTTGGTTACAAGTAATAGACACCTCAATCAGATTAACTTGTGCTTAAAAAAGGACAGAGAGTAGAATTTACCAGAAGAATACAGGCCATCTCAATCAAAAGTGAAGAAGTGTCGTTCTTCCTCCAAACGGAAGGAATAAAGAGCTGAAACAACAAAAACAAGGGAATCTTTGTCTCTCAAATACTGTGTGGTTTTCTGGCTCTCCTTTTCTGTGGCAATGGGCTAATTTCCGTTTCTACACGCTGCCTTGCTCTGCTTCAGTGTTCTAGTTTTGGGGAAGCATAGACTTTCACAGCTACATAGAATCTTTGAATTCTAATGCTAAATCCTAGGTAGAGACAATGTGAATCGTCCAGTTTGTATGAGGTGTCCACGTTTAGTCCAGTGGGCTGTGGCCAAGGCTGTTTTTATATCTTATGCTTGTCTAAGATATGCTTTGTATCTTATGCTTCTGTTTCAAACCATTCCTGCTGTTCTGCAGGAGGTGTAGAATCAGAATCACGTCTACAGGGAAATGGTTGTAGGGAATAAGCAGTTCTAAGTATAGGAGGCACAGACCCAACGGACACCCAGATGTATTGCCTACATCCGTACTGACAATTTTCAGTTATCTGCATAGTTCAATTTTCCAGGTTTGCTTGAATCAATTTGTACTTATGTTGAAAAGATACCCACATATGCATCAGAAGGAAAAATACCCTCATTCATGTCAATAATCTTTAATGGGTTTTAAGATTATAAATTTTTTCATGATATTCTAATGTGATTCTATAGTTTAAGAGTTTTTAAATCTGTTAACATAAAGTCCATAAGCTACTTTAAGTCACTAACAGATAATGGATGTACACAAGGCTTAAATATTTCTATAATAATTAGGAAAAGATAGCTTTAAGGCCACTGGTAACAATAGATGATTAAAAGAATAAAAAATGATGGAAATAATAAACTGAATGTTGCATAGTGTGAGCATGAGTTTGTTTTTATTTGGCTTTGATGGAGCCTTAAACATTTTTTCCCCCAAGTTCAATCCAGAAGTTCTGGCATTCCTTTCTTGAAATAAACTTTTCATTTCCTCTTACTGGAAGGAGAAGAGCAAAAATCCAACCTAGATTTGTTCAGCATCCTTTTCACCTCCTGAGACAATCAAAATGTTTCCAGGATCTCCTCAACAGGCAGGATGTTGCCAAATGAAAATGTCCACAGGATCCTACTTTCTCATTTTAGCTGTCAGCATTGAGGAGACAGCTCTAGTGCAAACCTCCCATTGCCCACACTGTAAGTTTCTCCTTCCAAGAATGTTGTGGATCAAATGTGAAGGCAACCCTCAGTGAAACCCAAGACACAATAGTCTTTGGATGATTTAATCACAGGGCTCATATTGCAGATTATATTGTCTTCACCAACTATTTGATGTACATTTTGAATTTAAATCAAAACAAGAAACAAAAAGATAATAAAGTATTCTTAATTTGTTCCTTCTAACATTGAATAGCCAGGACCAAAAGTACTTTAACGGCTTCATCTTAAAATCCCATCAAACAAGCAACAAAGAGACTTCTAGCTCAGTAGTTGTCCAATGATAAGAGACACTTCTCAAAAATGAAATTCTAAGTCCTAGTGACAAGAAAGAATATGATTGTGTAGGGTACTTTATTTTTTTTCTTTTCCTGACACCTGCAAATAATTTTGAAAAGCATTTTTATCTAATTTGAATGAAGTGTTTGGCCCTTCTTAAAAATAAACACATTTAGCACCGGAAAATATTATCTTGGCCTCTGGCTGACACAATTCTTCAGCTCTCCTTGTGATTTAAGAGCACAGGGTGACTCCCTGTATGATGTGTACATCTTATGAACTATAACTATAACTCAGCAAGTGAAGGAAATTTGAGCAAATATTTGGCTGTATGAAAAAATTAAACCCCACCATCTATATAAACCCCCTAAATGGAGTTAATACTTTAGCCATGAACAACCCCTCTGTGTTATGTGAAAGTAACCCTATCTTGGACAAATTCCTGTCTTCTTAACAACAACATCTTGTTGAAAGAGATACTGAAGACAAGACCAGGTTTGCTTGTATGTTGTGAGTAAAGCAAAAAAGGTAATAACATTCAAAACCTCTTAATGCATGAGAAAAGGAACAAAGGAATTAATAAATAAATCCTTTAAATCCCGTGGGATCACAAAGTTGGGAGGTCAAATGAACATAAAGAAAATCCAGTCAAGCTTACTTGCTTTTATAAATTAGAAAATGAAAACATTTAGGGACAGGACAAATGACATACCTTCCTGGAGTTTTTCCTGTGTACTATGTTTTTCTCTTTATCCGGCTTTGATTACATTTGTATACAGATTTTGACAAAATCAAAGTATTCGATTTCTGTAATGGTCAAGTTCTCTTAGTTGTGTTAGATGGTGTGTTCTCATTGTGTTTGAAGAAGAAATCATACCAAAGAAGTAGGAGAATGCTTCTCTTTGCCCTGAATAAAGGTTTCCAGGTAGAGTTAACTCTTACTATGTCATGATATTTCCCAATATGATGTACCACTAGTAGGAGAGAAAAAAAATTAAAACTATCAGTTTTCTTATTGGATTAGATTATACTGTTTCAAAAAAATCTATATGGTTCTGGGCTTTTACTTTTGATTTACTTGTTTTTAATAACACTTAATATAGAGTAGCTCCCTTATGATCATGAATAAATAAGCTTAACTACCCTTGAACTATAGAAAAGGAAATTTGATAAACAGAATTACTTTGTCCTGATGGTGATACTTTAAACTTTTCTTTTAGTGAAGCTTTAATGGAAACACCAATTTATATTTTAGTTTCTTTAGTATGTATAACAACTAAATAAATAGGCATTTATTAGTTTCAAACAAACTAACATTGTAATGCAATGACATTTTCTAGACCATTTTCCATGAATTTGTTTTTGCTTTTAGGTAAACACTTTGAATAATTGTATTGTATTGTTAGATCTATGTTCATTTCCTTAAATGGAAAAAGTAAATAAAATTAGTTAATGTAAAGATGCATGACTCTTCATTTTCAAGAACTATAAATCAAAAATGAGTATCTATTAAGTCATTGCAAAAGCAATTACCATTTTGCCAATGAAAGTAATGGCAAAAACTCCAGTTACTTTTGCACCAACCAAGTATTAGATTAAACATTTTATTCTGTTACAGAGATTTTAAACCTCAGTAATCGATTTTTTAAATCAGCATTTCATAAGATTAATTACATCGTCAGTACTAGTCTTATTAAAGTATTCCTGAAAATTTATGAACCTTCATTAAAATTTGTTTTTCTCACCTCCCAGAAAAGAATCTATTGAAAAGCTATGGGGTCTTTATATGGCATCCTATAAGCTAGACATACAGGTTGTCGCATTCTCATTGTGACTGTTTTCAAATAAAAGCATCCTCCAGATGTACGAAAGGAAACAGTAATGAAACTCAAGCCACACCATCTCTAATACATGCTACTGCACTTGGAGTTTTTCCCTTTGAATTCTTAATTAAAAAAAACCTTTTAATGAGAGGCAGTCTGAGTGTGAAGCTGTCAGTTCTACCCTTGTCCTTGATGCATAGCAAAAAAAGGAGAGATTTCACTTTTAAAAGAAGCTGTAGTTTCTTGAGACATTTGTATTCAAACATGACTCTCTCTTTCTCCTTCCTTCTCCTGGGAAAACAGCTCTACTCTTCAAATGAAAAAGAAATAATAAAACACATCAGGAACAGCAGACCTCAGACCTAACGTTTCTCTCCTTGTCTTGGAATGTTATTTCCATATAGAAAGCTACTCTAATGGGACACTTGTAAATGGCAGGGAATTTAGCCCTTGTGGAGTCCTCTCCAGAAATTGGATTTTTGCTTAAGCAAACAGCAAACCATGCAGCAGGGGAAAAGCTATTTATCTGGCTGCCTGTTGAAGAGCCTTACAAAAATACAATTCAGTCTGCTCTAACCGTTGAGTCAATCAGCATACATTGCAAAGCAAAATCCAGTTCCTTGTGTAAGGTATCAGGTATGCTCTTTCATGTAACAGTTAATCTCAAATACACTTTAATGATATTTTTCTTGATTACTCTTTTCTTAGACATAACGGCTTTTGCAGTTTACTTTCATATTAAGGAAGGGTAAAAAGGCTTATACAAGCTGCCAACTTCTACCCAGTCTTTTGAGGGATTATTTAGAATCTTTGCTGTTCAAATATAAGCAAATTTTTACTAAGTAAAGTTAATCTTAAGTTTACAACATTTAATAATGTCATTTAAAACGCCTTATGACAACAAGTTTAACTTCTTAAATCAGATTTAGTTTCAAAAAGGTTCTTAGGATTTTTATAAGAAACGTTTCAAAAATTTCTCATTTGCTTCATAATGTATTAGACGTCCTTCTACACAGTGATACTTTTCTTCTTTAAGCAAATATCCCTTTCCACCCACCACCCCCTCCCCACCAAATCTTTTAATATCTCCGAAGTGCCATTCTAAAGGATAAGAGGAAACATCTCTGCTGGAGGATATTCTTTCAGGAATTAGAAAGATAAAGGTAGTTCTTAAGAGGTGACAGACCTACTAACTTAAGCTTTGAGAATACATGCTTATACTTGCTAACATTTCGGTGTGTCCTTTGCAGAGAGTAGAACTTCTTTCACTGTATTTCTCAGAAACAGCTTTTCTACACTAAAATGATTTCCTTTCTACTAAAAAGTTTTATAGTTAAATATCAATGAAGCAATTGAATACTTCTACTGCTTTTTCCTCCCGCTCATCCCCGAACCTATGAAAACGAAATATTTCACTGCAACTAGCATTCTGTACCCCAAAGGAGAACATTGAACAATGGCGACTTTCTAGTCCAATAGGTTCATGATTCAGGAAAGTGGAAGACCCAGCTTTCTCTCATAATTCCGTGCATGATTTTGTCACGTGGACTTCCTTGTTGTTAAAAAGAATTGAAAGGTAGATCATTTGGAACTATTGTGGCTGGCCATTTTCCAGGAATTATGGATATAATACATATATATCCAAGTATATGCCAGGCAAATATTTAGTAAAAATTCATTGATTATGGTATAGATATACAAGTTTTAAGTATTTGATATCCCTGATGAACATATAATTTATGTGTATATTTTGTAATGGTTAAGAACACATTCACATTAAAGCCCATTTTTATATTGGAATGATCATATATACCCATAGTAAACATGCAAATACCTCAAAAGGAATGCATTAGGATATGTATTTCTTTAGCATATAGAAAGAGCCATGATTTGAATTGAATTAGGAAAAGAAAAATTCAGCCTACTTCTCTTTCCTACATGAAAATTAAATGATACCAAACATAAGCCTTCACATTATGATAAGAAATTTACACAAATTATATTGTTAACTGGCATTTCCAAATTACAAATATTCTGTTCTAAGTTTTATGGAATATAATAAAAATTATTATCCTTGTTTTAGAAGTTGCAATGTTAATTCCTAAGATAAAATATGCAAGCAATAATTGATTTCAAGAAAATTATATGGTAACAAAGCAATGCATGCTTTGCTTTAGCAATTTTTATTTGTAATTATTGGATTTATACTTGCTCATTGCATAAATTCTTAAAAATACAAGGAGAACTCTCATATAATCCCATTTCACTAATCATCAAAATGTGCTAATTAAAACTACAAAAAAATACTATGACATGCCTGCTGGAATGGCTGAAATAATAGATAAAGAATGTCAAGTTTTGACAAGGATGTGCAAAAACCAGAATCCTGCTCATGATAGAAGAAATTAGTGAAAAACTTTGAAAACTCTTGAGTACTTTTTACTAATGCTGATCATATCAATGCCCTATGACCCTCCTAAGCTTATAAACACATGCATAAATATGTACACTGGAAGATATGAACATCAAGCATCTTCATCATGGCCATATTTGTAATAAACCCAAATGTTTATCACCAGTAGAGTTGGTATATATTGTGGTGTATTTATACAGTGAAATACAGTAAAGCAATGAAATAGATGAATTACAGTCTCACACACCAACAGGGATACATTTCATGAACAATGCAGCACCAGAGAAGCCAGACACAAACAGTACATGTGGCACTATTCCATTCGTATAAGTGATTCAATAATAGGCAAACAGAATTCATGGTGTTAGAAGTCAGGACAGTAACTACATTGTTTGAGGAAGCAGCAACTGGAAGAGGGCAAATTTGGCACCTGGAGTTCATCAGGCTCCGCACTTAGGATTAGGTGTTTTCTGTATGTATGATACTTTACTTCAATAATATTTACAAAAAAAGATACATACACTCAAACAAAAAATGTTTTGCATATTTATTTGCAAGTATTTAAAATGTACATTTTAACCTAAAAACTGAAAGCATAGATAAGTCGTATTCTGATTTTTAATTGACAATATAATATATATTTGTCTTTGGTTTTTGAGGGCACTACTTTTAAAGGTTCATAGTATTGGATTATATAATTAAAAACAACTTAAAATCATTTCCCTCTTTTTGAATATTTAGTTTTCTTTGCATTTTAGTAGCATAAACAATCCTTCCACAAACATCCTTTTTTTCCACACATAAAAATATTAACCCTAAATGTAAATGGGCTAACAAACATCTTTTTATATTGCTGATTTTTTTTTCAAGATTAAATCTAAGTAGTATGATCACTGAGTTAAAAATACAAACAGGCCAGGCATGGTGTCTCACACCTGTAATCCCTGCACTTTGGGAGGCAGAAGCAGGTAGATCACTTGAGGTCAGAAGTTCAAAACCAGCCTGATCAACATTCTGAAACCCCATCTCTACTAAAAATACAAAAATTAGCTGGGTGTGGTGGTGGGCTCCTGTAATCCCAGCTACTCGGGAGGCTGAGGCAGGAAAAATGCTTGAACACAGGAGATGGAGGTTGCAGTTAGCTGAGATTGTGACACTGCACTCCAGCTTGGGCAACAAAGTGAGACTCCATCTCAAAAACAAAAACATATGTTGGGCTTTTGATATTATTGTCAAATTGAATTATAGAAGTATTCTTCCAATTGGTACTCCCATAATTGTTAAGAACAAAGAAATTAAAGTAAAAATCTTTACCAAGTGGTCAAAATAGTTTCATTATTATTATAATTTGAATTAATTTAATTTTTATGTAGTTTAAAATGTTAATATATTTCACGAAGAATTTTATTGTTTAGCTAATTTCCATGCATGATCCATTTATCTTAGTTACGAGAGTTTTCTCTTTTTTGCATGCCTTTTTCCTTTCCTTCATTTGAAAGCATTCTTTAGCAATCATAATAACAATGTAATTTTTGTACCTTTTTTTTTTCATTTATTGCTATTTCATTTTGTATATTGTTTAATAAGCAGGGAAGTTGGAAATGTGTGGCTCAGGATCATACTGAAACTTTCCTTTAAAACTCCTTTTTCTGGAATTTATTTTGGCAAAATTTGTAATAGTTTTGTTAGTTATGTTAATTTCCCTCTTTCATGTGATTTGAATTAAGGTGTTCTTGACATACAGTGGCCCCAAAGTGGAAGCTTAATAATTCTAAAAATGAGATTTCTGAAAAATAATGAACTAAGATTTTTATCAGTATTTTATAGGGGAGCAAATATAATTCTCATTCAGAAGTATAGAAGCTGGGTTTGAGTAAGCATTGCATAATAATATGTCTTAATAATAAAATTATATTTAAGGTTGGAAACAAATTTTAGCATTTATCTAGGTAAACCCATCACAGGATGATAGAATTCACTATCTAATATTCTTCCTGTTTGACTTTGTTTGCATTGGATGCACGACTCAGAACTGAAAATCTTCCAAAAATGGTCTTAGATGGGTCTAGATCCTAGTTTCAAGTAATGTCATTAGAAATCCCTGTCTTTCCAACTCCCACTTCTGCTTTCCTTTATCTTAGAGGCTGAATTCTCAGACAGGTTCTTCCCACAGACATGCTGCCAGAAACTCCAGATGTATATTCCTACAGTTGGGCAACCCGAGTAGAAAGACCCTCCTTTCCAATATTTCTAGTACATGTCTTGTAGATTGATTCACCCATCTTCTACTACTTTTCTACATCTGAACCAATCTGTATGGCTACAGGCCTTCAGATTACTCATTGTCTACACCTGAATCACATGTACACGGCCAGGAACAAGAAATGAGGTCCAACATTGAAAGTCAGACATTGGTCTGAGAGTCGAGTAAGGTGGTTCCCAGAAAGAAAACCATAGTGCTATTATGTGAAGAGTAAATGGATTTAGGGCATGCAAAAAACAAACAAACAAACAAAAACAAAACACACACACACACACACACACACACACACAGAGAGAGAGAGAGAGAGAGAGAGAGAGAGAGAGAGAGAGAGAGAGAAACATCTCCTACATATATATAGGCTTTGATTTTTTTTTTAATTACCCCCAAGCCTCTACTTACACAGTTGCTTATGAAATAGCTCAAAGTGCAGGAAGTACATGTACCTCTTAACTGTCATCATTAGACTTCCTCTACTATTCTCACCATTTTAGATCTTAATGGATCCTGTCTTCTAAATTAGAGAAAAATGAAAATCTACTCACAACTGGATTAATGTCCTCATGTAACTCATTCAGAAAATGTGGTATACAGGAAGAACTTTACACAAATTAAGAGGTGGAGCTGCACACAGTATCTCTAGAAGATTTTCTCCAGATTATCACATAACTTCCATGAGGAACCTCATGATACAGATTTGGGACTAGTAGTTGTAAATCTACCTTATCATGTCATCAAAGCATGCTTCTTTATTATATCCTGTAAGTATATAGTTAACTGTGTTATTATATGCCTTCTCAACTTTATTCTGTGTTTATATGATTTTCTATCAGTCTAGTTTCATTTTCAAAAACAAAATAAGCTAGTCTTGGTACACACATTTTGATATTGGGCACCATTTTTACTTTTCTAAACACTCATATATTATGCTTTTTGACATAACTGCAGACTCAATTACAAGCTCTCTAGTCTACAGTTTATTTTATCCCAGCTTCTTCATGTTTTAGAAAATATTGTCTTGTATAAAATTATTTTAAAAACTGATTATCTGCCAACATTCACATTTCTAAATTTTTTCAGGAGCCTAGAATACAACTCACCTGTATCTGAAGACTTGAAATCATTTAGATATGTTTTTTAAAAATGTATTCGCTTAATGGAGCCTCAATTATTGCTTAACACTTTGTAGTCTAACAGTCATTTTCTTGAAAAATAATACTGGACAAAAACAGTATTAGACTTTATTACACCATTTGCACTTCATCAAGCATCAGTTCTTTGTCTCTATCATGAATATTACAAAATTGCTCATTGTTACTTTTAGCATTCTTCACCCCAGCTTAATTCATTTTTAGCTTTCACTTCCTATTACCAGTTTTACAATTCAGTCAGCCATTTCCCTTTACTTCGGAAGGTTCCCATCCTTTAGATCCTGTTGTGGAGTTCTTTCTTAATGGTTTCCTGACTTCTTCTTTGTTAGGATCTCTCCCAATTGTACTGTGATGTTATTTTTATGTCTCTCAAAATTCATGCTGTAGCTTCCCCATCTGAAAGGATGCATTATCCCCATAGGTTATTTTTCCTCTGATTTTTATAAAACTAGATTTAACTACGTCCCAGATTCCCTAACTCCAATCTTATAATTTTAAGACAGCATGTTTATTTGGTCATTTAGACCAGAAGAAAACATTTTTGCTATCTAGAGTTCTAAGGCTTGAATTCAAATTCCCGATGGGTCCCCTGCTCTCTGTATGTTCAGGGATATATGACAAATAACTCTGGGCCTCATTTTTTCCCTCTTATTTGTAAGATAGGAATTAAAATTTAGTCACATGAATAACATAATATGATAAAGATCCTGCAAATAATAAGCTAAGGCAGACTGAAGATAAGGCTGAAAGGGAATGAGAGATGCAGAAGGAACTTTCCCTTACATTTGTTTTTCTTGCTCGTTCTATATTGCTCAGAATAGAAGTCAGCTTGTCATTTTCTCTGTATTCTAAAAAACTGAGTTGTCGGCAAGCCAATAATTTATTGTAAGTGCTGTTTTTAAGTTTAAAATATTGATTTTTTTTATTTCAAAAGCAACACAAATTACAAAATGAGTTTAGACATTTTAGAAATATAACTCATAGACCTGTAAGACCATCACAATTTCACTTCCAGAGATAATCATTATTAATGACTGCTAAAAAGCCCATGTATGTTTTCTCACATTTGTTCTGTATATCGACTAATAAACAGACTTATAAGAAGTAAGCAATGTGTTTCCTTTAACACATCTTAGATATCTTTTCATAGCATGATTTGTTGATTTGTTCATTCTTTTTAACAGGATGTACTGCTGTTAGTGGAATGAAGTGATGTGTGACAGATATCTAGAGAGCTGAAGTGTCCCACTCCACTGGCTCCCACACTGTGCCCATTTAGTAGAGTATCTTACATTCCCACAAAAATATTTTTTTTTCTCTATTCTTTATTCTGAGCTTTGCTTTGGGGTTGGACCACACTCCATTGCCAATAAATGAACAATTTTAGATCCACTAAATATCAGTATGTTATATTATAAACCAATACATAACGGGGGCTGGGCGTGGTGGCTCACGCCTGTAATCATAGCACTTTGGGAGGCCAAGGTGGCCAGATCACCTGAAGTCAGGAGTTTGAGACCAGCCTGGCCAACATGGTGAAACCCCATCTCTACTAAAAATACAAAAAATTAGCCAGGCATGGTGGCAGGGGTCTGTAGTCCCAGATACTCAGGAGGCTGAGGCAGGAGAATCACTTGAACCTAGGAGGCAGAGGTGCAGTAAGCCAAGATCATGCCACTGTACTCCAGCCTGGGCAACACCATGAGACTCCCTCTTAAAAAAAATACTAATACTTGAATTACTAATTTTATCAGCCCGCTTGTTACTCTTTAACACAATGCTTGACCAGTCCCTCATGTTGGTAGGATAAGATGCAAGAAGAGAGAGTGCTCACCCTTGTTGCTCAAAGGAAGACATCTAAATGGAAAATGAGTCTGTTGGTCTGCCTCCAAATTGAGATAATTTTTCCCTTACCAGTGAAGCTCACCAAGTGGAAGTTATAAAGACATGTTTATTCTTTCTTCTCTTTCTTAATCTCCCTCTCCCCTCCTACAATAAGTGATGTTTTACTTCAACAAGCCATGCAACTTCAAAGTCTAAGGCTATTGGTCTCAGAGGCTCTTTTCAGCCTAAAAGGTCACGAATACTTTTACTCTGTCCAAGCCCTTACAGATCAGCTACTTTGTAGGATTCCATTGCTTTGATCTTTGATGGATTACTGGCCGGATCAGGATTTCTGTGGAAGCAGATCTGAGAGCTTTTTGCTATGGGGAGAAATTGTGGCAAGATGTTTTTTAAAATCTTGTTAGATATAGCACATATCCTCTATGAATAAATTATTACTCAGTTTATTGTTAGCCTCAATAAATATTATCTAGATTATAATTTAATAATAATGAAAATGATATCTATATGTCTAGAGACAAAGTATGGTATGTCTAGACCGTCATGAATTGCTAGTTTGATTGATATAAAAGCAGAGTGTTACCTACTACTCCTGACTGACTCGAATAACTATCGCTTATCTCTCTCTATCAAATCACATCAACAGTCAAGTGTCCTCTGTGTATATTGAGTTTGCTAATTCCTTTATACTAAAGAAGTAGACTTAGCCCTTGTAGAATACTTTTATTTACTTCAATCAAAAAAGTGATTGACATTTTGACTCTAAGTTACATTTTTTAAATTTTATAATCCTAGTGTTATGTTTTATTTTAATTTTCTGGTGGTCTTTTGATTTGTTTCTAGTAGAGCAGAAACACTTGCTTCTTTTAGATTATGCTAGTTTGAAAAACATAATGAAAAATTCATTTCATTTATTTTTCATTGTTTTATATTAAGCATCCTCTTGTGGATTTGCATTTTGTGTTTCAAAACAGATTAGTGGAATGAGAACAATGACAAAAATCTTGTTTCATTTCCAACTGTTCTTAAATCACTTACATTTCTGCCTTACACATTTGTTACAGTGGTAGGAAACCAGGGCATGCTTTATACTTTAACTGAAGTCAAAACAGGAAACATTTTAATGGTGGGGTAAAGAAAAAATGTCTCCAAAGACTTTGGTCCTGTTGTGGTATTTATGTACTAATTTAATTAAAGCTAAGTGAATATTCACCAAGAAATAAAGTGGATTTTATAAACTGCCAGGAGGCAGGTAATGATGAATTCCTTGACTTCTTTATTTCCTGCTTACTACTGAATTGATTCAAATGCATTATAGAAAAATGAAGCAATCAATTGGATTTTCCCTTTTTTACAGAAGGTATAAAAACAGCAGTACTCTCTAAGTACTAACTAAAGTCAAAATCATGGTTTTGTCTGTTTGCCTCAATATTCATTGGCAGTCTGGGGACAAGTGGATAACTTACAAGAGGTCACTGAGTATGCTTAGTAAGATGACAGCTGGATTTGTGAGTAACTGTGATTTTTCCCAGTACCAGTAATATGGAAAATGGGAATACCTTTATAAAGGTAGTAGGTATGTATAAAGGTAGTAGGTAGTATATGAAGTAGGTATGATACCCAGTGAGACAGACTAGAAATCTGCTTCTAAGGCAACCATCACAGATCTTCTAAGAAATGTATTTGCTTCACAAGACATGAAGTGAATGAGACCCTTTATCTTAACTATTTGCAGTCTGCATGGCTAGCTCTAGGCTGAACTACTTTTTAAAGCATTCGTGGAGAAATCCAAATGCAAAAATGAGAAAATGAAGTGTTTCTAATGATGAGAGTTACATTTCCTTTCTCTTTCAACTAATTTCCCTAGTTCTTCCCATGGGAGTAGGATTGCATTATATATTATAGTTTAGCCTATATGGCTGTACTTCCATGGAAAGTGACCTAATAACAATTATGAAAATAATGAACATTTATGGAGTAATTAATATATGCCAGGCCCCTTTTCTAAGTGTTGAGCCTCCATCATCTCATTTAATCCTTACAGTGACTTCATGTAGTCTTTGTTTTACATTTGCATTTTACAAGTGAGGAACTAAACCATAAAAAGAGTACGCAATTTTCCAAGGTGACAAGTCTAGCTAGTGAGGGATCTGAGATTAAAATCTAGGAAACATGATTCTAGATCTTGGATTTTTAATTGTTGTGTTGAGGCAGGCCTTCTCTGCCACTCTATATGAAATAGCCGTCACTCCTCCCAACCCACTCTCATCAAATTTGCTTTCTGTATCCTCTTATCTTGTCTTGGTTTCTCCATTATATTCCTTTAAGGGTTTATGTGCTTATTTTGGACTTCTTCTCTTTGAATTTTATGTCCTTGTGGGCAGGGATATGGTTTCTTTGGCTCTTGGTTGTATCCCAATTTCCTAGAACAATGCCTGAGTGAAGTAGGCCCCCAATAACAATTACATTTATAATGAATGTACATCCTAGGAGATTCCCAGCTGGGATAGAACTGAGGTGGTTCAAGGAGGATTCAAGACTTTTGCAATGATGGGCTTCAGAAAAAGAGATAACTAGATAAGATGGAATGAGAGGAATTCTAGGACCAATGTGCTATGGATGGCCGACAAGTGGGATCAAACCAAGTAAGAACACGGATCATGAGCCAGTGCTAAGAAGTAGGTATGATACCCAGTGAGACAGGCTGGAAATCTGCTTCTAAGGCAACCACCATAGGTGATCTAAGAAATGTATTGATTTCACAAGACATGAAGATAATGATGCCCTCTATCTTAGCTATTCGCAGTCTGCATGGCTAGCTCTAGGCTAAAGAAATCATTCTCTATCTTGAAGAAATAGCTCCCTGATATCAAAGGCTATACTTTCAACGCCAATGACTTCTTGTTTCCTACCGTTTTACATTGGAGAAGTCAGGAATTTGGTCGTTAGTATCCTCTGATTTTTCTTTTTTGAGATGGAGTTTCGCTCTTGTTACCCAGGCTGGAGTGCAATGGCGTGATCTTGGCTCACCGCAACCTCTGCCTCCTGGGTTCAGGCAATTCTCCTGCCTCAGCCTCTCAAGTATCTGGGATTACAGGCACACACCACCATGCCCAGCTAATTTATTGTATTTTTAGTAGAGACGGGGTTTCACCATGTTGACCAGGATGGTCTCGATCTCTTGACCTCGTGATCCACCCACCTCGGCCTTCCAAAGTGCTGGGATTACAGGTGTGAGCCATATCCTCTGATTTTTCTTTCAGAAGTATTCTTTAGCCAATGTTCTGACATGCCTCCAGGAATAGATTTGGGTCGCTCTCGTTCTTTCTTTGATGAATAAAATATTAATTATCTCTGCCAGGTGGTGGTGGCTCACTCCTGTAAATCCAAGCACTTTGGGAGGCCAAGGTGGTAGGAATGCTTAAGCCCAGGAGTTCGACAACAGCTTGGGCAATAGAGTGAGACTCCATCTCCACAAAACATATGAAACAAATAGCTGGGCATGGTGGCACACACATTTAGTCCTCGTTACATCGGGGGCTGAGGTGGGAAGATTATTTGAGCCAGCGAGGTCGATGCTGCAGTGAGTGGGGATTGTGCCACTACATTACAGTGTGGGCCACAGAGCAGGATGCTGTCTCAATAGTTTTTTAAAGAATATTAGTAATCTCTACAAAACAGGCTAGAAAATATTAATGGCAACAGGCTATTAGTCTAAGATCTTTGTCAAAGATCAATTTACAGATTGAAAGATTAATCACAATCACAATTTCTATTCAAGATATTGATAGGCATTTGAAGACAAGAAAATATCTTGGTCTCTGTCCTCAAGAATGTAATCCTTCATGTTTAAAGAGATAGGCAATTCATAAATAAGTAACTGTATAATAGTAGAGGATATAATTTTTACAGTAGTACATAGTATAAAAAATTCATTTTGACTCAAGCACCACATTCCAAAGAAGGCATTAGTATATCCCTTGAGTTAAAGTCAGGCCTTGAGAAATAGTTTAGAAATCAATAGATAGTAAATGAGAAGGAAGGCATCCCAAGTGAGAAAGAAGAACCAGTGTGAGCATTTGGACCTTTATTGGTATTCTTTATTTATATCTGCTTTCCCTCTAGACTACAACTTATGTAAAGGCAGAGTCTCTTTTCATTTTTTTTTTTGAGACGGAGTTTCGCTCTTGTTACCCAGGCTGGAGTGTAATGGCGCAATCTTGGCTCACTGCAACCTCCGCCTCCTGGGTTCAGGCAATTCTCCTGCCTCAGCCTCCTGAGTAGCTGGGATTATAGGCACGCGCCACCATGCCCAGCTAATTTTTTGTATTTTTAGTAGAGACAGGGTTTCACCATGTTGACCAGGATGGTCTAGATCTTTGACTTCGTGATCCACCCGCCGCGGCCTCCCAAAGTGCTGGGATTACAGGCGTGAACCACCGCGCCCGGCCAGAGTCTCTTTTCAGTTCTGTATACTTCCAAACTGGCGCTGTCCACATTGGAGAAGTTAAGTGCTTCATTAAGAGTTTTTAAAAGGATTCACAAGAAAATATTTGAAAAGTATGAGAAATACTCCAGGATATTAAATAGACCTGTTCGAAGCAGAGACAACCATTGATAATCAATAGTAATTACTTTGATTGAGCCCTTATGCATCAAACCTCAATCTAAACACTTTATGTATTACCTCTTTTAATCCTTAGAACATCCCAGTGTGGTAGGATTTTTCATTCTCTCCCTTTTATCATCGAGGAAAATGAAACGGAAAAGTAAAGTAACTTCCTCTATGTCACATGGGAGTTACTGTTAAAGCAGTAATTCCCACCCTATCTGTCTGCACCCAGTCTATCTGCACAGTCAATGCTTTTAAACCTGTACCATACCTCCTCATGGAGATAAAATTGAAAACATAGATTTGAACATCTGTTTGTTTGTTTGTCTTTTGAGATGGAGTCTTACTCTGTTGCTCAGGGTAGAGTGCAGTGGTGCAATCTTGGCTCACCACAACTTCCTCTTCCTGGGTTCAAGCGATTCTCCTGCCTCAGCCTCCTGAGCAGCTGGGACGATAGGCGTTTTCCAACACGCCAGCTAATTTTTGTGTTTGAACATTTTTTAAGGTCATTAAATGACAAGGTGTAGACAAGTTATAATAAATGAGCTTGTGTATTTCTTTATTCATGTGTGTTTCCCATTTTTATTAGAAGAGATTACCAAAATTCTATAAATATGTGTAGCTATAGAATGATGTCTTGCAGCAGTGTGTAAAGTGAGTGAGAGGGCAGACTAATGGACTGGAGAGAGCACATACATCACGGGATAAGAGCATGGACCCAAGAGATGGTGATATCGTATATGCATGAAGAAAAGTGTGCTATGATAAAAATTGGAGAAATATGATTCAAATATTAGTCTTGTTTTCACACTTAAGTGTAGGAAAAAGGATGGTAGTCTAATTATGAATCTAGAAAACACATAACTTGCGGCCAATTTTAGGAAAAATATTAAAGTGGCTAAGACAGGTTGAGTGATGCAAACTGTGCAGTATTTGCTGGAGTTTGAGCAGTTGATTATGGAGTTTTCAGAGGCAGTACGGCCAAGGAGTTGACTAAGAGTTTGGGTTCTAGAGGGAGAGAGTCTGTTTAAATCTCAGTGTGGGACAACTCAACTTTCTATGACTTTAAAATAAACTACTCACTTCATGAAATTTTCCTGATAGGAAATAACAGGAAAAAAAAGAGCAAAACTTAGCCATAGTGACTTTGAGTGAATAATTGGAAGTGATAACAAGTAATTTTCCTACTCAGATTATATTAAGAGCAAAATAATTATAGTATATTTGCTTATCATTTAAAAGTAATTTAAATCAATGATACAATCCACTAAATGGCTAGTCAATAATTTTATTTTTAAGCTATTGCTCTGTTCTGTGTGGGCCTGGAGATTTAACAGAGTGGGGAATAATGAAATAATAGAAAAGAAATCAATTTTCTTTATCACTCACCCTACAAAATATTTTTGCTTGCCTTTGATGGGTGGGCAAATGGGTATTTTCAAGGATGGCTTAAAGTTTACGATTTCCAAAAACAACTGAAATGAAAACTAAAACATTTCCAGTATAAGACACCAGGTTTTATAAACAGTAGTACATACTTATTTGTTAGATTTTCCTTAATCTACTAAGAAATTTTCATCCCTTTATCCATAAATAATGGGTACTTTTGTACTTAAGATCTGGAGATGGGAAAACAAAAGAACAGACAGTAAGTGACCTAAAATTTTAACTTCTAATTTAAACCTCTGTACTTTGGCGTTATCACAATAAGTTTTAGTCATGAATAATTTCTAGCTTGAATCAAAATGAAGAACTACATATTATAAAATAAAGGAGAAAAAGAAAAAAGGCGGGGAAAGGGAAAACAGTATCAGTGAATATGATATAAATACCCATATGGTCAAAAGATTACTTCAAATGCATTTTGAAAAAAAGTGTCTTCTAATCAGCTCTCCTGAGTGCTTTATTTTTAGGCATTTCTATGCCCTTACCACACAGTATCTGGTGCCTGATCAATTATTAGTTTGAACATGGAGTGCAGCTTTTTAGAGAGCTATCAACCCTCTTGAAGTAAATTGTATCCTCTGGCTAAAATTTGACATGGTTCAGGAAACACATACATTGTATATTCTTCAGCAGTGGGTTGCTATTTCTCAGGCCCCTCAGAGGCATTTACATCCTCAGTGTTTGAGCCAAACTTTTCAGGGCTTGGATTCTTTGAAAACTTCAAATGTTCTATACTGTTATCAGACCAGTGGTGAAGCTGATCTCAAAGTCCACTATTAAAACTCCCCTCAAAGACATTTTCATTAGAACTTTGTACATGGGCAGTTCAAAAGATCCAGCTATTGATTTTTGTTCAGAAGTCCTGTCTCCACTTTCATATTACGCAACTTTTTTGACAGACTTTCAAAACCCACAAACTGTGGGCTGCCTGCTATTCCAGCCAGGATTTTATGCTGCTCATTTGATTTCCTCAGGCCACATCCTTCTCGTGTCCTTGTCAACATTGCAAGGAGAATAGCCGTCTTAGAAGATTTGCTAAAAAGCAGAAGCAATTTCACAGCAATGGGAGAAAGAAAAAATCTGACCTTTCCATGCAACACCAAAAAGAACCTCACTTAAGTAAATAACATTTTTAGCTGTAAAATTTTGTTGAGGCATTCATTTATCAGACACATAGATAATCAGAGTGTTTATCTCTTTTCACTGTTTAAAATTTCATAAAAGGAGTCAGGAACCAATCTGTGTAAATTGCAGCAAAGGGCCTCTAGCATATGCGTTCAGCACATATTTAATGGAATTATCTACTGGAGAGTAAGTGGCAGAAGCAGCTGAGGAATTAATTATTGGGATAGATATTTTATATCTATCTGTCAGTCCAATGTGAAATAAGACTTGCCTCCATATTACTTCTGTCACTTTGTGTGGCCTTTCAAAAGTGGCAGTCTCTGAAAAGATAGAGAATTAAATCATGTATTTGGCCATGTTCCGTTGTGTGAACATTTCAAGGCCCCTAAATTCATTCTGAATGGAATAGTTCAGGTGGGGTGTGTAGAGTTTAATTGTGATGTGATTAAGTGGTAGCCTAATCCGTTTATAGAGGGAGGGGACCTCACTGGTCTCAAACAGAGATAGAAATATAACTTTATGTATCAGAAGAAAAAGCAAATTCATAGCCGTGTGTAGCTTTTTTCTCCTACACATGAGTTTTCTGGGAATATTATGATTCCTTATTATTTGACCTAACATTTTAGCACATGATTACTATACATGGCAAGCACTACATATGATTACTGTTATGATAAGCACCATACTATAGATTTGACTTGCATTGTCTAACTTCATTCTCATAACAACCCCTTGAGGTAGATGATATTAATATTTTCATTTTATGGGACTAGGGAACAATGACTGAGGGAAATTGTAAAAATTGTTCAAGATCCATAACTAGTCAATTTTGAAAATGACATCGGGTAAAAGTGTTACTGTGTTTAAAACAATAAGCCAGAAAATATGCAAGATTTAAAGTTTGACACAGCAAAAAGAAGTCTGGAATTCCAAATTCAACATATACAATCACGGTTAAAATATTACATTCCTTTGGGAGGCAACATAGATTCTCCTCCGTTTGTTTCAGCCCCTTTGTCCCCAAAATGTCTAAAAGACTCATGGAAGAAAAGAGAAGACTAGTAAAAGCACATGAGACAAACTCTTCAATATTTAAAACAGAAATAAAATTTGTATCACTATATTAGTTTCTCCTTGTTATTAGGTGGAAATTTACCGTATTATCAAAGAAAAATAGAATTTTTCATATTGATACGAGTACTTGAACTGCATGTTTCATCTCCTTCTTTCCCGGCTCTGCTTCCCCACGAACTTCTCTTGTGCTCTACCGTACAATGACAAGCAGACAGTGAAACATGGTCTCATTTGGGTTTTCTTGTCAACCTTTTCAAGGAAGTATTGGGAGCGCAGTAGGTTTACCTCACACAAAGCACTGTATCCAAGGCCAGTTTTAAAATGTCAGATAGTGAGGAGTTCCATGCTGCCACAATTCAGGAGGCAAGTGGACACTGGTGAACCCTCAGATGTGTCTCTTTCAGATCAAATGTAGAAAACATACTGTTCCTATAAAAAGCTGTTAGCAAGTTCATGAACTTGACAGCACAGGGCAACACTTTCCTATTGTGGGAAGAAATGAAAGCATACTCTACCCGGTTTTCCTGATGCTTCTCTCCTATTTGATCCTTTTGAAATCATGTTCATACTCCCCCTGCTGGACTTAATCAGGTCTAAACAAATGAGTTTGGGTGGCTGCAGCCTGTTGACCTGTGGATGACACACTTTACATCAAGTTGCCCAGGAGTTCTGTTCCTTTGTGCCTTGTTAAGTAGAAATCAGTCATTTGAGGCCAACAACCATCTCACCCTTTTGGTACTGTGTGTTGAAACTTATAAAAGAAGGGCCAAATTCAGTATTGTTTGGATCAAGTGGTTTCACTTCTGATAAAATACCAGAAACAAAAGAAGTACTCCTGTAAAATAAAATATTACAAGGGTATGATTCAAGAAAATTTGTGAAACCATTAGGATTTTTTATACTTTGAGGTATCAAAAATTTATAGAGTGTATCTGAAGTATAGAAAAATCATACAATAATTTCAGAGTAGTACTCATTATACATTTCTTTTTACTCTCTTTAATTATGTATATAAACATGTTTTTTCAATGTTCAAAATAAACATAAAAATAACAGTTTCTTTATTCTTGGATTATTAAAATTACCAGTGATTTATTGAGTAGCCTGTGTACATCAGGCTCTGAACTATGCTCTGCAAATACATAACAGTAGATCAACTATCATGAACATTCACTTGAGCTCTGAGAAATTAATTTTTAAAGCTTTGATCCGTTTATTGATCAAACAGTTCTGTGGACATCATTTGCCCAGGATCAAGAATAGAATTATTGAAAAATTACATGTAAATGACAGAGATTCTTTTTCTGTTGTCACATTTCTATCTCTTCTAGTTCCTGCAGCTTCCTAGCTGGGTAACAGCAAAGGCATGGAGGGGAGGAAGAGTCATCAGCTTGCTCTTGGAATTTTCACTGCTTATTTGGGGGCTTTGACCTTGGAAATCTCCTATCTTATCCCCATGAATTTGAGGCACTGTGTGACATTTATACCCTCATAAAATTACTGATGGGTTTTAGCTTGTTTCTCATACTTCCAGAATGCTTTAGAGGGTTCTTGTTTAGTTTCAGCAGCTGTGATAAAGGCCAAAATTCCACAGATTCTACAGATCAACTAATAAAAGCAAGACACAATGTTGTAAAATAAAGCAGGAAGTTCATCCGGGTAGTTCTGCTAAAAAAAAAAAAAAAAAATAGAATTACAGCACGATCGATTGCTTAACTCTTATAGGAGAAGGAGAAAAGGATAGTTATAGGAACAACTAAAACTTCATACCACTCACACTTAAATAGATTTCAGATTAGCTGTCTCCATTTCTCTGCTGCAGTCCATAGGCATCATTTCGTGTAGTTTTCATGATGATCCTGTGGGATTCATATACATTCCAATATTAAGTCCTATCCTTTTTAGAACGCCTCCAACAGATTGTCTCTGACTGCCCTATCAAAATCAGCATCATTTTTATTTTCTGTCTTTTAATTGTTTTTACATGAATAACCATTTTTAAAGAATTTTTTTACTTAACTTTTGAAATAAAGAGATTTTGGCATTATGGCTTTCTCATTTGTTTGTTTGTTTTTTTTTTTCTATTTTAATGATTAATTTAACAAGTTTTTCCCTTTTGAATATGGGTTTCCTGAGCACCTGGAAGCCTACCAGGCATGTGTTCAATGCTGAATATATAAATAAACCAAGAAATAAATCAGTAAATCCTACTAGTTGAGGCAGCAAAAAAATCAGGAAAATTATTGTGCAAATGTCAATAAACTCTTGTCTAATCCACTTGGAAAAGAAAACGTTGGTACCTTTGCAAAAAATAATGAAGAATCTTATAACTTTGTAATAAACATTGGTCTTTGAACCAATGATGGGAATAATAACAGATTTACTGAGCATATCCAATGTGCCAGACCCTGTGTAAAACATTTATAAGACATGTCTTTGAACAAGCACAAAATTCAAATTTTAGTACTTAATAAAAAATGAGAACGGGTAGTTCAGCTCAGTATCAGACCACTGCAATAAATCAAATGTCCCACTAATTTTTTTATTTGTTAGTGCATATAAAAGTTATATTTAGACTAGTCTACTAAGTGTGAAATAGCATTATATCTAAAAATACAATGTGCATACCTTAATAAAAATATATTGCTAAAAGTGCTAACTATAATCTGAGGCTTCAGCAAGTCATTATCTTGCTAGTGAAGAACTTGACCTCGATGTTGATGGTTGCTGACTGATCAGGGTGGTGGTTGCTGAAGGTTGATGTGTCTGTGGCAATTTTTAAAAATAAGACAACAAAATTTGCAACATTGATCAACTCTTCTTTTCATGAAACATTTCTCTGTAGGGTGCCATGCTATTTGATAGTGTTTTACCCACAATAGAACTTCTTTCAAAATTGGAGTCAGTCCTTTCAAATGCTGCTGCTTCTTTATCAACTAAGTTTATATCATTTTCTAAATCCCTTGTTGTCACTTCAACCATGTTCACAGATTCTTCACCAGGAGGTTTCATCTCAAGAAAGCACTTTATTTGCTCACTCATAAGCAGCTCCTCATCCATTTATCATGACATTGCAGCAAATCAGCCACATCTTTAGTATCTACTTCTTGTTCTAATTCTCCTGATGTTTCTACCACATATGCAGTTACTGCTTCCACTGAAATCTTGAATCCCTCAAAGACATCCATAAGGTTACAATCAACCTCTCCCAAATTCCTGCTAATGTTGATATCTCGATGTCTTCCCATGAATCGGAAATGTTCTTAAATGTCAACTAGAATGGCATTCTGGAAATGGCACATTTCCAGAAAATTTTCAGTTGACTTTGCTAGAGGCTTCAGAAGAATAACTATCTATGGGAGATATAGACTTAAAAATGTATTTCTTAAATAATAAGACTTGAGTCTGGTACATTGGATGTGATCAGTAAACATATCCAATTGGATATGCACATTGGATATGTTAAGTCTGTGAACATTGTTGAGGCTCCATAAAATAAAAATTATATATATATATATATATATATATATCAAAAAATAGCTAATATATATTATAATTTATACACATAAAATATATACTATATATAAAATATATATTTATATATAATATATAATATATATTATATATAATTATATATTTAAATATGAAGATATATAATTATATATTTAAATATGAAGATATATAATTATATATTTAAATATGAAGATATATAATTATATATTTAGTGGTCAGGATAGATTATATATAATTATATATAATACATAGTATATTTTTATATAGATATATATATTTTACAAATATTTTATATATTTTATTATATATGTTTTATATAATTATATAATATATAATTACATATTGTATATTATATATTATATATAATACATATAAAATATATAATATATTATATAAACTATGCTTTTTATATATTATATATAAATGTATAATATAGAATATTAATTATATATTACATATGACTATATAAATATATAATATATATTTATACATATATAAAATATATGTTTTATAATATATATGATATGTATAAATTTAAAAATATATATTTTTTTCTAAGCTGTACATCTTAACATTGGACTTCAAATATTCCATAAACCATGCTAGAAACATATGTGCTTTCTTGTTTTTCCATTCATAGAACAAAGGCAGCATCAATTTAGCATAATTCAAAAAAGTCCCAAAGCTTGTGAAATGATAAATGAGCAATGGCTTTATCTTAAAGTCACCAGCTGCCTAAGCTTTTAACAAGAGACTCAGCCTGTCCTTTGAAGCTTTGAAGCCAGGCATGGACTTCTCCTCTTCACCTGTGAAAGTTGTATATGGGATAGTTTTCCATTAGAAGGTTGTTTTTTTCTTTTTCTTTTTCTTTTTTTTCGAGACAGTGCCCTGCTCTGTTGCCCAGGCTGGAGTGCAGTGGTGCCATCTCAGCTCACTGCAATCTTCACCTAATGGGCTGAAGTGATTCTGCCTCAGTCTCCTGAGCAACAGGAACTACAGGCAGGTGCCACCATGCCCCTCAAATTTTTGTATTTTTAGTAGAGATGGGGTTTCACCATGTTGGCCAGGGTGGTCTTGAACTCTGATCTCATGATCCACAGTCCTCATCCTCCCAAAGTGCTGGGATTACAGGTGTGAGCCACCTCACCCAGCCAGAAGGCTGTTTAATCTCCCTTGAAAATCTGTTGTTTAGTGTAGCCACCTTCATCAATTATCTTAGCCAGATCTTTGAGGATAACTTGCTGCATCAATGATCTTAGCTAGACCTTTAGGATAACTTAGTGTAGCTTCTACATCAGCACTTGCAGCCTTATCTTGTACTTTCACGTTATGGAGATCGCTTCTTTAATTAAGTCGCATAAACAAACCTCTACTAGCTGCAAACTTTTCTTCTCCAACTTCCTTACCTCTCATCACTTTCATAGAATTGAAGAAAGGGAGGGTCTTGCTCTGAATTAGGCTTTGAGTTAAGGGAAAGTTGCGGCAGGTTTAATCTTCTATCCTGACCACTAAATGCCTCTCCACATTAGTAATGAAGTTGTTTTTGCTTTCTTTTCATTCCTGTGTTCACTGGAGTAGCAATTTTAATTTCCTTCAAGAACTTTTTCTTCGCATTCACAACTTGGCTATTCGGCACAAGAGGAGTAGCTTTCAGCCTGATTCAGTTTTTGTCATGTCTTCCACTAAGCTTTATTATTTCTACTTTTGATTTAAAATGAGAGATGTGTGACTCTGCCTTTCACTGGAACACTTGGAGACCATCGTAAGGTCATTAATTGGCCTAATTTCAATATTTTTATATTTCAGGGAAAAATAGAAAAGCCTGAGACAGAGAGAAAGAGAGGGAACAGCTATTTGGTATGCAGGCGGAATACATACACATTTATCGATTAAATTTGCCCTCTTATATGGGTGTAGCTTGTGGTTCCCAAAAACAATTACTAAGTAACCTCAAAGATCACTGATTACAGTCCACCATAACAAACAAAACGATAATGAAAAGGTTTGAAATACTGTGAGAACTACCAACATGCAACAGAGACACAAAGTGACCGTGTGCTGTTTGGAAAAATGGTGCCAACATTTGCTCTGAAGAGGATTGTTTCCAGAGTGCCCACAGATACCAAGATCCATGGATACTCAAGTCCCTTACATAAGATGGGGTAGAGATACAATTTTTAAAAATATATTTTTTTAATCCCCAGTTGGTTGAATTAATGGATACAGAAGTCGTGAATAACGAGGGCTGATTGTATAAGCATTTTGAACAAAACAAAAGAAAACATTGGGTATAGGAAGTTCTTCTTTAAAATAAATTACAATCAACTAAAGTAAATTCCATTTTAAAATGAGTAACATCGAGAAATTCTTCAGAAATCAAGTTAATAGCTCCAGTTTAAAAAAAAAAAAGCTTTTATGCTCTTTTTAAAAAGTCAAATGATGGCATTTTTTCTATTTTATTGATTTAATAGGGCATCTTACAGAACGATAGAGCTGAATGTGTCTTTCATGTTAATCTCAGTCTATTTCCACTCTTTGTAGATGAGGAAACTGGGCAGGTTGATATATGCATATTGTAGCAGACATTGTGAACCTGTATATTGGGGTATCTGTGAGACAGACACATTAAAAAGGAATACCGAACTGTAAACTCATTCTCTTTTCCTCTTTGAGATTATAACTTATAGGAAGAGGGAAGACACCATGCTTATCTCCTAAGTCTTATTGCTCAGGCTCTTTTCAGTTTCATTTTCTGATATCATGGTTGTAAAAAATGCACAAGCGTTTTTAGAAAGCAAGCTATGGATTTTTTTATGTGTCTAACTACCATCTCTCCTATCACAGGACAAACTGACAATCTGTGCTGAGTGTTACAGATTCCTCACTGCCACAATAACACATGGCTCTAAAAATGCCATACGGGTCTTCTTCCTGCTCCCCTTGTTGGGAACAAAACTGATACAGAAGGTTTGGGCTGTGAGTCAAGAAAGTAGATAAACAAACCGAACTAACAGTTGGGAGTAGGATTAGAGAAAATATTCTCCTGAGATTTCTATTGTTAGGAGAATGGATAAGACTGTTAACAATGAAGGAAAATAAGGCAATGCACACACACAAAAAGAAAAAGTCTAAACATGCTGCCAGCAAATAGGGCAGGAGACAAAATTGGGTTCAGTGGGAAAAAACAAAAAACATTATTCCCACCCCCACCCCTGAAAAGTATTGGCTCAGCTTGTATGTTTTTCTTTTTCTTTTTCTCTTTTAAATTTATATTAATTTCGTTTACAGAGTAATTATTCATTCATGGCTTTCCCTAGGCATCTAGTTGTTTATGGAGTCACATATTGTTCAGACACAATTTTTTTCTACTTTGGCCCATTTTGAGGCAGGTTGAATGAAGTGGGAAGTTGTCATTTGCTGGTGGGATTGATAAATCTGGGAGCCAAAAAAAGATAATTTGAACTCAATGAACCTTTTCTGCAAGGTCTCTTTTAGAGGACAGAGCAGTTGTTGATTCCTGATTTATTTGAATATTGACTACAAATTAGTCCATTAAAATAAGTAGTCAAATACAGAAAAAACAGACAAATCAGCTATTTGAAATCGTATAAACATCAATATTAAAAACGATTCAATTGCCATGTAAACTATGCTTAGGTAAAGATGAAGTTCTGACCCATCGAAGGCCTTTGTTTCTCATTCTATAAAATGATGATATTAAATTAGCTCATCTAAACGGTCTTTTTTCTTCCTCAATTTTAGATATTTTTATTTTAAAACTTATTGATTACAGCTAGGGTAAAAAAAGTGATTTGAACAGTTAAACTCATGAAAGGATTTGACATCTGCCTTACTGATCGGACAAAAACAGATAAATTTATAATCAATAATACTGCATTTCAGACTAAAGCACTTTATTTTCAGTTTAACCTAGTAGTTCACATGCTGCTTTAAATTAACATTTGCATATAAATATTCATGAGATATCTTTATCTTCTCCCCCAACAAAAGAGCAATTCAGCCAAATATCAGTTAAGACAGAACATAAAACAATTGGAAAATATGCATAGTCTGATTAATCATTGAAATGCTCTATATAAAAAGCCATAAATTTATATCAAAATGCTTAATATTTTAACTAAATTTGATTTTAAACATCAGAATAACACATTTATACAATTTACAAGAAGTTAAAGAGGTTTGAACCTAATTTAGAGTCTAGGTCTCTAATTTTTAAAGCTCTATGAAACCATTAAGGACTCAGTGGAAAATTGTCTAGAGTTTTAACTTCCAGCCTTGTAAAACAAGCAACATCTTTTCCTTCCATGTTCTTGTAGTTTCTGAAAGGAAAAAGAAGGTTTCTAGATTTCAGGTAATGGAAGAGCACCAATAAAAGCAAAGAGGTTGGCAATGGTAAATTGAAGCTGGAAGCCAAATATTTATCCTTTTAACTGGGACACTTTGTCACAGGGCTGAATGGAGTAAATAGGCACTAGGCTCGGAGACTTAACAAGAACAAAGATTCTTTGTTTTAATAAACATAGAAAACTTGCTGGTAGAAAAATATATACAGTAACTTACTAATTTAATAGATTATGGATCATGTGTATGTGTGTGCATGTGACTTTTCTTCTCTTGAAAACATGGCAACTTGTATTTTTGAACTGAAAAAGAATCCCATGTTATTAATACCTAATGAAGTACTTTAATTCTGAAACTGACAGATGTAAGAGGAGAGTTAAGGTTTAAACTGTGAAGTTTTCAGGCTTTTAGGGATTTTCTCCAGATCCCTCACCTTTCTGCAATGTAGCTTTCAAGTGTGAATATAAGTAATACTTCTCCAAAATAATTTTCTTGCCGTTGCCTAAATTATCATCCATTTGCCACTTAAGTCTTAGACACTATTCCTTGATCTCCTAATTGTCTTATCCATTTTGTGATTTTTCTTCAGATCAAGGAGTAAGTTGGTTCATTTGTATAGACTACTCTTTTCTTGTCAGAGTGAGATCTCATTGGCATTTTTTGATGTATTTTGCTCAGTAAAATTGTTAAATTTATCCATCTTATTTTATTATGTATCTATCATCTACTTTAACATGATAAAACCATGCCTCTATCACCTTTAAAAATATTATTTATTAATCTAAGCACCTCACACATTTTTTTATCAGCCAATATGTGAGGCACCTGAATTAATTCTAATGGGCTAAGGTATAAATCCTTTTGAAAATTAGCATCTACTTCATAGATAATGTAAGGTAATGTGTTTCATAATAAGCCCTTGAACACTTCTGAAAAGGAAAATGTGCAGCTTGGAATTTTAATTTAATAGTCTTTAGTAGTAAATGCACTCCCCTTACAGTTCCTGTCTCCATCTATTCTTCCCACTTTTGGGAAAGAGGACATTTTATTCCTGGTCTAAACATGGATATTGACAAAAAGTGTTTTGAGGCTCCTTATTCTGACAGATATTTACTGTTTTCCTAAATTATTACACCCTGAGGCAGACACCCAACATAAAAATAATCTGTTCTCTCTCTTCTGTCTTTAAAAAGTCACTAATAATTGCTTTTACATAAAGAGTAAATAACTAGCAAAGGCTTAAATTTTTACTTCTTGAATAGGGCATTTCATTTTGTAAAGAAAAACCTTTCAAAATATATGAGTAGGTATCTAATGTTGCATTCTTATCCATTAGTCTTTCAGTAAAGGAAGTCATACCATTTTCCCTAAAACTTGTGATAAATCCTGTAATATTTATAATAAATTGCATCATAATTCATGAAATTTTGCTTAACTAGTACTATCTAATAAAGGACAAAACAAAATTTAAACAATTTGTGACTCCAGATCCTCAATCAACTGCCACTGACAACTTACCTTCTTTTAACCTTTTGTATTGTCCTAATTTCAGTCTTTTAAAATTTCTACTTATTATTCAGTTACTTCTTCAGATAAACCTTTCCTGATTTGAGATACTGGATCCAATCTCATGCAGTATACTTACAGTACCTTGTTACTGTTCTTCCTGGTGTCTATTAGAATAAATATTTTATATTTATTTATGTGTTATTCCTATACCATTCTTTTTATTCACTTTTTTGTTAAAAATGTTTATTTTACCTTCATTTTGAAGTTATTTTCACTAGTATGATTCTTGGTTTAATTCACCTTGATTTTAGCAATTACTTTTGTTGCTATAGAATTCCAGGTTGGCTGTGATTTTCTTTCAGTACATTAAAGATAACATTTCCATTATCTTGCTACATTCATTATATTTGTTGAGAAGTTACATGTTCATTTTGTTGTTGGCAGTTTGTTACTAATGTATCTTTTAAATGTTTGGTACTTTTAAGATTGGCTACTTCTTTTACCTTATTTCTCTCCCCCAATTTCCAGCTTCACAGTACCATTGAAAACTAATAGCTCGTAATTGCCATGAAAACTAGCAGGCTGGCAGCCACTGGAAGGACCAAAACAGGTTTAGAGCTTTTTGAAAGCCTCATTTTGTCATTATTTGACCTGTCTAGTGGCTCCTAGGAAAACTGTACTTCCCCACCTAAAGGCAGTCTTTATTTGGCCTGACTTGAAGCACCCCCACCCTCAGACCCCTTCCACACCAAGTATGACAGCCTCCTGCTTGGTAGTGTTTGTCAAAAACAATTACAGGTAATCATTTAACTTTATGTTTGCCAGAGGCAGTAAATAACAGTTCATAAAAACAATGGACTAACTAAAAAGTTTAAAAGGAAAATCTAGAGAATGAAATAATCCTAGTGTCTTTGAATATCTCTGACATATCTCTGAGAATCAAGAAGGCCAGATGCATGCCTAGAGCTGTGTATATGCCCTGGGCTATGCACATGTTTAGGAAAGGACTGAGAAGTCCATACATCGTCTCATCAGGCTAACCTTGACACTCTGTATAAACAAGAAGTGGAAGCTAACACTAAATTCTCAACTGTCTGGTAAATGTTGAAAGTATGACTTCAGCAGAAACTAGGAGTCTTATTGGTTCCAGAAACTTAATAATCTCTGTCTACTTATTATGTGACAATCAAGAAAACTGAGCAGAGACTTCAAGAACCACAAAAGATAAGGAATACAGCCTATACAGAATTAGTTTAGAAAAATTACTAAATAAATAAACAACAATAAAAAGCAATAAACTTGCAAAGGTTTGGAGAGTCTGATTTCAGAAACCATATTATATTATTTAAAAGTTCTAGTTATTGACAAAAAAAAATGTGTATGAAATAAGAAAGTATGTTGCATGCAAAGGGAAAAAAGCAATTAACAGAAAATATTTCTGTGAAAACCCAGACATTGGATTAACAGGCAAATAATTTAAATCCAGGACTTTACGTATTTAAACATAACTAAAGGAAACCACCTCTAAATAAAGAAGTGTATGAAAGCAATGCCTCACTCCCATTAGGTAGAGAATATCAATATAGTAATACAGAGATAGAAATTATTTTAAACAGAAATAAATACAAATATCTCAGTTGAAAAGTAAAAGAACAATTACCTCAGGGGTTAAAAAGTATATTTGATCAGTCAAAAGTTGAAATTAGCAGGTATAAAGATAAGTTTATTGAGATTATCCAGTGTAAGTAACATCTAGAAAGAAAAATGAAGAAAAAGAACAGTACCTCAGAAACCAGAAACCTAGGACATCCTAAAACATACCAACATATGCGATGTTGGTATGTTTTAGGAGTTCCAGGAAGAGAAGAGAGAAAGAAAGAGGCAGAAAGAATTTTTGAAGAAGTAATTAACCTAAATTCCTCACATTTGATAAAAAAAAAAAAAAAAGCTGCACATCTAAGAAGCTCAGCCAAATCAAAACAGGATAAAACTAAAAAAGATCTACTCTAGCCACATCATAATTGTCCAAAGCAAAAGACAAAGTATTGAAAGTAGCAAGAAATGAGTGACTCATCCTCTAAAGGAAACTTTAATAAAGATTAACAACTGATTTCTAATCTAAACTATGGGGGCCAGAAGGCAGTGGGATATATTTAAAATGCCGAAAGTAAAAGATGGTCAATATAGAACTTTATATTCAGCAAAAACATCTTCCAAAATAAAGGAGACATTAAGATGTTTCAAAACAAACAAACAAAACTAAAACAAAATCTGACAAATTATGTCAGCAGTATATCTACCTAAAGAAAATAATAGCAGGATTTCCACAGACTGAAATACATGAGGCAATAACTCAATTTCACATGAAAAAATAAAAAATAACACTGAGGTCAATATACAAGACTATATAAATTGTTTTTCGTTTTTAATTCTTCTCTTTTCTCTGATATTAAAAAACAACTGCATGGAGTAATAACTACAAATCTATGTTGATGGGTGTATGACATATAAATGTATAACTTAAATGAAAATAACAGTGCAAAGTGGGGGAAGCAGCAAATTTTTGTATGTTACTTAAGTTGATATTAATATGACATAAAATAAATTAAGCTCTTAATCATAATACCCTAGACAACCACTAAGAGAATAAGTTTTAAAACAGCAAAAGTAATGACAAGGGAATTCAAATGTCACACAAGAAAATATTTAACACAAAACAAGGCAGAAATCAAAAACTAGAGAAATAAAAACATACAACTATAAAACAAATAGCAAAGTGGCAGACATAAGTTCTACTTTATCAGTAATAACATTAAATATATACAAATTAAACACTCCAATTAAAAGGCAGAGGTTGGCAGAATTTATAAAAATAACATAACCCTATGCTGTCTATAAGAAACTGATTTTAGATTCAAAGACACAAATAGTTTGGTGGTCAAAGGGCAGAAAAAAATACATCTGAGACCAACAAGGTGTGGGAGTGGCTCTAATAATAACAGAAAAAAAATTGTTACTAAAGACAAAGACATTTTATAATGATATGGGTCTCTCTACTGTGTCTGCTCTCAATTTATTAACAAGAAATTGCAAATTTAAGTATATATGCCTGCCTCTGGCCACAGAGACCTAAAATACATGAAGCCAAAATAGAAATATTGAAGGTTATAATAGAAAATTCAATGATACTAGTTTGGAACTTCAAAGGCCCACATTTGGTAATGGCTAGAAAAACTAGAGAGAAGACTTAGACAACACTGTAAACCAACTAAACATAACAGACATCTATAGACTAGTTCACCCATTAACTGCAGAAAGTTCATTCTTCCAAAGTGTATGTGGGGCATTTGCAAGATAGACCATATGCCATAGGCCATAAAACAAGTATTAGTAAGTTTAAAAGGACTGAAATCATACAACTTTTGTTTTCTGACCACAATGGAATGAATTCGAAATCAACAACAGAAGTAAACTTGGGAAAGTCATACAAATATGTGGAAATTAAACATTTCTAATTAAACAATGTGTCAAGGATAGAATAACAAGAATTAGAAAATTTATCAAAATGAATCAAAACAAAAACTCTAGTGTCTGAACCACCAGTGAATCTGCTTCTATTACTTATATTTTTCTGTTATCAAATACATTTACTTGCTGTTTTGAATGTCTGTTGATTTTTTATTATAGGCCAGCACTACTTTAGAAAGATAGTTTGGTTAGGTGCAGTGGCTCACCTGTCTAATCCCAGCACTTTGGAAGGCTAAGGTGGGTGAATCACCTGAGGTCAGGACTTTAAGACCAGCCTGTCCAACATGATGAAACCACATCTCTACTAAAAATGCAAAAATTAACCAGGCGTGGTGGTGGGCACCTGTATTCAGACTACTTGGGAGACTGAGGCAGAAGAATCACTAGAACCCAGGAGGTGGAAGTTGCAGTGAGCTGAGATAGTGCCATTGCACTCCAGCCTGGGTGACAAGAGCAAGACTCCACAAAAGAAAGGATAGAGAGAAAGAGAGAGAGGGGGGCGGGGGAGGGAACGAACGAAGGGAAGGGAGGAAAGGAATTAAAATTTGAAGCTTCTGACTATGTCATCTACACCCAGAGAGAGTTTTCTTTTTTTCTCAATTTAGCAGATAAGGTGAGAAGCTGACCATCTTATGTCAATCAGTAATTAAGATGATTTGGCTCTACACGGCAGTTTCAGTAAGACTCAGTTTATCTCAGTTTTTATTTTGTTTAGAAATTAGCCCTCCTGGGATTTTATTTGAGAGCTTGGCTAGTATGTGTCTCTTCAATCCTAAAAGCCTGTGATTTTTTTTTCTTTTTTCAGAAGTTCCTAGCTCATTTCTTTCTGGTTCTGCCAAATGAAGCTTCAAAATCAAATAAGGGAAAGACAGGCAGTATGCTTGAGATAGACCCCTTCTCTCTAGTGGGCCCGTTTTGTAAGCACTGTAGGGAAGCAGGAGCTTTCACTTTGCCTTTTAGAAGCTTTTAATAAATATACAGCCTAGTTTCTCAGACTCCTACACAGCCCAAACTCAGTTAATTCACTGGCTATGAATTTCAGATGACTGACATTTTAAATTTATTCCATCCCTGTGTACTCACTAGAATTTTGTTGGTTTCCTTTCCAGAAAACCCACAAGGATCAACAAAGATTATTTGCCTAGGATTAGTCTGATCTTCATTCTGTTCATGTCCATAATCTGCAAATGTCCCCAGGAGGAAAAATGTTCATCCTCTTTAGTATATTAGTTAATCTAGTCTTCTTTGCTTCTGTGGATCTCTAATGCTTTTAAAAGCATTAGATTTTAGTATGATTTTTTAAATTGTATCCAGAGTTTCTTTCTAGTTGTTTCAGCAGTAGTATTGGACTTCCATGAGCTTTTGGAAAGTGAAAGTTACATTTACTATGTTTTAGGAGCATTGCTTTCCATATCAAACAAAATGTTTCAGAAGAAAAAAGTGTGAGAGAGAAAGACGTAGCTGCCCGACGAGAATAACAAGAGATACGTATGGTCAGATACAATAATAATTATAGCGAAGTTAGTATTAGATAATCCAAGTAGTCTCATAAATCTCGGGAATGCTAGAACTCTACAGCTTTTTAAAATAAACCTAATTCAACCTGTCCATTTTATAGGTGGAAAATACAAACACCAAGAGGAAAATGGACCTATTGTACCCTATTTCCTTTAGGTTTTCTTCAGCTACGATTTTTTAGACATTGTTTATTTCACTTCCACATGGAATCCTCAGGAAAATCAGCTACCTTACTTAGTTTAAGAAGAAGCCCCCTTTAAGTATTTAGATACTAATTAATCCTTCAATCTAGCTAAAAAATATATTTGCTTTTGTACTTTACTTGAATTGTTAATGCAATGACCATCTTTAGGAGGAGCAAAACCATGAGCACAGTCTAATGAGCACTGACAAATATTACATTTCCTTACACTGAACAAATTCTTGCCCCCTGCTGTCTCCCTAATAGCTTAAATTAGCAGGCCATGGTTGCTGGAGTTTCATTGCTCTTCATCAGAGAAATGGCTGTGATTGTCTTTTTTCCACACTGCATTCATTCATCACAGAGACTCTGAGCTGTAAATATAAATCATTTCTATTACTAATGATACAGTCTGTTTTATATTAACTGTCTTCTATTCTAGTGATGTATCTTAAAGTTTTTTTTTTAATTGATATCATTGGTTATGCTATTATGTAATATGAGAGTCTCTATAATATACTATTTACATTTTAATTTCATTCTCCCAACTGATCTTTGGGTTACAAGTTGTCAAATTAATTTTGCAGATAAGGAATAAAAGGACATAGAAACTTCACCTGCTTAAAAAAAATGGCAGAACAAAGATTTTAGTCGGAGTCTGGGCTCCGAAGCCCATATTCTTTTCACTTTTGCAAGTTGTCTTCTTCCTGTTCAAGTCTCAAGACATTCATTTCTGTGCAGGTCTTGCAAATGCTTTACCATAAAAAAGTGAATTCTAGAGAATACAATTTACTCAACAATTTTAAGATATAACACTACTCCATGGAAAATTGTTGGTACAATCCTGGATTGGGTTGCCAGTAGACAGTTGCTATATGAGGAAGGGGGTTAATGCTTTGAAAAGGGTTGATATTTATATTGGTACAAAAAAGAAATAAAGTAATTATACTAGATCCTTTAAAATTTCTCTATAACTGGGCATGGTAGTACATGCCTATAATCCCACCTACTACAGGGGACTGAGGTGGGTGACTGTTAGTGCATTTTGCTTTGCTATAAAGGAATACCTGAAATTGAATAATGTATATAGAAAGAGTTTTATTTGGCTCACAGTTCTGTAGACTGTACAAGAAGCATGGCACCAGCATCTACTTCTGGTGAGGCCTCAGGAAGCTTTGAATTGTGCCAGAAGGCACGGGGGAGCCAGTGTGTCACATAGAAAGACACAGAGCAAGATGGAGTGGAGGAAGTGAACTAACAGAGCTAGAATTCACTCATTACCATGGGGAGGGCACCAAGTCATTTATGAGGGATCAGCACATATGACCCAAACAGGTCCCACTAGGCCCACCTCCAACATTGGAGGTCACATTTTAACATGAGATTTGGAAGGAGCAAACATCCAAACCATATCAGAAAGAATCACTTGAGCCCAGAAGTTTGATTGTCTGCTGTATCTCTGAACCTGTGTCTTCATCTCCTTTAATCCCTGTAGACTGGTATTTAGGTTTAAAGACTGAATAGATTAAGGTTAACTATTTCTGGCAAACACTCTTCCTGGGTAATGCTATCTACTTCAGATTGCATCTTAGTGGGCTGTAAATAATGATAGGTTGCCCATTGTTATTGATTAATAGAAGGTTGATGACTTGGTTCAGGAGCAATCATCAGAAAGGTACAGGTATTTTTTTCTCCTTTTAAGAAGTTTTTTGACTTATATATGGCAACTAATGAATTTAACATCCATTAATGACCCTTATGCTAAGCAAAAATTTAATTGGGAGTTGCAAAAATGATATTCTAACTTCAACTTCTATAGTTTAAAGGATAATAAATTACATTTCTTCAAAAGACAGCAGGTGAAGTCTTATTTTTATCCATTAATTATAAATATTTTAATAAAGTAAGAAAAATTCATTCATAAGTAACTTTCTTTATGCAATAGTCATCTCCAATGTAGCAAATGAATTTACTTTTTCTCTCTGTTCTTTTTTCTCTTTACCACCATGAACTGAAGGATTTTTATTTAGTTCATGTACTATAATGTTTCCTAGTCTCACTTTCCCTAACTTCAAACTGGACTAAAACATTTCTCCAAGAAGCCCTAGTTTCTTTTCATTATGTATGATATTTAGAAAGCAAGATCTGGGCACTAGGGGTGCTCATTGATACTGATGTGTCATTGCTTCTGGGCCCTTTCAGTTGATAGAGAGGGAAAAAAAACACTACTTCTATCTCTCTGTTGATCTCTGTCTCTATTTATAGTAAATGTCATTAATTTATATTGATATGTCTATTTACTTTTTAAATAGAATCATTTGATAAGAAAAGTTTTAACATATGATAAGGTCAAATTTTAGGCTTTGCTTTCTAAAGTGTCCTGTCTAAAAAGCGACTACTCCCAAGCCATGCAGACATTCTAGAATGGATTCTTCTAATAGCTTGATGGTTTCAGTTTTAATGTTTATGTCTGTAACTCCATGTCTAACTAATTGGTTTTATGTATAATGTGAAGTGATAATTGAGGTTTATTTTCTTAAAGAGACAATCGTTCTAGGACAATTGTTGAATAGAAGTTTTTCTCCATTAGATTACTTTGGCATTTTTGTAAAAATAATCAAATTACAGAGAGATTCTAATTTTGAATTTTCTCTTCTGAGTCCTTTATATATTTGTTAAGCTTTAAACCAGTGTATTAGTGCCTTCTCACACTGCTATAAAGCACTACCTGAAACTGGGTAATTTATGAAGAAAACAGCTTTCATTGGCTCACAGTTCTGCAGGCTGAACAGGAAGCATGACTGGGAGGCCTCAGGATAGTTACAATCATGGTGAAAGGTGAAGGGAACCAAGTACATCTTCACATGTAAGAGGAGGAGAGAGAGAGAGAGTGAAGGAGGAAGTGTTACACACTTTCAAACAGCCAGACCTCATGAGAACTCTGTAATGAGAAGAGCAAGGGGGAAGTCTGCTCCCATGATTCAGTCACCTCCCATTAGGCCCCTCCCTTGACACATGGGGATTACAATTTGACATGAGATTTAGGTGAAGACAGAGAGCCAAGACTCATTAACCAGTATTACATAGTCTTAATTACTTAGCTGTTTAGGAAGTCCCAACGTTTCACAGTGTAAATGTTTGTTTTTCCTTTTATTATTTTAGTATTTCTGTTTATTACTTCAAATGGTCTAGGTATTTTGCATTTGCATATAAACTTTCACATCTTCACAATATTGAGTTCTTCAATCTACAAAAGTACTGCATCTTTTATTTAGATACTCCTTAGCATGTCTCAGGAAGGTTTTGCTGTTTCCATTGCAAAACTTTTGTATGCTGTTTGTGAATTTTCTTCCTAATTTATTTATTAGTGTTGTAAACCATGTATTTTAAATTTGTATTATTTTCAAACTGTTGCTACTTGTGCATAAAAATGCGTTTGATCTTGTATATTAAACTTGTATCCTGAAGTCTTGCTGAAAGCATGTGCTAGTAATTCTCATAATTATTTTATATTAATAGATTCCCTAAGATTTGTCATATAAACAATGATATTATAGACAAATAGGAATATTTTTGCATCTTCCTTCCTAAACTGATACTTTTTTTTTATTTATCTTGTTTTAATTTTGTAAAATGATAAATCACAATAATGAGGGTGGAAATTCTTACCTTGTTTCCAATCTTAAGAGAAAACTGTATGACATTAACTGTAAGGACCCTTTTACATTTATGAGATACATTAGAGAATAAAATTTTTAAATGCCTTTTTGGTCATATTTCTTCTTAAATATTTCAGAAAATTTACCAGTTAAATCAAATGGTAATTTTTTTTCATGTAATTTTGCTAGTTGTACCTTTTAAGAAATATGTTTCTGTAATATACCTTGTCAAATTATTGGCATAAAATTCCATACTATCCTCCTTAGTGTCTGAAGTATTTGGAATAAGAACAGCTTTTTAATCCCTAATGATATAATCTGTGTTCTATCTTTTTCTCTGTTAGTTTGGAGGTTTACAAATGGTGTTATCTTTTTAAATAAACAAATACTGGCTTTGTTAATGTTTATAGTTTGTCTGTTTCTTTCTCCATAGTATACATTTATTTTGCTGTTCTCTTTCTAGCTTCTTTAGGTAGATCCTCTGGTAATTGATTCTAGACCTATCGTTTCTAATAAAAACCTTTAAAGATATTTTCCCCAGCACTATTTTAAATAATTCTCCAACTTTTTAATATTCTATATTTCCATTATTATTCATTACATATGTTGCTCAGGTCCCTTGAAAATTGCTCTATAACTTTCATATTATTGAGAAATTTGTTGCTTAATTTCTAAATATTTTCTTTTTTATTTCTAATTTAATTCTATTTTGACTTAAGATATACTCTCTATGAATTTGTCTTTTAATAGCGTAGAGACATATAACTCAAATTCAGTAAACTACACATATTTAAAGTATGCAATTTCATATGTTTTGACATAAGTGTTTACCTGTGAGACCATCTGTATCATCAAGTAAATTAATGTATTTAGGATTGTCAAAAGTTTTCCCATTTTCCTTTGTAATCCATTCCCCTTCTCTCTCTTTTTGTTCTCAATTTCTATCCTCAATCCATCAATAAACCGAGATAACATTAACAAATAATCTATATATTATTTTATGTTCTTAGAAATTTTATTAAAAACTAATATATACTGGCTATTCTTTTTATATTACTTGGTTAAGCATCCATTCAACTGTTTTGTCCCATTTTCTTGGTTGATTCCTTTTGTATTATTGAGTTTTGAGAGTTCCTTATATAATCTTAGTGTAATTCCTTTATCAGATTCACGATGCAAATATTTCCTCCCAATCCTGTTTCTTTCTGAGAACAAAAGTTGCAAAAATTGTGGTTGATGGGTCTTTGTGGGTGCTTTTGGTAATTTTAATAACATTAAATTAATCGATTCCTTTATTTATTATTATTTTTTTTTTTTTTTTGTGACGGAGTTTCACTCTTGTTACCCTGGCTGGAGTGCAATGGCGCAATCTCGGCTCACCGCAACCTCCGCCTCCTGGGTTCAGGCAATTCTCCTGCCTCAGCCTCCTGAGTAGCTGGGATTACAGGCACGTGCCACTGTGCCCAGCTAATTTTTTGTATTTTTAGTAGAGACGGGGTTTCACCGTGTTGACCAGGATGGTCTCAATCTGTTGACCTCGTGATCCACCCGCCTCAGCCTCCCAAAGTGCTAGGATTACAGGCGTGAGCCACCGCGCCAATTTCTTTTTTTTTTTTAGAAAAAAATGAGAGAAAGAAAGAAAAAGAGGGAGAGAGAACAGGAATATTGCTTTATTCTAAAAATAGGTATTAATAATGGCTGATCAATATTTTGTGTATTTAAAGTGGAGAATGTATATTTTGTGTATTTAAAGTGGAGAGCTCTATAAATACTTATTAAGTTTACTTGTTCCAGATCTGAGTTCAAGTCCTGGATATCCTTATTAATTTTCTGTCTCGTTGAGTTTAAATCTCTTTATGGGTCTTATGTATCTGGGTGTTAGGATAGTTAGCTTTTATTATTGCATTGATCCTTTAACCACTGTATCTTTGTGGCTTTGAAATCTGTTTTATCAAATGCGAGAATTGCAACTCCTGCTTTTTGTTTATTTATTTATTTTTGCTCTCCATTTGGTTGGTAAATCTTTCTCCAACCCTTTGTTTTGAGTCTTTGTGTATCTTTGGATATAAAATGGGTCTGGATGTAGTATATTGTTAGGTTTTGGCTGTATCTTTTGATTGGGGGATTTAGTCGATTTAAATTTAGGGTTACTGCCATTTGATGTTAACTGGCTATTTTATCCATTCATTGATGTAAATTCTTCTTTATGTTTATGCTCTTTACTTTTTGTATATTTTTAGAAAGGCTAATACTGGTTGTTCCTTTCTGTGTGTAATGCTTCTTTCAGAAGTTTTTGTAAAGCAGGCCTGGTGGTAATAAAATCTCTGAGTACTTGCTTGTTCATAAAAGATTTTATTTTTCCTTCAATTGTGAAGCTTAGTGTGGCAGGATATGAAATTCTGGGCTGAAAGTTCTGTTCTTTAAGGATGTTGAATATCGGCCCCCACTCTCTTCTGGCTCGTAGGGTTTCTGCCGAGAGATCTGCTGTAAGTCTAATAGGCTTCCCTTTGTGGGTAACCTGACCTTTCTCTCTGGCTGCCCTTAGTATTTTCTCCTTCATTTCAACCCTGGTGAATCTAACGATTATGGGGTTGCTCTTCTTGAGGAATGTCTTTGTGGTGTTCTCTGTATTACCTGGGGTTGAATAGTGTCCTGCTTTGTTAGATAGGGAAAATTCTCCTGGATAATATCCTGAAGAGTATTTTCCAGCTTGGATTCATTCTCTCCATCACATTCAGGTACACCTATCAAACGTAGATTACGTCTTTTCACATAGTCCCATATTTCTTGGAGACTTTGCTCATTCCTTTTTATCCTTTTTTCTCTATTCTTGTCTTCTCATTTTATTTCATTAAGTTGGACTTCGACCTCTGATATCCTTTCTTCTGCTTGATCAATTTGGCTATTCAAACTTGTGCATATTTTACTAAGTTCTCTTGTTGTATTTTTCAACTACATTAGTTCATTTATATTCCTCTCTATATTGTCCATTCTTTTTAGCATTTCGTCAAACCTTTTTTTTTCTTAAATTATGTTTGGTGTCTTACTTGGGTTACATTTACCGAAAAAAGTAACAACATTTTTTTCCCGAAGTTTTCTCCGTTTACATTATATGCTACATAAAATATCATAAACATATAACATGTTCTATAAGTTTTATAGTTTCAGGTTTTATATCATATCATCAATTTTACTATGTTTTGTGTCAAGCTAATATTTGCATTTTGTGTGAAATATGAATTAAGGTAATATTTTTAAATATTTGCATTTTGCATGAAATATGAATTAAAGTTAATGTTTTTGCATACAGATGTCCACTTCTCCTAACACTATTTTTTGAATAGACCATGTTTTTTCTCTCTCTTTCTTCTTCGATGGTAATGAAGATATATTAGATATCAATATAGGTAGATAGATAGACAGATATGTTATGTGGTTATGTGGTTTATTTCTTGACTCTATTCTGTTTCATTGATCGGTTTGTTTATCTTAAAACCAATACCACCCATCCTTGTTTGCTGTAGCATAAAAATAATTCTTGAAATTAGATAGTAACAGTCCTTCATTTTTTTTTGTTGTTTTACAGAGTTGTTTTGAGTGTTCTGAGTCTTCTGCTCTTATACATGGATTATAAAATCAGATTTTAATTTTTAAAACAAAAATGCTGCTGAGATATTTATGATGATTTATTAGATCAGAAGGACTATTTAGGGGAAATTAATGGCTTAATATTAAGTATTTCAACTCGTGAACATAGTATATCCCTCAACTTAGATCTCTATTAATTTCCCTCTGCAATGTGTTTTGTAGTTTTCAGTTTATAAATCTTGCATATCTTATTTCAGACTTATCCCTAAGTTTCACATTTTTTATGTTATGATTATTACATTTTTTAAATTTCAATTTTTGATTGCTTATTGGTAGTATGGAGACACTGTTTTTTTACATGTTTTCTTAAATTTTGCAACCTTGATGAATTTATTAGAGGTCATAATTTTTTTTGTGGACCTCATGGGAATTTCTCCATGAATAACCATGCTACTTGGGAATAACAATAATTTTCTTTGTTTTGTTCCAACATGATCGCCTTCTGTTTATTTTTATAGCTTTATTGCAGTGACTAGAATTGGCAGTACAATGTTTAATAGAAGTGGTAAGACCACATATCCTTGTCTTGTTCATGACATTAAAGATAAAACATCAACATTTCATCATTAAATATAATGGTAAGCTGTAGGTTTTTTAAAAAGGTAATAATAATAACCCATGCCAATTTGAAGATGTTCTCCTATATTTATAGTTTCCTAAGAGTTTTTACAAAGGATGGATGTTGGCTGGGCATGGTGGCTTGTGCCTGTAACCCCAGCACTTTGGGAGGCCAAGGCAGGTGGAATTCAATAGCAGCCTGGCCAAGGTGTTGAAACCTTGTCTGTACTAAAAATACAAAAATTAGGCTGGCATGGTGGTGAGTGCCTATAATCCTAGATACTCAGGAAGCTGAAGCACAAGAATCTCTTAAACCAGGAGTTGGAGGTTGCAGTGAGCAAAGATCACATTACTGAACTCCAGCCTGGGCGACAGAGTGAGACTTTGTCTCAAAAAAAAAAGATGAATGTTGAATTTTGTAACATGATTTACTTATATCTATTGAGACAACTGTGCTGATTTTCTCATTATTTTTAATAAGGTAAATGTTATTGCTTATATTCAAATGTTAAACAATCCTTTTGTTTCTGAGATAGACTACATTTGGTCCTGAAACTTTACATTTTTGTACATTCTTAAATTTGCTAACATTTTCCTAGAAAGTTTGCATCTTCTTCATGTGAGATAAAAGTCTATAGTTTTCTTCCTCTATTTTTTTTTTTGTTTTGGTATCAGTATAATGTCAATCACAAAATTATTTGAATAGTATTATTTTTTTCAATTAATTCATCTATGCATTTCCAATTAAATGTTGATTAATTGATTAATCAATTTAAGAAATGAATCTAAGTCTAATTCTACCTTGACACTATCTTCATATATTCTAATTGTTATTAACTTCCTTGTTTATTCTGAAAGATGAAACACTTATAGTGTCCCAAGTACTGTGCCAGAATCTGGGTCATAATTATTTTTAAAGATGATTATTTCTTCTTATATGAGACTTGGAGTTACAAGATTCCTTGGCCTTTGCATCTTCATGGTGACTGATGACTTCTTTTCCTCATAAGAATCTGTCAGAATAGAAATCTTACACAAATGTCTCCAGTCTGAAAATGATGACAGTCTCCATGGTATAGGACCACAGAGAAATTAAAATTCCTCTCTCCTCCTATCAACCAATCATTATGCCTTATCTCATAGAAAAGCATATGCACAGTTTTATAAAATGTTGATTTTTAAACTGTGTGATAAAACACTATAAGCGGAAATATTGTTAAAGCACCCATATTTTGGAAAAATTGTAGGATTTTTAGAAAATTTCTGTTCTCTTTGATATAATTTTTCTGTCCTATGTAATTATTGTGTTCTAAGAGTATTACACCACTAACATTGAAAGCAAAGACTTTATCTAAACACTCTGTAGTGAGGAATGCTGCCATATGATACGTAAGAGGGCATATCATTGTCATTGAATCAGTAGGTTATAGCCCAGGTTACAGTTCATTTTTGAAGTATCATTTGATGGCATCACAATGTTCTTGTCATAATCCTTAGATTATCTAATTAAGAAAACAAAATTAAAACTTTTTTTCAACTTTAAACAGAATTATCGTTAACTATGTGGTCTGTAGATCAACTAGTTTTCTATATAACTTGCTGATTTCTGTATTTGAATCCAATAATGAAAAATCGATATTAAGGACAATAATAACTCAGTCTAGTTGACTGAAAATACGTCTTTGTTTCAAAGCCTCTCTTGCCTTTTGATGTGGCACATGATATTATAACAATTCAAAATTGCCAGCAAAGAGGCAAGAAAATCAGATGTCATTGGTGAAAATGGCTTTAGAATTTTATATTATGAAAAATTTAAGACAATTTTTAAGAGTGTGCATGTGTGTATATGTGTCATTTTAATATATCCTCACTTGGAATGTATGAACAATTAATGCTACAAGAAGTCAGTCCGCAGATTTGTCATTGAAGCCTCTTCAATCTGAAGACGAGCAGCCATGTAGCATGCCCAGATAGTGTGAATCTGTAACGAAAATTTCTGACTGTTATAATTGTTCTCTAAATTTCCATTTGGTGACAACCTTTGTGTGATAATTACAAATCATCAAAGTTCTAATGAACTACGAGACACTTAATGCCTGGACACGAGGCAAAGCAGCTAAGAAATGTGTCACAGGCAGTTTTGCAGCAACTAACATACAAAAATGTAGGCTTCATTAACAGTGTTCAAGAAGACGGATGAGTCTCCATCCTGCCTAACCCAGTGGTTAATTTATTGACTGACTTTAACAGTGACGTCCCTTTGGAGGGATTTTAATAGTTTCGAAGTTGCTTGCTGAGGTTTTAATAGACATTTGCCTCACTGAGCTCAATAAATATGGAGTGCAGTTTGAAATCTTGCAACCTAAAATGTAAGCAACTGACTGAATGAGGTTAGAAAGGATTTATATTTCTTCTAAATATACTTCTGAGCTGAAGTCCAAGTGAAAAAGATTTCCAAAATATCTACCTACTTTTGGAAAACTTTCTCTTATTTTATGTTTAGACCTTTGGTGCTATAAAACAGAAAACTGTGTCAGGGAAAAAAGAAACGAAAAAAAAAAAGCTAAGAAATTCCTTTCAGTTTGCTCCAGAGTAGGTTTTGGAAAGCTGTGTTGGAATTGGTTGTAACTATTCAGGTTAAGTCAGAGTAAGTGCCAAATGTTTCATTTCTCACACTCCAATTACTGTGTTTGGAACCAAATGCATCCTGGCTTATAAGGACACCCAGTCATTTGTGCACTGCTACAGCTTACTTATTTGGTCATGTACAGAGCGTTTTTGTTGTTGTTTTGGTTTTTGTTTCTTGCTACAAAGTTAAAACACGTTAAAAAAAAAAAAAAAAACAAAGTGTATGAAGTGCTTGCTTGGCTAGGCACCCTGCAGTATTTTCCTGAATTTAACCTCACTGATTCCTCAGAAAAATCATAGGAGTCAGGAACAGTTATTGCCCTTATTTCTATGAAAACAAGTTCAAGTACATTTTCCAAAATCATACAGCTAATATGTTTGAAAATTTGTAATTGATCTTATATTGTTTACTTCTAGGATCATTACTCTAACACATCACATTACTGTGTGGATTCACCTTCTTTTCAGAATAAGAGGTGAATTTTTTTTAGCTGTTTCACTGAATGCCATCACTACGGCTTAATGTTATCAGGCAACTGTTTGACAGTAAACTCAATTTGCCCATACAAATGAACGTGAAGAACTGTGAGCCAAATATCAAAATAGGTTTTCATTGACTTATAATTTTAATATTATGTCATCTTAAAAATATACATCTCTGATGATGTTTTTATTGTTGACAAAAAATTACCAATAAAATAAATCAAGCTCTTGGAAAATTAAAAGAAAATAGATAAATTTTAAATAAAAAGTATTTCTAACATTTTACATCCTCATATTTATTATTTATTTCAAGAAATTTAATTGGCATAGTCATTTGGTTATTATTTCAACTAGATATTTCAGAATCTCATGATAAAAATCTTTTTTTTCTTTGACAGAGTCTCGCTCTATTGCCCAGGCTGGAATGCAGTGGTGTGATCATGGCTCATTGCAGCCTCAAACTCCTGGGCTCAAGTGTTCTTCCCACCTGAACATTCCCAGTAATTGGGAGTACAGGTTGGAGCCACCAGGCCCGATTTTTTTCTTTCTTTTTTTTTTTTTTTGTAGAGCGGGGTCTCACTGTATTGCCCAGGCTGGTCTTAAACTGGTTCAAGTGATCTTTTGGCATCAGTCTTCCAAAGTGTTGAGTTTACACGTGAAAGCCATAGCACCAAGCCAGCTAAAAATCTTAGGAACAGTATTATGAAGTTTTACTTTTTTATTATGGGGAAAAAAAAGACTCAGTATAATTTTTAAATAACTAAAATTAATGTACATAAATGAAAGGATTAATCTTTCATGATTGGACTACTATTTTCAGAAAATAGAAAAATGTGATTATTCAAAAACTTCTATTGTAATTAATATTCTCTAGACTGGTAATTATAAATCAGGACTGTATTTAGGTAGCACCATCTATTTAATATGAGAATCAGATCATAAAAATTGTAACAGCAATATGCATGATAATAACTGCCCTTGGAGTTTAGGGTTCAGAAGAAAGTCTGTGGTTTGGTGTATATCCTGGAACTTCAGGTCATTTAACAAGCTGACAATATGAACTATCAGTTTCTAGAAAAATACTTTGGATATCTCTTTGGTGCTGTTATCTTCAGTTTCATTTCCCTTGAACATCTTCTGAAAGATTATTTTCATAATATAGTGTAATTGTTAAGAACACAAACAGTAACCGAAGACTTTGGGGCCATTTCTTCAGAGGTTTTTCTTTCTAAAGTGCTGTTTTAAGGAGCTATGGGGCAAGCCACTTGACTTAATGGCACTATTATGAAGAGTTAATGAGTTAATCCCTGTAAGTCTGTTGGCCCAGTTCCTGGCACATGTTGAATAGTCAGGAATTGTTAGGTATTATGATTAGCAATAGTGTTTAAGCATTCCTTAAACTCCAAAAGATTAAGAAAATCTGTCTCCACCTCAAATCTATTTAAGTAATTTTTTATACCAGATATTGTTAAACATTTATGATGTAGATGGTTTAAACATATAGATTATCCGTCCCTCTCAAGCAAAAAGAGAAATCCCCAGTGCCAGTATTCTGAGTGTTCACTGAGAATATGTCTAAAAAGTCTCATAATTGATGGTCAGGTTCTAATTTTCAGATCATTGAGCCATAGTATTGTTTTCTCTATTTCCCTAGAGCATGTGGTAAATTAGGATGTGGATAAAACACAGGTATTTAATCCTTCTCATTTTTTATTAAATATATTCATGTATTTTAGTTCTTATATTCTTCATAGCATCCCAATGCTAGGTACTGTCACTCCAGTTTGTGTGGATGGTGGAACACAGTAGAAAGGGAGGTTGGGAGGGATAAACTGCATATTCAGTCCACAGCTGAAAACAGTACCACTGCAACATTTAAAGTGATATTTGGAACAAAAAAATTACTCATGAAATGGATACTAAGCTAAACTAAACTTCTGAGGAAAGGGCATAATTATTACATCATGATACACCTAGACAAATACTAACCTAGGTTTACACAAAATCTGGAAATGTAAAAAAATAGTAATCATAATTGGAAACTACCTTTTAAAGTACTTCTACAAAGATCAAAAAAGGTAGTGAAGTTAACCTTTCAACCTAAATTCCTGTAGTGCCTAAGTTCTTGGAGTAACAATTCATAGAAACATTAACAAAACCATCCCTGGTCAGTATTTGCATGGTGCCTGAGGTTTGCTATGAGATGAAACTATGCATTCCTGAGTTTTTATCCTCAGATTCTTTCTTCTGTGGCATGTGGTGATGATATCACTGGGCATGCTCTCCATGCTATGCAATCCTTGCATAATTTGTCACTTCTTCTAAATGCTAATATGCATACACCCACTGCTGACACAAATCCTCCATATAGCTCTCTCATTATATAGCTCACATTGCATACTTGCACATCCGTGCTTAATGCCCACACCATGGCTTATGATGTTCTGCATTCTTTTGGCAAAGAATATGGATTGGACAAAGCCTCTTGCTCTCTAATATAGAATTTTATTTGTTCTAATACTTAGTTTATCCCTACATATTGTAAATTGTCTTGAGCAATAATAACAATCATTACAAATATACAGCCTTACAAATTGTATGCATTTGTTTTTCCCTAACAAAAGTGGGGTATTTCATTTCATACAACCTTGACCTCCAAGGATAAGTTTCTTCAAAGTTGTAACTGCAGTAGCATAAACTAGTGATTGTATTCACTAGTAACAGAAAAACACTCATTCTTCCTTCCCAAATGGTACACATAATCAGGCTGTCAAAGAAGAACAATTATCTTCCATACTAATTGGCAACTTGTGTTTAACCTTTAATTAGCTGGGAATTTATAATAGCTCTAACTGGTCTTTTTCTTTTCTTATAGAAGGTCATAGTAACACTCTGTTCACTTTCTCTATTCCCACACTCCACCTTCCAAGGTATTATGATAACAGTTTAAATAGAAAAATAGGAGCTCTGCAACCTTAAGTTGCTGTCCTTAGGTGTGTGCTGAGCTGGCACATTAATGAAAAACTGAAATTGTTGAAAGGCAGGAATCCCTTGTTACTTCTGCTTCAAGAGGAAATTCAAACAGATTTTTTTTTCTTTTGTCTCTCTTGGCACAGTTTGATGCAATCAGGTTTTTCTTCTATTTCCACCCCCCCCCCACTAGAAATGTGTAGGACTAATTAGCAGAGATGACGTTTTCTTACATGGTCATCCCATTCTTGGTTTGGCAGATTACTGTGCTAAAAAGACACAGAAAAAAAGTTTTCTCCTTCTGTGATGAACACCTCTGATGTCCTGAGTCTTATAAAAAGAAACTTAGTGATGACAAGTACACTGTTTTTTCCAGGTTAAAATGTTTATAAATTGGCAAACACTTTGGCTGTCACAAAAAAGTGTCACCAAAAATTATCACAGAGAGGAGATATTCTTCAATCTGCTTGTAATAATTACCCTACCAGAAATTACTTGCCACTGTGTGATTGAAGACTATTATTTTTTTTTGGCTTGACTTTTAATGCTGGTTAAACCACTGTGTGATTGAATAATTGAATGGAAAGAATAGAGGGAATTAGAAAATTAAAAAATGAAAGGAATTAGAAAATGGGTACTTTAAGAAACTCATAAGTCAGATCAAAACATGCACACCAAAACAAAATAATAAAGAGAAATGGCTGATTTCACATTTTCTACCAGAGATGGCCAGGATTATTCATAGAATATAATGAAAGCATTGTTATTTACAAAGACAAATAAGCCATAATATGATTTGGCTTTGTCCCCACCCAAATCTCATCTTGAATTGTAGTTCTCATAGTCCCCATGTGGTGTTGGAGGGACCTGGTAGAAGTTAATTTAATCATGGGGTCAGTTACCCTCATGCTGTTCTTGTGATAGTGTGTGAGTTATCATGAGATCTGATGGTCGTATAAGGGGCTTTTCCCACTTTTGCTTGGCACTTTTCCTTTCTGCTGCCATGTGAAGAAGGACATGATTTTTACTTCTTCAGCCATGATTGTAAGTTTTCTGAGGCCTCCTCAGCCCTGCAGAACTATGAGTCAATTAAACCTCTTTTCTCTATAAATTACCCATTTTCAGGTATGTTTGTTTTAGCAGCATAAAAATAGGTTAATATAGTAAATTGGTACCAGGAGTGGGGTGCTACTGTAAAGATACCTGAAAATGGCCAGGCGCAGTGGCTCATGCCTGTAATCCCAGCACTTTGGGAACCAGGTGGATCTGAAGATTAAGAGATTGAGACCATCCTGGCCAACATGGGGAAACTCCCCTCTCTACTAAAAATACAAAAATTAGCTGGGCATGGTGGTGCATGCCTGTAGTCCCAGGTACCTGGGAGGCTGCGGAAGGAGAGTGGCTTTAACCTTGAAGCCAGAGGTTGTAGTGAGCCAAGATTGTGCCACTGCACTCCAGCCTGGTGACTGAGTTAGACTCCATCTCAAAAAAAAAAGATACCTGAAAACATGGAAGCAATTTTGGACGTGTGTAATCGCCAGTTTGGAATAGTTTGGAGGGCTCAGAGGAATATAGGAAAATGTAGGAAAATTTGGAACTTCCTAGACACTTGGAGGGCTCAGAAGCCAGGAAGATGTGGGAGCATTTGGAACTTTTTAGAGACTTGCTGAATGGCTTTAACCAAAATACTGATAGTGATATCGATAATAAAGTCCAGGTTGAGATGGTCTTAGATAGAGATGTGGAACTTGTTGGGAACTGAAGTAAAGGTCATTTTTGCTATACAATGAGACTGACAGCATTTTGCCACTGCCTTAGGGATCTGTGGAACTTTGAACTTTAGAGAGATGATTTACGGTATCTGGCAGAAGAAATTTCTAAACAGCAAGGCATTCAAGAGGAAGCAGAGCATAAAAGTTTTCGAAATTGACAGCTTTACAATGCAATAGAAAAGAAAAGTTCCATTTTCTGAGGAAATTCAAGCTAGCTGCAGAAATTTGTCTTAAGTAATGAGGAGCCATATGTTAATCACTGAGACAATAAGGAAAATATCTCCAGGGTATGTCAGAGAACTTCACAGAAGACCCTCCCATCACAAACCTAGGAGGGAAAATTTGTTTCCTGGACTAGGCCCAGGGCCCATTGCACTATGCAACCTGAGGACATGGTGTCTTGCATCCCAGCTGCTTCAGCTCCAGCCATGGCTAAAAGAGACCAATATACAGCTCAAGTTGTTGCTTCAGAGGGTGCAAGCTCCAAGCCTTAGCAGATTACATATGGTAGTCAACCTGAAGGTGGACAGAAGTCAAGAATTGAGGTTTGGGAACCTCTTTCTAAATTTCAGAGCATGTATGGAAATGCCTAGATATCCAGACAGAGGTTTGCTGCAGAGGTGGAGCCCTCATGGAGACCCTCTGCTAGGGCAGTGCAAAAGGGAAATGGGGGTTGGAGCCCCCACTGAGTCTTCACTGGGGCACTGCCTAGTTGAGCTGTGAGAAGAGGGCCATGGTCCTCCAGATACCAGAATGGTAGATCCACTAACAGCTTGCACTGTGAAACTGGAAAAGCTGCAGACACTCAATACCAGTCATGAAAGCAGCTGTGAGAGGGTTGTACCCTGCAAAGCCATGGGGGCAAAGCTGCCCAAGGCTATGGGAGCCCACCTCTTGCATCAACATGACCTGGATGTCAGACATTAAATCAGAGATCATTTTCAAGTTTTAAGAGTTAACTGCCTCGCTGGATTTCAAACTTGCATGGAGCCTGTAGCCCCTTAATTATGGCCATTTTCTGCCATTTGCAACAGGTGTATTTACCCAATGTCTATACCCCCATTGTATCTAGGAAGTAACTAACTTGCCTTTGATATTATAGGCTCATAGGTGGGAGGGACTTGCCTTGTTTCAGATAAGACTTTGGAGTTGGATTTTTGGGTTAATATTGGAATGAGTTAAGCATGAATCTATTTTGAAATGTGAGGACATGAGACTTGGGAGGGGCTGGGGCAGAATGATATGGTTTGGCTGTGTCCCCACTCAAATCTCATCTTGAATTATAGTTCCCATAGTCCCCAAGTGTTGGAGGAACCTGGTAGCAGGTAAGTTACTCATGGGGTGTTTGCCCTTATGCTGTTCTCATGATAGTGCATGAGTTCTCAAGGAATCTGATAGTCTTATTAGGGGTGTTTCCCCTTTTTGCTTGAGACTTATCCTTGCTGCCATATGAAGGATGCGTTTTCTACTTCTGCTATGATTTTAAGTTTTCTGAGGCCTCTTTAGCCCTGCAGAAGTGTGAGTCAATTAAATCTCTTTCCTTTATAAATTACCCAGTCTTGGGTATGTCTTTATTATCAGCATGAGAACAAACTAATACAAGCCATATTTCTATTGGAATTATAAATAGTCCTAAGATAGTCCTATGATTTCAGGCTTCCTTTATTTCCCTTCCTGGAGTCCCTATTCAGTTCCATGCTACTCCTGCTATTAGGTTGGTGCAAAAATAATTTTGGTTACCTCTGTCCTTTTAAAGTCTTCAGCTCTGGGTTGCAATAGTGAGCAAAAATATCTGTAGCTGACATTGGTGGCACCTCTCCATAGCACCAACTGATAGCATTTAAGAGCAAACAGGCCAGCCTGCTTGCCATCAGCACCTGAATGTCTTTGATAAAAGATTTTCACTGGGTACTGTACTGCTTGCTCATGTAGCAAGTCAAAAATGACAGAGAATTATCACCATTCCTGGAGTTACCCTTCAACCAATAATGTGGGGCATTGAGGTTAGTCACCTCTTGGATAAGAGAAGGCTGATATGTGGAGGTTACATGGGTTCCCAGTTCTCCACACATTCTTCACTCTCAGTGATAGCTGACTTGATAACACATTTATCCTTGACTCCCCATCCTTATTTTACTTTCCAATTCAATTAACTGTGGCTTCTTCAGCTTCCATGTAAACCACTTGAATTAGAATCCTTTCTCAGGGTTTGATGTTGTGGTAATTCAAACTAAATTGTTCAACTCATTTTTGTAATAATTTCCCCATTAAAATTGAGTGACAGAATTATGGACTGTTGATATAATACTTGAAAGTGTGGGACAGAATTAATTTGAATACACACTTAGAGTTGTCCAGCTGTAGGCAAGTTACTTACCTTTCTGAAGCTTCAGTTAATCTATAAAATGGCGATAACCATAGGACCATTATAATGAAGTTTTTGTGAGAATTAAATGAGATAATGTATAAGTGCCTAAAACATTGTAAGAAATCAACAAATAGTCAGCTGATAAAATTGCTGACGAGGTGACTCAAGAAGTGTGACAGCAGCCTATGTGCTGGTTGGTCCATCACCCAGGTCCTTGACGGTCTCCTCACAGAGGCAGGACATGTGCTCACTATTTATTTGTGCTCTTTTCAGAAGTTTACAAAATGTATTTGTGGAGGGAAAATTCTAATGTTTTAAACCATCAGCTACGGCAGCTTTTAAAAGCTTTTAAGGGGACCCTGTTTCTTGCTCCTTGCCTGTACAAATGAACACACTGTTAACAAATGCAGAGACTAAAAGTTACACCTATTTTTAAAAGTGTATTATGCGCTTCCAGGATGTTTTCAAATGTTTTAAAAAGAAGTTCTTGGTTAAAAGGTTTATACCATTGTGAGAACTCCAAGATGATTAGGAGACAGAGTTTTCTAAAAAAGTTTTTTTTTTCTCCTGTTTTTTTCGGGGAAAATGTAAATTTGTTTGATTATAACTACAAAGGCTCTAATCCACAGGTTAAATTCACGTGTTACCAGAAGGCATGAATTTGGGGGAGGGAAGAATACTATTCAGTCTAGTACAATCTTTTGTCATTTTGTGGTGATTTTGTTTAGTTTTAGACAAAGAATTTAACAGAAGAGTAAAAGAACACAGAATTTGGACAGAGAGATACCTGGGCTAAAATTCCAATACTGCCGGCCTTGCACAGTGGCTCACACATATAACCCCAGCAATGTGGCAGGTGGATCATTTGAGGTCAGGAGTTCAAGACCAGCCTGGCCAACATTGGGAAACCCCATCTCTACCAAAAATACAAAAATTAGCTGGATGTGGTATCACATGCCTGTAATCACAGCTACTTGGGAAGCCTGAGGGAGGAGAATTGCTTGACCCTGGGAGGCAAAGATTGCACTTAGCTGAGATCGTGCCACTATACTCCAGCCTAGGAAATGGACTGAGACCCTGTCTCAAAAAAAAAAAAAATCCAATATTGCCAATGTCTAGCAGTGTAACCTTTTATGAATCACTCTTAGTGTATATTTTTCACTCTTTACTCTGAGAAATTTGAACAATCATACCTGCATTATATTATTACTGTCATGTCAAATTACATTAAGTATATGAAATACCTGGAACACATGTAACAATACAGACAAGCTCAGGAAATGAAAGACATGGTTATTTACTAAAATTATTGAGGAAGATGATAAATTAATATTAAAAATGATTCTCTCAGGCGAGTGGATCATGAGATCAAGAGATTGAGACCATCCTGGTCAACATGGTGAAACCCCGTCTCTACTAAAAATATAAAAAAAATTAGCTGAGCACGGTGGCACGTGCCTGTAATCCCAGTACTCAGGAGGCTGAGGCAGGAGAATTGCCTGAACCCAGGAGGTGGAGGTTGTGGTGAGCCGAGATCGCACCATTGCACTCCAGACTGGGTAATAAGAGCAAAACTCCGTCTCAAAAAAAAAAAAAATGATTCTCTCAGTGTAGATATTGGTAACATTCATAGAAAAGAACAAAAACTTGATGGAATTTTAAGATCTTATATGTTTTTCTTATGGAACATATTCTGGCTTTCCTGGAGGAGAACAACACAAAAATGTCAAATCAACACACACAGAAGGTACATGTTCATTTTGAGCAGATTCTAACCACTTATTAAATGTAGACATTTAAAACTGTTTGTGTGTCCTACAGTTGTGTGTGTGTATTTGTGAGAGAGAGGATAAGGAAGAGGGGGTGGTGAGGTACAATGATCCTTTATTGAGTTATGAGTGCCAAATATGTGTTAGGCATAATACTATATTATCTTATCATGTTATCTTATATGACAGAGTCACGACAATCCTATGAAATATTCCTATTCAAAGGTGAGAAAACAGGTTTAAAAAAAAGCCAAAAGCTTTTCTTAAATACATGCCAATGAAGGGGAAGATAGATTATTTAATCATTATGCAGGCTGTTTAAGAGTATTTGTGTGTGTGTGTGTGTGTGTGTGTGTGTGTGTGTTTGTGTGTGTACCTGAGTGCATAGGTATATGTTCCATTAGAGGTAAAGCATCTCCTGATGTATTTTATGCTACAAATGACCAGTGAAATTCTACAATTTCTGGACACCTTCCTTTTATAAATCCCCAGAGGGAAATCAGCTAGGAAGAAAAAGTGGTCATTCCCCTCTAGATTATTTTTTTAATCCAAATATAAGACAGATTGCATTAAGAAAACATGGAATAATATCCACTGAGAGTTTGTTACAAAACAGTAATGTTTGGAGACAAGAATCAGTGTCTGGGGACACTAGCTAGTACTGGAGACTTTGGAAATTTTATCAAGGATGTGATTATTATGAGCTGAATTTTGCCTCCTCCCCACCAATTCATATGTTGAAGTCTTAACTCACAGTACTTCAAAATGTAACTTTATTTAAAGATAGGGACTTTAAAGAGGTAATTATTATAAGGTCGTTGGGGTGAGCTCTAATCTAATATGACTAGTGTTCTTAGAAGAGGAAACTGGGATGCAGTCGTGTATGGGAGGATGACCATGTGAAGGGCCAGGGAAAAGATAATGCATCTACAAATCAACAAGTCAGGCCTTAGGAGAAACCAGTCTACCAACACCTTGATCTTAGACTTCTCCACCCCAGAACTGTGAGAAAATAAATTTCGCTTGTTCAGGTTACTCAGTCTATGGTACCTTGTTAGAGAATCCATGGAAGTTTAATATAGTGACCTTCAAGGATGTCTAAGCAAAGGGGTAAATTTATAAGGATTCTGAATAGAGACAGCTCTCTAGAGTAACTGAAGTATTAAGAGAACTGACATGACTGGTCAAAGCTTGTTAAATATGGCAGATTCTGCTGTCACATATAAAGCTACGGAGGTGCTTTTGCTCCTGTCTATAATTTATAGCTTTGAGTCAATTTTCTGAAACCCAGAGATGACTAAGCAAAGGAAATAAGCCATTTTGTAATAGACATATAAAACTGTCTGTTGACTTCCTCACGATTCCTTTTATGTTATCTATAGGCATTCTAGATTTGTAAAGCACAATATCCCAGGAATTGTAGATGGTACAAGGTCCAATATGGAGCAGAATTTACGTATTTAACCAGAGAACCAGAGGTAGAGTCCTGGGGGAAAATGAATACAGAAACCAAGACCATACAGAAAGCAAAAGTCAACAGTTTAAAACGGAATTGGGAAATTAGGGCGTAAAGCAAAGCACTGAAAGATCTATGTTGAAAACAAGTGTAGGTTTTAAGAATGAAGCACAGTCAGTGCTTTCTATTTATGAATTCTGCATCCATGTATTCAACCAACCTTGTACCAAAGATATTCAGAAAACACAAAAGATGCTTGTGTCTTTACTAAATATGTACAGACGTTTTTCCTTGTAATTATTCCCTAAACAATACAGTACAACAACTCTTTATATGTCATTTACATTGTATTTGGTATTATAAGTAATTTACAGGCAATTTCAGTTATAAAGGGGATGAGGATAGGTTATATGCAAACACTACCATTTTATGTAGGGACTGGAGCATCCATAGATTTTGGTATCCAAGGTGGGTCCTGGAATGAATTTCCCATGAATACTGAGTGACAGCTGTGTTGTGTTTTCATTACAACAATTTTGTTTTGTTCAATATTTTATAATAGTACCTGGTACTCATTTGTAATGGCAAATATATTCTTAGTAAATCAGTCAATCAACTTTTGTTTTTGTTAGTTCTTCCTTATTACCTTATTAAAACAGGATTTGTATCCAGGAACCACCCATTGCATTCAGTCTGATCCTTATTGTCTTCCATAGACAATGGGATTTGAATAATTAAGAAACAAAAAGGAAAGATAGATTCATTCAAATTTAAAATTTTTGATTCTCTGTGGCGTGCAATTATGCTGTAACTATTGATTTATATATTTACTCCTAATAACATTGTAATCATTGGTGGCAGGTTGATGATTAATTCTTGTGTGCATACTCAGACCATAAACAGCTCCAGTATGTTGGAAGGCAGAATAGCTTTAGGTTAAGATCTGCCCTTTAAAGTTAACAAATTGTGCTTGAAATTTGATCCTGCCCTGTTGTTTTACGCACCTTGAGGTAATTACTCAACTTCTAACCCTCAGTTTTCTTAGAAATATAGGATAACAGTAATACCTTCTTCAAAGGGTTGCAAGTAAACTGGCTTCCTCTCAAAAGCAGACTCCAAAAGGAGATTTTACGCAGACAGTTTATTTTCTGATGCAATCCTAAGGAACCTAAGCTGAATTGGGGAAAGCCAATCTAAGGCTTTATTATCAAGCTGGCCACTACTGTGTGTTGACTGCCAGGTTTGTACATTTGCACATGCAGCAGAACGGCTTAATGGTTTACTGCAACACTATCCCACAACTGTGACAGAGAGCCCCCGGTAAGGACACTGGTTGTTGTAACTAACAATGGAGTAAAAAGTGGGTCACTAGGGACAAAGGGCTGTTAAACTCGGGCTGTTTGAAGATAAAGTGTCATAATGATTGCCAAGTAGAGATACTCAAACACCATTTTTAATTTTTTTAATAAAACCTGAGTCAATGAAAGAATATGCTGTTGTCTTTTATTCCCCCACTATAGCAGTGAACTCTTTGATTCAACAGACTTAGCTTTTAAAGAAAACTTTGCCACATACCTGGAATGTAGCCTCAAATGGCAAAACGTATAACAACATGGATTTGGGTGACAGACAGATATGGGTTACAATTCAGACTTGCTTTTTATAACTCATCAAACAAGCTACTTACTTCTGTGATTCTCATAGTCTTCATTTGCTTTATAAAAAAATCCACTTAGAAAGCTGGAAGTTTATTTTAAAGTTTAACAACCATATTAATTCTACGGTCCAGCAATTTTATTCCTAGAAATATACCTATGAGAAATAAATGCATATATCAACAAAAAGACTTGTATACCATTTTACTACATGTTTAAAATGATTGTTTTCTCTATGGTATACATTCTTTATTATATTATTGTTCATGCAAAATACAGAAAGTCACAAACTAAACAAAAACAAATCAATAAAAGAAGGTAGTACATTATAAAGTTCTATGAGGATTAGATGGAATAATGGATGTATAATGCTTAATACATCATGTTCAATAAAAAGTTATTATTTTTTCAGTATGGTCATCAACTGTGAAAGGACAAATATAAATGTTTACACAATTTTTATGATGGTCAAAATCACTGTAAATATTATATTTAAAATTTTCTTTCCTATTACAAATAAGACACAACTCTCCCTCAAGATATATAATAAGCCACTTATAAAGTACAAGAGTATTTTATAAATGTACTTCTTCAAATACAAATGACAGTGAAAATTTTCTTTCCTATTACTGACTATACTGGAGAATAATATATAATATGTACACACATACATACATACATCTGATTCATTCATTCATTATCTCTCTATATGTATATACAGACGTATGGTGCAGTGGCTCATACCTGTATATATATGTCAGATATCAGACATTAAAAGTCAAATATCAAACATTAAACAACAGAATTGGAAGGGCCTAAACCCCTTTTTAAACTTTATCTTATTTTAAGATAAAACAAAGGAAGGGCCCAAGCCATTTTTTAATCTTTATTTTGTTTTAAGATAATGTGCTTTAATTGCAATCATTTTCTTACAGTTTAAGTCACAATAAAGGTAATCTAGACCTGGTGCAGTGGCTCACACCTGTAATCTTAGCACTTTGGGAGGCTGAGGTGGGTGGATCCCCTGAGGTCGGGAGTTTGAGACCACCCTGCCCAACATAGAGAAATCCTGTCTCTACAGAAAATACAAAATTAGCCAGGCATGGTGGCCCATGCCTGTAATCCCAGCTACTCAGGAGACTGAAGCAGGAGAATCACTTGAACCCAGGAGGCAGAGGCTGGGGTGAGCCAAGATCATGCCATTGGCCTTTAAACAAGAGCAAAACTCTGTCTCCAAAAACAACAAAAGGAAAGGGTAATCTAATCTAGGAACTTGATAGATTTTTATTCTTCTTCACCCTATGCAAATGTTTTAGTCCGGAGTAATTATGTTTTTTTCTATTGCATTTTGCATGCATTTTTCATGATGCTTCAGTTTAATGTGGATTTATCTTTTGAGGACTGGTCTTATGCAGTTTAATGCAATTGTTCTAAGTATAGTGTACTTAAAATTATAATTCTATTCATACAAATGTGTTTAGATTATATAGTTTATTAAAAATTTAAAGTTATTTATAATTTATAAAACAAATATAACAATTTTACAGAAAAATTAGAAAAGAGAAATATTTGAACTTTGTATTACTCTCAGAAAAGTACATTTAAATATTGCTTAATATCTGGGATGACTAACAGTGAATTTTATGGGGCAGAAATTAAGATCCTTGCCCCAATATTTAATAATATTCTCTACATTACTGTTTGAGGAATTAACAATAAGACACAACTCTCCCTCAAGATATATAACAAGCCACTTATAAAGTACAAGAGTATTTTATAAATGTACTTCTTCAAATACAAATGACAGTGAAAAACACATTAATTAGTAACTATTTAGAAACAAAATTTTGAATAAATAAACATGTCAGAAAACAATAATAAATTTTACTCAGTCATGAAGCATTGACTGTCTCCACAGTGTACAAGGTATTAGCATGGGTAACAGGACATTAATCAGAAACAATTCTGCTCCTGAGGAGCTTTCAGTCTAGTAGAGGAAATAAGATGTGTATACATGTACACCCACATCCCCACACATGCTTCTTAAAAAGAAAAATGGTGAACTTAATATATAGAGGGCCAGATTAAACAATATGGTTATTTGTGCTACTATGCTATTCATTATGGCTTTGTGGAATTAACTTAATACATAGAGGGCCAGATTAAACAATATGGTTATTCGTGCTACTGTGCTATTCATTACGGCTTTGTGGAATTTGTGGATGGATGCCCTCATTATGAATATTGTTAGAAGCCAGGTGCAGTGGCTCAGGCCTGTAATTCTTGCACGTTGGGAGGCTCAGGCTGATGGATCACTTGAGGTCAGGGGTTCAAGACCAGCCTGACCAACAAAGTGAAACCCCATCCCCACTAAAAATAGAAAAATTAGCCAGGTGTGGTAGCACATGCCTGTAATCCCAACTACTAGGGAGGCTGAGGCAGGAGAATTGCTTGAACTCGGAAGTGGAGGTTGCAGTGAGCCAAGAGTAAACCACTGCACTCCAGCCCAGGCAAAAGAGTGAGACTCTACCTCAATAAAGAAAAAGGGAGTAGAGTCCTAGCATAGTGGGAAGAAGCAGTAATCTAGTTATTTATGACCATGGATGAGTCTCTTTCACGTTTGTTTCTCTAAAACAGAGTAAGAGTGTGTGGGAGTTAGGGTGGAGTAAAAGGGGTCTTCAATTGTACTTTAATAACCAAACAATCCAAGAAAAGAACTCTTAGTAACTGAGGGAGAAAAAGAATATGAGTCATATCTGATTTTTACTTAATACCAACTTCAGAAGAAAATAAAATAGTTTTAGTTGAAGTGTTAGTTTTAGTTAAACGAAGTGACTGATGGCTGGCCTGGGAGTTTTGAGACTTCTACTCACTACCTTATTAAAGAAACTTGTCAAGTAAATTGAATGCAGCCAAGGAGGTGAATGTCTGTTTTGATGTTTGACCAAGAACTTTCCTAAGAGTGTTTGTGTTATCGACATTATTAGTTTTACTGTAAATGGAAGCCCTAAAATTGTAATTTTCTGTTAAACAAGTTAGAAAAGATTATGGGAATTAATAGGACTCTTTAGTATGATGGCTAGTTACAAAATCAATAACTTAATTATAACAATAGGAAACATATAGAAAGATATAGGCAAGCCTTACATGAAGAAAATGCCAAACGTGATTAAAAGGTTAAAAAGATAGGCTGAGAGTGGTGGCCCACACCTATAATCCCAGCACTTTGGAAGGCTGAGGTGGGAGGATCACTTGAACCCAGGAGTTTGAGACCAGCCTGGATATTAATTGATAGATATGCTTTAACATTACATAAAATTCAATATTATTGACATAGTTTGTAATAAAAGACAATACTTTCCCAAAATTAATTTGAAAAATAGTTACAATTATGAACACTTTCTCATTAATATAATTTTTTAGACCTTGATAGCCTAATTCAAAAATTTATTTCAGATATGAATGCTTCAGAAGAGACAATACTTTTTAAAATTAAAATATAAAAAGGGAGACTGCATTAACCAATATTTTTTAGATACAGTATAATTATTCCACATTGTTGATTTGTTAACATCAACAAACATGTCATTATTTAAAATAATTTATTATACGCTTTTAGTTTCTTGAATGAAAAACAGATTATATATTAAGGATATTGGACAATTGTGTATTTATAAGGAGAAAAACTGAATGTTTTTACTCTTATATTAATTTGCCAGGGTTAAAATAAATACCAGGGACTGGGTTGATTAAACAGCAGAAATGTGTTTCCTCACAGTTCTGGAGACTAGGTGCAGAATCCAGGTATCAGCAGAGTTGGTTTCTTCCAAGGGTCTCTCTCCTTGGCTTGCAGATGGATGCCCTCTCACTGGTTCTCGACATGGTCTTCTGTACATGTCTGTGTTCTAATCTCTTCTTACAAGGTCACCAGTCATACTGGATTAAGGCCTACCCATATGACTTCAGTGTATTTTACTTTTTTGAAGGCTCTATTTCTAAATGCAGTCAACACATTATGAGGTACTCGGTGTTAGGACTTCAACATACAAATTTTGAAAGGATGCGGTTCAGCCCATAGCATATACTATGTCAAAAAAAAGTTCAAGATAAATAAAACAGTAAAATATAAAAAAAAATACATAAACTATTAAGGAACAAGGAATAAAATATAGGTAAATATTCATTCTTGAAGTATAAGAAATATTTATAAATACAGGTTCAAAGGCAGAATGTTAAGTGAAAAGACTTAAGTATATAAATGTGTGAAAATTTTGAATTTCTAGACATGAAACAATACCATATATGCTATGAAATGGCAAAGGGAAACTGGTGAAAATACTTGCAATGTATTTTATGAGGTTTTTCTTACTTATGCATGATGCTTATGAGAAAAAGATCAAATTGAAGAGAAAAATATGGAAAAAAAGAAAAAGTCAATTTATAAGTAAAGAAAAACACATGACAAATTCAAATGTATAGATAGTTTAATCTTATTGAGAAGAAAATTAATGAAATTTGAAACAATTTGGGGCAAACAATTTTATTTATTTGTTTATTTTATTTATTTTTTTGAGACAGAGTTTCGCTGTTGTTACCCAGACTGGAGTGCAATGGCACGATCTCGGCTCACTGCAACCTCCGCCTTCTGGGTTCAAGCAATTCTCCTGCCTCAGCCTCCCGAGTAGCTGGGACTACAGGCACGCACCACCATGCCCAGCTAATTTTTGTATTTTTAGTAGAGACGGGGTTTCACCTTGTTGACCAGGATGGTCTCGATCTCTTGACCTCGTGATCCACCCGCCTCGGCCTCCCAAAGTGCTGGGATTATAGGCGTGAGCCACTGCGCCCGGCCTGGGGCAAACAATTTTAATCATTAATTTGGGTATGATTTTGATACTGAAAATTTTAAACAGAGAAGCATTTTAATAGCTATCACTGTACATAGATGAGGCAGTATTAATTTACATAATTTTTGATGGTAAATTTGATAATATATACCAAAAGTTTTAGAATTCTTAAACTGTTTTTACCTGTAAGTTTAATTCTACAAATGTATCTTAAAATAATCAGATAAACAGATGTATAAAAATATATCATACATTATGCAACCTTGTTCTTCTATGGGCATACAGTTCTAAATACAAGCAATGGCCTTCAGTTGTGGAATTTTTAATATTTTTAATGTATTACATGCTTTTATATATTTTCCAAACTACAGCATATTTTTAATAGGACAATTCAATTCAATTGTCCAATTTGATAACAGGACATTTTGAAATTTGATAATTCAGAGGAGGATTAGATTACTTGAAGCTAAGGAGATTTGGAAATTGTTTACATGGGAGATGACATTGGCCTTTGGTTTAAGTGAAATTTAGAGGAATGTAACAGCAGAGTATTTCAGATAAAGAATATAGAACAGATTTTCATGGCACATAGTTAGTATTTCTTCTTTTTCTGAGCATAGCATATGACGGAGATACAAGAGCCCAATCAGAATAGTTAGTTGAGTTGAGATTATAGAAATCCTTGAAAGTCTACAACAGACTCTCTGAGAAACTGGTACAAATAAGCAGGTTAGATAAGATGGCTCATGCAGAGGTTTCCTTGAGAGGTATGAGGACCATGGAATAGGAAAGAACAGAGAGAGAGAAAATGCAGATGTAAGAGAGAAGCATTAGCATTCATTGGCCAATCTCGTCAAATGCTGTGATTCATGCCCTCAAATACCACTGTATAGATGCTATTTTTGTCCATATTATGCAAATGCCCAGGGTCACTGCTAGTAACTAGGGGAGGATTTAAATCCATATCTGTATTTTAACTTGTTATACATAATCTGTGTACTTTATGATTTAGAGTTAAAATAATCTGAAATAATGTTGACTGAATATGTTATGTCCTGTTCTGCATTTTTTCATGCATGTTACCTCAAAATTATATTTTGAATGCAAAGATTGAAGTTCAAGGACATTACTTCAATTTAGACGTTTTAAACCGTACAGTTCCTTACTGTTTCCTTGCATTATAGATCATCTGGACTGTTTTTTGTTTGTTTGTTTGTTTCCTTCTGCATGATAATTGCAGAGCTGAATGCTAATATCCATAGGCAAGGTCTTACTGTAAATATATATATATCACAAGTTGTTGCCAATAAAAGCTTTTGATGAGACTAGAAGATTATAAGTGACAGCAAACAAAATAAACTATAGAATTAATTACATCAAATGTGGAACTTTATTAAGCTTAATGTTTTCTGTTTGAATAACTGCAAGTTCCTTTTTTTTAGATGGAGTTTCACTTTTGTTGCCCAGGCTGGAGTGCAGTGGTGCAACCTTGGCTCACTGCAACCCCCGCCTTCCAGGTTCAAACGATTCTCCTGCCTCAGCTTCCTGAGTAGCTGAGATGACAGGTGCCCACCACCACACTTGGCTACTTTTTGTATTTTCAGTAGAGATGGGGTTTTACCATGTTGCTTAGAATGGTCTCGAACTCCTGACCTCAGGTGATCCACCCATCTCAGCCTCCCAAAGTGTTGGAATTACAGGCATGAGCCACTGTGCCTGGCCGGAATTACTATTCGTTCTTAAAAGATTTGTGTACATAAAACTTTTATTATATGTGAAAATAATCTATAACACTATCTAACATTATATTTTTCTTATGCAATTCGATAACAACAATATAAAAGCCAGTGGACTTTTCAGAAAGGGCCAATAGTTTTTGTTTTCTTGTCTTTGATTTAGAAAAAGATATGAATAACCTAAAAATTATGTTTTATAATACTAAATTGCTCATTATAAAAAATTGCAACAAAATAACAACAAAAAGCTAAGTTCAACCTAGTAATTGGGATACATAGTTGAAGGCTGCATTTTCACTTTTAAATTGATTGGTGTCATATGAAAAAAGCAAGAAACACTGTTCAGAAACGACCTATTTTTAGTCCCTTTTTCATATGGTAATCTCCTCAAATCCCTATTATTAATGTTTTGCAAAGGACACAGAGCAATTCTTACAATATAAAAACAATTTTAAACAATAGGAATGATATTAACAATTGTAATAATGATAATAATTTTAAACAAATTACACAGCTAGGCCCTCCCTTTCTTGTGATTCATATACCATGTACAAATGGCTGAAAAAAACTCTCTAAATGTTAACCAACATTCATCATGAAAATTGTACCCTGCCTATTTATAATATGCTTTGGTCCTTGAGAGACTGACACTTTAAAAAAAAAAATACAAAATAAAAGAAAACCAAAAAGCTTAGTCCAATTTGAGATCTTTCCTTTAAAATGAAGTCAAGAAGTTCCTTGTAATTTTTTTTTGTTGTTGCAACAAAACATAAATTTACATATATCTAAATGTAATCAGGTGCTAAAACTGCGGGCATTGGTTTGCTTGTGTCTTTCTAGTTCAGACTCTCTGTTTTTAGGTATAAACAGAACAATGTTAAATGCAGAATAATTTAATTTAGATGAATGTCAAAATTTGAATCTATCAGTCTTACTCCCTATAAGGGACAACACTATGTAGTCTTGATATTTGAAATCAGCTATATCTTGGCACTTAATCTAGGTTTCTTCAATTACTTTATACATGAAGTTTCTCTTTTTTAGTTGATCTCTCAGTAATAAAAATGTTACTTTTAATAAAAGTAATCAAAATAGTAAATAATAATAAAACAAAGTAATAAATAAAAATATTACTCTAAATAAAAATAATAAAAAATACTTTTATTTTTTAAATGGTACTATGAATGTCCACCTTGTAGGGTTGTGGTAAGGATTAAGAGATCATATATAGAAAAAGTATAACATTTACAAGTGCCCATTAAAGGATAGTTTTTGTTGCATCTAATTACTTGATGGATAATATAGAAAGCCACACTATGAAACAGAATTAATGATTCATGTGATTTATGAATTTCCTCTTAATTTAACATTAAACTTTATGTGACACTCTTAGATTCTGGAACTAACAGACAGTTCTATTCTTGTTAATCAGGGATTCCTTTCTACATTGGCTATTTTCCTTAACTTGTAACCTAATTCATGAACCATGGGGTCAACCTCACACTGTGTTCAAAGCCTTTTTATTTGGGGTTTTGATTTGTGTGCAGTATGCACATAAGATTCTATTCTTAATATCTAGAATTTTCTATGGACCGTAGAAATCCAACTGACATTTTTAAAAGCCCATCAGCTATGACAAAAACATCCTACACAGCACCAGCATACAGGTTGAGACTTGCATTATGTAAAGGGGTAAAATGTTGCTTTAATAGAGTAATGCTTTATGAGGCCACAAGTTGTACATGGAAATTAAAATTGAGATTTCTATCAATTATCTAAGTTCTCATTTTCAATTGCAAATCATTTGGCTGAGGTTTTAGCAAATTTGAACAGTTTTAGTAGAGAATCTGCAAATCATCAGCTGAATGTGGCTTTAAGCCTAATGAAGGCGATGCTTCTCCTATTCATGATACTACACTTTGAAGTCATGTGATGTTTATCTTAGAAATCCTTTCCATCCAGTTGCCCATTCACTCAATCCTATTTCCCATCAATCCTATTGTCATTCCTTCTCTTATACTTCCCATCATTGTTGTTTCTGGATATTGAGCAAGAATTAGAGATGGGCTATTGGGCTTCCATAGTTTAGAAAATGAGTTTCTTAAAATGTTCTGGCAAAAAAAAAATATATATATATATATCCAGGCTGGGCACAGTGCCACATGCCTGTAATCTCTGCACTTTGGAAGGCCATGGTAGGAGGGTCGCTTGAGTCCAGGAACCTGAGACCAGCCTGGGCAACATAGAAAGACCTTGTTTCTAAAACAATAAAAATAAATAGTTGTGCGTGGTGGCTTGTATCTGAAGTCCCAGCTGCTTTGGAGGCTGAGGCAAGAGGACTGCTTGAACTCAAGAGTTCGAGGCTACAGTGATCTATGATGGCACCACTGTACTCCAGCCTGGGTGAGAGAGTGATACTCTTGTTTCTTAAAAGAAAATATCCAAAATGCAGGTATTTAAAGAGAATGTTAATTCGGTTGCTTAAAACATGTAGGCCAAGGAAATAAAGACATATGAATACCTTGTAATAGTACTGGTATAACCTAAAAGTTCAGCAAACTTGACTATATAATTAAGATTTAATATGTTTTTATTTTCTGTAATGTATTCCTCATAAGTAGTGGAGTTTTTAAGTATATGTTGTTTTCTTTTTAAGCACATTAGCACTATGCTTCACCATGTGACTTGCTCTGGCCAGTGAACGTGAGCAGAAATGACATACACTTCTGAGAAGAAGATGTGATACACTGTTATAGCCACTCTGCAAAGCCCATGTAATAAAAACGAGAAACACGTTTTTGTAATTATAAACAAGGAAGATTTTGAAACTATTTGTCACTGTTGTATCACTTAGATAGAGCCAACAATTCAAGATTGTCTAATGAGACTGGCCTAAAGTCAGTAGATAAAAGCCTATTATGAGGCTGGGTGCAGTGGTTCACACCTGTAAACCCAGCACTTTGTGTGGCCGAGGTGGGTGGATCACCTGAGGTCGGGAGTTCGCTACCAGCCTGGCCAAAAAGGTGAAATCCCATCTCTACTAAAAATACGAATAACAGCTGGACGTGGTGGTGTGCACCTGTAATCCCAGCTACTCAGGAGGCTGAAGTAGGAAAATCATTTGTACCTGGGAGGTGGCTGTGTCAGTGAGCCAAGATCGTACTACTGCACTCCAGCCTGAGCAACAGAGCAAGGCTCAGTCTCAAAAAAACAAAACCTGTTATGAAATGCACAAACAACAAAATGTGTTCTGTAGGTAGTAAAAATATTTTATACTCTTTATTCCACATATACATATGTCAGCCATCCTTTGTGTCATATCTTAAAATCCACTATATCTGGCAAACATTACTGATTCTCCTGAGTAATCTTTCCTATTCCAAATATTCAAAACACTTCAGGTATGTGTCCCTAACGTCCTTAAGAGGTTTATCTCATTGGTTTTTATTTATGTCTCTCATTAAGTGAGGATCTTGTGCCCCACTTTGGGTTTAGCATAGTGTTTGCCATGCAATTATTGCTCAGTAAATAAATGTGCAAAAGATTGATTGACTAAAGCTCTGGGTGAAGAGATCTGAATCTCTACATTCTATGTGCTTAATAATCACAAATTGTAATATAAATTTTTCAGCAATTTAAAATATCCCAATGGCACTCTACTGATTATGGCAATAAAGAAAAAATATAATAAAGGGTGGCTAGACTATTTTCATTCTTTTTAATACACTGTTTCATTTTTTGTTTACTGGTGAAAGATTTCAGTCTCTTCTGAAGCAGATAGTGACCTGGGAGTATAATTATCAGGGCAAAATTTGGGAGAAAAAGAAAGGAGGGAGAAAATGGAAGCCTCAAAGATAAAAAGCTGAGGAACTTTTGATATTTAGTTGATGAGGTTACTTGATTCTATATAAAACTGATAAAAGAAATAAAAGTAAAGAGTGAGAGAGATGGAGGAGAAAAAATGGAAAGGACGAAGAGTTATGGACAAGGATGAGCGACCTCCTGATGCCAAACACATATGTCCTGCTAAAATAAGAATAAAATGGTTAACAAATTTGCAGAACGTATAAACAGATTAATCACAAAATCTAGAGCTGTCCATGTGGATGCAGAGGATATGTTATAAAAATGTCTGTAAAGTGGATGGTTTTAGTATTTATGGGTGTATGCAGCCTTCAAAGGGCTTTTTAGAGACACTTTCCTTTCTTTATCTGTTCGTTTTCCCAAAAGTCTTATCACAAGAATATATCTCACAAATATCTTATCTTTTCACAAGAATATTATCAGACAGTTTTTAAAAAACTGTCATTTATTGGCTAGGCCCAGTGGTTCACGCCTGTAATCCCAGCACTTTGGGAGGCCAAGGTGGGCAGATCATGAGGTCAATAGATCAAGACCATCCTGGCCAACATGGTGAAACCCTGTCTCTACTAAAAAGACAAAAATTAGCTGGGCATGGTGGCACATGCCTGTAGTCCCAGCTACTTGGGAGGCTGAGGCAGGAGGATCTCTTGAACCTGTGAGGCAGAGGTTGCAGTAAGTCAAGATCAGGCCACTGCATTCCAGCCAGGTAACGGAGTGAGACTCCATCTCAAAAAAAAAAAAAAACCTATCATTTATTGATCACTTATTCTGTGTCAAGTATACCATTATGGACTTGGTGAGCAGTATTTCATTTTATTTACTATCCTCAATAATCCTTTGAAGTAGGTACGCTTTTTTTTTTTCGCTCACAGATTAGAAAGATCTATAAATTTCTGTTTCCTATACTCACAAGAGTACTGAATGTTATCAATTACTTTTATCTTTGTCAATCTGATAATGAAAAAAAAATCTATCTTAGTTTAGCTTTAATTTGGAATAATCTTATGATGAGGTTGAGAATGTTTTCACACATTAAAGAACCATTTGTATTTTTATATTCATGAATTTACTTTTAATGAATTTAAAAATATTTATGGTGTATATCCTATGTACTAGAGGATTAGTATGTGTTGCTGAGTGAAGCAGACAAGGTCCCTGCCCTTAAGTAGCCACTGGAATTATGGCAAAGGCAGAAAACAAAGATACTAATACGTGAAAAAACATACTTTGCATATGGGAGGTTTGGAGGAAAGGGTATGTGTTTAGATAAGTGGACAAGATGGCCTCTCTGAGAAGATGACATCAAAGAGGAGAGTTGAAGGATGAAAAGGGGCAGCCTTGTAGAGAGTCAGGGAAATGATGAGCAAAGTCTTTGAGATAAGGAACAAAAGGTGACTTGGAAGACTTAAGAGAAAATCAGCATGGCTGTAACATAGTATCAGTTGAATAGAATGACAGGAGATGAAGTGGTAGAGATAGGCAGAGGCCAGCAGAGTTGTGTTTTATTTCAAAGCACATAGCTCACAGTAAAGAGTTTGTCTTTTATTCATGGTACAGTGGGGAAAAAGTCATTGAAGTAGAGCTGCCAGATAGAATATAGAATACCAGTTAAATTTGAATTTCAGATAATTGATGAATACTTTCTTAGCATAAGAATATCCCAAATGTTTCATGGAATACACTTACACAAAGAAAGTATCTATTGTTTATCTTAAATTCAAATTTAACTAGTTATCCTGCATTTTAATTTGCTAACTCTGGCATCCATACATTAAAGGTTTTAAGCAAGAGAGTAATGCAATCAGACATATGCTTGAGAAGTTTAAGAAACTCTAAGGTCACAAAACTAATAAATGTCAGAGTTAAGATTTGAACTCCGATCATTGGAGGTCAGAGAATATTCAAATGTTATCCTAATCAGTCTGCTATACTGTTGTCCATAAATATTTTCTAGGCTATAGATCATATCTTGAAGAGATATGAAGAGCAGTGATTGAATAGTCCGTAATTTAGCATACAACTAAAACTTAGGACAGAAAATTTAAGAGGGGAGCTCAGAAGTACACAGATTTATTAGTTTGAGACACAAGAACCTTCAGGAATGTATACTTCCAGAGGATAGGGTAGAGATAGGACTGGAATCAGGAATAGGAGGTTGAAAATTGCACAGCCAGACCATTATCTCTCCCTATCACATTTGGAAGACTTTAAAGTCTAAGATACTTTGGATTACTAAGAAATTTTGGGGCTGAGATGATGGTGTTTTCTAAATATACAATCATGTCATCTGCAAACAGAGATCATTTGATTTCCTCTCTTCTATTTGAATACCCTCTATTTCTTTCTCTTCCCTGATTGCCCTGGCCAGAACTTCCAATACTGTGTTGAACAGGAATGGTGAGAGAGGGCATCCTTGTCTTGTGCCAGTATTCAAAGGGAATGCTTCTAGCTTTTTTCCATTCAGTATGATATTGACTATGGGTTTGTTATTAATACCTTTTATTATTTTGAGATATGTTTCATCAATACCTAGTTTATTAAGTGTTTTCAACATGAAGGGTTTTGAATTATATTGAAGGTCTTCTCAGCATCTATTGAGATAATAATGTCATTTTTGCCATTGGTTCTGTGTATGTGATGGATTACATTTATTGATTTGCATATGTTGAACCAGCCTTGAATCTCAGGGATGAAGCTGATTTGATTGTGGTGGGTAAACTTTTTAATGTGCTGCTGAATTTGATTTGCCAGTATTGTATTGAGAATTTTTGCATCTATGTCCATCAGGAATATTGGCCTTAAATTTTCTTTTTTGTGTGTGTCTCTGCCAGGTATTGGTGTCAGGATGATGCTGGCCTCAGAAAATGAGTTAGAGAAAAGACCCTCTTTTTCTATTGCTTGGAATAGTTATAGAAAGAATGGTACTAGCTCCTCTTTGTACCTCTGGTAGAATTTGGCTGCGAATCCATCTGGTCATGGGCTTATTTTGATTGGTAAACTATTAATTACAGCCTCAATTTTAGAGTTTGTTATTGGTCTATTCAGGGATTCGACTTCCTCCTGGTTTAGTTTTGGGAGGGTGTATATGTCCAGGAATTTATTCATTTCTCCTAGATTTTCTAGTTTATTTGTGTAGGGTGTTTATAATATCCTCTGATGTTAGTTTGTGTTTCTTGGGGATCAGTGGTAATATCCTCTTCATCTTTTTTTTAATGTCTGTTTTGTTTTTCTCTCTTTTCTTTTTTATTAGTCTGGCTGGTGGTCTCTTTTGTTAATCTTTCTGAAAAACCATCTCCTGGATTCATTGAATTTTTGAAGGGTTTTTCATGTCTCTATCTCCTTCTGTTCTTCTCTGATCTTAGTTATTTCTTGTCTTCAGCTAGCTTTTGAATTTGCTTCCTCTTGCTCCTCTAGTTCTTTTAATCATGATGTTAGGGTGTCAATTTTAGATCTTTTCTGCTTTCACCCATGGGCATTTATTTAGTGCTATAAATTTCCCTCTAAACACTGCTTTCGCTGAGATTCTGGTACATTGTGTCTTTGTTCTCATTGGTTTCAAATAACTTCTTTCTTTCTGCCTTAATTTCATTATTTACCAGTAGTCATTCAGGAGCAGACTGATCAATTTCCTCGTAGTTGTACAGTATGGAGTGAGTTTCTTAATCCTGAATTCTAATTTGATTGCACTGTGGTCTGAGAGACTGTTTGTGATGATTTCCATTCTTTTGCATTAGCTAAGAAGTGTTTTACTGCCAATTATGTGGTCAATTTTAGAGTAGGTGCCATGTGGTGCTGAGAAATGTATATTCTGTTGATTTGGGGTGGAGAGTTCTTTAGATGTCTATTAGGTCTGCTTGGTCCAGAGCTGAATCCAAGTCCTGAATATCCTTGTTACTTTTCTGTCTCATTTAGGATAGTTAGCTCTTCTGGTTGCTTTGATCCCTTTACCATTATGTAATGCTCTTGTTTGTCTTTATTGATCTTTGTTAAAGTCTGTTTTACTTTCCATTTGCTTGGTAAATCTTTCTCCTTCCCTTCATTTTGAGCCTGAGTCTTTGCATGTGATATGGGTCTCCTGAATACAACATACTGATGAGTCTTGACTCTATCCAATTTGCCAGTCTTTGTCTCTAACTGGAGGCATTTAGCCTATTTATATTTAAGGTTAATATTGTTATGTGCAAATTTGATCCTTTCATTATGATGCCAACTGGTTATTTTTCCCATTAGTTGATGCAGTTTCTTCATTGTGTCATTGGTCTTTTCCATTTGGTACGTGTTTGCAGTGGCTGGTACTGGTTGTTCCTTTCCATGTTTAGTGCTTCCTTCAGGATCTCTTGGAAGGCAGGCCTGGTGGTGACAAAATCCCTCAGCATTTGTTTGTTCATAAAGGATTTTATTTCTTCTTTTATGAAGCTTTGTTTGGCTGGATATGAAATTCTGGGTTGAAAATTATTTCCTTTAAGAATATTGAATGTTGGCCCCTACTCTCTTCAGGCTTGTAGGGTTTCTGCCAAGAGATCCACTGTTAGTCTGATGGGATTCCCATTGAGGGTAACCCGACCTTTCACTCTGGCTGCACTTAACATTTTTTATTTCATTTCAACCTTGGTGAATCTGATGATTATGCATCTTGGGGTTGCTCTTCTCAAGGAGAACTTCAAGTTTCTCTTCAAAGAATCAATATGTCAGTATATTCAGCTCTCTTATTGTTTATTTATTTTGAAGTTTAACTTTCTTGTAGTTTCAGTAACCAAACTTTTCCACCAGTTCTAATCAGTAGTCCAAATCCATTCCCCTGGTCCCTGACCCATCCTGGTCACCTGCTCTGGTCACCTGCTTTGACCCCTGTTTACCTCCCCTGACCTGCCCTTAACCATTCTTCCCACAAAACTACACACCCTGCCGCTCTGGCTCATATGCCTGCTCCCTTTAAAACAGCCAATTGGAATTAGACTAGGTGGTGCAGTCTAACCCTAGCCAATAGGGGAAGGGCACAGCAGTAGGGGAGACCTCCATCAGTCATAAGTACCCCTTCCCCTCTTTGTGCAGGTGTGTACTCGCCGTTGTTCTATCTGTGAGCTGCACCCTTCTATAGAAGTAAATTGCCTTGCTGAGGAAATTTATATTCAGCACTACTTTTGCGGCATCAAAAATTCTACTTGTAACACTTCAGAGCCAACAGGTAGGAATGTTTAAGTCTGCTGAAGCTGCACCCACAGCGTTGTCCCTTCTGCCAGGTGCTCTGTCCCAGGGAAACGGGAGTTGTTTTTTTTGTTTGTTTGTTTGTTTTTTTTTTTTTTTTTTTTTTGAGGCAGAGTTTCGCTCTCGTTACCCAGGCTGGAGTGCAATGGCGCAATCTCGGCTCACCGCAGTCTCCGCCTCCTGGGTTCACGCAATTCTCCTGCCTCAGCCTCTGGAGTAGCTGGGATTACAGGCATGCACCACCATGCCCAGCTAATTTTTTGTATTTTTAGTAAAGACGGGGTTTCACCATGTTGACCAGGATGGTCTCAATCTCTTGACCTCGTGATCCCCCGCCTCGGCCTCCCAAAGTGCTGGGATTACAGGCTTGAGCCACCGCACCCGGCCACGGGAGTTTTATCTATAAGCCCCTGACTGGGGCTGTTGCCTTTCTTTTGGAGATGGCCCGCCCAGAGAGGAGGAATCTCGAGGCCGTCTGGCTACAGCAGCTTTGCAGCACTGTGGTGGACTCCACCCAGTCTGAGCTTCCTTCCGGCTTTGTTTCCACTGTGAGGGGGAAACAGCCTACTCAAGCCTCCGTAATGGTGTACGCACCCCGCCCCCCCAACACCAAGCTTGAGCATCCCAGGTCAACTTCAGATTGCTATGCTGGCCGCAAGAACTTCATGCTAGTGGATATCAGCTTGCTGGGCTCCGTAGGGGTGGGATCCACTGAGCAAGCCCACTCAGCTCCATGCTTCAGCCCCCTTTCCAGGAGAGTGAATGGTCTGTCTTGCTGGTGTTCCAGGAACCACGAGGGTATGAAAAAAAAAAAAACTACCACTAGCTTGGAGTCTGCCCAAATGGCCACCCAGCTTTGTGCTTGAAACCCAGGGTCCTGGTGGTGTAGGTGTCCGATGGAATCTCCTGGTCTGCAGGTTGGGAAGACCACAGGAAAAACTTAGTATCTGGGCTGGGTAGTGCTGTTCCTCATGGCAGAGTCCCTTGCAGCTTCCCTTGGCTAGGGGAGGGAGTTCCTGACCCCTTGCACTTCCCAGGTGAGGTGACACCCCACTCTGCTTCTGCTTACCCTCCATGGGCTGCACCCATCATCTATCCAGTCCCAATTAGATATGCCAGGTACTTCAGTTGGAAATACAGAGATCACTCACCTTCTGCATTGGTCTTGCTGGGAGCTGTAGCTTGGAGCTGTTCTTATTTGTCTGTCTTGCCCAGAAATCTCAGAATTATTAAGACATGTATATGTATATTTGAACCTGTCAATTCCACTTCAACTTATGAAAAACACTTATGAATGAAAATGTATTTATTAAAGTTTATTTTGACAAAAAAATTGGAAGCAACTTAAAGGTTACTATAATCGTATAAAAGGATAATATATAACCATGAAAAAGATAGAGAATCTCTTTTTGTATTGACATGGAACAAAACAAGATGCTAAGAGGCCAAAGATATAATGACTTACCTTTTGGTAATAAAGAGAAAATATTCATATATGAGATACTTGTGTGTGTGTGTGTGTGTGTGTGTGTGTGTGTTTACATATATAAATATAAAAGGTCAAAGATCTGGCAGGGTGTTTGAGTAATGCATGATATTAGATGCCTGCAGCAGCAGAATTTGTTGGCTGGTGGCAGCATTTGGAGGGAGACTATCATTATACTCACTTGTATACCTTTTCAATGTGAGGCCTTATGTCAGTATTCTGTATTCAAACAAGTGAGAAGTTTTAAATAATACCTTAAAAATGAGCCTCAGTAAAAATAATCACAAAGACATCATTTCATGCCCCAGTTTTTCTTTATGCATTTACATAAAAACCTAAAGAATGTGAGAATGTTGTAGAGGTGTTGCCAGCTCTTTTGATGCTTTCTAGGTCTACAGGGGAAGCGTGCGCACGCACGCACACACACACACACACACATCATAAAGCCCTTTTTCTAAATGACATAATTCACGCAGATATGAATTTAAATTTTCATAGCTAGGAGTCACATTTGGGAAATGTAAATTAAGATCATGCCAGAGAAATTGCTCATTCCTTGAGATCAGAAATCCTCGTTTGAAACTCAGCTTTGCTGCTTACTACCCATATAATCTTATGCAAGTTACTTAGTTCTCAGAGCTTCGATTTCCTTATCTGTAAAATGGAGATAGAACTACCTCCTTTAGAGTGCAGCCATTATAAAGTATCTAGCCAGGTGCTCATAATAGGCACTTCATAACTGGGATATTTTATTTTGCATCGTCACAAGCCCCCTTTGCTAACATATATCGGTGCTCACTGTGCAAATGACAGAGACAGAACTGAGATCCTACGAAATATAGCCTGATTTACTCTCTTTTTAATAATTTTACAAAAAGTTCAAACTTTAAGATTATCCAATAAAAATATTTAACACATTGCCTATGATTTTGGGAGTAACAGATTAACACATTGAGCACAAATTTTTAAAGCCATTTTTTCCAGACTGCTCTGGGAACATACTCCTCAGTAACACCACCTACGGGGTTGCAATCAGGCTCGCTTAATTAAATTTGCAAGTTGGAATGTTTTATCTTTTGGTGTTTTCCCCACCTTCACTTCCATACCTGCAAATCTCTACCTCTCTTCAAAGAATTCCCTTCTGAAAAATAGGTCAAACATTTACAGGTGGCTGGTTTTGTTTTCTGGGTTTGCAGTCTGAATGTTTATGAACTTGGGTAGAGCTCATTAAAGCTTCCTTTCTGACTTTTATTATAAAAAGTTCAAATGACAGTACTTGAAGAACATCTTCTGGCTAAATATTATTAAAATCCAAAGGCCAATAAGAAGAATCATTTGCTGGTCAAATCTATATTAATCTAACTTGTTACATTGTCTTAACAACATTCTCAAAAGTGTTTTTTCTGCTACTGAAAAGATTCATTTCAATAAACCAAACATACTCTATCTATTTAAATGAGTGTACTTATACTAGGCCAATTTCTTAATTGTTCTAGAGAAAATAATCTCTCAATAGTCTGTTCTGGCCAGACTGTTGTTTATCAAATAGAGTAGTAGAATCTATTTAACTCTGAATATTACTTGATTTGAAAATCATAGCCCTTCCATTAATTAGCCCTGACTTGGTCTCAGAGGTGACAGTGATTTAAGATGAGTCAAAATCTGATTATCTAAAACAAATTATGATGAAACCCTAGAACTGCAGAAAGCCATCCAAATTCCACTTAAATTATTGCTATTGTTATTTAATATAACCAAACTCAAAGTGACAGCCAAGGAGTTCTTTTGAATCCAATGGCATTTACTGCAAATTATGGGCAGTTGAAGCTCGTGCCACAGACTCTCTTGGACTGGGAAAGCATGTGCCGTTCTTGCTCACCATACACTCTTCTATAACAACACCTTTTTTTTCAACCTATTTAGACTCCTACTCATTCTTCGTGTCCCAGCTTAAATCACGCCTCTAAGAACTTCCTAATTACATGTAAAGTGCATTTTCCCTTGTTCCCTTTACACCCTGAAATTCTGCTGTCTAGTCCTCACTACAAGGAAAATTAAAGAAAGTGAAATATATTTTATGTAATTATTTAAATATATCTCTTCCGTTCTTGAAGATCTTTGGAGAAAGAACTGAGTCAGTATTTTATCCTGAAATCTTTCACAAAACATTTTCATGTAAAGCCGATGAGATTTTTAGAATCAGAGACTTTCGAGTGATTTTTTAAAAATATAACATTGGTTGTTTGTTTCTTACTGTCGGTCACACTGAAGGAATGAGATGGTCTCTGTGCCTGTTCTTATCTGAGTTCACATGGTAATTCTCATGGTCAAAAAGAGAAGTATGCCTTTCTGACCTCTTTTTTTCCTTCTATGATGATTTTCATTTCTGGAAAGCAAAGATCCTGCAATTTTACATCCTTCCCTTTTAGGGTGCTTGACATACTGAGTACTGCTCCACAATCTAATATGATCTCAATTTAAAACTGATCTGCATTAAGAGCTCATGAAATATTGTAATCTTAGATTAGGAAAGAGCTACCCACATATATACACATCAATCCATCCATCCATCCATCCTCCATCCTTCTTGGCTCTTCTGCTCAGCAAAATCCCCTTATCACACAGCCTTGTCTAAAGGCATTTCTCTGGAAAGCATGTAAAACATTATAGATTTGAACATAACATTAAAAAGAAATGCATTTTTGAACAATTTCCCAAGTGATTTCTCCAAAGGAGCCATACATTGTAAGCCATGGAAGAGGGACAAGTCAAAATGAAAGCAGTTATTTTAGAAAGATATCTTTGCCAGTGGGAATGGAGTAGATTGAAGCAGAGAGACTCTGAAATCAGAAATCTGCTGAAGTCCAGACATGAAGTATTTTAGGGATTGGAAGTACTGGAAATAGAGGCAAAGGAATGAAACCCAGAGGTATTTTTGAAGAAAGTAATAACAGTACATATTGATAAATTGGATATAAAGAAGCAAGATAGAGCACTTTCCATGGTTTTCATAATTTTTATCATTTCCAAATGATACAGTCCTACTATACACTATTGGAAAACTTTCTCATCATTAATTTGTCCATTACAGTTGTGGGTATGTGCGTGTGCGACGTGTAGCCATTCACATGTGTACATGTTAAAAGGAAAAAAAAAAGGTAATATTAGTTTCCTTGTCTTAAGATCTGGATGAATGAACTCATCTTTCATTTTGCATCTACTTTTTAATCTTTAGGAACCTTTTATTAAAAAATTAAAAGAGGCCTCAGCATTTCTGATGGGTCTAATTTGGTACAAAGGAATACATTGCCAGCTCCTTCAGGTTGCATAGGCTCTCTGTATTTATCACGAAGATATCACAACCTTGTTTATTATTTCAATCTGCATCTTTTGTTCCCAGTGTATCCTCCCTGCCTTCTGAAGGCTGACAGGAAGAGATTGAAAGGAACTCTCTTTGGCAGACCACAATGTTGCATTTCACTGATTTCCGTGATATTTTAGAAACAACCATAACAAGGCAATGATCCTAATGCAGGCATCACTCTGAGGGTCTATAAAACATTTTAAAGCCATCTTTTGGGTGAAAATATGAGTGATTACATTTCACTCAAGCAGGATTTATAGTTTAAAATATTCATTCACCAATTACCTTGTTAACCTAAAGATTTTATTTCTCTCCAGAAAATATTTATATGAATTTAGATGCTCAAATTTAGAGGTCATAATTGTATCCCTCTCGGAATTTACTTCATTGAACCCTTTTCAAACATTTGATATTGTAATAGGATTCTCTATTGAGCTAAGTGAATTTTTTCTGTTGTACAGGAATTGTGGCTAAAAATATGTACCTGATTCTTGTAAGAGTCTATCTATAACAGATAAACCTGAAATTTCAGTGCATCAACACAACAGATTTTTTTTTTTTTTTTTTTTTGCTTTCACAAATCCTGTTTGCATGTGGTGGGAAGTGGAGAGAGTGAATTGCTCCAACTACAGTTCAGAAAACAAGGCTGGCAAAGGTAATGCCATCTATATCATGTGATATCTAATATAACTCTAAGTGTTGATATTAACCTGGGTTAAGGATTCTGCATTGGTGATTTTAAATGGCTTATCTTGTAAGAGGAACATGTCAGTTCTATTGGACATAAAACTCATATTTATTCACCCCTAACTACTAGGGGGGCTGAAATATTTATTCCAATCATGAGCCTAAAGAAACAATGAGTGCATTTCAAGAAGTGAAATTTTGTAGCCTATACTATAAAAACTGATTCTTCCTTTTTTGTTTTCTTCCTTTCTCTTTCCTTCCTTCCTCCCTTGGGTTTCATTTACCTTTCTTTTTCCCATATTCTTGAGCTAAAAGCATGGATCACTGATTTTCAGCCTGTATTTCTTTTCATAATACGTCTGCCTATAGTTATATTTTTTCCTCTGAGTACTCTTTTAGCTGCATCCTGTGGGTTGATGTCCTCTACTTTCATTATTCTTCAATTAAAAATATGTTATTAAGAAGTTTGAAACTGGACCCCTTTCTTTCACTATATGCAAAAATTTTCAAGATGGATTAAAGACTGAAATGCAAAACCCAAAACTACAAAAACTCTGGAAGGCAGCCTAGGAAATGCCATTCAGGACATAGGCACAGGCAAAGATTTCACGATAAGGATGCCCAAAGTGACTGAAACAAAAGCAAAACTCCCAATGAGATCTAATTAAACTGCAGAGTTTCTGTGCAGCAAAAGAAACTATTAACAGAGTAAAGGGTTATAATTAAAAGTAAACTTTTAGTCCAGGCACGGTGGCTTCCAACAATAATCCTAGAACTTTGGGAGGCTGAGGCAGGTGGATCACCTGAGGTCAGGAGTTTAAAACTAGCCTGACCAACATGGTGAAACCCTGTCTCTACTAAAAACACAAAAATTAATTCAGTGTGGTGGCACACACCTGTAATCCCAGCTACTTTGGAGGCTGAGGCAGGAGAATCACTTGAACCTGGGAGATGGGGGTTGCAGTGAGCTGAGATCATGCCATTGCATTCTAACCTGGGCAACAAGAGCAAGACAATGTCCTAATAATAATAATAATAATAATAATAATAATAATAAAGTAAACTTTTAGTTATATTTCCAAGTAAACAGACAACCTACAGAATAGGAGAAATTTTTTTTTTTTTTTTTTTTTTGAGACGGAGTTTTGCTTTTATTACCCAGGCTGGAGTGCAATGGCGCGATGTCGGCTCACTGCAACCTCCGCTTCCTGGGTTCAGGCAACTCTCCTGCCTTAGCCTCCTGAGTACCTGGGATTACAGGCATGTGCCACCGTGCCCAGCTAATTTTTTGTATCTTTAGTAGAGACGGGGTTTCACCATTTTGACCAGGATGGTCTCGATCTCTTGACCTCGTGATCCACCCGCCTCGGCCTTCCAAAGTGCTGGGATTACAGGCTTGAGCCACCACAATTTTTTTGCAAACTATTAATCCAACAAAGGTCTAATACCCAGCATCTACAGGAACTTAAACAAAATTTACAAGAAACAGCAAAACAAACAATCCCATTAAAAAGTTGGCAAAGGACATGAACAGACACTTTCAAAAGAAGACATAATACAGCCAACAATCCTAAATAAAAGCTTCTACATCACTGATCATTAGAGAGACACAAATCAAAAACCACGATGAGATATCATCTCACATCAGTTAGAATGGCTATTAAAAATAATAGGCAAAAATCTGGAGACAACAGATACTGGAGAGGATGTGGAGAAATAGGAACACTTCTACACCATTGGTGGGAGTATAAATTAGTTCAACCATTGTGGAAGACAGTGTGGCAATACCTCAAGGATTTAGTACTAGAAATACCATTTGACCCAGCAATCCCATTACTGGGTATATACCCAAAGGATCGTAAATCATTCTATTATAAAGACACATGCACACGTATGTTCACTGAAGCACTGTTAACAATAGCAAAGACTTGGAACCAACCCAAATGCCCATCAATGATAGACTGGATAAAGAGAATGTGGCACATATACACCATGGAACACTATGCAGCCATAAAAAAATGAGTTCATGTCCTTTGCAGGGACATGGATGAAGCTGGAAACCATCATTCTCAACAAACTGACACAAGAACAGAAAACCAAACACTGCATGTTCTCACTCATAAGTGGGTGTTGCACAATGAGAGCATAATGAGAACACATGGACACAGGGAGGGGAATATCACACACTGGGGCCTGTTGTGGGTGGGGGCTGGGGAGAGATAGCAGGGCTTGGAGGGACTGGGGAGGGATAACATTAGGAGAAATACCTAATGTAGATGACTGGGGGATAGATGCAGCAAACCACTATGGCATATGTATGCCTATGTAACAATCCTGCAATGTACCCCAGAACTAAAGTATAATAAAATAAATAAAAATAAAAATGCTGGTGACAGTGAGGTTGTAGAGATAAAAGAATACTTTTACACTGTTGGTGGGAGTGTAAATGAGTTCAACCATTGTGGATGACAATGTGGCAATTCCTCAAAGCCCTAAAGACAGAAATACTATTTGACCCAGCAATCCCATCACTAATTTATATTGGATTACAATATAAAGTGTTCTGTTATAAAGACATGCACACATATGTTCATTGCAGCACTATTCACAATAGCAAAGACATGGTATTAACCTATACGCCTACAATGATAGACTGGATAAAGAAAATGTGGTACATATACACCATGGAATACTATTCAGCTATAACGTAGAACAAGATCATATCCATTGCAGGAACGTAGATAGAGCTGGAGGCCATTATCTTTGGAAAACTAATGCAGGAACAGAAAACCAAATACCACATATTCTCACTTTTAAGTGAGAGCTCAGTGATGAGAACACATGAACACACAAAGGGAAACAACACACACTGGGGCCTTTTGGAGGGTGGAGGGTGGAGGGTGGGAGGAGGGAGAGGGTTAGCAAAAATAACGGATGGGTACTAGGCTTAATGCCTGGGTGATGAAATCATCTGCACAACAAACCCACAGGACACAAGTTTACCTAAGTAACAAACCTTCACATACACCCCTGAACTTAAATTAAAAATTAAAGAAATATTCTTTCTTATTTTTATTTGATTTTTAATTTAACTTATGGTTATTTAGAGCAATGTTGTGTTATATTTTCCAAACTTTCGTGACATTTCTGGTTACCAATTTAGTGGTGAATTCTAGTATAATTTCTTTCTGGTCAGAGAACCTATCCTGTATGATTTCAAGCATTTGGAATTCATTGAGATGTGTTGCATGGCCAAGTATAGGCTCTATTTTGATTTCCCAAATAAACCTGAAAATCTTACTTATTTTGTAGTTGTTAAGTATAGTGTTCTGCCTGTCACTTGTCACTTTGTTAAAACGTGGTGATCAATTATCTTTACAATAGTGCTGATTTTTATGTACTTTTTCTGTTATTTAGAAAGACGTTTTAAAATTTTCTGTAGAATTACAGGTTTGTTTATCTCATTGTCAGTTCTGATAGTTTTTTTTCTTTTAAAATTGTTATCAGGTACACACAAATTTTAGATTATCTTGTCTTCTTTTCCAGCTGAGCTTTCATCATATTAAAATATCACTCTTTATGACTTACTATTTTACCTACTTTAAAATCTAGCTTGTCTCTATAAATATCACTATACCAGCTTTCTTTTCGTTAGTGTTTGCAAGATATAATTTTATCTATCTTAATAGTTTCAACTTGTATAATTCTGTTTCATATATATTTATCAACAGGGTATAATTATGTCTTATTTTTAAATTCAGTCTTATAATTTCTACTTTTTGATGTAATTAATGAATACATTTATATTTACTGTCATCATTGATATAGTTGGAACTTTTTCCTGTATATCTGGTTTAGTCCCTTTTCCTTTCTATCTCCTTTCTTGCCTCCTTTTGTAATTGATCAAGTGTTCTTCATTTCTTAATTTTATATGTTCTATTAGCTTATAATTGTATCTTTTGTGTTATTCTGTTACTGATTACCCCAGAAATTACCCGATGCATTTTCTCTTTTTTCTTTTTTTGAGACAGAGTCTCACTCTGTCACCCAGGCTGGAGTGTAGTGGCATGATCTCGGCTCACTGCAACCTGCACCTCCTGGGTTCAAACGATTCTCCTGTCTTAGTCTCCCTAGTAGCTGGGACTACAGGCACCCACCACCAAGCCTGGCTAATTTTTGTATTTTTAGTAGAAACGGGGTTTCACCATATTCTGGAACTCCTAACCCCAGTTGACCACCCGCCTCAGTCTCCTAGAGTTCTGAGATTACAGGCATGAGCCACCATGCCTGGCCCAGCCAGATGCATTTTCAACTAATAATACTCTATTCTAAATTAATACTTCCAGTATTTTTACATAATACAAGAATTTTACAAAAAGGAATGCGTTTCCCTATTTTCTATTGTTCGTGCTCCCACGTTATTTTACTGCTATGAATAATTTAGACCCACCATGTGTTGCTAGCAGTATTATTTCAAATATTAATATTATTTTAAGTGTTTTTACAATTTTACTCTCTACAGTGATATTCTTTCTCCTTACAGTTTTATGCATCTGACATCATGTTGCATCAATCTGGAGAACTTACCTTATTTTTTTTTTATAGATTCATTGGTGACAAATTACCTCAGATTATTTTAATATAAAAGTATTTTATGACTTTTACTTTTAAAGAATAATTTAACATGATGCAGAACTCTAGACTGCCAGTCTTTTGTTTGTTTCTTTTGTCTCTTCATTGCTGTCATTTATTGTCCTTTGGCTTCTACAGTTAAAGTTGAAAAGTTTGCCTGGGGTCTTACTGTTGCTTCTTTGAAAAAAATATGTATTTTTCTTTAGCTGCTAATGTTTCACTTTGCCTTTGATTTTCAGCAATTTGACTAAGACACACATACATACCGTCATCTAGTTTTTTGTCTTAATTGGAGTTTGCTGTGCTGGAATGTGTAGGCTGATATCTTTTGTCAATTTATCAGATATTTCTCAGGCATTATCTTAAACATAATTTATTAGGTTCTACATGTTTATGACACTCTTTTCTTCTTTCTTTTATTTACCCTCTCTGTACTCTTGTTTGGATTTTTCTTTTTCCATTTAAGTCACTAGTCATACTTTGCTGTGTGATTTTTTGTGTGTGTTTTCAATTCTGGAATGTCATTTTTATTTTTTCTTATAGATTCCAATTCTCTCAATATTTTTATTCATTTTGTTCTTATATTTATTTATTTATTTGAGATGAGTCTCACTCTGTCTCCCAGCTTGGAGTGCAGTGGTACAAGCTTGGCTCACTGCAACCTCTTGTTCAAGAGATTCTCTTAAATCAGCCTCTCAAATAGCTGGTATTACAGTTGCACACCACTACACCCAGCTAATTTCTGTATTTTTAGTATGGACAGGGTTTTACCATGTTGGCAAAGCTGGTCTCGAACTCCTGACCTCAAGTGATCCCACCAATCATGACCTCCTAAAGTGCTGGGTTTAGAGGCATGGGACACCACACCTGGCCTTATTTTGTTATTATATTCCTTGTGTTGTTTAACATATTTATAAGAGGTGTTTTTCGTCCACATGAGTAAAGCACACTATCTGAATTATCTGTGTCTTTATTGTTTTTGTTAACATTTAAAAACTTATTGGTCAAATTTTCATTCCTCTTTGCATATCTTGTAATTTTTATTGCATTCAGGAAATTGCATGGAAAAATCATATAGCTGCAGAGGTTTTCTCTTCCCCCTCAAAGAGGGTTTATTTTTTCATTTGTTAGGGAGGCAGTGTGAAAGTCCAGTAACTCAATACAGTTAGGTGGATCGAGTGTAAGTAGCAGTTTTAGTAAGTCTTAATTCGCAACTGGTATGTCTCTAATTTCTTGGCCATGTTCCTCCTAGACTCTTGATTGCGAGACTAACAGTTCTTTGTTTCTTCAGCTCTGAAACATAGGAAGTGATCACTTCTTTTTTTCAGAAGTCTTGAACCAAGCTCCTTAGCTTCCCACCCAGTACCAACTTATATTGTGACAAACATCTTAAGGGAGGCCTAGCTTCAGGCAGACTTCCTCTTTCTAGTAGGAGTTTGTCTCCTAAGTACTATTGTCGTGGTGGTGATTTCCTTCTGCCTTTTAGATGTTTCTGGAGAACGCTCTAACTTTCCATGTTCCCTCAGAACTCAGCATTCAATTAGGAAATACTCAGCCCTTTGGAGCTTTGCTAGATTGTAATCTTATCATGCTGGTACATCAGACCATCAGTACTTAATTGGCATTTCTTTCTCCCAGCTTAGTTGCTAGCCCCAGCCCAAGCCTATCTTCAACCTAGAACTAGAATCTGGAAGGGTCGAAAAGCAATTTTCAGATTTCCTAGTAAAAGCTATTTTTTCCTAAAATTTTTAGTGCATCAAGTTTCTGTAGTTTTGTTTCTTCATTTGTTTGTTTGTTTTCCCCCAGGAATCGGATCTACAAATTATCCAGTTTTCTTCCTGGTTCTTACCACAAGTGTTAGCTTCCAGGGACCTAGCCAGAAAGACAAATCCCAGATTGATACTTTTTAGAGGTAGGTTATTTCTTTTGCTTAATCTCTAATTGTCAGCTTACAAAGTATTTTATTTTTTAAAAACCTTGTTCTTGTCTAGATACAATTTGGTTCTTATGCATAGCTCAATGCAGTTTGGAACTCAGGCATGTAGAAGCATAAGTCTTTTCCTTTGGTATTCACTCCAGATTCTCTGCTATGTCATGCCCAGATAACACATTCTATTTTGTGTAAAATATAATTTTCTAGAAAGCCTACCATTCATTTTAGTATCCTTCGTGAGAGTCATATGAAGTTCCAGAGGAACAAACGTCCATGAAAAGAGCAGGGGAAATGCCCAGTGAAAAGTGGCTGGGTGACATCGACTTTAAATGTGCAATAGTTCCAATGCCAGATTTCCTTCTAAGCAGTGCCAATTGGCAGACACAGAAATCCTCACCTCCTCCCAGCGTTAAACTCAGCAGTCAAAAACTAGACGTAGTGGGAAGTGTTGATTTAACACCAGGGAAGAAACATGGTCTGATGCTAGCTTTAGTAAACATTTAAAAGAAGATTTTTAAGAGTGTTAGCTTAAAAGGCAGACAGAAGGACAGAGAATAAGAGCAGAGGAATAAAGATGACAGAACTGTAGGAATGTGAGGAGAAGCTTCCTGACTGACAGGAAGACAGATGAAGCTTGGAATAACCTAGAGTAAAACTTCACTTTAAATAATGTTTATGTTGGATTGGGTCACATGAGATTACTGATGCATCTACATAAATGTAGAAAAATATACATATATATATGTACATGAATGATTAATCTATTAAATAAATACATACATTTATATATGTATATAACATGTATAGAGAAAATACATAATTTCTCTATATATTCAAAAATGAATGTAGGAAACTATTTGTGTCTAGAAATGTTTTTGTTGTTCTCATTCACAGAAATACAAAGAAAGTAATGCTGAATTCCCTTGAATTATTAGTAGAGAAGAGACTTCACCCTGTTGGCCTCAAGCGATCTGTCTGCCTGGGCCTCAGAAAGTGTTGTGATTACAGGCGTGAGCCACCATACCCAGCTATCACCTCCTCTTTAAAGCAGGAGAATCTGAAGCAGGAGAATTGCTTGAACCTGGGAGGCCAAGGCTGCAGTGAGCCAAGATTGTGCCACTGCACTCTAGCCTGGGCAACAGAGCGAGACTATGTCTCAAAACAAACAAAAAAGCAGAGATGATATTCAGGTTATGGTTGAATAGTACAAATTAACGTCTGATATATCCATTGTCCCTCTATTGCCTCCTTTGTAAAAATCACTTCTGACATATACTCTATGTCTACAATTGTGTTTCTTTTTATACAAAACAAAATTACATCAGACACTTTGATTAGTACAGACAATTTTGGTGAATTTCATGATGTAAATATTAATATGCCATAGATGTTGCCTTGAATAAACTTTTAGTCTATAAAGGGAAAAAGGTAGGTAAGAAGATAATTAAAATATTTGTATATAAACTATAATAACAGAATGAGGTAAAACATATCAAAAAGTAGAGAGCTTTGAAAGGTCCTCAGAGAAACATGTAACTGCTTTAAAGAGGAGGTAATGGCCAGGTGCAGTGGCTCACCACTGTAATCCCAGCACCTTGGCAAGCTAAATTGGTCAGATTGCTTGAGGTCAGGAATTTGAGACTGTCCTGGCCAACATGGTGAAACCCCATTTGTACTAAAAATACAAAAATCAGCTGGGCGCGGTGGTGGATGCCTGTGATCTCAGCTGCTACAGAGGCTGAAGCAGGAGAATCACTTGAACCTGAGAGGCCAAGGCTGCAGTGAGCCTATTGTGCCACTGCACTCCAGCCTGGGCAACAGAGCGATACTATGTCTCAAAACCAACCAACCAAAAAGAAGAGTTGATTCAGATTAGAGTTGAATAATACAAATTAATGGTCTAATATATCTGTTGTCCCTCTATTTTCTCCTTCATAAAAATCACTTCTAGCATATACCAAGTGTTTAATACATTGTCTATAAATATATAAGAAACTTACAATGTGGTCTGCTTGAGTACATTTATTTTACCCTAATATTAGAATTACAATGATCCCCTTATATCTAACTGTTATATCTAGTTATGTGAACCACACACTTTATCCTTCCTCAAAGATGTCTTTGTTACTTTTGAAATTTTCCTACACTAGATTGCTTTAGAATCATGTGTTACCCTTTGTACAATTCTGAGGAGAGTTTTAGTTGCTGTGAATTTTATAGGTTGATGCATAAAAGTAGGCATCTGTATGATTTTGACTCATACCATCTAAGAAAATGCTATGTATTTCCATTTATCTAATTGCACATTTTACTTCCATTTACCCATAAGTACATTATTCTTTTGGAGATTTATTATTATAAAAGTATTTCCTAATTGGCGTTAGAGGAAATAATTATACTGGCTTTTAAATATATTGATTACGTATCCAAAATATTCAATGAAAACTCTTGTTATTTGTAATGTTTTATGTGTAATTTCCCCTGGATAGCTATTAAATGATCATGAATTATTTTCTGTTACTATTGATTTTATTTCTTCATTTCAATCTTTACACCTATTTATTTTTCATACTTTAGACCAGACCAATGTTAAATTCAAAAAGAGACAGTGATATCCTTGCCTTATGTTAGATTTCAAGATGACTGATTAATCTTTCCTTACTATGTAAGATGCTTACTGAAGTTTTTTGGTAGGTATCCTTTTACAAATTTTAATGTATTTGCTCTATTTCTAGCTTTTATCTGGGAATTGTGTTCATCTTAACTGATGAAAATTTATCATTTTTTTTAATATCCATGCTACTAATAATCAGGTTTTTCTCCAGAGCAGATCTATTAATACCTACAGGATGGTATAATGTGAAATATTTATTACCTCTCATCTGCAAATGAGGAAAAAATACCTATAGTGACTTAAATCATGATATATAACATTTCAGGTTTAACAAACACTTGCCAGTAATTGAATGTTTTACTTGAAGTAAACTCACAGACCAAGAAGTTTAAGCTTTATAACAAATGTACTAATTGACAATATGATGTCTATTTTTTCCTAGGTGGTAAAATATAGCAAACTTAATATAGATCAAACATAAAATATTTGTTGTCCTTAACTGTTCCACACAGTCACAGAGAGTTGAGATTTAGGTCAGTGTATTTTACTGTGGATTTTATTTCAGCCCTTTGAAGAACCAGTGGTTGAATATTAATATCAATATAGGTATCAATACTCCCAGAATTAAGAAGACTTTTTGACCCCCCTAAAAGAAGTTATTCACAAACCTAAAGAAAGGGCTTTTTCCTCCTTGTATAAATTATTTTTTAATATCTTACTTCTGTCGTAGTTCAAGTTGGACTCCTGGGAAGACTACTTTAGCCCTGGAATAGCTTACATGTTGGGAGGGGGGTCAATTCAAACTATATCTATGAATAGAACTCCACCTGGAAATTTTGGAAGGAAAAATTTTCTGCAGTGTTGTAGCTCCTTATTGCTTTCATCCCTTTAAGAGGCTGCATGTCAGTCATCATAAAAGGTCAGGTTTTGTTGAGAATCACTTGAAGTAAAGAGACTTTAAACATATCGGTTGAAAGATATATGAATGAAACAAGTGATCAAAACAATTTGCTATCTCTGGTAACACTTAATCAAACTTCTCCCTGCTCTTGATTTGGGGATAATAAAACAAACTTAATTAAAGTATATAGTAAAATTGGTTATTGATATCTGTAAACATTATCTCAGGTAAATCCTAGGGAAACCAAAAGAACAATAATGACATAATCTGTTTACAAGAATCTTTTGATGATTTAGGTTATTAGTCTGTTCTCACATGCTATAACAAATACCTGAGATTGGGTAATTTATTAAGGACAAAAGAGTTGTAATTGACTCAAATCTACTTGGCTGGGGAGGCCTCACAAAACTTTACAATCATGGCGGAAGGGGAAGAGGAAGCAACCATCTTCCTCACAAGGAGTCAGGAGGAGGAGAGCAGAGGAACTGCCATTTATAAAACTGTTAGATGTCATAAGAATTCATTCACTATCATGAAAACAGCATGTGGGAAACTGCCCCCATGATCCAAATCACCTCCCACAAGGACCCTCCCTTGACACCTGGGAATTACAATTTGAATTACAATTCAGGGTGAGATTTGGGTGGGGACACTGAGTCAGACGGTATCACACAGTATATTACTCCAGAATGTGAGCTCCTTGAGCATCACGGCCTTGTCTATCTTGTTTTCATTGATGTATTATACTCAGTATCAAGAACAGTGGCTGGCACACAAGAGGACCTCAATAAACATATGTTTTAAAAATGAAATAATAAACTATATTCTTTTCATTTGTATTACCCACTAGATTCTAAGAGTTTTTGTATTGCTTAGTGTCTTATGTACCTGACTCATTCACCAATAGCATAAGCATAGTTTCCTTTCACATAACTACAATGAATGGATTCTATGTTACAGACTCTCAGAATGAGCACTTTTATATTATCTCACTTAATGTTCACAACAGCACTGCACTAGATACTACTGTTGTTTGCATTTTACAGATAGTAAAGGTTATCAGAAGATGAGTATTTAGTACATAGTGTGGTGGAAAAGCAAAAGGGTCGTACCTTGTATGCTTGTTTCTCTACTTTTTAAAACAGAGCTATTTAATTGGTGCTATACTGACTCCCTAAATCCCAATAATCTATTATTGTCATTTCTCAATGTCATGGAAGAGAATCAAGCTTATGGAATTAAAAGTTTCATTTTTTTTATTTTACATATAGGAGCATTTATTTTGGAATGTTAAACTGCTTTTAAATGCATCCATGAAAGTTTGCCAACTACTCAGAAGGTAACATCAACAGCAAAACATACTTTTAATTCTAAGGTGTGATTTTGTCTTCCATTTTCACTACAGGCAGGAACCTAAAAAAGATACTCATTTCCATTTAAACAATGTTGTCTCTAAATGCATCTCTCATGCATCTCCATGATTCATTATTCATTCTTCAATTGTAAAATTGTAGGCAGTTTAGGGGAATGATGAAGATGATTTTGAGACGAAAGACATGATTCACTGAAAACAATATAACAAAGGGTCAGGAATTGGGCATAAGAGCAGAATGGCAATACCTTTTTATTTAATCGTAGCATTTACTTCTGTCAAGAAGCTGGGTGATTAATTAAGACCTCGATCTTTTTCATCTTGAGATCATACAACCTCAAACCTACCCTTACATGTGTTATAGCATGTGCTTTGCCTCTCTGCTCCTTTGGATTGTAATTTCTTTAATGAAATTTCTGTTGAGCAATCACAGAACTCTGATATTTTATTCTCTTTTTAAATCAAAGTCTTAATTCTGGTCAGGTGGCTGTTCTTGGCAAGGAGAGGAAGGAGGCATGCCTTAGTTGATGGGGCCTTTCTCTGAGATTTCTAATTGACAAGGGAACTCTTTACAGGTGATTGAAGGAGTTCACTTTGTACAGAAGATCTGTAATATCTCTGTCACTTTCTGCATGCAGATGACAAGCTTCCACCAGCTTCAGAGCTTCATTTTCTCCAGCTTCAGGGACCTTTGTGATTTCTATCCATTCAAATTGGTCCAAGCCAGTGAACTATTCCCATCTCTTCAGCCAGACCAATCTGCCCTTATCACAACAGAGGTGCCAGAAGCTTTGCAAATTACAAGCTGTTTCTCATGTTTATTGATGGACTGATATTTGGGAAAGGACTAAGATTTTTTTTTCTAATGTTCAGTTATTTCCGTTGAAACTGAACATCACCCCTCCCAAGTCCTCCCTTCCACACAGAGCTCAGTTTCTGAGTGCGAAGCCTCTGGGAGCGGGAACTGAAGTAATTGAATAGGATTAGACAAGCCAGCAGAACAAAGTCACATTCCATGAGGTGTTTCCAGCATCGAGTAGATGAATTGTAATTATTTAAGGATTAGTGCAAGCCTGAGATGAGGTCCATTCTGAATACTCTTCACCGTGTATAAACAAAAGCAAGAAGTAGTAATATAGGCTGTTTAAGCTTCTTTTTATCTCTAATAGATTTCTGTTAGAGCTGTGTGAACTTGAAAAACTGCTGCCATAGTGAACATACTCATTCATTGTTTTTCAATAAAAAGTTAGGCCAAGCTAAGCCCTTAAGTCTAGGGAGAGAGCTTAATTAAGGCTACACCCTTTACTGTAATTTACAGGGACAACATTTTGCTATATGCCATAAGCAAGGGGAATTGAGCTCATTTTAAAAACTAAAGTTATTATTTTATATTGTATTTCTTTTAAATTATAGAATTACACAGAATTTGCAAAAACAGCCAGAGACTTTTCAAATACCCTGCATAATTCATTCTTTTGTTAATATATCACTGTGGCATATTTGTTACGATTAATGGACAAATAATAATATATGAATGTTAACTATAATCCATACATTATTGTCCTAGTAACTATTAGGACAATAGTTATTGTCACTTTCTACTCCAGAATCCCATCCAGGATACCACATCACGTTTAGTCATGTCTCCTTAGGCTGCTCTTGGCTGTGACCATTTTTCCATACTTTTCTTTCTTTCTTTCTTTCTTTTTCTTTCTTTCTTTCTTTCTTTTTCTTTCTTTCTTTTCTTTCTTTCTCTTTCTTTCTTTCTTTCTTTTTTCTCTTTCTTTCTTTCTTTTGTTCTTTCTTTCTCTTTCTTTTTCTTTCTTTTCTTTCTCTCTCTCTTTCTCTCTCTTTCTCTTTCTTTCTTTTTTTTCTCTCTCTCTTTCTCTTTCTTTCTTTCTTTGATGACCTTAATAGTTTTAGGGTCTTTCTCAGGTATTATATAAACTGTTCCTCAGTTTGAACTTGGCTGATATTTCCCTCATGGTTGGACTGTGGTTATGGGTTATTGAAAGCCAGAACACAGAATTAGAGTGCCCTTCTAAATACAACAGATTATACATATAGAATAGTATATATTCTATCAACAAGACTTTCCAATCACTGATGATGCTAACTTTGCACACCTGGCAAAAGTATTCTCCATAGTAAAGGTCATTTTTAATTTCTTTTCTTTACTATGCTCGTTGAAAGCAACTCACTAACTGTAGCTCACACTTAACAGGTAGAGAGTTATACTCAATTTATTTTTTGAGTGGAAAAATCTACATAAATCGTTTGAAATTCTTCTATACCTGAGATGTGTCTTTTCTTCTCTATTTATTAATTGATTCTAGTGATTGTTTTTGTATTGGTATGGACTCATGAATATTTACTTTATATTTAGGTCCATAATCTAATACTATCCTATTATTTTGTTGCAGCTTTGCCATTAGAAGTTATTTCAGTGGTTACTCTTGTCTGTGACATATCCTCATAGTGCCTTTTTCTTTGTTTTTTCTATCATTTAATTACTTTCTGGCACTACTAGGTGCATTAGGTCCATATTATCCATTTCTTACTCAGCTCTAGAATCAGCTATTTCTTTAAGGATCCCAGGTTCCTTTTCTTGGAGAATGAGATTAGAAGCAATGAGCTGGGCAATTGCTCGTGGCTACTAGAATTTCCTTTTTTCTAGGTCTTCTTGATGACCAAAGCTAGGAAGTATATGTATGTTTAGTACCCCATATGTACATATATATGTATAATTTTTCTCCATATATTAATATATATCATTATTATCCATCAGAATACCAATACCCACATGTCTATACACACACATATATACTTTCATCAGCATCCACTAGTATCTATACTAAGCTAAATCAGAGTTTCTACTGATATCTCTGATTCTACACCAGTACTCCATGGTTCATCTTGGTTCATTCTAGCCTTCCCTACTTGTTTAAATGTAAGCCTCCCATTCCAACAGCGAGAAACCGGGGTCCCACTAGCTTCCATCCATTTACTTATTTGTTCAACTCTTGTATGCATTTCTAGCAGTATTAAAATTGATGTCTCATACTTCCATGAAAAACAACATTACCACTAGAACATATCACTTACATACAGTTCCTTTTGTCTTTAATCTTATGGTATCTATTCATTTCCAGAGCTACTGAAGTCGAAACCTCTTTTTCTCCATCCTCTTTAGTAAGATTATTTTCTATACATGTAACAGGTAAAAACGTATCCTTTGGATGCAATCTGCTTTCCAGCTTGGAATCTCCTGCTCTGCTAGTTATTTATTATTTTATTTTTTTGCATACATCAAACTTACTGCTCTATAGCTATATAGGTTATGACAAGTAGATAGTCTCAAGGATCCTCAACTATGGTACCATACAAAATAATTTTGTGGCCCCAAAATATTCACTGTGCTCCACCTTTTCAATACTCCTCCAACCCCCTATCAACAGCCATCTGTTTTCAGCCACTCTAGTTTGCCTTTTTTAGAACACTGTGTGAATAGAATCCTATAGTATGAAGCTGTCTCACACTGGCTTCCTTCACTTAGCAATATGGACTTACAGTTCATTTGTGCTTTTGTGTGGATTGATAGTTTATTCCTGTAGGTTGCTGAATAGTATGAATGTACCACATTAATCAACTCACTTTTGAAGGGCATCTCAGCTTCTTTCAGTTTTTCGTGGTGATTGTGAACAAAGCTATTATCAACATTCACAGGAAGATTTTTGTGTGGACATAGTTTTCAATTCCTTTTGGTAAATACATAGAATAGTAATTGTTGTGGTGTATGATAAGTCTATGTTTAGCTTATAAAAACAGTAGAACTGTATTCCAAAGTGGCTGCACCCTTTTGCATATAATCCAGTAATAAAAGAGAGTCCTTAACAGTACTTGGTATTACCTGGCTCTGTTTTGGATTTTAGCAACTTCTAATATGTTTATAGTGGTTTTCATTATTTTAATTTGTGTTTCTTAAGTGACATTGTGTTGAGTAATGTTTATTTCCCATCTGTGTATCTTCCTTGGTGTGGTGTCTATATAGAACTTTTGCCCATTTTTATTATGGGTGGGTTTATTCATTTATGGTTGGGTTTTAATTGCTCTTTTTGATGAGTTTGCTGCTTTTTTTGTGTAGGTCAATGTTTCAGAATACATGTCCCTCATGCATCAAAAATCCTCTGTGCTGCTTCTTAATTACAGTATCATAGGACCAATTCCAGATATACTGAATTGGGAATATTTGGGGGCATGGCTCAGAATGCTGTACAGTATATTTAACATGTTCTACAAGTAATTCTTATGCACCCTAATATTTTTGAACTACTGTTATATAATTTGGTGAGTCATTTCAGAGCTGTAATCACACGTTGGTGAGGCTATTATAAATCAGTGGTGTTCAAATGTAGTTGCACATTTGAATCATCTTGAAATATTTTAAATCCAAATGCCCAGACCCCTACCCAACCTATTTAATTAGATCCTCTTAAAATAGGATCCATGCATCATTCTTGTTTAATTCACATATTAATATTCATATATTAATATTTTCCCAAGTGATTCTAATATGCAGCCAAAATTAAGAACCACATTCCAAATTCATGTAGGTGTTTAACAGTTTCATTCATTCCACCATACCTATTTTTACCTGATACATTAAAAATATATTTTCCATTTCATTCACTGAGTTTTAAATGGGAAATTAAGCAATCATTAATCATTTGCCATATGACAAGCATGACAGAACTGCAATTCATGTATCAGGAAGTTATGGAAATATCTAATTTCAATATTATATAGAAATAAGATCTAAGAAGTTGTACTGGAAGCTCAAAGACAGGTAAAAAATCAATAATCAATCTATTTTAAGAAGCATTTAGAAGATTCAGCAATATATTTCAGTCTACTCTAAAGTTTAATACTATTATTAGTAATATTTACCCTTAAATAATCAAAATTCGCCCTTCTTCTGAATGTATAGCCTCTTACCTCTCTTGCTGTGAATATTTTTTTATTTACCCATTACTAAAAGGACTCCACAGGTATGTACTACACTATTTAAGTGTTACTTAAAGGACCTCCTTTAGTTATCTACTGCTGCATATATTAGTCCATTCTCATGCTGCTGTAAAGAAATACTCAGGACTGGGTAATTTATAAACAAAAGATGTTTAATTAACTCACAGTTCTACAGGGTTTGGGAGGCCTCAGGAAATGTACAATCATGGTAGAAGAGGAAGAAAAGACATCCTGCTTCATGTGATGGCAATAAGAAGGGCTGAGCAAATGGGGGAAAAGCCCCCCATGTAAGACCACCAGATCTTGTGAAAACTCACTTACTATAACAAAAACAGCATAAAGGTAAATACCACCATGATTCAATTACCTCCCACTAAGTCCCTCCCACAACACCTGGAGATTATGAGAACTACAATTCAAGATGACATTTGAGTGGGGACACAGTCAAATCATATCACTCTGCCCCCTGCCCCTCCCAAAACTCATGTCCTCACATTTCAAAACACAATCATGCCTTTCCAACAGTTCCCCAAAGTTTTAATTCATTTGAGCATTAACCCAAAAGTCCAAGTTCAAAGTCTCATCTGAGACAAGGCAAGAACCTTTCACCTATGAGCCTGTAAAATCGAAAAAAAAAATGTGTTACTTCCTAGATAAAATAAGAATACAGACATTGGGTAAGTACGCCCATTCTAAATGGGAGAAATTGGCCAAAACAAAGGGGCTACAGGCCCCATGCAAGTCCAAAATCCAATAGGGCAGTCATTAAATTTCAAGCTCCAAAATAATTTCCTTTGACTCTATGTCTCACATCCAGGGCATGCTGATGCAAGAGGTGGTAACTCATTGACTTGGGTAGTTCTGCCCCTGTGGCTTTGCAAAGTACAGTCCCCTCCCTGACTCCTTTCATGGACTGATATTGAGTGTCTGCAGCTTTTCCAGGTGCTTGGTGCAAGCTGTTAGTGGATCTACCATTCGAGGGTCTAGAGGACCATGATCCTCTTCACACAACTCCACTAGGCAGTGCCCCAGTAGGGATTCTGTGTGGGGGCTCCAACCCCACATTTCCCTTCCACATTGCCCTAGCAGAGGTTCTCTATAGAATTCCACCTTTGCAGAAAACTTCTGCCTGGACATCTAGACATTTCCATACATCCTCTGAAATCTAGGTGGAGGTTCCCAAACCTCAGTTCTTGACTTTTGTGAACCCACAGGCACAACACCACATGTAAGCTGCCAAGGCTTAGAGCTTGCATCCTCTGAAGCAACAGCCTGAACTGCACATTTTAACGATGGCTGGAGCTGAAGTGGCTGAGACACAGGACACCATGTCCTGAGGCTGCATAGAGCAGGGGGTGGTCTCTGGACCTGGCCCATGAAGCTATTTTTTCCTCCAGGTCTCTGGGCCTGTGAAGGTCTCTGATATGCCCTAGAGATATTTTCCCCATTGTCTTGGTGATTATTATTTGGCTCCTTGTTACTTATGCAAATATCTGCAGCAGACTTGAATTTTTTCTCAGAAAATAGGTTTTGCTTTTCTACCTTATGATCAGGCTACAGATTTTCTAAACATGTATGCTCTGCTTCCTCTTGAACACTTTGCCACTGAGAGATTTCTTTTTTCAGATACCCCAAATCATCTCTCTCAAGCTTCAAGTTCCACAGATCTCTAGGGCAGTGGAAAAATGCCACCAATCTTTTTGCTAACGCATAGCAAGAGGGACTTTTACTCCAGTTCCCAATAATTTCCTCATCTCTATCAGATTCCACCTCAGCCTGTATTTTATTGCCTACATCATTATCAACATTTTTGTCAAAAACCATTCAACAAGTGTCTAGGAAGTTCCAAAAATTCCCACATCTTCTTGTCTTCGGAGCCCTCCAAACTGTCCCAACTTCTGCCTGTTACCCAGTTGCAAAATTTCTTCCACATATTTGGGTGTCTTTATAGTAGCACCCCACTTTCTGTGGTACCAATTCACTGTATTAGTTAATTCTCATGCTGCTAGGAAGACATACCTGAGATTGTGTAATTTCTAAAGAAAGGAGGTTTAACTGACTCACAGTTCCATAGGCCTGGGGAGGCCTCAGGAAACTTACAATTATGGCTGAAGGAGAAGCAAACACATTCCTTTCCATATGGTGGCAGGAGTGAGAAATCAGTTATCTCCCAATGGGTTCTTCCCATGACACATGGGGATTTCAGAAATATAATTCAAGTTGAGATTTTGGTGGGGACATGGCCAAACCTTATTACTACATAACAAATTAATCCCCAAATTTAGTGCCCTAAAGCAGCAAACATTTATTACCTCACAGTTTCTGGAGATAAGAAAATCGGAAGTGGCTCATCTCGATAGTTGTAGCTTAGGCTATCTTAAGAAGTTGAATTCAGCATGTCAGTGGGACCTGTTGTTATCTGTGGGTTTAATTGGGGCTAGAGGATTCACTTCCAAGATGCTCATTCATGTGGCTATTGGCAGATACCCTCATTCCTTGCTATGTGAGTCTCTTTATAGACTCTTGAGTGTCCTCATGGCATGGCACATAGCTGCCCTCAGAGCAAGGGATTTAAGATGAAGAGCCAAGAAAGAGGCTGCAATGCCTATCTATAGAACCTAGTCTTAGAAGTCACACAATATCATTTTCACGATATATTATTTATCAGAAGCAAGGTGTTAAGTCCAGCTGACACAATAGGAGAGGGATTAAGCTTCACTTCTTGAAAAGAATATTATTGAATAATTTCTAGATATTTAAAAAACCATCACAGAACCCTTTCAACCTTCATACAAATGTTTTTAAGTTTGTTACAACTGTTATAACCATGTAAGATTTTATAGAAGTTAAAATCTAGCTGGAGTAAGAGGATGATAGAGGCAAAATCCACAGCTACACTTCTGTGCCACATACCCTGTGACTGAAAGAGGTATATATGGAGTTGTAATTTAAGGACAGAAAGAGGGAGATAATTATGCCACTGAGGCTTGCTGGGGGTTAGTCAGGAAAGGTTTCCAAAGGCATTATATCTTGAAAGTGATTTTAACAATGACTTCAGGCTGGGCACAGTGGCTCACGCCTATAATCCCAGCAATTGGGGAGGCCAAAGCAGATCTCTTGAAGCCAGGAGTTTGAGACCAGCCTGGCCAACATAGAGAAACCCCTGTCTCTACTAAAAATACAAAAATTAGCTGGGCATGGTGGCATATGCCTATAATTTCAGCTACTCAGGAGGCTGAGGCATGAGAATCACTTGAACCTGGGAGGCAGAAGTTGCAGTTAGCCAAAATTGCACCACTGCACTCCAGCCTGGTCAACAAGAGTGAGACTCTGTCCCAAAAAAAAAGTCATTCTTCAGGGTCATGACAGTAGAGAAGAAGGTGCTTCTCTTTATGATAAAATGGCAAGTGCAAAGGCACAATGCTTTTGGCAACTCTAAACTATTTTACTTAATTAAAAAAATGAATATAAGGCATAGAAGTGTATGAGTCTAGAAATAAAGGCAGGTGCAGAGCTGTAGATGTGTCATAGTAAAGAATGCTACTCTCTTTATTCGCAAAGTAGTTAATAATCAAGCATTTGCAACATGATTACTACCATAAGCAAAAGCATTTGCAACATGATTACTACCATAAGCAAAAGGACAGAAAGAGGGAGATAATTATGCCACTGAGGCTTGCTGGGGGTTAGTCAGGAAAGGTTTCCAAAGGCATTATATCTTGAAAGTGATTTTAACAATGACTTCAGGCTGGGCACAGTGGCTCACGCCTATAATCCCAGCAATTGGGGATTTTAAAATTGGTATGACAAACTAATGCATTCTTATAGTAAGGATTAATTAGAAGAAAATACACTAATCAAATGGTTAATTAAATATATTTTACCTAGAGTATGCTAATACTTACAATTTCTTAGATGATTGATTTTGACTTTCATTTTATTCATCTAGATACAGCCTTTTGTGCTTGCAACCATTTCAAATATATGGAAATCTAAAATATTAAAGCAAATATTATGCCAAGAATTTACTTTGTATATTTCTCTGTAATTGTCCTCACTGAGTTTCTTTAACTTTCTGGTGTTCCAAATATGGAAGAAATGTTAAAATATTAAATGACATTTTTCACTCATACATGTTTGGCCAGACAGGTTGGAAAGTGTTGAGTGGGATGAGACATGAACCAATCAAGTAGGCTGGCACAGGGGAAGTGTCGTGGGTATCAGGGCTTCCACTGAGTGAGCTGCTTCCTGGAGCATTCAGACTAAGGATGAGTCAGAGTATGATTCAAGGAAGAAAAACAGAGAAGCCAGCATCAAGGAAGTTTAAGCCAAGATCAAGAACCAGGTACATATAGGATTGAAGAGAGCATTAAGACAATGATGGAGTTGACTTCAGTGGTACTAAAAATAATTTTATGGCATAGAATTGTGCACTTTAAAATATACCCTTTATACTTATAGAGTATATTAATAAATGGGACTGACAGAGTAATATGTAACCACTATTTCTGTAGTATGTCATTCCAAATCATTACAATGAACTTTTTTGAATTATATTCCTTGGTTTTATACTAGAAATCATAACCAAAAATACCTTAATGCCAATATTCAAAGGAAAATACACCTTTTCTGTGAATGCCCTCAATTTCATTTGTTTTCATCAACTTAAAGAACATCATTAATTTAAACAATAACTTAGGGGGAAAAAACAGAAAGAAAGACTCATTAAAAAGACATGATGATGAAAAGAATCAAAGTGAAGGTCTGGAGAAACTCATTATGGAAAATAAATTAGGACTTTTCCTTTCCACTTATTTTCTTTAAGTGTGTGGGGATTGTTTCACTTTTCTTGCCAGATAATGCCTCTTGTAAGAAAAATAGGAAACTGTGCTTCAGCACCATAAGCAGGGAATGGTCATGATTCATTTCCAATGAGAAAGGAAGTACGTTGCTTTTTCCAAGCCTCCTCAGAAGTTTGTTTAGCATCAGGTGCATCTGTCTGACTCCTCCAATCACAGATGTACCCTCTTAGCTTTGTGAAAGCTTTTTTCTTCCAACATATCCTGAATCTCTGTGTGCATTTCAAAATAGATGTTGTATTTTTTGTCCAGCATTTAAATTAGGCAAGAGTGTAGAGCAGCTTTTTTTTCTTGCAGAGTGAGAGATAAAGAGGGAGAAAATGAGCAAAAGAGATATTTCTCAGTTGGACATAGTGGGAAAAAAAGATTCCAAGTCATTTTTATGAAGATGGCTGTCACTCTCGCAAGCTTGTGGGTGCTGATATCTTTGAATCTCACACTGCTACTCTCCAGGTTATGGTCTTCAGTGTCATCAACACCAAGTGTTTTCCAAAATCAAAGTGGAAGCAGACTCAATATGCCCACTAAATATGATTTGGGTCAACTCATCTAGATTTGAAATATGTGTCCACTTACCAAAAAGCTATAGATTTCAAGACCCCTGGTGACAGATCTCTAGAGTTAATCTGTCAAGGAGACCAGGACAACTGCAAAAAGAAAGGAGGAGAACTAGCCGGACTTTCTGGTATCAGATAGCTATCACTCCTTTCTCTTTTTCTTCTATAAGAATTTTCTTATTATACACTTCCCTCTTCTTAAACTGCAACTCTTCAAACTAGTATTGTGTTATTCCTGCTATATTGTACAGGAGATTCTGCATGGCCCATTAAACTGTGTTGCTTGTTGCTATAGTTCATTCTATTCTCAGCATTTATATATTAGTAGTGATATCATACAGAACTTTCTACTAAGGCATCTCAATTCCCAATGTATTCCACTGGGGAGCATGATAATTCACTCATTGACTATTTCTTTGTTGCTTACCTTTTGTATAAAAAGGCCAACCATCCATCCAGGTGTTGTGGCTCACACCTGTAATCCCAGCACTTTCAGAAGCCAAGGTGCAAGAACCCTTGAAACCAGAAGCTTGAGATCAGTCCTGGCAACATAATGAAACCCTACAAGAAATTAAATAATAAAAAATAAAAAAATTATTTGGGTATGGTGGCACATGCCCATAGTCCTAGCTACTCGGGAGGCTGAGGGTCATGGGCCTTGGAGGTCAAGGCTGCAGTCAGCTGTAGTTGCACCATTGCTCTCCAGCTTAGGGAACTGAGTGAGATCTGCCTCAAGAAAAAAAAGGAAGTCAATTACATGATAATTACTCAAAAAATATCATTGGATGAATTTAGAATGTTTCAAAAAATTCAATACTTAGAATTGTTTATGTATACATGATTTCATGATTTGGGAACCTAAGGTACCAAGGTCTGATGTAGTTCAACAATTATAAAACATAATTAAACTATCAGAAGAATAAGACTAATATAAATTATTTTTTAATGTATCTTTTTTTAAGACAGAAATTTAACTAATTTGTGTTGTTCTTTCCAGAGTTTGTGACTTTTTTTCAAAGATACTTCACATTTTTACACCTACATCATTATCATTGCTCATGCAGAGGCAAGGAAACAACAAAAAAAAAATGAGAGATTAGAATAGAAAGTTTTAAGCATGCTTTTAATTATAAAAGCCTGTGATAATCCTATTGAGGAATTGTTTATTTTATAAAGTGAACAAGATTCAAAGCTGACTCAATATACTAATGTTAGAGATTATTCACACAGCAATAAGTTTATTTCTGATGTTTTCTATTTTGCTTATTTCAATATGAATTCACTGATGATATCTGTATGTAAGTAAAAATGAATGTATCCGAAGTATTACAGAGTCTCAAACAATTAGTAGGAAACTGGAGGACAAAATATGGAAATTATTGGAATCCAAGAAGAAAGATGCACAGTGATCATTTTGTAACTGAAACAATGTGGTCAGGATGTTGGATGACGTATGAGTTTGAATGACCTACATATATTCTTTTCTCTTTGGTTCACCAGAGCTCAGTGATTGATTGTGTTTAAGCTACAAGCTTGCCCCCTAGATCTCTTGGGGCAGGAGAGGAGTAAAGGGTCTCTTGAATTACAACTTCGGCCATTTTTATCTTCCAATCTGGGAAAATACCAACAGCAGTAACCCTCCCACCAAGCCTATATATGGGCATAAGGAGATAATTCCCCAGGAGAAAATAGAGAGGATACAAAGAGAGATTGAAACTGAGTAACTCCAACTAAGAAATCCCCATGATTTCATTATGAAATGGTACAAAGTGTATGTGCAATACTTCTGAACTACAAAGAACAGTTCTATTTTCTCCTTTGCATTGATAACTGAAGTTCATCCTGTTTAAGGAACTAATGAGGTATCTCAGACTTTTAAGAAGAATCTCAGTTTGAGTCACATTCCATTTCATTCCACCTTAATCTCTAGATATATCCTGATTGTGCATGCAGCACTCTAGTTTCTTCTTGACTAGTGGAAGGAAGGTGAACCTCCGTGTCTCATATTAACTATTGTATAAGCCAAACTCCTAGTAGAACAACTTGTTACAATAATGATTTGAAATAGACTAAGAAACATTCCCTATAATCAACATTCAAAATTCTATTATCATGAGGTCTCCAAGGAGTTTTGTTTGATAAATGCTGTTGAAATAACTATTTTTCATTACTTGTAAAGTGGAAAGATTTTTAAGTATGTATAGTGTGTTTTTAAACATGGTTGCACTATTTGAACTTTGGCAAAAATGGTGGCGTCTGAAAGAATATGCTCATTAATCTTTACAAACAAGTTTAAGGTTTGTTTCTTAGTAACATTTGATATAACAAAGAATAAGAAGTTGGCTTTTTAGCATTTTACCACAAATGCCAATAGTTATTTTTTCTTTTCTGACTCAGTAATTCATGTCCTGAATCCATAAGAGCTGTTGAAAACACAAACAATTTCAATGTCCTATTTTCCATTTTGATGGTGCTGTGTTTGCCTCTGGAAGGAGTGCTCATTTTTTCAGAACTCTTTTGATATTACTTTACACGTTAAACCGGTGGAATAAATGTTCAACCTCTTGAATATATGAGCTATGTGTTTTCCATGCATTTTCTTTCTTTCTTCGTCCCCATTTTCTCTCTCATATTCTTTTTTTTTTTTTTTTTTTTAGAACAGGGTTTCACTTTATCACCCAGGTTTGCCATAGAATAATCATGGCTCCTGGTAACCGTGAACTCCTGTGCTCAAGTAATCCTCCTGCCTAAGCCTCCCAAATAGTTGGGATTACAGGTGCCCACCACCTTGCCCAGCTAATTTTTTTTTTTTAAGAGATAGACTCTCATTTTGGTGCCCAGGCTGGTCCCAAATTCCTGGCCTCAAGAGATCCTAACATCTCAGCTTCCCAAAGCATTGAGATTATAGGCGTGAGTCACCACACCAAGTCTCATATTCTTTTTTTTTTTTTCAGTAGTTCATCTATTTTCTTCCTTTCTGATTTCATCCATGTCCATATAGTCACCCAGTTTTATTTTATGTCTTATCAATTCACAGCATTCATATTCATTTAAAAAAATCTCAATAATACCATTTGCACTAAATAAACTTTTCAAGGATATGATGCATCTTGGTGAATGAGAAAACTTAATAGTAGAAACTCTTAAAAAGGAACCTCCAATTCTGAGTAACTGACACATCAAATCATCATCCAACTATACCGTTGTGCTCTAAAAATTTCTCAACTCTCAGAAGTAACATAATTAATGGTTGGGAGAAATAAAGACTATAATATTTAGTTTGGTTGCAACAGAAAAGCACATTTGGAAAACATTTACTAGACTTCAAAAAAGATGGATACAAATCAATTTTGCCTGTTGTCTACATTGCTGTTTCATTCTCCAATTGCCAACACACCATAAATTTGTACTAGAATTAGAATTTTGACATATCATTAATCAGAGAAATAAATATGAAACAGCTTGATGAACCCTAGTATAAGAAACAAAATTTCAAATAAAAAATCATCCCATATGTGTCATTTCTTGCAGGAGCTTAATATAATTTAGGAAGTCATATAATAAATTCCTACAAAGGACACAAGCTCACTCATCATTGTTTTTTATGGAAATTTTTCTAAGAGAAAATATTAGCTTAATATCATAAAAATGTGTTTTCACATATTGTTAGTACCATTTCTCATGATGCTCACATCTAAGTTCTACTGAATTTCACTTTTTTTTTTTTTTAATGTGAGATGGAGTCTTGCCCTGTCTCCCAGTTGCCCAGGCTGGAGTGCAACGGTGTGATCTCGGCTAACTGCAACCTCCACTTCCCAGGTTCAAGCAATTCTCCTGCCTCAGCCTCCCTAGTAGCTGCAACTACATGTGCCACCATGCCTTCTAATTTTTTGTATCTTTAGTAGAGAAGGGGTTTCACCATATTGGGTAGGCTGGCGAATTTTGCTTTTAAGATGGTAGTTTATATCTAGCTTGGAAATTTTTCTATGCATAAGGCATGACTAGAGACTTCTTATTAAACTGCTTAGAAAACATGACCACTCAGCCGGGCACAGTGGTTCAGGCCTGTAATCCCAGGCTGTTGCTAGGCTGAGGTGGGCGGATCAGGAGGTCAGGAGATCAAGACCATCCTGGTCAACATTGTGAAACCCCATCTCTACTAAAATACAAAAAAAAATTAGCCTGGCGGTGGTGGTGCGCACCTGTAGTCCCAGCTACTCAGGATGCTGAGGCGGGGAATCGCTTGAACCCGGGCGGCGGAGGGTACTGTGAGCTGAAATCGTGTCACTGCACTACAGCCTGTGTGACAGAGCAAGACTCTGTCTCAAAAAAAAAAAAAAAAAAAGAAAAGAAAATATGACCACTTGAGTTTATTAAGCTGCAATACATACATTCAACTTTTAATATATCAATAAAAGATTACTGTAATAAAAGATTAATAAAAGATTAATCTGTAATCCCAGCACTTTGGGAGGCCGAGGCGGGTGGATCACGAGGTCAAGAGATCGAGACCATCCTGGTCAACATGGTGAAACCCCGTCTCTGCTAAAAATACAAAAAATTAGCTGGGCACGGTGGCACGTGCCTGTAATCCCAGATACTCAGGAAGCTGAGGCAGCAGAATTGCCTGAACCCAGGAGGCGGAGGTTGCGGTGAGCTGAGATCGCGCCATTGCACTCCAGCCTGGGTAATAAGAGCGAAACTCTGTCTCAAAAAAAAAAAAAAAGAAAAGAAAAGAAAAGAAAAGATACACCATGCCTCAATTTGAATGTCGATAAGTAATCTATTAAAATAGTCCTGGCAAAAGATACTCACAGCATAAAATAAGATAGTGTAACTGATAGATGGCTATGAGAGCTGTTTAAGAGCTAAAGCCAACAGTCCTGGGGGAATAGATTATGGAGAGTGAGAGGGTAAAATGACAAGTGTGATGCCTAGGTTTCTGTTTCAAACAATTGGGAATAGGTTGATCCCCTCAACAAAATTACCATGAATTGAGTTTCTAGCCTAGTTTTTTCTACTTTTGTTCTACTTCTTTCAACATTTGTTATCCTGCCCTAAACTCTCCCTTTATACTAAAAAAGGCCCCAGAAGCCACTATCCAGTGTCTTAAAGATATATATAGCCTTTCAAAGCTATCGCATTTTCCAAAAGTAAGTAGAATTTGCATCTCTTGCTCTTATTTTGTGAACTTAGTTTCTAATTTGGGAGTAATTAGAAACTAATATAGGACATATACATTGCCTGGCAAGATATTTGAAGTAATCTCAGATAGGATGCTGCTTTTACATATGCCCAAAGACCATGCTTTGTAGGCTTACTTACTTGGGTATGAAGCACTAGGCTTAACTTGCAAGGATGAAATTTTAGGCCCATGTATTATATTTTTGGGGACAATTCATTGAAATTTCCTTTATTAAATCTGTCACTCAATGTATGCTTTCTACCAAGCACAGAATAAGGAGAACATTACCAATCTCTATGCTTATTTTCTTTCTAACTAATAAGAAATATGATGGCTATTTATAAAAATGAAGTCTAAAGCTGAATAGACTGAAGATGTGTAAAAGGGAAGGTTTTGTGTGGTAGGCCATATAATGCCCCCCACAATTGTATAAGGTCTTAATGTCTAGAATCTGCGAATGTTATCGTATATGGGAAAATGAACTTTGCAGTTGTTTTTAAGTTAATTATTTTGATATAGGTAGATTATCCTAGATTATCTAGGGAGTCCTAAATGTAATCACAAGTATCCTTACAGAGGGAGGGAGCGGGGGTGGTTCACAGACAGAAGTTAATGTGATCATGCAGGCAGAAATAGGTGTAACATGGCCACAGGCCGAGGAATACCAGAAGCCGCAAGCCTAGGAATGCCAGTAACTGTCAAGAGACAGCAAGGTCAAAACCACAATGAGATACCATCTCACAACAGTTAGAATGGGGATTATTAAAAAGTCAGGAAACAACAGATGCTGGAGAGGATGTGGAGAAACAGGAACACTTTTACACTGTTGGTGGGAGTGTAAATTAGTTCAACCATTGTGGAAGACAATGTGGCAATTCCTCCAGGATCTAGAACTAGAAATCCCATTTAAACTAGCAATCCTATTACTGGATATATACCCAGAGGATTATAAATCATTCTACTATAAAGATACATGCATATGTATGTTTATTGCAACACTGCTCACTCTAGCAAAGACTTGGAACCAACCCAAATACCCATCAATGGTAGACTCAATAAAGAAAATATGGTACATATACACCATAGAATACTATGCAGCCATAAAAAGGATGAGTTCATGTCCTTTGCAGGGATATGGATAAAGCTGGGATCAATCATTCTCAGCAAACTAACACAGGAATAGAAAAGCAAACACCACATGTTCTCACTCATAAATAGGAGTTGAACACTAAGAACACATGGACACAGGAAAGGGAACATCACACATCAGGGCCTATTGGGGGGTGGGGGGGGCTAGGGAAGAGATAGTATTAAAAGAAATACCTAATGTATATGACTGGTTGATGAGTGCAGCAAACCACTACGGCACATATATACCCATGTAACAAATTTGCACATTATGCACATGTATCCCAGAACTTAAAAGTATAATAAAAAAATTAAGAAGAAAGAAAATTAGTATATAATAGATATTTAATAAATATTTTTTCATTGTAAAAATAAAAAAGACAGCAAAGAACACACTCTTCTCTAGGGCCTCCAGAGAAAGTGTAACCCTACTGATGCCTTGATTCAGCCCAATGAAACTTACTGTGAACTTCAGGTCTCCAGTAGTGTGAAAGCATAAGCATCTCTTGTTTTAAACCACCAAGTTTTTGGCAATCTGTTAAAGCAGTTACAGAAAGCTAATGCATATAGAATAATGTTTATGAGGGTAGGATCTAGAGCAAAACTGTTTTCAGTTTGAAAACTAACTACTCTTTGTTACTGTTAAAATTGGGCAAATTATAATTTGTTTTGTACTTGTGTTTTTTAAAAATATGAGTAATATAATATGATATAATAGTAAGAATCCATTTCATAGAATTGTGTGAGCACTAAAGAGAATGATTCTTGTAATATGGCTAGAAAAATCACACACAGATGTTAACTATTATTATTTATTCAACATTGTAATATTCTGCAATAACAAGGATAGTTAGGGAATTTCCATCTTTGAAGTGTTGGAGATATTCATTTTCTTGTGCCTAGGAAACAATGGCTTTTCATTCTGAATTATATCACTCTCAAAGATTTTATAATTGTACAACCTAAATGGAGTTATTAATAGTAGTAGATCGACAAAATGATTCTGAAAGTTGATTCTAGATTATTTGATAAGGACCAAACTTCTTTGGTAATAGCACTGACTAGAGAAAATAATTAAGAAAGGGACTGCTGTAATTTCTGGTAACTTAAGCCAATTTGCAAAAGTCACAGCAGTGGGCAGTCCTGGGATTTCCTCTAGACAGGAGGTGAAACAACATGGAATTATTAAAATATTTACTTATTTACACTGATGACAGCCACATTAGCAGACACAAGTCTGCAATACTCAGGAGGTTGGCAAGTTCACAGACTCTTGACAATTAATTCTGGTTATAAACCAAAACATCTCCTTTCTGTTATGTGAACCAATTTCAAACTTTATCTCACAGCTTCTTTTAAACTTGAACCTGTCCACTTAGGTACATTTTCAATTTACTTCTTCATTTTGTTTGATGTAGGATTTTAACTTATTCTATTACTAACATGAGGAGTAGGAGCCTGCTAATTGAGGTAACTAGAAGTATCATATTGCAATTTTTTATTTAATTTTCCTGCTCTATTTAGTCCATTTGGAACTCTATACGGGCTTCATTCATTCTTATGTTTAAATGGATGTGGGCACATGCTAGTCTTTTTCCGTATTCTTATCTGTCATGTTGTCCCAGAATTCAATAACTTAATACATTTCACTTCTTCCAAATAAATCCAGTGCCTTCACTGATATGGTTTGGCTCCATGTCCCCAGCCAAATCTCATCTCGAATTGTACTCCCATAGTTCCCACATATTGTGGAAGGGACCCAGTGGGAGATAATTTGAATCATGGGGGAATCTTACCCCATAAGGTTCTGATGGTAGTGAATAAGTCTCACAAGATCTGATGGTTTTATCAGGGCTTTCTGCTTTGCATCTTGCTCATTTTATCTTGCCACTGCCATGTAAGAAGTGCCTTTTGCTTCCTGTCATGATTCTGAGGCCTCCCCAGCCATGTAGAACTGTTAGTCCAGTAAAACCTCTTTTTCTTCCCAATCTCAGATATGTCTTTATCAGCAGTGTGAAATGGACTTCTCAAATATGATAGATATAATTTATCTCTAATATAGATTGTTTTAATATGCAACTGCTTAACATTGAAAAATAATAAAGATATTAGTAAAAAGAGAACTTTGGAGCGAGGGCATGTGGTGAGATTAGTATTTAATAATAATATTTTATCTAAATAATGGGACATTGAAGTTTTAACTTACATTATTTTGCCATATTATTATTTTGCCATATGCAACTTACAATTATTTGCCATTACTTGTTTATATACTCCTGTAATTGTGAAAAGGAGACTATACTGGGTATAAACTTCCTCGTCTGTTAATCTGGTTAGGATTCTAATTCAGTGTTTACACAACTGTGAACCCAAGAATTAGTCCCACAAGATATTTTTTGATGTTGTATTGGCAAATACTTGGATAAAGTTAAATATTTGTTGTTTATTTCCTTTGGAATTCCTCAGAATAGTTTCATACAGCAAAGTATCATATAATCTGATGCTCCAAAAGTGGGCAGAATTCCCTGATTCTCAAATCTATTTAACAAGACAAACTTCAGTTTTGTTTTCTCATTTGTTGTTAATAACCTTGTGCCATATTACGGAAGTAGTTTTTCTTAGAAAGTGGTTTGGAACACAAAGGAACACAGGATATCTCAGCTCAACTCCAGTGGTAACATCCTTGTTTTTCTTTCTTAATTGTGGAATTAATACATGAACTCATTGAGTAAGGCAAAACACTACTGATGAATATTTTATTAATGTATCCCTTTTTTCATTTCTTCCTGTCAAATCATGATGTAAAAGATAACATATATAATATCTAATTTATATCCAATTTCTTATTTTTCCCTGTATTTTTTCCTCCTTTGTATTGCTATTTCACCTGAATTCATGTGTTTAGTAAATCATCCACAGTCCTTCTTTTAAAACTTTTACCCTATGACAGGTATGCTCAGGGATGCCTGAAGATAGGGCAAAGAGACTTAAGAAAAATCTGGCTCATACCTCTAAAATTCTGAAAAATAATCATAGATAATTTTTGCTTCTGAGGCTCCAAGAACCCCCTGGGGCATGCTCTGTGTGAGGCAGTTGAAAATGTCATTTTTAAGGCTGTAGAAATGATAGCTTTTCTTCCATAATTGATCAAACTCAAGGTAGCAATTTTATATATGTAAGTATTTTCTTAGTAGTAATTTTAGGACTATTTGGGCAGGTGGAAATCACCATGTAAAAGTAATTTCTGGTTTTAGGGAAAGTAAAAAGGAAAAAAAAAATGTATAAACCCCAACCTAGTAAAAAGGAAAAAAAAAATGTATAAAACCCTAACCTACTCCACATACAGTTTATTCCAGTTAAGAAGGAAGATCATTCTGTTCCCAAGGCCTCTACGTTATTGCATAAAGAGAGAGGGAAAAGATTGAAGCAATTTCTTGGTTACAATTAGCATTTTCTCTGATTTCTCTTTTTATTTTACAAAGGAGATCTTTTGCTAACACTGGAGTTTATTGGTTTATAAGGGTTTTTATCCACAAAATAGCTAAGATTAGCCACAATATAAAATATTTATTGAAGGAGTTTCATCTGTCCAGTGATGCTGATATTAATCTGTGATTGTATATTTATAGACAGGAGTCAGTCCATAGACTCACCGCTCTGCTAAGGTGCACCAGGTGCAAGAGAAATATAAGGGACAGCTCTTCAAAGATGAAAGGCATATTGTTAGCCACTGTAAGCTGCAGGCTCTCATGATCTTCTCGCATCTTCAAAGATCCCTAGGGCTACTATGTAAGAACTGTCGTGGCTCCTTCTTACTCACTTCCAGTCTCCAGCTTCCACTAGCCATGCGGGATCTTCTTTGCATGAGACCTCCCTAGTTGTTTTCTGATCTTCTTTAAAGTCAAAAAAAGAAGGTAAGAAGTTAGAGGAAAATCAGCTACTTTTTTCTCTTTTTTATCTGTGCTAACCTTGAGGCTAGTCATGAAATACAAACTTATTTTTTTCTCTTCTAGTTTCATCTTTCAAATAAAGCTTAGCTACATGATAGAGAAGGTGGCAGATGGAAATCAGGCCTTGCCTACTATTTGCATAAAAATATAATTATTAAAATTATCTGTTTATTTTGTAAAGATGGGAAAATGGAGGATTATCTCGTTTTTCCCCCTCCAAATTCATGTTAGTGTTCAGTATCAAAGCAATAAATTTGTACTTGACAGCAGACTTCTTTTATGTAGGATGGTTTACTTTTTTTACATGACTACATATCCCCAAATTTAATTTTATGAGTGTTTGGGGTTCATCTCCCAATAGAACATAATAAAATTTAAAATTAAATTTCTCATATATTTTTCATATAAAATATTAATTTTTATCTCAGGTATTGCATTAAAATACCTTAGGAACAGTGCTTGTCAAACAGTAAGCACTCAAAATTAGTAGGCATTTTGTCTTATTATTATTATTATTATTTTAGAGTGGAAATATTCATAATATCCAGCCATAGAAAATGGACTAATGACATACCTGACATACATTTGGAGGATGAAAACCGTCATTATTAAAGATTTCCATAAAAACTATTCAGTCAAATGAGGAAAATAGAGAAATATATTTAAAATATTAAACTGTAAAATAGCTTCTATGTGCTATGCTAGAAAATATCTTACACATACTAAAAATAATCCTGAGAAAATATAACAAGCAATGAGCATATATATATGATATATGTATAATGATGAAATATATTTTATCATATATAAATGATGAAACCATGAGTAATTTTCTTTTCATTCTACTTCTTTGTTATCTAAATTAAAAATATATAAACATAGATAGATAGATGTTACTTTAACATAGAAAATATAAATCTCAGCACTTTAAGATAAATTGCTAATCCTAGTCTTCAGAAAAAGATCCAAGCACAATTTGCCATCATATTTTTATCAAAACTGTTTTGCAAAAGTATAGCTGACCACTTTCCTGGAGTTTAAAATGTATCTTAAGGTTAGTGTTCCAAATTTCTACCTTAGGAGTAGTAAACTTTGTAATTCCTACAACCTTTGTGCTATGCATACACATCATTTCACATTTATTTTGGTTCCTCTCTCTAATTAAGTGACAGAACTCGCAATCCCCATTTTCTCCCATAAATTAAGTCAGTTAGACAAGTAAACAACGACCAAGCACAGTGAGACATAATGCCATGTCTCTGCTTGAGGGAAAGGGGACTTGCTTCTTACAAAGCTCTCCTGTAACAGCTAACAGTGCTGGTTCAGGTTTGCCACAAAAAAGAAGAATGTGCTCCCTTGCTCTTTCTCTTTATTGGCATATTCTGTTTCTGGATGATTGATTATTTCCTAGAGTCTTCAGGAAGCCTGGGGAAGCAAACTCAGCTCTCCCTGGAATGTTTTTGTTCAGCCAAGCCCTAGGCAAGTAGGCATCTGTTGAGGGACTCTGTTAGAATCCTTCAGATGTAATGAAAGAAGTTAACATCTACATTACTCTAAAACAGTGGTCCCTGGAACACCTGCAGCGGAATCATCTGGGGAAGCTGCTACAAATTCAGATGCCATGGGTCCACCCCAAAACAATTAAATAAAGATATTTGAGGGTGAAGATCAAGTAGAGTCATTTGAAAAAATTCCTTAATGACCACATTTACACATTAAGATTTTAGAACCAGCAATGTAAATTTTCACTGTGTCTAAGCAAGAGCTATTAAGTCCTTTGGTAGATTAATTGAAGACTAACAACTGGGATATTCTTGACTCTTGTGTACTCCTTTTCTCCAATAATTATCTGCTTTAAAGCTGAAATTTGCTTCTCTGGTGGAAGCTTTAACCAGATTGACACTCTTCTTTATTTGCTTCTGGGGAAATAGGTAAGAGTATGCTATGATTCTAATCATTTCCCCCAGCCAAATAAACCAACAATAGACATTTTAATTTACCAATATTTCTTCCTTTTGCTTGCGCTTTCTCCTAAATCAAGATTAAGAAAGCAAATATGGCTAGGCATGGTGGCTCATGCCTGTAATCCCAGCACTTTGGGAGACTGAGGTGGGCAGATCACAAGGTCAGGAGTTGGAGATCGGCCTGGCCAACATAGTGAAACACCATCTCTACTGAAAATGCAAAAAATTAGCTGAGTGTGGTGGTGGGCGCCTGTAATCCTAGTGATTCAGGAGGCTGAGGTTGCAGGGAGCAGAGATTGTGCAACTGCACACCAGACCTGACCACAGTGCAAGACTTCGTCTCAAAAAAACAACAAAAAAAGAGAAAACAAATGCTTATTGAGTACCTTCTCAATATTGTGCACTTTGATACCATCTCCAAACAACTACAATTTATATGGAATTGAACACAAAACTTTTCATTACAAGTGACAGAAAATCTAGTGGCTTAAACACTCAATGGAATTAACTGAAAAGCCCGAAGGTAATTGCCTTAGGTCAATTGGCCCCTCTCCTGGAGTTGTAGACATAGATGCCTCTTCCTAGAGCATATGGAGAAAAGTGAATAACAAAATGAAATTCAAAATGAAAATCAGCTTACTGCATATAAGAGTAAAGTGTAGGGCTCAGCTGACAGTTATTCCATACAGTGAGGGAGATACAAAGTATCTCCTGTTCAGCTACCTTATTACACCAATACTTAGGACCTGTATCACTGGGTACATGAACTAAAGATTCTGTGCACCAACAAATAAAATAAATTTGGAAAAATACATGATAAAGGTATGAGCCCATCTACTTTCGAAAATATTTATATGACCTTATAAATACATTTTTGTTTGCTTAGGGTTACATAAAATTTCTGAAAATCCATGTAAAGTTAATGTATAAGAAATGCCATTGAAAGAATAATTGGTTCCCTGCAACATGCATGATAAAGAAAAAAAAAGAAAGAATAATTGATACCAATTTTCAGATGTTATTTTCATTGGATTATCATATTTGTACAATGTGATTATCTCTAACTTTTCGCTATTTGGGGTAGGACTGGAGACATTATTACATAATTTTAGCTTTCTGAGAAGAAAAAAGTAAATATACATACATAAAACATGTTTCCTGATGATGAACTCAAATAAGAATTTGTCTTACTCAGTTTTATTGAGTCGCTTTAAAATGATTTGAGAAGGAGTGGAGGAAAAAAACTGCAATGATGATTTCAAGGGAGATGACACTGGTTTAGCAACACAGTGGGATTATACATGAGAATTAACTCATAAGATGTACTAGAATATTTTATTCCCAATAGTCTACATGTAGCTTTTATAATTTACATAATCATATATGATATGTAAATCAGAATATGCAAATGTCCATGTAACAGTGGTCAACTGATTTTCTCTAACGCTACCACTGTTTCTCTTAGTGAAGACTGTAAACTCCTTCCCTGACTCAGTGTTAACTCAGAGTGGATTTATGTCTGGATTTACTTTTCTCTTCCACGTTCAGAAAACAGGACATTAGGAAGACGAATCTGAATCTGGCAAACTAGAAAAATGTATGAAACTTTTCGACAGGGGAAAAGCATAGGGCAGTGTTTCTACAGTTACTCCTTGGTATCTGCAGTCTGCAGGGGATTGGTTCCAGAGGTCCTGTGGATACCAAAATCTATGTTTGCTGAAGTCCCTGAAATAAAATAACATAGTATTTGTGTAAACCTAAATATGCCCTCTCGTATACTTTAAATAATCTCTAGGTTACTTATAATGCCTAATGCAATATAATTGTACGTTTTATTTTTCTCATTTTTTGTTGTTGCATTTAAAAACATTTTCCAAAATATTTGTCATATTGGTTAGTTGAATCCCTGGCAGAGAACCTACAGATATGAAGGGCTGACTGTATGTGTATTAGAGACAGAAACAGAAAGGGATAGGCTAGAAATCACCAGGGTAAAGAATATAACTGAAGGGCTATTTGTAAAGAGAGTTAAGTATTCTTATGATTTAAAGGCAAAAGATTACTGACTGAAAGTCCACCATATTCCCATGTCTTGTTTAGTAGCAAGAAATAAAAGAAACATTTAAAAGGAGAGATACTATTTGTTCTGTGTCTACTCTGTGACAGGGTATTATAAAAACAAATTAGCTGTGTTCAAGAGTTATGTTACCCATAACTTACAAATTAATTTGTCTTCTGTTCAAGGGACCAGTCATATTCTAAATAGAATCACTTAATTTCAACTGCAGATTCTGAGGTGGGACTCTGATTGGCCTCGCTAGGGTTAGCTGCAGACCCTTTGACAAATCAGCCAGTGGCATCTGCGGATGTGATTTTGATTGACAGATTAGGTCACATGCTCATTTACGGACATAAATCATGCCAAGTTTGTCAGTTTTCCAGTGCAAAAGTGTGGCTGCCTCATATGTAACTAAAGAGATAGAAGTAGGAAAAGAAGATTTCTGAGAAACTGGTAGAAGAGGGTGGAGCTGGGCAGATAAAACTTGGTGTCTGCAGGAGCCATTTTGAAAGTGCTTTCTGTGACCACATCTTGGACAATTTGAGTATCAAAATAAACAATGATAACGATGAATTATGACTAATTGAATAAAAGAAATATGTGTGAAATTATACTAATATAAATAAATAGAAAATTTTTTACTTAAATAGAATGCCAAATCACAGATCTAGAAAGCATGATGGAGCGAAAACATTTTCAATGTTTGCTAAAATACTGTGAAGAGCAGAAATTTTGTAAAATCTCAAAAATGTTCCCACAAATTTCTCATTTATAATTGCAAAGGGAAATAAAATTCTACAAAGCAGGAATCTGTGGATCCTGCCTTCACCAAAGGATCAAAGTTAACATCACTCATACTGGAACAGACATCATGTGCCTTCTAATATGGGACACTTAAAGGGGCATGATATCACTTCTGTAATACTCCATTCACATGCACAATCTGAATCTAACCATGAAATGCAATCAGACAGACTCAAACCGAGAAACACTGCATAAAATAACTGACCTGTGTTCTTCAGAAATTTCAAGATCAAAGTACACAAAGGCTGGGATACTTTTATAATTAAAAGAGACTAATGAGGCATCATATCTAAATTCAGTACACAATCCCAGATTTGTTCTTGGACAGAAAAATGATAGTTATAAAGGACATTAATGAAACAATTAAAATGGGTAGTGGCTTAGATAATATTATATGTTTTTGTTAAAGTTTCTTATTTTGATACTCATAGTGTGGTTAAAAAGGGGAATGTCATAGTTCTTATGAAATATATACTAAAGGATTTGTGGGTACCATCACTTTCTCTTAAATATCTATCAGTGGATATTGACCGTTGTTGAATGCACGCATCAGGGATGTCAACTTTTGAAATAGTGAGGATCAAAATTGTTGCTATTATAATCAATGTTTAAATATGTGTTCCATTATATAAGCTGAGTATTTGGAATATTATGTGCTATTGATGCTTTTTATTTAGTTCTAGGACTCTAAGAAATAACCATACTTGAAGAATGGATCACAGACATTTTGCAAACATAATTTCATTAATGACTCATGTGCTAATTCCACATTATATGGACAAACTTTAAATATATTACATAGACATCCAATCTTATGGGACTCTCTGTAGACATCACAAGATTAGAAAACAATTTTTGAAAAAATCTAAGCTTCTTGTTTGTCATTTCAAAACTTGATACATAAGAAATTCACACTCTAAAACACATTTTTTTTTTTCAAAACAATATAAAAAGGGTAAGCTTTGTTTAAAGAAATTCTGTTAATGTGGAAATTTTTAATTGTCATTTCAAGTAATATGTTTTACTGTTTTTTTCAAGTTTTTAATATTTCGTGGTTGGCTGAAGTTTTTCTTGATAAACTGAAACTTGTAGGATAATAATAGGCGTGGATAACCAGACTTACACTTGGGCAATTTTCATTATTAAAAGCTATATATTATTTTAACATATTCCAAATAACATGTTTTATAATTAAATGGGTTGATATTTTTTATTCAACCACAGAGCATTGTATTTAATAAAAATTCAAAGACTCATTATGTATTTTAACATGAATTAGAAGCATAATATCTCAGATGAAGAATGGCAGAAATTACCTGGTTGAAATAAAAACTAATGCCCAGAGAAGATAACTTGACCTAGTAAGAACGTATGTCCTGTGTTTCTCTTAATATATTCTTTCTTATTCCACTTTTACTATATTATTTCTTATGAATCTCCTTAAGAATGATAGAAAGAAGACATACTAATATTTAAAGCAAAGAAAATTTGATAAAATTTTTAGCAGAGAAAAGTATATATATATTCTTTGCTAACATTAGAGTATTATTCTGTAACATTTTTTTTCCTCCATGCTATCTCAACTTCCTTTGCATCACTTAGCAGCTGGCTGACCAATGCAGGCATTTGCTAAATAGTACCATTGGGGCATGAATGAGATTTTAGTAGATTTCAAAAGTAAATAACATAGTACAAAATAGCATATTCTGAAACACAATTCTTAAAAAACTGATTTACTTGCATACAACATTTTAAGAAAGCTCTACTAAACATTTTGTTGCAGAGTAGATTAAAGAAGAAAAAAGATTCCTTCTTTCTGTATTCCTGGTGTTCCTCTTTCTCTAGCTAGTTATATGGCTGTGGATTTACATTCTGTTAATAACAAAACTATAGCTATTAATCTGCATTTAATCTAAATTTGGGGAGAGAGTAGAACACATAAGGAAAGAATATTATCACTGTAGGGCCATCTGCAAAAGGAAGGAAGGAAGGAAAATAAATAAATAATATCGTCATATTTTGCAATAGGGCCATCTGCAAAAGCAGGAAAGGAAGGCAGGCAAAAAAAAATATAATTCTAGGACCATCTGCAAAAGAAAGAAAAGAGGGAAAGGAGGGAAGGAAGGAAAATGGAAGGAAGGAAGAGAGAGAGGAAGGGAGGAAAGGAGGGAAGGGAGGGAGGAAGGGAACGAGGGAGGAAGGGAGGGAAAAACATTTTTTTTAATTTAAAATTTGTAAATGGTAAGAATTTTTCTAAAATGTGTTCTGTTGGGACCCAGAATTCTGATTGCTACTTGTTCTTTGCTTGTTGTACCCAGATTTCTTCCATGTAGGATTAGCTTAAGCCTAAAAAGATACATAAATTGAAATAGATAGAAGCATATGTGTATTTGTGTGTGTCTATACTTGCATGTGTATTAGCATGAATATAATTTTGGAAAGCAACCATCAAATAGTGTACTAAATTAAAACAAGAACTCAAGACCTAAGAATAAATCAAAAGGCAAAGAAGGCAAAGACTCCTAAACATTATTAAAAATTAAAACAAATACGTCACTCTGTTCCTTGGCTATAAATCAAAAAGGGAAATCTAATCACTTAGATTTCATTTCTCATTGGCTGAACCAAGTGGTGGGTCTGGTTTTTTGGTTTGTTTGTTTTGGCTTTAAAGTAAATTTTTCTACTAGCCTTTGTAGCTAGCACACTACAGTAGAGTGTGGGAGAGGACAGTGTTATCCCTAACAGTGTTTATACAACATATTAAATAGCACGTCCATGGTGCTTCACCATAGTTCTATGTTAGAATCTCGCAATGTAAGTAGAGTTTATAATGTCAACTAGCAGAGCACACACACACAAAATCTGAAGGAAGCCAGAAAGGAGTATCCTTTTCTACTGTTTTCTTGTTGTTAGACACAAAGTGACCCCAAATTAAAAGATATTATCCTTACTAATAAAAGTGTTATATTATCTTTCATAGGGTATTATTTGGCCTTGTGCTGTTGCAAAGATACCAAAACAAAAGTCCCATATGTCATGGAAGACAGAGAGAAAGAAAAAGATAGAGATGGAGAGAGAATAGATGCACATTTAAAAATCTTTGAAATTGTGATTTTTCTGTCAATCTGTGTTATATTAGATTTGATGAAATGTGGGACTTTCTCGTTTTTTGTTTTTGTAACAAATGACCTTTTACCCTTGGATTCTACATAGTTTAAACAGCCCTGGTGGAAATGTTATGTTGATATGTTGATTTGCAGTTTTCATACAAAAGATAATTAATTGCTCCTTGGAGGTTTAAGAATTCTTCTTGGGTTTAAAAAGAATTTCTGTGAATAAATTAATCTCCTGAACCTTTTACTTCTGCAGAGGAAAGAATCCCTGAGGTCAGGACAAACTCTAGCATTAAAAACAAAATGTACTTTTCTTCTATATGATTGCTTTCTCCAAGAAAATGATTAGAAAGATTAAAATGCAAATAACCGACTAAACCTCTTATGGGGGAAAAATTAGTTAGCAATATATTCTGAAAATCAGCAAGACCAGGATCTATTTCTATGAATGTCACTTAGTTTTATGATAATTAGAATACACTGTTTGGAGAAAAATATTAATTTAGGTAGGTCTGAAGAGTTGTCACCCAGTTAATTAATCCCATCTGCTATTTTTACTGTCGGAGCTGGAGCAATCTGTTTGCCAGGAATTCAAAACCAGAAAAAAGGCCCCATGAGCCCCACTAACAATTTTTGTCTATAATGTCTTTTCCCTAATATACATGAACTCAAATTTGAAAAGGTGACGAAGAAGAAAAAATTATCAGGATAATCTGCTTTATTTCATTTGTGCTCATGGAAAATTAGAAAATTAGCTTTAAGTATCATGACATTCAAAAAAACAAAACTGTGAAATTGCAGAGAAAAAAAAAGGAGGTGAAGGAATATGATTAAAAATTTTACCTTTGTTCCTAAAATAACATGAGTGCTTTCACTTGCAATTAAAATGTGTACTTTATCCCTTATAATCTCCTCCTTCATTTCTTATGTCAAAAAATGTTCTTCTCTTATGTTAACTTTGGAGTCAACTTGAAAGTTGATTTTTTTCATACTTATCATTTACCTAGTTTTTGGATACTACTGTATTTTGAGAGGCCTAATATTAGACTTGTTGAAAAATCACTCACATGTGACAATGTAATGTTGGTAATTACCTGCATTATAAATTTCTGAAATAGACATATGGTATTTTTTCCCCAGTGAGTTTATCACTCAGGTACTTAGATAAATATATTAACTCTTCAAGATACCCATTTTCCTAAGCCTTTAGATGATGCTAGCGAGTCAAATATAAATAAACAGGTATTTATCAATGAAGAATAAGAACATCCATTATATGAAGCTATAAAAATCACTGATCTCAAAAATCAGATTTATCATTAAAAATGTCAATTTTCCTTTTAGAGGAAAATTGCTTTATCTGATAGGTTTATTTGATGAAAAGGCTGCCATAAAAGTCACCAGCAAGTGATTAAAACATGCTATTTTTAGTCATTATTTTATTTGATCTCATAGTCTGACACGAATTTCTTCCGATTAAACCTGATTATAGTACTGCCTTTATGATTAGCTCTTGTCTTTCGTAAACACTTCTCATAAACCTTGTGTTTATCATTTTGCTCTATGATTTCTCCTAGAGCAATCCTTATTCACATCCATGAGCTGAAGCGTCACCTCTTCTAGTGTATCTAGATTTCCTTTTGTATTTCCACCTGATAAATTCCTTTGCCTAGATATATATTAAACTTATCCCACCTAAATCTGGTTCCATTTTATTTTCCCTTAAACTTGTCTTCACAACTCTATTACTATAATGAAACTGTTAGTGTCCCAACTTACTATACCAGGTTAATTGAAACCCTCAGTCATGCCACTTTTTCTTCTTTACTCAATATCCATTATTTACTAAGTAATGATGCCTGTGCTGAATTGTAAGTTCTTGAGGATAAAAACCAATAATGCCCACATCATAGGCCCAGTGTTACTTCATTTGTGCCTTTATATTAGGTACACAGTAAATAGCGACTGACGTGCATACAATTCCAAAGACTTATTATTCATCATCCATATGGCTTGATTGCACCAGAATTTTGTTGTTAGAATATTGCTTGGCATTGGTGAGTTGTAGCAGGATTTAATTTTTTATAAACACTATTTTCATGATCCTGTCTGTCATGATAGAATTTTTATTTATTTATTTATTATTTTTTGAGATGGAGTCTCCTCGGTAGCCAGGTTGTAGTGCAGTGACGTGATCTAGGCTCACTGCAACCTCCGCCTCCTGGGTTCAAGTGATTCTCCTGCCTCAGCTTTCCAAGTAGCTGGGGCTACAGGCATGTGCCACCAAACCCAGCTAATTTTTGTACTTTTAGTAAAGATGGGGTTTCACCATGTTGGCCAGGATGGTCTGAATGTCTTGACCTTGTAATCCACCTGCTTCTGCCTCCCAAAGTGCTGGGATTACAGGCATGAGACACCGCATCTAGCCCAGTATAGGATTTTAGCTCCCTGCATTTCCGTGCTTCACATGGAGAGAAAACCTGCAATCCCAGGGAACATTTGGGGGATTTATATATCCATTTAAGTAAAAGATATATTATAAAACCTTTTAACTGATTCTAGGCCTTTCTTGTAACAGTCAATGATTTATCAATTTGTTGACAATATAAGATATGAATTTCTTTATATTTGGATCATAGGTGCAATTACATAATTTTAAGATTTATTCTTTCAATGTATAACTACTGAGTGCCTATTGTATGCAAGGAACTTTTCTAGGCACTTGAATATGTCAATAGACAGAATAGACACTGATTTTTACCCTTGAGAAACTTAACCTTTTTCTAGTGAGAAAAAAAAGACGACAAGCAATATTCTTAATAAATACATATATATCTAGTGCTACGTTACAAATAAAAAAGAGAACAAATTAAAAAGGTAAACAGTGAATATGGGAGAGGAACGCTGCAGTTTTAAAGAGAGAGGAAGAAAGAAAACAAATGAATTTTTTTTTTTTTACTTTCTTGCAGAAATTGTGACTGAGGATGATAGATTATAATCCTTTTCTCCTTTTCTCCTTTCACAATTGGGGGTTGTATTTTTTTTCTTTTGTTCTCAATCAACTCCCTGCCTAAGTAGTGTGATGGAAAATCTAATGCGCTGAAGAAATAAGCTCTGAAATAGCCAATGAAAGAAGCCATTCCTAAAGAGTGAGGAGTTAATGAAGAATTTTTAACAGCCTATCGACTGAACTTCACTCTGTTACCATTTAAATGGCCTCAAATGGGATGTGAAGCTTAACATATCACGGAACAGCATGTAGTTTCTGGTGGCTGCAAACATTTTCTCATTAATCTTGGTTGCTCAGCACATCAGCAATAAGAAGAAGTTTGGAGACAGTATGGCCTAGCCTCGAATTTGTTTCTTTCTTTTGTTTTAAAGATGGAAATAAGATAATTTAACAAAGAGTAAAACATATAAACATTTTCTACATTATTTTTACTAAAATAATTTGTTGTTTAAACGTAAGAATTAATACCTTGTTAGTATTGATGATCTGACTACAGTATTCTGTTTCCAACACACAAACTAAAACTCTCATGTAATTCATGTGCTTGTATCCTGTTTTATTTCCTGTTCATGGTGTTATATGTGTTCACATATCTTAGGTTTCCTGTTTTTATCTTGTTCAGTTTATCTAAAGTTCTGAACATGCTATTTTACTCCTATTATAATGGCAGTTGTAATTTTTAAATAAATTATTAATTTATTATGTACATGTGAATGTCTTACTCTCTAAGGCAATGCCATAGCTATTATTTTTTTGCAAGATGCCAACTGGAACAAAGTGTTTTTCTTTCTCTATGGATACAGATATTGACAAAATACTGTTTATGCAAGTGATAAAATTCACGTGTATTCTATCTGTTCATTTAAAAGTGTTCGTATATAACAAATCTCCAATTTCTCAACAGCCTGACTGGGTGCTCTCTGTACTCTGTGTTTAGGGTGAACAAACTTTCCGATTTGCCCAAAATTCCAATCAATGCTAGCATCTCTGCACACCATCAATAATTCCCCTTCACTCTAGAAAGCATTCCTAGTCATATGATAAATTAAATGGTCACCGTATCCATGATTGATATGAAACCTGGCTATCACTGAAGACACTGTTCTTTAAAGTGACTTCTAAGACACTATTCATCTAATCTTCTACCCTTCTGGAACATTCCTAGCTCTTTTGAGAATTATTGCCATCATGTTTTCTCTCTTCAACAATGTAATGGTCATTTATCCTCATTAGTTGAAGTGCTTTTGCAGCTGATGGTACACCCTACTCCAAACCCTCTTCTCTATCTTTTTGTACTTCACGCTGTTAACCAAATACTATCATGCCTCAGTTCATTCCCGTGTTCATCTCTAATAATATTCACTTCCATTCAATTTTACATCTATAACTATTCCTTAGGTTTTGCCTACTTTATCCTAAAAATGTGATATTCAGATATTCCTGTTTCTTATCAAGCCTCCTATTTTCATATCTGCGTAGCTTTGTTGTTAGTTACTTGCCCTAAATCTTTCTTTTATCTCATCAATATCTCAAAGATTTGACCCCTTAACTGCCTTCCTTACAGTGTTTTTTGTTAATCTCTGTGAGCCTCAGGGATTTTTTTAGCTTTGGAAATATTTTTTCCTTTTATATATGCTTCATTTTCCTTTTGTCCTATTACCCCCAAATAACATAAATTCTGGAAGAACGGTGGGGCACGGTGGCTCACACCTATAATCCCAGCACTTTGGGAGGCTGAGGTGGGTGGATCACAAGGTCAAGAGATCGAGACCATCCTGGTCAACAAGGTGAAACCCCATCTCTACTAAAAACACAAAAACTAGCTGGGCATGGTGGTGCATGCTTGTAGTCCCAGCTACTCGGGAGGCTGAGGCAGGAGAATTGCTTGAACCCAGGAGGCAGAGATTGCAGTGAGCCGAGATTGTGCCATTGCACTCCAGTCTGGGTAACAACAGTGAAACTCCGTCTCAAAAAAAAAAAAAAAAATTCTGGAAGAACAGAGATTTTCATGTTTAGTTCACTGCTGTCTCTCAAGAATCTACAAGAGTGCCTGGTTCATGGTAGGCCCTCAAAACATATGTGTTGAATGTATGTTTGAATCAGGCAGATTGCTAATCAAGTATCAACTCAGAGGTACTGATAATCCAAATTCAAAAAAAACTTCAATCTCTACTCTCATTCTTACCTGAGAAGTCCTTCTATTTTATTTGTCCTTAGCAAGAAGCAGCTCCAGAAATGTTCTTGCATACTTATTTATACTTTTTGTTTTTACCTTAAAGGCAGGAACTCACTCTGTCTTACTCACTCCTCTATCTCTTGCAACTTAGAGTAATGCACTCATATATCATAGGCCTTAAGTAAATTATTTGTTCATTTAATATCTCTTCTATAAAATGTGGGTAGTAATATCACCTAGTTCACTATGCTGCTGTAAAGATCAAGTGATAAAATATGTAAGGAGCTTGGTGCATTGCGTAGCAAAAGTCACCATGCAAGATTTAGATGTTTTCATTATGCCACACAAAACAGTAGCAAGAGTAATCTAAAAAGCAAAATGCATCATACTGTCTACTTACCATTCTTAAATGGCCAAACACTGTGTTTATAAGATGATGGTAAAACTTCTTAACATGGCAGAGAAAGACATTTGTTATTTGGCCTTTTGTCTCATCTTATGCCCTGTTCAAACCACCTCCAGTGCCATGTCCCCACCATACTGAGATACGTTCATTTCCCCATGATTTGCTTGCCTTTCAGTCCTGTGCCAAGGCTATGTTGCCACCATGTTTTAACTTGGCTTATGACTCCATGGGCTCAGGATCGCAACTGAAATCATTCTTACTTGGGTGAGCATCCTCTGATTCATAAAACTATCTTTTATCCTTAGCAAGTATGAAATGGCCTTTTTTCTTATTGGTCTCCCCTAGACTACAAAGTCTTAAAGGACAGGGATTATTTCATGTTCATCTTTACATCTTTGGCACCTAATGAAGTGGCTGACGTATGGTTGGAACAAGACTTACCAGCTTCCATCAACACATCTACTCACACATCAACTCCTACCTGTCTTCCTTTTGTCATCAATGAAACTATGTATTCATACTTAATCTCTATCCCCACTTGCATAATAGATTCTATCTTTTCATGCCCATTCAAGCAAGGACATCACTCCACTAGCTTTCTTTTGCTTTCTTACATCACACATTTTTAATCATAAAAATCGTTCTCATCTGCTTATATCATATATGCATGTATATGAAATATATATATATATCATCTGCTGCTTTTATTTTCATTTCTGAGGAAAACTTCTCTTAATCTTCTTTCCTTCTGCCCATCTGAGATCTTTTCACTGCTCTATTTTACAGCACAACTTTCTTTTTTTTTTTCCTTTTGAGATGGAGTCTCACACTATTGCCCAGGCTAGAGTGCAGTGGCACAATCTTGGCTCACTGCAACCTCCGTCTCCTGGGTTCAAGTGATTCTCCTGCCTCAGCCTCCCGAGTAGCTGGGATTACAGACGCCCACCGCCATGCCCAGCTAATTTTTATTTTTATTTATTTATTTTTTTGAGATAGAGTCTCACTCTGTCGCCAGGTCAGAGTGCAGTGGCGTGATCTTGGCTCACTGCAACCTCCGCCTCCCAGGTTCAAGCAATTCTCCTGCCTCAGCCTCCCGAGTAGCTGGGACTATAGGTGAACACCACCACGCCCAGCTAATTTTTGTATTTTTAGTAGAGGTGGGGTTCTATCACTTTGACCAGACAGGTCTTGAACTCCTGACCTTGTGATTTGTCTGCTTTGGTCTCACAAAGTACTGGGATTACAGGCATGAGCCACCGCGCCTGGTCACATTCACTTATTAGTTTCCATCTCATTTGCGTGCTCTCTCTCTCTAACATAAACACATACACACACACACACACACACACACACACACACACACACATTCATATTTTTTTCTCTGAAACTTTAGAGATGGAGTTATATTTATGTCATAGATGGACATTTAATTCTAAATACTTCAGTGCATATTTTCTCAAAATATAAATATCTTACATTACCACAGCAGAGTTATAATCTTTATAAATTTACATAGACTTCATAATAGACGTTGTATCTAACCTGCCATTTATATTCTAATTTTTCATTTGATCTAACAACGTCTTTTATGTCTTCCTTTCACCCTCAGGTACAAACTCTAGTCTGCAGTTAGTTACTTCACGTAGTTGTCACATCTCTTTAGCCTACTCTTTCTGAAACATTTCTGCATACTGTCTTTGCCTTTTATGACATAGATATTTCTGGAAAATAACGTGTACCCAACACACTATTTTTATTAATATAGCATTCTTCCTTCTTGGCTGAAATAGGCAATATTGCACCTATGTCATGGAATCGCATATGGAGGCACATTATGACCTTCTGTGCCCCACTGGTATTAATTTTGATCACACATTCAAGGTGTCTCTTGATATCTCCACTTTACAAATACTGTTTTTTCTCCTTTACAACTAATAAATGGTCTGTAAATTAATAGCCTATAACATCTTGTTAGGTCAGAAATTATTTAAAATTAATGCAAATAAATTTTATTATTTAAATAATTAATGTAAATTATTTAAAAATTAATGTAAAGAAACACCCTCTCCCCATGTAAAATTTCTTCCCTAGATTTAGCATCCAGGTAGTTCTGCCTGATCCAAACTTCATGATTGTTGCAAAATGATGATTTTTTTCCAACCCTCATCTTTCTTCCACATTTACCAGTTGGCCTTCAGCATTTTACTCTAAGACCCCTCCCGACTATCTCATTTACTTATTTATCTCTTTGTTGTCATATGAACGCAGGATTTTATATTTTTTCATTGGTTCATAATTCATTACTATATTTCACCATTTGGGAACTAACGTTGTATAGATTTAATAAATCTGTCTCCTGTGTTCTTGTGAAAGGCCCTCATCATTTTTTGAGCACTGCCTTACTTTCTGACCTAACAAGATGTTATAGGCTCATTTTGTACCTATTCTGTCCTGCCTTGGCAATCAACCATTTCTCCTAGGAACTCTGGGTCTTTCAGGAAGGTAATGGAGACCAAGATTTGGGTGCAAGATATGTTTTGAGTATCTTTTCTCTATTGCCCTTTCAGGAATTATGTCTAGGAAATACATGTATGCATTACATGCATATATCCATACACACATACAAATGTGAATGATTACATGTACTTACATACATGCATGCACACATGTGAAATCACAAATTTATAGCAATACCTTCCATTCCCACAGTTTTCCTCCCTATTCCCATTCCATATTTGTCTTCGCATTCTTTCATAGTGAGAATCCCGCCTCCTACAACCTCCACACATTTACTCATTTACTCAATCTTCTATTACATCTAAAATAGTTGGGGCCCAAAGTGGCTCCGGCCGGATGTCATGGCGCTTGCGAAGGTGAGGCCAAGAGTTCAAGGCCAACCAACCTCAGCAACCTTACAAGCTCTCAATGATTGGCAATAAAAATAAAAATAAAAATAAAAATAAAAAAAATAATAAAATAGTTTTAGAATTTTTATGGCCATACCACTACAATAAACAAACTACTAAAAAAAACCTTAATATTTGTTTGCAATTATATCACTGCTTCCACCTGGCCTGCCCAACACAGATGATATGTAGACCAAAACTGTGTCGATAAGTTATTTTGGTTTTGTCAGCCTCCCTCGCCCCTGCCATCCCTGCTCCCTTCCTTTCTTTCATCCCATCTATGTGATTATAATATTTATTGCAATAAATTATGTTCATTTATTTTAGTTATTTTTGCTTGAGATTATTCCCCCCTTCTCATTCTTAAAGGAAATTAAAGAATTACACTTTATATATTTTTAATTTCTTATATATATTTATAATTTTGATAAAATAATTTCATTGAATAATACTGTGCCTTCAAAAGAAAAAGAAACTATGCCAAAAACTTTATTCTAGAAGTATTTTTCCTGTCCTGTCCCTTTGAATTCACCCCCCTTTGTAGATAACCAACTTTATTGTTTTGTCTTTGCTCCGTGTTTTCTGTTTGTCTGTTCATCCTGTGCTGTGTTGGTAATTATAAGCAGATATATGTATGCCTTCTTCTTTCCTCCACAATATGTAACATAATATTTGCTTTTTGTACTTTTAATCCCCACTTAGATTACCTGGAAATCACTTCTTGTCATAAAGTTCTTTTTCATTCAGTTTTACAGCTGCAATATACTCCATTGTACCATAGTTTACTTACCCAATCTTGTATGCACAAAAAATTTCAATACAACAGGTTCTTGAATAACGTTATTTTGTTCAATGTTCATTTCTTATAACGTTAAAGAGGAAAAAATTCTCTTCGTGGCTGGGGCCATGGGCTCTTGGAGTTTGCATGTTCTCCCCTTGTCTGCATGGGGTTTCTCGGGGTTCTGTCGTTTCCTCTCACATCCCAAAGGTGCACACATAAGATGAACTGGGGCGTGTCTACATGGTCCTGGGGAGAGTGAATGTGAGTGTATGTGTAAGTGTATCCTGCGATAGAATAGTGTCCTGGACAACATGGGTTCCCACCTGGAGCCCTGAGCCACTGAGACAGGATGTGGCTACCCAGGCCCCGGAACTGGAATATGTGGGTTGGAAAATGAATGAGTGAATGAATGAATGAATGAATACAGCTGATCATAAAATTAAAATTTACCAAGTACACAATAATAGTACAAGTGCACGATAGTAAACAATGTGACAGAACAGTGTTCAGCAAGCCTGCTATATTGGAGATTGCTTGTTTTTTGAACTGCGTGGTGGGAGGAGCTGCTCCTGACAATATTCCCTTTGCAAACAATTTTTTCTTGATTGGAACTGTCACCACTATGACCGCCCTTGCTCACTGATTTGCCCAAAATTGGGTATCATTCTTTCACTTGTTTTTATCAATCTTTCTTAAATATATAGTTCACATTTATTTTAATGTTTAGTATTAGAAGTGCTTTGGGTCATTATTTAGAAATGTAGTGATGTTTTGTGAACAGAAATATGCTGCAGAAACTAAACTCTTGCTTCTAAAGCTTAGTCTACAGTAACACTGGTTTGTTATACATTGTTTCACTTAAAATTACAGTTTCAAAAAACATATCATTTATGTTAAGCGAGGACTTACTGCACTTAGCAATGACAAATAATATTGCAATGAATAATCTTTGTGTGTGCATATTTATATTTTTGGATGTGTATCTTCAGGATAAATTCCTAGAACTAGTACTGATGAATTAAAAAGTAAATTCAGTGTGATATTTTGCTACATATTGCTCAATTCTTATGTGTTCAGTTGTGATGTTTACATGCCTATCATCAATGTATGAGAGTGCTTTTTTCCCCTGTTCATCTTGCCAAGGGATGTTATTGTCAGTTTTTGAGTATTTGCCAATCTTATGGTAGAAAAATGGAGCTTCAATATCATTTTAATGTACATTTATCTATTATGAGTATTATTGAATATATTTTCATGTGTTCAATGGTCATTTTCATATCTCTTTTTGTGAATAATTATGTTCATATAATTTGCCACAATAGGATTCTTGATCCTATTAGCCTCAATTTTTACAAGTTCTTTGGAAATTAGGGATATTAGTCCTTTATCTGTGATATACATCATAACTATTTTCTTGTTTTTTTATTTGTCTTTTGACAGTATTTATGCAGTAATATGTATTGGTATGTTCTTTAATTGCATATGGAGTTTTAGTCAAGTTAGAAAGTCTTACAATAGAAGAATTTACCCACGTTTTCAAGTATTTATGTAGATTTATTTTTACATTTAGAATCTCTCATATATTTAGAATTTACCCTGGTAAGGATGTGATGATGGTTCTATTTACATCTTTTACTAAATGGCTATCTAGTGGTTTCAACACCATTTACAAAAAAGATACACTGTTTTTTTTTGTTTTTTTTTTTTTGTTTTTTTCGCTGTCAAAAATATGGTGCCAATATAATTCTCAAAAAGAAGTGGTTGTGAATCACTGAGGATTTTTCTTTATGGTTAAAATTAGATAATGTGACTAGGATATGTTTAGAATTGATTCTTCTGTGGTCAGTTTACTTTGTAGCCAGTGGACTCTTTCAATCCATAGATTAAAATCTTCTTTAATTTCTGGAAACTTTAAAAGTTAGTTTTCTTATATTTATATTTTCTTTTTTAGGGACATCACTAGTATGAATGTTTAACCTCCTTTATATGTTTTCCATTTAAATCATTTTCTCTCTCACCCTTTTAACGTCTTTCTTGATCTCATTTTCATTCGTGGGTTGTTTTCCTAATTTTCTTCAGTACCTTAAGTTTTCATTTAGTTCTAGTCTCCCTTGTGTACCTTACAGTTGTCTTTACTTTTAATGAGCTTTTGTCTGTTTACAACATTATGTCATTAGTTCAGTCAGCATTTATTTTAATTCTTCCCATTTTGCATTTCCTTTTTAAGTTTTTATATTTCTGAATCAAAGTGTTTTTCCTATTCACAAAATCCTCACTCAGGTATATGTAATTCGGTCTTGGGGGTGGGGCTGTATTTCAGTTTTAATCAGCTGATTTTTTGTGTGTGATTGTTTGGATTTCATTTTGTTTTTCGGAAAAAGTTTTTTTTTTCTTTGCAGGTCTTTAATTTGCATTTTCTAGCATTTTACAGTAGTTTTGTGTCTATGTAGCCTACTTTCTTTTATTCTAATTTATTTCATGGTCAAGTTTCCAAGTTCAAGAGTATCCTACTTTACTTTATTATTATTATTGTTTTGTGTGTGGAGATGGTGTCTCACCATCTTGCACAGGCTGGTCTCGAACTCTTAGATAAGAGTATCCTCTTGTGTCAGTTCTACCCTCTCCTGTGTAGTTTCTCCTATAAATGTGCTGTTGCTGGTGTAAGTTGGGTTAAGGTTCAATATATCATAACTTTTTTCCTTCTCTTCAAGGTCTCAAAATTCCTCTTCTCATGTCCTTTCCTCTCCCTGCCTTGTCTTAGAGTGGATCACCCTTTTTCTGTATAGTTCATTCTTCCCCAGAAGCAATGCTTCTCAAAGACTGCTACCTCCATTTCTGCTCATATGGAAGGGCCCTTCCCTGTGGAGTTATGTTGTTCAGTATTTTTGTGTATTTTTCCTATTTCTAACAGTGATTTTAACTGTACGTCCTAAGACTTCCAGTCCCCTCTGCTATTTTTCATGGAGTCTCCAGTTTTCTTCCTTCTGCTCACCATTCCCACTGGCTTGTGATAGTGGCCACAGGTGGGGGTTGTGGGAATTTTTCTTTTTTCTTCTACTTGCAGGTAATTTGAAAATTGGCTCTCAGTGTCTCCTAGGAATGCTAAAGATATTTGTCTTGTGTGGTTTTATATTACTGTGTTTATTTTATTTTTTAAGAGTTAAGGGAAGATTTGGAATCGTGCTGCTATTGTTTCACAAAACTCCATTGGTCCAGTGTCAGCCCTCATTTTGCTTAATTTCTCGATAGTATTAGACAGTAATGATACCTTCCTCCTTCTGAATATACTTCCTTCATTCTGCTTTTAGGACACTACATTCTTGTTTCTCTGCATACTTTTCTCATTGCTCCTTCAGCTTCCTTTGCTGGTACTTCTCTTCTCCCAAATTTCCAGCTTCGTATCTACTGCCTAGATGTATCTCTGAAATTCCAGACTCACATATACAGTTTTTGCTCAACATCTTATCTTGGATTTCTAAAAGACACCTCAAACCCATTGTTCAAAAGTAAACTCCTAATTTGCCTCCTCCTAAGTTAGCCTTCTCTATCCCACTGATGGAAAAGACATTATTTTATTATTAAGGCCCCCCAGCCATCCATCTTTCTTGACTCTTCTTTTTCTCTTCAACTTTACACTTAATTCATTTCTAATTTGTATATTTCCTACCACCTCTACTATTACCCAGTAGTAAGAGGTGCTAACACTTTGTATATACGCTACTAACAACCTCTTAACTGTTCTCCCTACTTTCTCCATTCAATCTCTGCAGAGGACAGAATCATTCTTTTCAAACTTAAAAGTACATATTACCTTTTTAATTAAAAAAAAACATTTATTTTAGGTTTGGGGGTACATGTGAAGGTTTGCTACAGAGGTGAATTCATGTCATGGAAGTTCATGATGCAGATCAAGATTATTACATCACCCAAGGATTAATCCCAATACCCAAGAGCTATCTTTTCTGCTCCTCTCCCTCCTCCCACCTTCTTCCTTCAAGTAGACCTCACACTTTGTCATTTCCTTTTCTCTGTTCAAGATTTATTTAGCTCCCACCTATAAGCGAGAATATGTGGCATTTAGTTTTCTGTTCCTGTATTTGTTTGCTAAAAAATATAGCCTCCAGTGGCTGGGCACGGTGGTTCATGTCTGTAATCCCAGCATTTTGGGAGACCGAAGTGGGTGGATAGCCTGAAGTCAGGAGTTTGAGGCCAGCCTGGCCAACGTGGTGAAACGTCATCTCTACTAAAAGTACAAAACTTAGCTGGGCGTGGTGGTGGCCATCTGTAGTTCCAGCTACTTGGGATGCTGAGGCACAAGAATCAGTTGAACCCAGGAGTCAGAGGTGGCAGTGAGCTGAGATGGTGCCACTGCACTCCAGCCTAGGCAACTCTGCACTCCAGAGTGAGACTCTGTCTCAAAAAAATAAAGAAAGAAAGAAAAAGAAAATAGCTTCCAGCTCCATCCATGTTTCCACAAAAGACATGATCTCATTCTTTTGTATGGCTGCATGATATTCCGTGGTGTATATGTACCATATTTTCTTTATCCAGTCTGTCACTGATGGGTGTTTAGGTTGATTCTATGCCTTTGCTATTGTGAGTAGTGCTGCAATGAACATTTTGTGCATGTGTCTTTATGGTAAATGATTTGTATTCCTCTGAGTATATACCCAGTAATGGAATTGCTTGGGTGAATGGTAGTCAGGCTTTTAGCTTTTAGAGGAATCACCATACTGCTTTCCACAGTGGTTGAACTAATACACACACACTTATACACAACAGTGTATAAGTGTCCCATTTTCTCCACAACCTCTCTGGCATCTGTTATTTTTTGACTATTAAGGGCTCTTGATAATATTAATTATTTTATTCTTATTTATTTCACAGTCACATTTCCATGCAGATGGGAGATTAATAAATAGAGCCATTATCACATCCTTAACAGTATGAATTCTAAACATATGAAAGATACAAATGTAAAAATGAATCTTCTTAAACAATATTAATTAATAGTCCTTAATATTATTATTTACATCCCTTAATATTATTATTAAGGGCTATTAATCATAGCCCTTCTGACTGGTGTGAGATGATATCTCATTGTGGTTTCGATTTGCATTTCTCTAATGATAGAGCATATATTAACTTTCCTCTGCTCTAAGCCCTCCAATGTCTATTTCACTCTGAGTAAAAGCTAAATTCATTATAATGGCCTATGAAGCCTTACAGTCTGCCACTCATTACCTCTTGACATCATCTACAAGTCTATGGTTTGATTATTCCATTTCAGTTGTACTGGTACCTTTGCTCTTCTGCAGATAAGATAGATACTCCCCCACATTGGAATTTTGCACTAGTAGTTCTTTTTTGCTTAGATCACTTTTCACAAAGATATTTAAATGGCCTACACTCCTTTAAAGTATAAGCGCAAATATTCTCTTCTCAATGAGGCATAATCTGACCTTCCTGTTAATGTAACTTACCCTATCCACACTTTGGCACTCTAATCTCACCTGTGTTGATTTACGTTTTTATTTTTGTAACATTTCTCATTAGCCAGCATAAAACCTTGGCTTCACAGAGGCTGAAGTTTTTATTGCTTGTGTGTTGCATATGCCTAGAAGTGTTCCTGACGTATAGCAGGTGCTCAATAAAAGTCTGATAAAAAATACAGACTGAATTAGTCCTGTAAATTCCCAACTCTACATTTAGATAGATGCCTCATTTATATCTGAATTCATTGTCAATTAATGGTAAATTTCCATAGGTATATGCCAGATTTAAAGTCTATGATTTCCAATATTTTCTTCACAAAACTTTATATGTAAGTAAACTGAATTAATGACTGAAGAAAATAGACTATTAAAGGCACATCCAGTCATGATCCCTTGAAAGTATATTCCAAGTTTAATAAAAACTAATATTATAACAAATGTTAAATTTTGCCTTTCAAGTTTGTGGGAGGTGCAATTGGAAGCTTTCTTATTTTAACATATATCTCACACATCCCTCATAGTTTGAAACCATTAAGAAATCTGAAATCACTTGAAATTGAAACTAGTCTTTTAATTTTTTTCTCATTTTCACCGCATAGTATTATTGCTCTGCCAGTCTTTTCTCCTCTTTAAATCTATTAAAGAAAGCATGCAAGAACCACAATGTTAACATATTTCATTCACTATTTGGTGTTGTTAATTAAAATAAATTCAAACTTATATTCTCATAAAATAGAAAAGAACATTGAGATTATGTAGTCCAAGCCTCTCAATTTATTGAAACATTAACGGAGGGAGAAAAAAATCATGTCATTTACCAATGCTCATAATGAGGACAAAAATGCAGGTGCTCCAACGGATATGAAGGTGATGTGGCTGCACTATCTGCCACCTCTTAGATCACCAGAGGTGGCGCTGCTATCTGGCTGCCTAGACAGGTGTTTCCTTATTCTCTCATTGCACACCTCCAGAACCTGAGCACTCAGTTAAGAGGACCACAGTCCCCTATAGAAGATAACCAGTCTTCTGAAAGGGATATATAAGATTAGCTGCACTCACCTGCTAGAAATTTAAGACAAGGTCTCAAAATCCTTTTATTTTTATTTATTTATTTACTGAGACAGGGTCTCACTCTCTCACCCAGACTGGAGTGCGATGGCCCGATCTCAGCTTACTGCAACCTCCACTTCCCAGGCTCAAGTGATTCTCCTGCCTCAGCCTCCTCAGTAGCTGGGATTAAAGGCATGTGACACTACTACACAGCTAATTTTTGTATCTAGTAGAGACGGAGTTTCACCATGTTGGCCAGGCTGGTCTCGAACTGCTGTCCTCAGATGATCCACCCTCCTCAGCCTCCCAAAGTGATAGGATTACAGGTGTGAGCCACATGCCCAGCCTCAAGATCCAATTCTAAGAGAACGTAGAGTAGTCAAGCTTCCAAGACTCCAGACACATCCAAATGAGGTGCTGCATATGGCAGTCTGCCATTTGTAAAGAAAGAAAGAAAGAAAGAAAAGAACAGATTTTAGATTCCTCAATTTTCAAATCAAAATCCTTTCTACTATCCCATATTGTATTATCATTTGAAAAAAAATCATCTGTTTTTCATAAAATATAAAGGCATGTATAATATGCCATTATATATGTATATGCATGCATACCTATATACCTATATATAAAATACATATAGATGCATTTTTTTATTAGTTTTCCTCATCCATGTCTTATAATAGATTTATAGATATGTGGACCCAAACAAAAATGTTAAAATGTCAGAATTATAGTTTCTTTATGCCAGATCTAGAAAACTACTGATGATAAGTTAATATAAAAATATTTGTTCATATCTTTTGAAGCATTTTATTCCCCAACTAATATTTGAAAACTAACAAAAACTTGTTAACTCATAGGGACTTTCTATCTCACATACCAAAAAGTTTAGTCAGAAAGTTTCCAGAATTGGTTAATCAAATAGTTCAAAAATTTTATCAAATTTTCTTCCACATTTCCATCCTGTCGTCTTCAGCATGTAGACGTGTGCTCTTATTCTGTCACTATGCATAATCCAGTGATGGCTGACACTTTCCAAGGCATCACATGTACATGTCAGATTCTACATGAAGTAGAACTGTTCCTGTCTTGTGCTCCATTTTTAAAAAGGAGGAAAAAAAATCATTGTCTTAAGTCTTCCAGCTGATATCCTCTCATGTATCTTTGGCAAGTCTTGTGTCATATCTGTGCATAAATTAACCACTTGACAAGGGGATGAGGCTTACATAAATAAAATAAATTGGGTCTAATATCCTTGAAAAGCATGGGTTTTCTTTAGTAAAAGCAAAGGTAAATGAGCAAATTAAATAGGTAAACAGTGCCATCCACTCTACCCTCCTATTAAACAAAACAAAAAATAAATAAATATTATCTTGTTTGCATCTATAAGTTGGTGGGGTTTACACATTATTTGCTAACTTAGGTGATAGTAAAATCAGCCAAACTTTCATCATAATTGAAATACTTCTATCATTGGGTCTTCATACTTTTTCTGATTACTATGAAGATGTGTTTGTGCTGTTACACAAATCCTTGGTTTCAATACAGTCCTAAAGGTCAATAGCCCATCACATAATCTCAGAATAAATTCTTTCCTCTTATATTACTTGGAAAAGATTATACAGTATTGGTACTATTTATTTTTATATGTTTGGCTGAATTCCCCCGTGAAGCCATCTAAGCCCAGGAAATTCTTTTCAGAAGGTTTTTAACTATAGATTCAATTTATTGACTAGTTGGACTATTCTTATTTTCTATTTCATCTTGAGTGAGTGTTGGTAGTTTCTGGTTTGCCATCTCAATTTTGTTGGTTTTGTCATAAGTTTATTATTAACAATTTTATTAATCTTTTTTAAATAAGAAGCTTTTGTTCCATTAACTTTCTCTATTGCTTTTTCTTTTCAATTTCCTTCATTTATGTTCTTATATTTCTTATTTCTGACTTTTGTTTGTTTTCAGTTTATTTTTCTCCTACAAGATTTTAAGGTAGAAAATTATATTGTTAATTTGAGAACCTTTATCTTTTCGAATATAAGTATTTGATATGCTAAGTTTCTCTCCTAGCCCTGCTTTAGTTGGATCTCACAGATTTTGATTTGTCAAATTTATGCTTTCATTCTGTTCAAAATATGTTTTAATCTCTCTTGTGTCTTTCTCTTTGACCCATGGATTATTTAAAGTGTGTTAATTTCCAAATATTTGGGGTTTTCTCCTTTGTTTTAATTATTAGTAGTTAAATTCCATAATGATCAGAGAACATATTTTATATAATTATATTTTGTATAATTTCAGAGGTTTTAAAGTTTTTATTTTTTATACCTAAGATACAGTCTGTCTTGGTGAATGTTCCATGAATGAATGTGCACTTTATTCCTAAAGCACTTTAGTGAAGTGTTCTACAGATGTTGATTAGCTCCTACCAGCTTATAGTTTTTCTCAGTTCTATACGTTGTTGAATTTCTGTCCACCCATCATATTTTTTAATGAGGATATAATGAAGTTTACAACTATAACTTGAGTTTATGTCTTTCTTCTTGCATTTTCTTTTTTAGTATTTGCATCATGTATTTTAACACTCTCTGTAAGTGTATATACATATAAGAATGTTATGACTTCCTGGTGTTTTGACCCTTTTAGCATTATGTAAGGTCCACCTTCATTTCTGATAATTTTTGCTCTGAAGTCAACTTTGTCTGATGTTAATATAGCCACTCCTGCTTTTTAAAAGTAGTATATTAGTATATGGTATATCTTTTTTCATTGTTTACTGTATCCTACTTACAGCAGTACATGTGGACTGAGCTTTTTGACAGAGCATGTGGATGGTCTATATAATTTTTAATCCGTGCTGACAATATATGTCTTTTAATTGGTATGGTTGGGGCAGTTGCGTTTATGATTACTTTTTTCTTCAGCTTTTATTTTAAGTTCTGGGGTACATGTGCAGAATGTGTAGGTTTGTTATATGGGTAAACATGTGCTATGGTGGTTTGCTGCACAGATCACCCCCACCTAAGTTCTTAAGTCCAGCATCCATTAGTAATTTTTCCCGATGCTTTTTCTTCTCCCAACTCCAGCTCCATCTATGTCCCTGCAAAGGACATGATCTCATTTTCTTTATGGCTGCATAGTATTCCATAGTGTATATGTACCACATTTTCTTTATTCAGTCTATCATTGATGGGCATGTAGGGTGATTTTATATCTTTGCTATTGTCAGTAGTGCTGCAATGAACAGACACATGCATGTATCTTTATAGTAGAATGACATATATTCCTTTGGGCATATACTCAGTAATGGGATGGCTGGGTCAAAGTGTATTTCTGCTTCTAGGTCTTTGAGGAATTGCCACGTTGTCTTCCACAATGGCTGAACTAATTTAGACTCTCACCAACAGTGTAAAAGCATTCCTTTTTCTCCACATTTGTGATTATTAAGTTTTGATTTAGTTATACTTTACATTATTTACTTTTTGTTTATTTGCTCTGATTTTTGTTACTCTGTTTTCCCTTTCTTATTTTCTTTTAGGTTTTTTCAAAATTATAGGGTTCAATTTTAATCTGTATATTGTGTTTAAAAGCATAACGTGCATATATTTTGTAGTTTTTGTTGCTCTAGAGACGGTAAAATGCCTATTTGACTTTTTGCAGTCTACTTAGTCAATATTTTACCACTTCAACTGGAATGTAAAAATCTCAATACCATGTAGGTCCTTTACTCTATCATGTTTATCTTACAGTTTTCTTATATGTTACCTCTACATATGTTGGCAATTGCATTAAGCAATGATTTTTAAATTTCAATGGTCAAACATAGTCTAAAAAAATCAGGAGGAGAAAATTAGTGTGCTATGTTTACTGAGATATTTATCATCTTTGTTGCTGTTCCTTCCTTCCTGTTTTCAAAATTTTCTTCTGGTATTATTTCCCTTCTGTCTGATAAAATTCCTTTAGAAATCCTTGTAAGAAGATCTGCTGGCTAGAACTCTAAATTTTTCTTTATCTTAGAATAACTTTATTTCACTTACGCTTCTTAAGGATATTGTCACTGAATATAGAATTTTGAGATAAGAGACCTTTCCATTATTAAAAAAGTGTGCCACTTTCTTCATGTGGGGCTTCCATGGTTTCTGATGAGTGATCTGCAGTGATTTAAATTATTGTTCCCTGTCAGGAAATGAGTGCCCCACCCTCTTGGAGCCACAGCTCCACCAACTGGGCAAGAAGACTCCTTACCCTCAGGAGTTTGGCTGCTGCGAGCTTCTGTTACTGCTGAATGCTGCTACAATACCACTAAGGTATTGCTTGGATCCTGGGGCAAAGGAGAACAGAGAAAAGAAACCAAAGAAATCAATGAATTATTACATTCCCTATGAGAATTAAATGCCCACTTTCTCACTCTCTAAGACAAAACTATAAGGTTTTTCCCAGAGCTTCCTCTATCTGTTCTCTACTACCCAATTCTAGTGAATTGAATTTAGCCAAGAGGGTACTCGAGGAAAAAAAAAAACACTAACCTCACTGCCAGTTCAGTGGTATTTTGAATTCTGGCCTCCTCTTCCAAATTTGCCCACTCCTATTTACTTTTCTAAGACCTCAAATATCTGCTCCATGCATTTTGTCTAAATTTCGCAGCTATACTCAGTGGAAGAAAGATGGAGTATGCTGACTCCTTCTTACACAGAACTAGAGCTTGGGCATTTTTATGGTAATTTTGTTCTTATTCGAGTCAAAGAGCTTTTGTTCTCCTCCTGTAAAGTGACTATTTGCATTCTGATCCTGTATGCACTGCTATTGTGATTTCACATTCAAAGGAAACTTTATTCTCTAAGTTACCATTGGACACCTTACTGATTTTACATGCAATAACTACCATTTTTAGCAAAATTTATACTGTGTTTTCTAACTATTTTCTAATGCACTGTTGCAGCTGTTGGCTTATATATTCCAACAACTTTGTCATGCCCTTTATATTCTGTACCTGTATTTCCAAAGTTTAAAAAAAATGACTTGCATATGTTGGTTTGGGAAATAACCATTTAATAGATGGATGGATGGATGGACGGATAGATGAGTGAGGAGTACAGTTCAATAGAAGAATAAATATACACACTGATTTCTAAAGGGAGCAATGCTTGGCCTTTTTCTACTCAAGAGTAGATGATCATGTGGATGGAGACTTTTTATTCCCTTCTTCAGTCTTACAGGGTCATAAGAGTGATGTTCTTTTTTTTTTTTTTTTTTTTGAGATGGAGTTTCGCTCTTGTTACCCAGGCTGGAGTGCAATAGCATGATCTCGGCTCACAGCAACCTCTGCCTCCTGGGTTCAGGCATGTTCTTCCAAAGTAGTCCTGAGTTAGGCAGGGAGGCTGAGTATTTATATCTCTTTTTTATTTTTTGAGACGGAGTTCCGCTCTTGTTACCCAGGCTGGAGTGCAACGGCGTGATCTCGGCTCACAGCAACCTCCGCCTCCTGGGTTCTGGCAATTCTCCTACCTCAGCCTTCTGAGTAGCTGGGATTACAGGCACGCGCCACCATGCCCAGCTAATATTTTGTATTTTTAGTAGAGACGGGGTTTCACCATGTTGACCAGGATGGTCTCGATCTCTTGACCTCGTGATCCACCCACCTCGGCCTCCCAAAGTGCTGGGATTACAGGCGTGAGCCACCGCGCCCAGCCAAGTGTGATATTCTTTAGGGAAAAGGATGCCTCAAAGATACTCTCGTAGCTTTTAAAAAGATCTGATTAGTGAATACTGGAAAAGCTAACAGTTTGCTTTTCTGGGTCTTTTATTTTCCACCCCTTCAAATTATTCTGCAATATACAAAACTAAACACTTTGTGGTAAAGACTCAAACGTTCAGGTAATACCTCAGAGGTGGAATAAGCTAGATACTTAGAAAGGCCTGGATATTCATTCACTTTGCCACAAGGGGACAATTCGGGGCATCATAGCAGAGTGGGCTTCTGGAGGAATTTCTGCTAATCTCTTACTTCTTGTAAGCAGCATTGCAGTATACCACATTTTTTTTACTGAAATTTTCAGGTTTGGGGAAAGGATAAAATGTAATATAATAGGCATTTATCTTTAAATCCTTCCTACATAGCATATCTCTGAGGAACAGTAACAGTTCTAGAGTTTAATGTGAGAAATGGTTGAAAGTAAAGTTAAAGAATTTAGAGAATTATTTATTGTGTTGAAATACCCAATGATAAGTCAACCAAAAGATCTCCTAGAAACTCAATAGAATTGTTGGGTCACCCAAAATGTGATTTGTGCCCACAGGTTTCCGAATCAGTGAGAACAGTTTCCTGTTTACTAGGTAAATGCCTCTGGAAAAGCTAATTTAAAAAATCAAAGTCTCAACTGCTCTATTGTAAAATGAAAATAATAATGTTAACTTTTTGTTTTGTTTTTCTGAGATAGTCTCCCTCTGTTGCCCAGGCTGTAGTGCATTGGTGCAGTCTTGGTTCATGGCAATCTGAGCTTCCTAGGCTCAAGCAATTCTCCCCCTCAGCCTCCCAAGTACCTGGGACTCAGATGCACACCACCACGTCCAGCTAACTTCTGTATTTTTTAATAGAGATGGGGTTTCACCTTGTTGGCCAGGCTGGTCTCAAACTCTCAGCCTCAACTGATTCACCTACCTTGGACTCCCAAGTTGCTGGGATTGCAGGCATGAGCCACCGCACCTGGCCAATAATACTGTGAACTTTGTCAGCTGAAGTAAAAACTCAATGACAAAATGGTTGGAAGTGCTGTATTAGTTTTATATGCTAGCTGTGAAAAATTGACACAAATTTTTGGTTTAAAACAACAGAACATTTATTATCTTAAAGTTCTATAAGCAGAAATTGATGTGGATCTTACAGGGTGAGATCAAGGTGTTGGCACAGTGCTTTCCTTTTGGAGGGCTTTAGAAAAGAATTCATGTTTTGCCTTCCCCAGCTTCTGTAAACCACCCACTTTCCTTATCTCATGGCCTCCTTCTTCCATCTTCAAATTCAGCAGCTTAAAACCAAGTCCTGCTCATGAGGGGAGCTAGGACAATCGTTTGAGCCCTGGAAGCAGAGGTTACAGAGAGCCAAGATTGTGCCACTGCACTCCAGCCTGGAAGACAGAGCAAGACTCCATCTCAAAAATAAAAATAAAGAGTCATCTGATTAGCAACCTTAATTTTATCTGAAAGCTTAATTCTTTGCCAGGTAACCTAATACATTCATATGTTCTGGGGATTAGGACGTGAAGATTTTTGGGTGGGGGTCATTATTTTACCTACTTGAAGTGCTACCTATTATTTGCAGATTCTTTGGTTTCTATTTTTAATCTGTGGAGACAACAATAGTATCAATTGCATAGTGTATTTGTGATAATTAAATAAACTATGGAAATAAAACATCAAAAAGCTCTTTTATAAAAGTAATATAGCTATTACTTAGTAGTTAGAATGTAGTTTTTTATACCAGTAAAATACTAATTGATATATTAAGAAATTTAACATTGTAAAAATTAGAATGTATGTATAGTTCCTAACACTTCTTGATTGTATAAACTCAGCCTAGTTCCTTAACATTTCTAGTCCTTATATTTCTCATCTGTAGAATATGATGGTCAGTAATTGTGTAGACCTTATAGAACTTTTGAAAAGATTACATTTTAAAATGTACATAGATCTTTTAGCATATTATCTGCTACCTAATAAGTGCTGAACAGAAAGTTAGTCATTATTAAAATATGTAATAATAATACAAATTATTATTATTAGTTTTTGAGACAGGGCCTCGCTCTGTTACCCAGGCTGTAGTGTTTTGGCTTGATCATGGCTTACTGCAGCCTCTACCTCCCAGGCTCAAGTGATCCTCCTCCCTCAGCTTCCCCAGTAGCTGGGACTACAGCCACGTGGCAATACACCTGGCTAATTTATTTATTTATTTTTGTAGAAACAGGTTCTCCCTTTATTGCCCTGGCTACAATAATACAAATTATTAATCATCTCTACGTGTTCTGTGATCTATAGCTCTTTCTACAATAACTCCCTCTTAAAAGATTTCTCAATTTTCTTGGCATAATCAGTGTTCCATGAGAGAACTGGGAAAGTGTTTGTCATGGACAGATGGATTCAATCTCTCCAGCCAAACCAGATTACTCCCCACCTGCAGAATCTCTTTCTTTTCCAGAGACCTATTGAGGCTTAGTAAAAAGCAAAGATAAATGGACATTCTTAGGCTGACCGTAAGCCAAGAGAAGAGAAGGCATATCCATGCCAAATTCACGTGTACTAGATGTGATGCACAGCCGGGTGGTGCAAGCCGTGGAGTTCTGACAGTCTACGGAATGTCCTGAGAAGCATCTGGTTATTTAAAGACTTCTGAGACCATTCTTATTCATCAGCCTCTGTAACTGGCCTGAGGTTATTATTTGAGATGCTATCATTTGGGGCACCTTTCTTAACAGTGAGGGTATCTTTGTCCATCTGTTCACAAATTATCGTTAAAATACAACCCAAGTCTAAGCTTTTTTTAATGGGATGGGATCTGACCCTCTTCCCTTCTTTGCTTTCTTCCATTGAATGTCATTTTATATATGACAAGGCCAGGAAATGTATTTTTTTTTACCAATACACATGCTACCTTCTTAGGCCTTTTTGTTTGTATATATCTTCTGTTTCTTCTAACAAGAATGCTCTTAGCCTCCTTATCCACTTAGAAAACATTCAAAAGCTGTCTCAGATACTACCTTCCTTTCCACATCTCTTTGCTGATTGTCCATCTCTCAATTTCTAAGCTATCTCCAGGCTTCATATTGGTCCTTTCATTCCACTTAGAATATAGCATTATGATTTGTTGCTTTACTATCTCGTCCACCAACTATACAGTGATCTACTTGCAGTGGGAAATATGTCTTTTCTATCTCAATGTCCCAGATGGCACCGCAGTACCTAGTACACTGCTGAATATGTGGCAATCTTTGACAAAAGAAGCAATGAACTCAAGAATATTTGAGTCCCAAGAATCATTGGCTTAAGAGAAAATAATTTATGAAAAAGATATAGAAGTATTAATGAAACTGAGGGTTGGAAAGTGGAGCTAGGGCTCAAATGAGCAGTTGTCAGTCACATGACTGATTCTCTCCATCTTTCACTGTTAAAAAATTCCTGGTCTCTGTCACACTGGACACATCTATTTCATTTTTTCCTTTCTTCCGCCTAGTGTCTCTGCATCTCAAGCAAAAGAGGCAAGAAGATAGGTACCCCAAAATGGCCACCTTAGTCTCCCCCTGTATTAGTCAGGGTTCTCTAGAGCACAGAACTATGTATATATCCTATTAGTTATTAGTTACATATAACTAATACATATCTATATGTAACCATGTATACTATACTATATAGTTATAACTGTATAGTATTACATATATATGAATTGCTCTTCTGACTTGCTTTCTTGCATACGTGTTGCCTGGGTACATTATTGTTTATGAAAGGAAAACAAGACATTTAGATTAAGCAGGTTATAGTTATAACTATATACTATGGTATATATATATTAGTTATATATATATATTAATATGTATATTAGGTTTTAATATATACTATATAGTATATATACTATATCCTATAAATATTAGTTATATACATAAATATAGTATATATACTATATCCTATACTATATATACTATACTAAATATGTATCTATATAACTAATATATATCTATTTTTTATATATATCCTATTAGTTTTTAGTTATATGTAACTAATAGTTTGTATATATATTGTACATATATATAAACTCCTATATACATAGAAGTTTATTAAGTATTAACTCACATGAACACAAGGTCCCACAATAGGCCATCTGCAAATTGAGGAACAAAGAGAGCCAATCTGAGTCCCAAAACTGAGGAACTTGGGGTCTGATCTCGAGGACAGGAAGCATCAAGCCTGGGAGAAATTGTAGGCTGAGAGGTTAGGCCAGTCTAGTCTTTTCGCGTTTTTCTGCCTGTTTTATATTCTAACCATGGTGACCGCTGACTAAATGATGCCCACCCAGATTAAGGGTGGGTCTGCCTTTCCCAGCCCACTGACTCAAAAGTTCATCTCCTTTGGCAACATCCTCACAGACATATCCAGGATCAATACTTTGCATCCTTCAGTCCAATCAAGTTGACACTTAGTATTAACCAACCACATCCCGAGAAGGGAATGTCTTTTCCATTCAATCATGTTATGAAGAACAACTAGGCTTCTTGAACCTTAAGAACAGTTTGTCAGAGAGAGAGAATTTGATTGGTCCTCTTAGGTTAGATGACTCTCATCAACCAATTAATGGTGGTCAGGAATTTGGGGCCTTGAGGTAGAATTATTGCTAAAGAAGCACTATGGGGCTTTCCAGATAAGAAGAGGAGAGAATGTTGAATGGGGCAACATCTGTCTGCCACATATAAGCAAGAGAAGTAATTGAATTCTTACATCTCAGAAGAAATAATTTTACTGAATTGCATTTTTCCTTGAGCAAACTGCCTAAGGTCATGTGAGTTGCACTGATTGCTTTGGCAAAAGGGCTTCCCAGACATGATAGCATTGGAAAAAGCCACACTTGTTCTCAGACCTCTTCTAAGCTGAGCCTACCTTCTTCTACCACCCAGAAGCTTCAGGGACTTTGTTGGTGCCTTCTACACACAGAGTCACCCTTAGGGGCTGCTGTGTATTTATTAAACACCACCAGCACTCGTTATGCATGTGTTAAAAATTCAGATCCTTAGAGAACACAGTAGATCGAAGTATTGACTCCTGTTTCACTTTCCCCATCTGTCCAGACATCAATAACAACAGTGTATGGGGGGCTGGGAGCACTGGGCTAATGTACCTCCTTCGATCATAATTCCAGAGTCCGCCTTAATTAAGATTGATTTTTGCCCCTATGTTGTACATCTCTTAACTAACAGAAAAGTCGCAAGGGCACAGTTTAAGCATTAAGAATGGGCACAGTTTAAGCATTAAGAATGTGAGATTGAGGAGGAGGGAGTGGAATCATATCTTGTGCTCATGAAGTCTAGAAACTGCATGGCTGGTATACTTAAAATAAATCCTCAAACAGATTCCTAAGGCATTGAAGGAGTCACATAAGGGCACTGGAAAACTGAATTGCTCTTCTAACTCGCTTTCTTGCATATGTGCTGCCTGGGTGCATTATTGTTTATGGAAGGAAAAAAAGACACTTTAGATTAAGCAGGTGAAGGCCACAGCAGGCCAGAGTCGTCTCCTTTTTTCTTAGACATTTTCAGAAACATCACTATCATCAACAAAATTCTATTGAGTGCTCACAATACTGCAGGCTCTTTCAAAATACTTGTGCTCCACAAAAGGAAAGTGCAGCCTCTGCCCTCAAGCAAATTACAATCTAGAGAAGAAAGCAGACACAGCATTAAGAAAAAGAGAAAGTGAAACCATTCAAGGCACAGAATGAAAAACACTACATAAAGGGATTTTGATTAGTTGTGGCTCTGCACCTTCATCTAGCTACTGAAAGAGAGGCTTCTTCGGGAAAATAACTTTAAAGACACTGGTTTTTGTTTTTGTTTTTAAGGAAGGATCTGAACAGGGGCCTGCTGTATTAGAAGAAAGAGACCATTCTAAAGATAGTGAATATTTTGTCCCAGGATTTCTAGCTTTCTGTTTATTGAAGCAAATAGTGAGGCTAAAAGGTCATGGAACTGTGTGTGTGTGTGTGTGTGTGTGTGTGTGTGTGTGTGTGTGTGTGTTTTGTATGCATATGGGTGAGTGTTGTGTGTTTGTGTTATATGTGTATGTGTCTGTGTTGTGTATGTGTTTGTATGTGTTGTGTGTATATGTGTATGTTGTGTCTATTGTGTGTCTGTTGTGTGTGTGTGTATAGTATACAGAATACTGTACTTCTAAGAAATTCACATTTTAATTGTTACCTTCTCACACGACTGTTACTCTGTCACAAACTAATACACCAAGCTTCAAATGTTTATTTTTATAAATATTTAAGCAAAAAACTTGTAATAACTACCTTTTCTCTGGTTTTCCTTTTATCTTTTGCCCTGAATTGGCTGTGGAAAACACATACCATAGTACCCTCTTATTCATCTGGAATGTATTCTAAGATACCTATTGGATGACTAAAACAACAGATAGTACTGAACACTGTCTACACAATGTTTTTTTCTATACACAGGTACCTATAGTAAAGTTTAATTTATGAAATAGGCATAGTAAGGTACTGACAACAATAACGAATAATAAAATGAAATGATACTGACAATTACTCTGTTAACCAAGATGGCTACTAAGTATCTAATGGGTGGGTATGGCATGGGTATGCTGGACAAAGAGATGATTTGTCTGGGGCTGGGGCAGGACAATGCAAGATTTTATGGCTACACTCAGAATGGCACGTAATTTAAAACATGTGTAAGTTGTTTATTTCTGGGATTTTCCATTTAATGTTTTCAGAACGTGGATGACCCAGGGTAACTAAAACTGCAAAAGTGAAAACTATGAGAATGGGGTAACTACTGTATTGCATATTTGTGTGACATAAATTTGAGATAGGTTTGAGGAACATCTGGAAGACTCTGTTAGGCTGTGGCGGCAAGACTAGGAAATCCTCATGCTGGTTGTAATGGAAAAGTTGCTGTCTGTTGACTCACATCCCCCCATAGATAAGTCCTAACTGCCGACGTAATGTCATTTGGAGATGCGGTTTTGATGAGGTTGTGAGGGTGGGGTCTTCCTGATGAGATTAGTACCCTCATAGGAGACACCGGAGAGCTTGCTTTCTCCTCCCTCCTCCGCTCATGCCACCATTTCAGTTTCACAGCAAGAAGGTACTGCCTGTAAGCCAGAAAGAACACCCACATCAGAACCCAACTGTGCTGGCACCCTGATTTTAAACTCCCAGCCTCCAGAACAGCAGGAAAATGCAATTCTGTTGTTTAAGACAGCCAGCCTGTAGTATTTTGTTGTGGCAGCCTGTGCAGACTAGCACAGAGGTTGTTAGGATTCAGAGCCAAGAACCACAGTTGCTATTGAATCCCGGCAAATACTTTCTCAGTGTCTTTCCAAGGCCATTCAGTCTTTTGTCTCTGTCCTCCTCAAACAGCTCTCCATTCTCCTTTATGCAGACAAACAAAGAAGAAAAGTGAAAGGAAAAAGACAATTCTTAGATATTATGTATCTAAGAAGCATGTGTGGGGTCCTGCTGGGAAGCCAGCACTGGGATTGGGAGGGGAAGGATTACCTCATTACTACTTTCTTGATCTGTAGTAGGTGATGAAATACATGGTTCAAATCTTGGTTCACGACCAGCTTAGTAACAGCAAGAGCAGTAAAGTCTTCTAATACCCATTTATGAGCCCTAACTTGGAATCTGTATTAGTCAGAAGAGGGTAAGTTATCCTAAGGGAAAAAAATAAACCTTTCACTCAACAAAAGCTTAATTCCTGCTCACATTACATGTTTATTTGGGCTCATGGAGGGCTCTTGTCAAGACCCAGCCTGATGGCATTCAGTGTTCTGCTAAATGAACCATTTGGAACTCAACATCTGATCTCCATGATTGCTTCTTTGACACTGAACAGAGAAGGTGAAAGCTGAAAAGTCATGCATTGACTGTTAAATTATTTAGCCTGGAAATATAACATGCCACTTCCTCTAACCCCATTGACTGGAAGTAATCACATGGACTCTTATCTCCCTTCCTGTATATGGTTTTCCAGTGAAACACAAAATCATTTCCTGTTGGATCTGAAACTAAAAGGAATTTTTTGAGGACACTATAATAAAGGTGCATCTTGAAAATTCAAGTTTAGTTGTATTATCTAGGCCAGCATATTGCAAAGTATAGTCTCTGAACTACCCTCATCTGGACACATGCTAGAAATACAAATTCTTGTGGCCGGGTGTGATGGCTCATGCCTGTAATCCTAGCACTTTGGAAGGCCGAGGCAGGTGGATCAACTGAGGTCAAGACTTTGGGACCAGTCTGGCCAACATGGTGAAACCCTGTCTCTACTAAAAATACAAGAATTAGTTGGTCATGGTGGCATGCACCTGTAATCCCAGCTACTCAGGAGGCTAAGGCAGAAGAATCCCTTGAACCTAGTTGGGACGGAGATTGCAGTGAACTGAGATCAGGGCACTTCACTTCACTCCAGCCTGGGTGAAAGAGTGAAATTCTATCTCAAAAAAAAAAAAAAAAGCAAATTCTTAGCCAGGCATAGTGGTTCACACCTGCAATCCCAGTACTTTGGGAGGCTGAGGTGGGTGGATCATTTGAGGTCAGGAATTCGAGACCAGCCTGGCCAACAAGGTAAAACCCCATCTCTATGAAAAATACAAAAAATTAGTTGAGCGGCAGTGGTGCATGCCTGTAATCCCAGCTACTCAGGAAGCTGAGGCAGGAGGATCCCTTGAGCCTGGGAGGTGGAGGTTGCGGTGAGCCAAGATCAGGCCACCGTACTCTAGTCTGGGTGAGAAGTGAGACCCTGTCTCAAAAAAATACAAATTCTTACTTCTGCCCCACTCTGAAGATAGGGCTCAGCCTTCTGTTTAAACATGCCCTACAGTGTTTCTAGTGCAGACTAGTGTTTAAGAAACGTTGTTCTAGTGTGAGGGGGGTCATAGAGCTATGAAAGGCCCTACAAATACAAATAGAATATTAACTCAAAATCACTCTTGTCTAGTGTATTCATGATCATTCTTAACTAGCTCTAATGGCAACAATTGTAATAGCTTATCCTGTGCTAGACATATGCTCATTGCCTGACATGGTACCATTCTCACAATAATTTTATAACATAGGTCCTTTCGTTATTTCTGCTTTACAGATGAATCTATCTAGGCTTTGAGAGGATAGATCCCTGAGTTTGTGAAAAAAGAAGCTGCATTTTAATAGACTCTACCTGGTCAATTTATTTCTCTTACTAAAACTTAATCCAGCCTAAATCTTTTATTTTTCTTCTTGCAAAATTTTTATGCACAGGGGCTGAGCTCTTTTCACTGGAAGGAAGAAAGGCCCAATTTTGCAACCTTTCTTCCCTTTGCCTTTCTGGCTGGGCTACAGTCCTATCCCCCACAAACTGCATATTCCATGCATTTCATGACTGCGTCCTCCCACTGCTGTTACTGTAAGTCCTCCTTCTGAGTACATCCAGGGTCAGCCTCTCTGGTTCCATTTTGTCAAAATTATCTTCCCCGATTCTATAACTCACAGGTCACCATGAGCATACAATGAGAGGGACTGATTGCACATCCCCTGAAAGCTTATCCTTGAGGATGGTCAAGCCTATTGCAGGGTGCTCTTAGGAGGGCAGAATGTACTTCAACTGTTAGCAATTAAAATGGATCCTCTCTGCTCTAATTTTGCCTCCTTTATTTTTAAATCCCATCTAGGTGTTTTGTTACAACCACGTTCCAGTGGTGTGAGCTTCCTGTATGCACCCTCTTGGAATAAGAAAGGTGGGCTCTATTGGTTCCTTATTGCTACTGTAACAAATTGCCACACCCTCAGTGGCTAAAAACAACAGAAATGTATTATCTTATAGACTGGAAGTCAGAAATCTGCCACAGGTATCAGTGGGCTAAAATCAAGACGTTGGCAGGGCTACATTTCCTTCTGGAAGGTCTAGGAGAAGATATTTTCTTGCCCTTTCCAGCGTCCATGGCTACTCACCATTCCTTGGCTCACTGCTCTTTTCTATCTTCAAAGCCAGCAATTTCCTAAGTCATATCAATCTGACAGTAACTTTTCTGCCTCTCTTTTCTCTTATGATTGCATTGGACCCATTAGATAACCCCAAATAATCTAATTTTAGGGTGAGCTGATTAGCAAACCTGATTCCATCTGCGACCGTAATCCCTCTTTGTCATGTGACATAACATAGTCACAGGTTCTGGAGATTAGGATTCGAGCATTCTTTTGGGAAGTCGTTATTCTGCCTACCACACTGACCAAATCGTGACTTTAAACTGTATCCCTTTACTGCCCACAATGTCTGTTTTCAAAAGCAGCAACTATGTGAGTATGGAATTCCAGGCAAAGGGATCTCCTTTATCAATCTCTTAAACAACCTACTTCCACAGTAAACATGGCTGGTATGTTTAGAAACCTCCCCAAATACCCTGTGATTTTTTTCCCTACCAATCTATGTAATGCTTCTGGTTCCAAAGCTTCTATCCAGTGAGCTTCTATCCTTGACAGCTTCACTCAACTTTAGTTACTCCAGATTTCTCTACTTTAACACTCTCTGCTTGATATCTAGAACTTACTACATATTTCTTTCTGCCCAATAGCAACTATTTCATAGATTTCTTAATTTTCTCTGTGATATGGGCACTTTGCAAGTCTGTTAACGTATTTTTTATTTTCCCTGATTTCCTGTGCATGTTTAGCTTCTTTTAGTCTCTAATGCAAAGTTTTGTTCATTTTTGCCTATTTCACTCATACTCATGTCATATACAAAGATTTGCTTTTTTTAAAAAAAAGCTCATCAGAGTACTTTATAATCAGTTGAATAATCCAGAATCCTTGGTCAATTACCTCAGTTCTCATTATTTTCCCATCCTTTCTAAGTGAAGCCTTTGATAGAAGTCTTTCTTGATCAAAAAATTCAGCTCCTCAATCTAGCATCTACAAATTGCCGGGAGTCATCAAAAGCTTGCAATACTATTTCTAACACTGTGCTAAGAACTCGACATGTCTTATTATGACCAGAAAATTCCAAATTATATCTTCTTCTTTCTCCTCCTAACTTGAAGTCAGTTTGACTCTGAGTTGCAAAGAGTTCAGGTAACTTATTTGTGTTAACATAGCAAGTTAGAGGCACAAGTGGCTTGATCTGAGCTCCCAATTACAAACACCAAGGTTGTTCCCAATAAGGTGTAGGTCTTGGCTCTCTCAGGTTCTCCCTTCAGTTGCTTAACCAGCTGTCTGAGGAACCATGCAAATCACATCTATGAAAACACAAACTGTCTTTTCAATTCGGTTCAATAAGTATTTATTGAATGTATGCTGCATTGCAGGTGTCATTTACCTGTGATTCTGCAATGTTTATGCCAACTCAGCCTTAGAGCATTATACACTTTCTTCAGAAGAGGATGTGATCTACGCTCAAATATAGAAATCATTAATGTCAAGGACATTCTTAAAATTGCTATCGATGCAAACGCTTTCTGAACATACTGTATAGATGTTGACAAGAAGATAAAAAAGATAAATTTGATTTGAATAAAAGAAAATCAGCAGCAGTTGTTTTGTCAGTTCTTTTCAGAAAGCAGTTGTACTTAACATGGAGCAATATGTCCCAGAGATGTTTGCACAGAGTGGAAATTAATACCGTAAAAGCTACTTGGCTCCTTGGTAATGGAAAGCTAAGATGTAAGAGGCTGGGCTCGGTGACTCACACCTGTAATCCCAACACTTTGGGAGGCCAAGGTGGGTGGATCACTGGAGGTCAGGAGTTCGAGACTAGCCTGGCAAACATGGAGAAACCTTGTCTCTACAAAAAATACACAATTAGGTGGGTGTGGTGGTGCATGCCTATAATCCCAGCTACTCAGGAGGCCAACACAGGAGAATCACTTGAACCCGGAGGCAGAGGTTGCAGTAAGCCGATATCAAGCCATTGCACTCCACCCTGGGCAACAAGAGCGAATCTCCATCTCAAAAAAAAAAAAAAAAAAAAAGTAAGAAAGGGGTATAAAGGAGAAGGAGGGAAGGAATCTATGTGAACAGTTATCTTGAGAGATGGTTAATTTTTTTGTCTGTGTGTGTCACACATAGACACACACATAGCACTTATGTTCTGGGGCTTAAATTTTTTAGAGACACTGTTGCTTCTGCTTTCAAGGGATGGTGTAATATTAACTCAATCCTTTGGCTTCTGGTCATGTCTCTTTAGAAAGACAGCCAAAGACAGACGATGAATATAAACTAACAAGGGATCCTCTGAAGCACTGAGCCCAGAGCTCCTGTTATGAGCCTGAGAGGGCAGATGGGGTTAACTAACTGGCGAAGGACTGGAGCCCACCATTCAGCATCTGCGTTTCTACTGTATTGGCGCCTTAAGAAATCCTGGTGGCCAGTCAGACAAGGCTGAGTAAATTGGCCTGTGTTCACTTTTAGGAAAATTTCAAGAATTAGTTTTCGTTTGTGAGTTCTATTAATTCCATCCTCTGACTCCTAACAGCATCCTCCAGAAGCTATAAAAATCTCTAGAGGCCCTTGAAGTAATGAGAAAGCTGATGGTTTTCTCCCCCTCTCTAATAATTATACTTTGATTTCTCCACAACAGTCTTTAGTTTACAGCCGGTTGTCAGTACAACTTTTCGCAGCTTTAACCTCTCTGTGATGTATTCTGCCCTCTTGCCTGCAGATCCGTCCTCAGTGGGCAGCATCCCCTTTGCAATTTCCCCCTCGATGTGAATTTGTCCACTAGGTGGAGCTGCAACAACTTCGCTCACAGATCACAGTGAGAGAGAAATTAAATTCACTGACCACTGCTCTGTACTCTGGGGAAGCATATTGCTGTGGTCCAGAATTGCAAATCAAGTGCAGAGTCAGAAAACAGGACAACAAATCCCATAACAGGAACACAACTGGAGATAACAAATTCCATGGGACAAATGCATGCTGATTCCACAAGTGAGTCCTGTGTTAGGCCTTCTAAGAATCACTGGCCTAATTCCTGTTAGGTTTATGGTAAGTCGAAAGGCACTCTGCACCCAAGGTCAGGACGTGAGGGGTCTGCGGCCAACTCTGCCACTCACTAGCTGTGGCCTCTCATCTTTCTGAGACTCCATGCTCATATCTGTAAAATGAGGGAGTTAAAGGAAACTATTTTGAAGGTCACTTCCCACTGTAACTCTGAATTTTATTATAAAATGGTAATCAGATTGCAACTTTTTTTTTTTACAGAAACAAGAGGGTGTGAATTTAAATGCCTGCTCCTTAAATCTTGCTTCTGAGTTAAAAAAATTAATTCACGTCTATCCATACCTACACTGATACACAGGCTTAAAGTGAATGCTTTTCTCTACTTTTAACTAACTTTTTAAAACAAGGATCAAGTAGGGGATTCCTACTGTAAATGTGAGATGGGGATTTCAAAAGTTTAAAGACAAAAGAGTGGCTTTCCAGGAGGAAATTTACTCACCAACTTCTCTCCTTCAAATAAGCTTTCCAAGCAAATTTAATTCCTTTAATTGTATGTTGGCTAGATGCAGTGGCTCATGCCTATAATCCCAGTGCTTTGAGAGGCAGAAGCAGGAGGATTGCTTAAGGCCAGGAGTTCAAGACCAACCTAGGCAACATGGCAAGACCCTACCTCCACACACACACACACACACAAATGAAAAATAATAATAAGCCAGGTGTTGTGCATGCCTGCAGTCCCAGCTACACAGGAGGCTAAAGCTGGAGGATTACTTGAGCCCAGGAGTTCAAGGCCGCGGTGAGCTATGATTGCACCACTGCACTCCAGCCTCAGTGACAGAGCAAGACTCTGTCTTTTAAAAAAAGAAAAGTTTACACCTTTATTCATATAGGACTTTGCATGTAAACTAATTTTTCTATTGTGATGAATTAACACCACTGGATTGCCGATACGGTAGTTTCCTTCTCATTGAGATGTGACTATCCCGTTTATAGTTCATTTGGTATTTATGTTTCGTGCTTGTGCCTCAGTTTTACATCCTGAAACAAACTGTTTTATTTTTAAAACGTCCAGCTTACTTTGGAGAAGAATTTTTCTATAACCAGAACAAATACATCTTTTAACAGCAGAGATTAGAAATTGGCACTCGCCTTCCTCTTCTGTCTAAAATCTTTTATTCCTCTCCCCAGCCCATGCCAGTGAAAACTCATCATTTTAATCTGCTCTTTGTAAAACATTAATTGGATACACAGAAGCACAGAAACCTAATAGGTATTTTTTTATGATGGAAAGGGCATCAGAGATCATTCAGTTAAACCTTTTTATTACACCAGTGAGGAATTGAAGACCCAAAGGTTAAGTGGCTTACCCAGAGTTATTTAGTGAATAAGTGAAAATAAAGATTGTTCTAGAAGGAATCTCAGATGAACAAAAGGCAAGTTAAGGCTATTGTTTATTTCCTCTGCCTATGTAATCTTAATATGCTGACACAAGGATAACTTTGTGTCTCTAAATTGGGATCACCTACTCTGAGGTTGGCAAGTAGAACCAATGAAGACCAATTTCTAAGGTGTGTCTGATTGTCTGATAAATGAATTAGGGCCATGTCTTGCAAAATGTCTTCTGTGGCAACTAGTGCAAAGCGAAGGCCAACCAAAAGGGCTCCCCATTAAGTACATTTAAAAAGACTCTCTCCTGGCCAGGCATAGTGGCTCATGCCTGTAATCCCAGCACTTTGGTAGGCCAAGGCAGGGAGATCACAAGGTCAAGAGATCGAGACCATTATGGCCAACATGGTAAAACCCTGTCTCTACTAAAAATACAAAAATTAGCTGGGTGTGGTGGCACACACCTATAGTCCCAGCTCCTCAGGAGGCTGAGGAAGGAGAATTGCTTGAACCTGGGAAGCAGAGGTTGCAGTGAGCCGAGATCATGCCACTGTACTCTAGCCTGCTGACAGAGTGATACTCTGTCTCAAAAAAAAAAAAAAAAAAAAAGACTCTCTCCTTGACCGAACTTCAGCTAAGCTTCTCTGAGCCCTCTTCTCAAATAGATCTGGACCTTGGTTCCACTCCTGTCTACTGTCCACCTAGTTCAATTGTAGCAAGAATCCTACTAAGCTGGTTTAGCAAGAATTCCAAGCCTGGGCAGCACAGTAAGAGTCTGTCTCTACAAAAAAAGAAAAATTAAAAATTAGCTGGGCGTGATGGAATGCACCTAGGGTCTCAGCTACTTGGGAGGATGAGGTGTGGAGGTTGCTTGAGCCTGGGAGGTTGAGGCTGTAATGAGGCAAGATAGCACCAATGCACTCCATTCTGGGTGTTAGAGTGAGACCCGGTCTCAAAAAAAAGAAACAAAGAAAGAATTCCCCACCGTTGTTATCTGATTACACTGGCCCCAGCCTGATTTCAGCAATAATCTTGCTAAGACCCTTGATGTCTCCTCTTCATGCTTTTTCATTCCCTGAACTGTCTCACTCTGCTTGTTGGCTATAAATCCTAAGTTGCCTCTCCTAATTGAGCTCAGTGTTGGTTCCCTGCTGCAATGCCCCCATTGCTATACTCTATAGTCTTGAATAATTCTTCCTTATCATTTTAACAGATGCCAGACTTTTTATTCAACAAAGTGTAATGAAATACTACATATTGTACTTTACAGAGAATCCATTCCACGTGTAGCACATTGATGGCTCTAAGAAATTCTACAATAGAGAAAACTGTTTCACGCAGTTTAAACCACAGTTGCCAAATCATCTGCATTTTTGAAGGATTAGATATTAACCTGCAGGAGATGTAGTTCTCATATAATTTACTTTGTAATCAAAACCAGCCCCAATTTCTTGTGTCACTATCATCAGCTTCTTGTTTTCCAAGTTTGCATACCCCAGTGGAGAACACAGATAGGAAGATGGAGGGAGGATGGCCAGGATTTCTCTCTGCTTGTGAGAAAGCATGATGCCCAGTTGCTTACATGTTCCCAAGGAAGCACGTCTCATGACAGGAAATGAACACGTAACCAGGAACCTAGGTGTGTAAACTGAAGAGAGAAATAGAAATACAGCATGTTGATTCAGAGAATTCTTGCATTCTCTGGCTTGTAGACCTGTATATTTTGAGGTCATGCAGATCAGAACAAAGAGAGCAAATGTAGTGGAAAATGTGTGGTATGGTTTCTTACTCTGCGTCCTTTCCGTTGTGTAATTGTGGTGTAGTCACATGCCGTATCTGAGTCAGCAAAATGGAAACACTTGGGCCTGAGCTTCCTGCCACAGTATCTTTATGAATTCAAAGGAAGTAGAGGATGGGAAAATTGTATGCAGTGTTCCACAAACATAAGCTTCTATGCTTATTGTGTAAGACAGATGGCAAAATTATTGTTTCGTTCTTTTTCAAATTTACTCTTAGGTGGAAATTTTGACTTATGATATTTAGGCAGAATCCTTACTATTAGATGCATAGAGTTAGAAGGAGTGCTTCCTTGTAGTTGAACGAAATACAACAGTGGAAACAGGGGAATATATACTAGACATGATTCGCTAAATTAGAAGAGCTGCTAAGAGTTGTATAAAACCATATTATCATCCCATTTTGTGGCTAAAAATATATTTAATATGCTACAGAAAACCATGCTAGAATAGAAATTTCATCCATGTATAGCCTCAAAAAGACCTTAAAGAATTCATTTTTAAAAAGCTTAGGATTAAATAGTTGCTTTTCATCAAAGTCAGTATAAACCAAAGAGTATTGAGGCAAGTCTCAGTCAATTTAGGAAGTTTATTTTGACAAAGTCAAGGACACGCCCATGACAGCCTTAGGATGTCCTGAGGACGTGTGTCAAGGTGGTTGGGGCACAGCTTGGATTCGTACGTTTTAGGGAGACATGAGACATCAATCAATACATGTGAGAAGTACATGAGTTCAGTCCAGAAAGGCAAGACAACTCAAAGTGGGGATGTGGCTTCCAGGTCATAAGTAGATAAAAGAAAAATTGTTGCATTCTTTTGAGTTTCTGATTAGCTTTCACTGAATGTGCGATTTACAGGAATAGTTAGTTCCACCTTAGGCTGGCGTAGTGAAACAATAGGGCAGAGGAAACTCTCAGATAGGCATTTGTCTTGTGTGAGCAGAGGGATGACTTTGAGTTCTGTCTGTCCTTTGTCCACAAGAAATTTTCTGCTGGGCAAATCGTGAGAAGGGTACGTAGCTTCTTATCTTTGTGGTATCGTATTTAGGAATAAAATGGGAGGCAGATTTGCCTGATATAGTTCCCAGCTTGACTTTTCCTTGGCTTGATGCACGTCAGTAAGGCCCTCATGGGTGCTTTTTCCAACGGCGTGGCTTCACCACAGAGAGGTGCTGGTTTCGTCTATGAGAATAAAGAACACTCTCTATTGATTCAGAGGAAAAGAACACCTGTTATCTAACACCCTACGTTGGTAGGGATAGGGGCAGGTGCGCATCAGGTTGGTTAGCTCATTATAATCTCATGTATACATTCAAAAGATGACAGCATGTGAAGGGATAAAGCTGGCCTAGCAGTCAGGATCGGGGAGCAGGGATAAATGCAGTGGACCTGTTTTATTGAGCCCTGTCTCTCTTCCTGGCTAGATTAATAATGGGAGACAGCGAAGATATGGGCCCTTGCCCTGGGACACTTCCATTGGGTAGTAAGAGTGGAAAAGTGACAATTAATTCAAATACACTTACTCCAAGAATGGGAAGCTATGATTCACTGGGATTGGCTAAGACATGGAAGAAGAATGCTTTAAATAGAACTACTTCTAATTTATCCCAGAGTATGACACAGCACAACTGCAATCTTGTAAGAAAATCAAAATTCTTTTTCGGAGATTCCCTATATTGGAAAGTCATTCTGGAGCATACTGAAATATGACCCTAGGAAAACACTGAAGGTTGGCATCGAGACTTAACTGTGCCCGGATGAGATTATAACCTTGGATAAGTCCCTAGACTTATTTTTCATCAAAGATTGGACTAGACAGTATTGAAGCTCCAGTCCACGTCTTGTATTCCATAATTTGATGATTCTAATGACTGTTAGTTGTTTCTGATATTTCATTCAAATGAGATGTTCACCTCTTCTTCACTGGAATTCGTTATAAAAAATGATTGATGATTAAAATTTATTGATTGACATGATGAATTAAAATAGCTGGTGATTTGTCTTTGGAGAGAGATAAAAGTTTAATTTTATGATTATGATTTAATAGCCCTTCTGTCATAAAAGGATACCTTCCACCATTCCCATGCTAGTTTCATATCATGCTCTGAGGTTAGTCCTATGCAGCAGCCTGCAAGTTACAATTCATGAGCAGTGCCAAACAATTGCCTGTAAGACCAGGTGGTCTGCTTGTGACACTGAGTTTTGCTGCATAGCAATGGCATCTGAATATGTTTGTTTCTTCATGTCCACAAGTGACTCAGCTTGCTTAGTTAAAAAAAAAAAAAAAAATCAAAGGCATGATATTGTTTTTGCCTCAAATAATGAATGACTTGTGCTCTGCTTACTATAACTATTATATTGATGTTTTAAACTAAACTTGTCAAGCACCAGTAATTAAGGCGGAGGCAGGGAGGTGCAGAGTTTGATCTATTACTATAGAGAAACTGATGATTTCTGTTGAAGAAAGCCAGCCAGTATTGGGTGGAGGGGAAGTTTGGGGCTACCTGGAGATGCAGAAAATTATTGACAACTCAGAAAGACAAGCTCTTAGTGTTGTGTGTGGGTTTGCAATGTATAATGATTATGAGGCACTCTGCAAGCAAAGTAATCTTTAATCCATAGATCTCCAAGCATCTTAAACACATTGATTTATTAAATGTGGCCTCTGTAATTGTAATGTCTTCAAAATTAAATCACTTAACCTCTTGATTCAATATTGTTACTGTTATCTGCTACTACATCTACATGACACTGAAACAAGAAGTAAAGGCAGTCAATTTGTTAAAAAAAATAAGTCAAACTTGTTAACTGCATGTGTCAAATTAGTTAATTGGCATGGTGTCCATCAAACAATGAACTTCCTGGCTGAATTGTTCTTTTCTCAGCTGATTGATTTGACATGACACACAGTCTGCCCATAAGGGTCTTATTGTAATCTTTGTTTTGTTTTTGTAAATTTTCTGAAACTGGGAAAGACTCTTTTCTTTGTATTATCTATGTTTTACAATAATTAATGAAAATGGCCTTTTATACATCAAGGATGATGATAATTAGTGCTGAAAGAGTTGGGTGTTACAAGGCATTAGTTAAAATTCTAGACCTAATTTAAGGTCTCAGAAGCCTAAATTATAAAAGAGGTAATGCTTCTTAACCTAGGATTTTATTTTGTAATTTAAGAGAAATTTACATTTGAATAAAGCAATCATAAACTTTCAAACAAACTCTCAACATCAAGTTTTCAGGAGGCACTACAATTTCCCAATAGACCTAAGAAATTGCTCTTATTAAGTCGCAGTTGAAATAATTGCATAAAAATTAAGGCCATATCACATTTCTAATTTTTTCCATCAGCAATAGTCCTTGTATATATGTGTTGCAGTTGAAATATATGCATGAAAATTAAGGCCATACTACCTTTCTAAATATTTCCATCAGCAATAGTCCTTGTACGTGTATATACACAAAATTTCAATGAACCTATGAAATCTTAATAGAAACAAAAATTATCTGTGGCAATTGATCTTTGGGTAGAATGGTACCCTCTGGGAAGAATTTATTTTTTATCAAGTAAAAGCATAAATAACATACCCTGGGCTTTTGTTGAGGCCCTAGGAGCCTCAGGATGAAATTCTTTGCATTAATTTAATATTAATATAACTAATACTTAATGAGGAGAGGCTTTGATATTGTCACCATCAATTGATCCTTCTAACTGAAGCTGTGAGCATATGCTGTGTATTGTGAGCTGACAGCCTTCAAAAAATAAACTTGCTAAAACATGCTTAATAGAACTAAAAGGTGGCATATAATTGTATATATTCCCTTTTAGATCAGGAAACTCAGATCTATAGAAATCATGATCGTAGATCTTATAATACTGTAATCACCAACATTTTTTTTTTGTTTGAAACCTTCCTACATCTATCAATGATCTGAAGCACCTTAATATAAGTATGACCATAAAGTGAGGATAAAGTAAAAACTACGATCACAAAGTAAAGAGAAATGATCACGATAATAACAGTGATGCTGCTAATGGTGGTGATGATGATAATGATAATTTATATTTATAGGGAGTCTTCTATATGTAATAGGGCATAGTGCTTAAATATGTAAATCCTAGAGTCAAGCTACCTTAGTTTAAATCTTGGGTTTACTGTGACCCAAGTGGGAATCAAATGTTTTGCTTATAAAAGAGGTCTAGACAAAGTGCATACCTAATTTAATTGTTGAGAGGATTAAATAACATAATGCATAGCTTTAGAAGAGTGTCTTATATATGGAACACACAATAAAGCATTAATATTTATTTTTGTACCAAGACTGTCAATCACTCAATAAAGTGGGTATCGTTATTCTCCTTTTACAGTTAAGGAAACCGAGTCTCAGAGAGTTTAAGTAGTTTGACCAAGGGCAAAGAACAAGTAAGGGATGATGTGATTCTTATTCCAAACAGTAAGGTATGGCAATTATAGAGGTCCTTCCAAATGCATTGTTAACATCTCTAATGTAACTACTGAGGCTTTGGTGGTAATATTTCTTAGGGTACTTCTAAGAAATATAGTGAGAGATGGTTGAATAGAATGCATGGATTAATCCAACATGACTACTCTGCTAAACCTTTGGATTCTTTTCTGTACATTACAATGCATTCTAATTGTAGGCTAATACTGAGTTCATATTTCAATCTATCAACCAGGAAAACCATGAAAACCATGGCCATCTGTTCATGCTAACACCTTGAATTCAAAATCTCTGATATATATATATATATATATATATATATATATATATATATATATATATATATATATAATTATTGGTGGAATTAGACAAATCCTGAAATAGCACTCTTGGAATCTGTGAGTGTTGAGTGTATAATATACATAACACATGATATTTAAAAATTTAATGTGCTTGTGTGTTTTAAATTTTAAGTGTTTTAAGATGTTGAAGTCTCTCTTATGCATATGCTAGCTCTTTCTGGGTAGGTCTTTGAAGACATTTGCAAAAGTTCTTTTGGAATATGATTCTAGTTAAGAGTCTAGAGGCAAAGCTGGGCACTAGGGTTGGTTGTTGAAAAAAAATTCCACCCCACTGAAAGAGCTCTGCTTCAAATTATGTCATTATAGGTATTCAAGGAAGGGGTACATTGTCTCCTGAGATGGCGAATGCACTGAGGCTGCTGTTGACAGTAAAGGAAGCTCAATGAGATTTAGAGAGGCAAGATACTTACGGTCATTTGCATCTACCCAAATATTTCCATCAATTCCCAGAGTTTTACCTTTTGCCAAACAGTAGCCTAGCTTTTATATGAGACTTGGTGTGTCTATAAATTTAATTCATTATTTAACCTGAAGAATTAAATGTTGGCTTTATTTTTCAAATATATCAGCCCTAGCTGTAAAAGGGAATACTTCTTTAGGTTAATCACAGAAGTTCTATGGTTTTCTGACAGTATCTTGAGCTGCAAATTGAAATCTCTGTTCTTGACATGCACTTCCTGAAAGCTCTCCAGTGCAGTTAGAATCAGCCATACTGCTTTGCTGCAAATGCATCACAGTCTACATATTATTGCATTGTGGAAGCTTCTTGATCTACTTAATTTAAGGCTTCTACATTATAATTAAAATAGTTGTTTGACACTGAATGCTTTGGAACATAGTTTCCCATTTTCTGTTCTACAATGTTGTGGGCACGTCTTTCCACTCTAACCATTCAAGATGAACTCCCTTTCATCACCACTTTTATCCCTGGAATTACTTCTGACAGCAAATGCAATGTTGATGTGTGATCAGAACAAAACTGTAAACATCTGTAGGTTTTCCAAAGCAGGTGAAAGATAATTGAGAAAATTAGATGCTATAGATCCTTTGGTAAGACTGAATAATCTAAGTTTGGGGAAACTCAATATCTCATATTTGCTACTAAACTTAATTTTCATTCAGAGAGTCAAGAAAGGGAATGATCACTACAGCTTACAGCCTAGAATCAGGTGATTTTCTAGGAATTATTAATAGGTTCGCACAGGTTTTCTTTTTTTTTTTGCAAAATTTGAATCCATCAAACTGCCTATTTTTGTTATTGTAGCAAAACCATCATTTCTGACCACCTTTAATTTTAATCTAATTTATGTGACTTTCATGGTAGAGAATATGCCAAACACCTGCCATCAAAGTACTGTAGGAATTGTAGTTCTTAGGTTTCCAGTTACCATGACATGATGAACAAAGTGTAATTTTTCTGAGATTTTATATCTTTTAGTACAGGTTCAATTGCAAATTAAAACAATCAAATGTTAAAAGCTTTGAACTCTTTTAAGCAAAAAAAAGATAAAGGGAATTCCACTTGTAATTAACTTCAGAGTTGATCCTGGGACTCAAGGATTGTGATGAAGACCTCTCTTGGCTCTGTCTTCTGCTGGATGGTCTTCATTCTGAGGCTCTCTGTGGTGGCCCCAACAGCTCCAGGTCACATAATCCTAAATAGTCTCAGAATCAGCAAAACATAGAACATGCATCTATTACAATAATTCTAGTCAAATTCACAGTCAATCTCAGTGGCTTTTGTTAGATCATTGGCCTCTTTCTGTACTATTCAGTTTCACCAGGGTAATGCAATATTCTAGATTGTCAAGACTTGTCCAACATTCCCCCTTACCTCTCAGATATTGGGAAGTAAGGATAGCGACAGTCAAATCACCTCCATCAAAAGTATGAAGTGAAGGTGAAGGGTCCAGGGAGATGCTGTCTTATAGCATTTTATTACAAAGATAGGACTGGATATAAACTAGGAATCAACAATAATGGATTCCAGCAATGGCTCCTTAGATGGAGTGACAGAGAGCAAAACTTTTGCTCTTGCTTTTCCTTATGGCTTTTTGGTACTAACTTGAATTTTTTGTCAGTCATATATTTTAAAGGGGTAACTACCATCTTCTTAGAGCAGAAGAAACTCATCCCGTTTGAGAGACAGATTAACATAGGTAAGAATTTTGCATAAATTTCTACCATAAAGGGGATATTGATCATTTCCCAATAACATGACATTCTTCTTTGAAAATATCCATCACTTCCCTCATCCTTAAGTATTTTTTCTCTGATTTGGAAATGGAATCACAAGAAAGTGGGTCGGAACCCCATCTTCCCAGTCAAATTGTTCATGATGCATGGCATTTCCCATGATGTGACTCTGGAAAAAAAATTCCATTTCTGTCAAATAAAGGTAAAAATTATACACCCACAAAGAGTCTAAGTGGGATAATTTATATTAATCATGTAGTCTTTAGCTCTTAATATATTGCCTGGTAATTGATAGGTGCTCAGTAATGATTAGCTGTTGCTATTGTAAATCCCCATCAGCAACATCACACATACCTATCTCTGTGACTATGGTAGGACCATTTAACTACTGTAGCATAGGTTTCAGTAAACAGATTCATTAATTAAAGCCCCTCCTCTTGTAGTAATAGAGTCCTACGTCCCCTCAGGCTAAGAAATTTCCTTGTCTGATTGATCACTGTCATTTAATGCCATGCCCCTCTTTTATTTTCTATAGGAAAAAAAAAGTCCTTTTAAACTGGTTTTCTAAAGATATAATCAAGAAATAACTGCTACATATACACACGATCACATTTAATTTCCCACAACACTATGAGGCAGATACTTCAAGCACCCCTGTTTTACAAGTAGGTAAATTTTGAACAAGAATTGGGTAGGAGGCCCAAGCTCACAGTTATTTCTAGTACAACTGCAGAGTCTCAATTCCTAACTGCTATGTGATTTGACTTCTTGGGGCACAGGTAAGATTACATCACCAGACTCCTTCCATTAAATCTCATTTTCTCCCGGAACCCAGAAACCTAGAACTAACGCTCTCTCTCGGCCACTTCCAAATCTTTTCCTAGTCTCATCCTTAACTTTGTAGACCCTTCTCAAAGCTGGGAAATTGATCTTTTACTTCTTCGAATCCTTCAAACTTTCTTGTTTTATGAGATTTCCTGTCCATTATCTCCCAGCCAAAGACTGTAATAACCACACTCTTACTTATCTATTTTCAATGACCTCAAACATAACTTCTGTTTACCATACAAAGGGGCAACTATTAATACAATTCAGAACTATCCATAACTCAGGAGAAATTGCTCTTTTATAGGACTTCTTTGTATATTTTAAAGAAATGGCTGACAGTTGCAGGTTACTATTATCTGTATAAGACAGAATCTGAACTTAAAAGTAGTAAAATAAAAATTTTTTGAAAATTATATTTCGTAACTCAGTCTTGCCAATTAATTAGTTTATATGGGCTTTTTTCCAATTAACTGGATCTTAATACCCAGTTAATTAATACTCAAGTCTCTCAATAGGAATTCATACACACACACACACACACACACACACACACACACACACACGAACAGATTTCATACAGATACACTTGCAATTGCTTCTCATGTTTTTGTCTTTTTTATGCCTACATGCCCCATCCTTCTATTTAAAAATTGTGAAATTGCAACAACCGATCCTCTGTAGCTTGGCAATGTTGGTTTAATACAACAAATTAATTGGAGAAAGCCATCAATGATTAAGAAAACGGTACCCAATTATTTATGAAAGTTATTTCTCAAAAGCTATATTTTTTCTTCTCTAGCTACCTTTAGAATTTCCTCCCAAAAGATGGAGCTCAAATTAGTCAGCCCCAAAGGGTTAACACAAGCCCCATCAAGCCACTCCTTTACCTGGCAAATTATATCACTCTTCAGCATGTGTCACTTGCACAACTTTTCAGCTCCTTCCTTCCTAAGGTAATAGGCCCAGAAGCTGGATGCTGCTGTGCTTCGGCACCTGTCATTTTGACATTTCATGCTTTCTTTAGAAAAGAGAAGTTGGTAGAATGTGAGAAAAGTGGAACTTTGACAGGTTGTCAGAATATCTTGCAGCACAAACCAACCTGCCAGCCAGCCTGTTTTCTGGTATATTTCAAAGTCTCCTAGCAAACGAACTGCAGTTACTGACTGAAGAACTTCTAAAGTAGGAAGATTCCTTACTTTTTTCAAGATTGAAATTCAATAGTTTTCACCTGAAATTGGTTTAAATTTTAGGTGGCTTACTTACAGTTGTGTATCAAATAAAATATAACCTGGTAAGGCCAAATTGATAAAAATATCTTAACCAATTGATTGGTTTTTTTTTTTTCATTTAATCGTTAATGCTTTTTGATTCAGGATGGCCATCTATGAGTACAAAACAGGTTCACAAAATGACCTTGAGTTTCCAACAATGAATCGTGTCTAATTCACAAGTAAAAGGTGCTAGCATGCAGACAGTGACAAGAAAGCAGGGAAAAATAGTCCAGGAGCCATGGCGTAAGAGTACTACCTAGAAATGGAAGAAGATTGTAAGATAGTTGTGCTAGGCTATGGGAAATGGTCATCTGGACCAACAGCCTGTATGGATTATGCTGATGAGAGCGAGATCTCTGACCAGATCCTCTTCAATTGTGAATATATTTTTAAATACACACTGCATCAGAAGGGAAAACAAAGAGGGTTCTTTGTTTTTGAACAAACAATGGATTCAAAATATTGATTGAAAAAGTATCATGTTTCTTTTCTCTAAACTTGATACCAAAATGAGCAAAAGGAAAGAAGAAAATTTTATGTAACTCTCGTAGGATTCTTAGTACCATTTTTTCAGAAGCAAGTCTAACTCTCCTAATAGCACTTATTTTAAATCCCCCTCCCTGTCATGAGTTAGTAACTATAAATAAGCATGTCGTCTAGTATGATGCATTTGCCTTTTTATGTGTACTTTTGAAAGAGCACTTTAAAAAGGAGAAAGTATTTGGTTTTGTTTAATTGAGATTTTGTGGCACTGGAAGAATAGTTGCCAACAGTTAATGTTCACCTAACTTCTGCGATAACCCTTTAATCCATAACTATTTTTTGATGACATACATTGCAAAAATCATTGCATTATATTTAATATGGTTTCCATATGCATGACACAATGCACTCCTCTGAATGTTGTATTTCCTCTTTTACCCCACCCAAGGTTTAAGTGGCATAATAGCTGCCCTCCACCCCATAGTCTGGCTTTTAAGGGACTCTTTTTGAAACCTAACTGTTACTGTCAAAATGGCCATGTTCAACACTGTGTGACTTTCCCAACACAATTGCCTAGAAAAGGTGCTAATTACTTGCCTCAGCCTAAACCATTCTATCCAAAGGCTAGCCAAAGATGCTAATATAAGAAAAGAAAAAAAAACGTAACTATAAAAAGGCCTTGAGTTGGAGTTGGTGCCATGCAAAGCAAAGCCAAATTTGCATGTGAAAGAGTAATAATGGCATAAGAGTTAAGGCAATTGATGGGAAGCTGTTTAGTTATCAAATAGAAAGGTAGATAAACGAAGAGATACCTGGACCAAAAGTCTGCTCTCCAGGGTCCTGACAAATTTTAAGACATGTTTATTCTTACAGCACATTTTTTTCTGAAGCAATTTATGTGGATCTGTTTCTTAATACAATTAACCCTTAATGATAATAGACCTTTTAAGCAAATTTGAGCTTATTATAAGTATCATCATCCTTTCCATTTGAAGATTATGTTTCTGAGGATACTGCCGTTCACGTGATGGCAAAATCTGACACATTACCTAAGTCTTTTTAGTCCTGTTTATGTGTGTTAACCTGCCACCTGGACAGCTGTTTTTCTTATTTCTTTTTTATTTGTGCATTAATTATAGATTTTGAAATTGGTCTGTTTAGGTTGGTGGTTGTGCACTGTATTTTCTCTGTTAGGATAATTCACTCTGTCTCTTGTATCTATATAAATTTTTTTCCCTTCATGAGCAGTATATATATTTTAAAAAGCCCTAGGTTATGATTCACATAATGCAGATTCTAAACCCTCTTACCAGTATGGAACTTGGGAAAAGTCACTTCACTTTTCTGAGTGCTAGTTTTCTCATCTATAATACAGACTCATTTTTTTATAAAATTTAAATGAAATTGTGTGCAGGAAACTTCTTAGCACAATGCCTCAAATCTTGAAAATGTCTAATAACATGTAAGAAAGTTAAATCTGAGATATTTTATTTAATCTTTGAGATGAATCCTTAGAGAAACTTTATTCCTTTTATTTCTGAGGGAATGCTATGAACAAATATTAATTGCATACCAACCATGAATTATTACACTTACTTTTACTTTTAAATTCTCCTGTTAAGTTGCTGTCTCTTAAAACATGCTATTTCAAGGCTGGGAGTAGTGGCTCATGCTTGTAATCCCAGCACTTTGGTAGGTAGAGGCGAGCAGATCATGAGGTCAGGAGTTCGAGACCAGCCTGGCCAACATGGTGAAACCTCATCTCTACTAAAAGTACAAAAATTAACTGGGCTTGGAGGCAAGCATCTGTAGTCCCAGCTACTCGGAAGACTGAGGCAGGAGTATTACTTTAGGCTGCAGTGATCCGAGATTGCACCACTGCACTCCAGCCTGGGCAACAGAGCAAGTCACCATCTCAAAAAATAATGCTATTTTATAAGTTTTGATCATTTCTTTTTGAGACAGAGTCTCGGTCTATCACCAGGCTGGAGTGCAGTGGCACAATCCCAGCTCACTGCAACTTCCATTTTCCAGTTTCAAGCAATTCTACTGTCTCAGCCTCCCGAGTAACTGGGACTACAGGCACACACAACCACGCCTGGCTAATTTTTTATACTTTTAGTAGAGACAGGTTTCACCATGTTGGCCAGGATGGTCTCGATCTCTTGACCTCGTGATCTACCCGCCTCAGCCTCCCAAAGTGCTGGGATTACAGGCGTGAGCCACCGCACCCAGCCAAGTGATGATAATTAACTTACATTAAGCCCTTCCTATGGGCTAGAAGATTTACAAATAAGGAAACTGTGGCAATGAATGTTTCAGCAACTAACCCCACTGTGGATTTGATTCAAGAGCCTGCAACTTCACCCAGTAAGTTCCTTGCCTTTTTGTTATGACACTCTGTACTTTACCCTTCCCCTACCCTCCAAACCGAGTCTCACTTTCCAAGTTGTTTGTTTTCCAGCAAGTACAGTCCTATGTTTTATGTTATTTGGTGTCTTATATGTTTTATGCATGTCTCTTTAAATAGATAATGTAGAACTTGAGGGAAGGGGTTATCTTTTGAATATCTATGTACTTAATTCAGTAGTATACCAATATCAAAAAATGTGACATGTGCTTGGAATTACAAATCAGTAGATATTTCTGGAGCATGTTGTTCCTAGAGGAGTAATGTGGTATAAGGTAGGAATGTGTGATAAGGCCAATCAAGGAGAATGTTAGACTTCAAAGAAGCTCATTTTAGTAGATATTTAAATGTCCCTGCTCTATGTTTATTGTATTGTTGGAATTATAGGATGGAAAGTAAATGACTGCTTTGCTGCAGCAATTCCTATCATGTTTTGTCTCTGCATTCCATCTCCACACCCTGCTCCATTTCAGCCAGATGTGTATTGCGGGTCTGCTGAAGTCCTCTATAGCCTTGCCTCTGCTATTTGTCTCTATATACTTAGTAATTTTCCACATCTCAAGTGACTGTGTATGTGTGCATCAATGTGGGGCTCTTAGAATGGAATAAGGACTAGATAATCTGAACCAACTACAAAAGAAGGCTTGGAAAATACACATAGCCTAAAACCAGGTAAAATGTAGGCAGTTGTGATGTCTGGTGTATGAAAACTGGCAATGAGTTTTTTTAGTATTTATCTCCATTGTGACACAGAAAGAGTGGTTGACCATGTAGAAAGCTTAATCTGGTTCCATCAAAAAAGCAAAGGAAACTAGTCTCCAGTGAATAAGAGCAAATATGAGTTAGATAGGAAAGCAGAGTCTCCAGCTACCTTAGAGCTTCAGAGAAGGGCAGTGTTTGGGGAAAGATCTTGGAGAATAGTAATCAGGTGAAGCTACAGAGTTACAGGGTCAAGGCAAGTAGACAAGAAGAATTCTGGAGTCTAATACAATATAGGATGCATTACTCATAGAGGGCAACAAAAATGGAGGGATAATGTATGAGAAATAGATGCTGTGTAAAGAAGAGTTATGAGAAGAAGAGTCATCCAGGAATCCATAGTTAGTTTCCTTTTATGGACCCTATATCTAGAATACATGGTAATCTCATGTTTCTTAAAAGAGTGGGGTTGCAAAAGTACTTATATAATTCCTGCTTCTGAGAGGGTGAATAACTCCTCATTCAGATGGGATGACCAGTGATGTAGCTTTGAGAATATGAGGTACACAGAGCCAGAAGAAAGTAACATGACAGCCCACATGGGAAAATCCAACTGGAGCTCCAGAACATCTTGCGACCTCCAACATAGTTTTTATTAGAGGGAGACTTGGTTTTCTTTTCAGGTATTTACTATTCTTTTTTTTTCTTTTCATAAATCAAGCTGATAAAATTGTGAACAATTTTTTATTAAATATTTCCAGCTACATAATGCAGATTTGGAGCCATGTGTGGTGGCTCACATCTGTAATCCCAGCATCTTGGGAGGCTGAGGTAGACAGATCACTTGAGGTCAGGAGTTCGAGACTAGCCTGGCCAACATGGTGAAACCCCGTCTCTAAAAAAAAAAAAAAAAAAAAAAAAAAACAAAAACAAAACAAAAATGCAGATTTGGGAAATCTGCACATCTATATTCTACTATACTCTATGCCCATTATTAAATAAGATAATCAACTAAATTGCATATTTGTCCAGAAGACTGAATACATGATCAATTAAAATAGATTCAAAATATTTTAAAGGGAGGGATCAAATCAGTTTTAACTTCACAATTCTATTATCACAGCATTAAAAAGGTTAAGATTCTGATTTGATTTCCCCATCCTGCAGGCCATCACTCATCACTCTCCTCACCACCTCAAGTGCAAGCTTGATAGGCTCCTCCATTTGTTATTCCATTTCCACAGGATCTAAAACTCCCACTCATTCTTTCTCTGTTTCTTCCCCATTAGGAGACAAATGGTAGATCTTGGGCTTAGTTTAAGAGTCACTTTGGCCAAATCATAGAAAATCTTTTATTTTCTTTTAAAATCTTTGTATCTCATTGTGGCTATTGGCATCAGCACAAAAAGTAAAACAAACAAACAAAAACCCACATATGTCCTAAACTTTCTTTGGCTCTTTAGTCCTTCTTAGCAACACATCTTTCATTCATATTTTCTCATGATATGAAGCTTATTGTTCCTATTCCTCTATTTTCCAGGAGGAAGAGAGCAGGGATGGGAGGTGATCTCTTGGGAATCATTCAGTCGTACCTAAAGAGAGACCTGCCATAAAAATTTTTTTCTCAGAAAATTGCAGTATTCAAATCAATTATCACCTCTCAGACCTCCTGGATGATTTTACTCTGCATTATAATTATTATATTTGTCTCTAAAACTAACTTTGAACTTCTGAAGAGTTCAAAGCTACCAGTATATGTTCATATGTAAATTCCATATATAGTGAGAGCTAGTCATATATTTATGTGATATAAATATACATAAATATATGACTAGCTCTCACTATATATGGAATTTACATATGAACTTATATTAATATATTACTGTATATACATTCACATATATATGTATGTATATATAGATAGATAGAGAGAGATGGAGTCTCGCTCTGTTGCCAGGCTAGAGTGCAGTGGCACAATCACAAATCACTGCAACCTCCAACTCCTTGGTTCAAGTGATTCTCCTGCGTAGCTTCCCAAGTAGCTGGGATTATAGGCACATTCCACAGTGACCAGCTAATTTTTTTTTTTTATTTTTTAGTAGAGACAGAGTTTTACCATGTTGGCCAGGATGGTCTCCATCTCCTGACCTCATGATCCGCCCACCTCGGCCTCCCAAAGTGCCAGGATTACAGGCATGAGCCACCATGCCCAGCCACAATATATTACTATTTTGTTTTTATCAGCTGACACCATGTTTGGCACCAGGATGAGTACCCAATAAAATCTAATCGAATGAATGAACTGTGTTTTGGCCTAAAGGACTTATTCAGTTCCTGTGTGACCCTCAGTTGCTGACTCAAGGAGATGCTGAGATATTTCTGGGTGTTGTCCCCACTTCTTTCAAATCTTGTTCCTTGTATCCCTGGTTTCACTTCTTTATTATCTTGCTTGAGCTCACCTCCTTCGGCCTTCATCCAATCTGTCAATTTTATATAGACTCCAGAAGGCAGAAAGCACTTGTTCTATCAGGACTGATACTTCTCTTTTTCATTTTGCCTTTCATGTAAACTTCTGCTTTTGGAACTCAGAAGTCAGAACTTTGATTCCTCATTTCTTTGGGTTCATTGCCTGGTAATGGGTTCCACTTGACAAATTTCTTAGAAAGGAACTGGTCTCTTGGTGACAAGGAATGGAGAGTATTGGAAGGGAGGGGAGGGATAAAACTACATACGAAACCACTATATGATGATTGAATGAATGAAAATTTTCTATGATTTAAAAAATAAGAATGTATAATATACTGTTAAAGGGTTTATTTGTATAAAGTCTTTGAAAATGTATTAGATATTGTGGCTAAATAAATTATCCAGACTTTCAGTGTTGAATCTCTATCCAAATTCATTTCAAAGTTTGGTAATCTGTGAAAGAAAAAAAAATAAAAAGTGCAGCTGTCTGGTGACTGTGCCTGGGTTTCCTGCCCTTCATTTTTTCATAGTGTCCTTTTCCACATCTTTCAGTGCCTTCAACTGGGTTATCTTTAGGGCAGGGAGTCCTCAGTGGTGGAAATTCCCCTGGTATCAGAGCTTGACTACAGACCTCCTATAGGAGAGATCAAGCTACCTTTCACCTGCAAAATGTGTTTGTTCCAGTCTGTGAGGGCTGAAGTCTCTGTGATGGGGACATCATTAAAAAGCACTGGGAAGTTAGAGTCAACTTTGGAGGCACTCATAGTAAGTCAAAACAGTTTTTTTGTTAATAAAGTTCATTTTATTCTGAAAGATTCTAGTGACCAAGCAAACGGCATGGACTTAGCAACAGTAAAATATTGGTAACTGAAGTAGTCTACCCTACCACATTAGGGAAGGAGGAAATTTAGGCCAAGGACACAGGGGTGGCCCCTATTCCTCTATAGTGCTGTGTAGTCTTTAATGTTCATACAGAATTTGCTTTCTAAGGCATTATCTGAAAGACACACACATTCTAAATTGTGCAACATTCAATTTATCTACCTTGGAAGGATGAATGGCCGAGTGAGTCCTGCTGAGATCTGAGCCTCTGCATCCAGGGATTCTAAATGTTTGAACCAGCTGCTGAGCTCACTAAGCCATCTCCACCCTCCAACAGGACAGCTTCTTTGAAAAGGAGTTTAACTTCACCAATGATTTTCTCTTCCACCCATGTAATTTTCCAGAAATTAAGCAGCAGTCACTAGAAAAACATAAATAAGATACCGCCTCAGAATTTTCTATACATCAAAGTACTATTAAAATATGTGTGCTACTTGCAGAAACATGACAGAGGCCGTGGAAGGGAGCTCAGGACTAAGTGAACACCACTGATTTTATTTACAGATGAGGGAATGGAGGCTCAGGTTATTTATCAATGCCCAAATGCAAATCTTGTTGATTCTTCCTCAAAATGCACCCAGATCTGTTTACTTTCCTCCATTTCTATTGCCCCCAGGATAATGCAAGCCACAGATGTATCTCAGTAAAGTAAATTTCCTAGATTGTTTCCATCCTCTTTTTAAAACCTCATATTTTTTTTCTGTTTAATTTAGAATAAAATCCAGGTTGCTCTACATGCCCTCCAAGTTCCTATATCCCCTGTTCACAGCCTATTTCTCTAACCATATCATCTGTTGCCCTCTCTACCCACTGTAATTGAACAACCACTCAATTCTCGTATTTCTCAAACTCACTAAGCTTGTATCCACTGCAAGACCCAAGCACTACTAAATCCTTCTCCCTAGAAAAATGCTCCTCCCAATACTAAAAGACTGACTGTTCCTTCTCATCAAGTTCAGGTTCAATTCTCATCTCCTCCAGGGACCCTTTCCTAATCGTCCTATTGAGTGTTATCTCATTCCATTCCCTGTTACTTTTATCGCACAATCTTGTCTGTTTGCATGTTACTATTTGTCCTCTTTGGATATATTTTGCTTTCTTGTTTAATGTCAGCCTTACTCACTGATATAAAATTTTCATGTAAAAAGAAAATCTACTTTCTCATTCAGTGCTATATCCTCAATGTGTAGGACAATTCCTAGCACCTGGAAGAAAGGAAAGTCAGAAGGTAGGATTAGGAGTAAGTCTTTGTTGTGTAGTAAGTTCTGCTTAAAAAAAAAAAGTATGCTATACAATTTTTCATGACAAATTGTTTAGTGAACAAAAAGAGTTAAAACAAACGTGTATACTTTGGATGTTTATTTGTATGTGTGTATATATGAATATATGGTGTTTTGTGAAAGCAAACAGAGAACATACTGAAAAAAAATCAACGTTTTGATCTACATTTGGAGTAATTATTTTCTGTCCCAGTATTGATTTGATATTCAACAGTAAGAATATATTACTTCTGTTGTGAAAAGTTATTTTAGTATATAAAGTTATTTTAAGCATACTCAAACTGGCTTTGAGCAAATCGGTGTTCATGGGATTATGCAATGGTTTTGCCAAAAGGCTTAAGGTATAACAAGCTCTTCACCTGTTTGGTCAATTACCATGCATTTGGGGAAAAACTTTCTTCAAGAGATGGAGAACATGATTAACATGTAACATGTAAATGCCTCCAGATTTACATTTTCCTACTTAAAATGGAAATTGAAACTAAAATAGAGATGAAAAGGGAAATCTTTTCTCTAGTAACTACAAAACCCCTGCAAATCTGGAAATGGGTCTGGCTGGGCAGGCCTGGATTGTGTATCCATGTCTAAGTAAATCATGTCACCTTTTTCAGGTCCACGTGCTCATTTCTAGGTAAGGGCTGCTGTGTATATTACCAGAAACGGAAGTAAAACTATAGCCAACAAATCTGCAACTAACTTAAACTACTTCTATAATTTGTAGTAACCTTGTATAATGAGGTTCCCTGGGTTGCTTTTGTTTTCCAACAAGGACAGAAATTAGAAAAATCAGTTCTGTCTTCTGGAATAGAAATTCTCTATGAAATCTGGAGAGGTCCCTAAGCTCCCTGAAGGTTCTCCATGGATCCCTTAGGTGGGATTTTATAGGTTCATAAAGCTGAATTTTTAGATCCAACTTAGAAATAGGCATGCAATTCAGAGACATGAAAATCAATATATCAACCTTATAATTGATAAGACTAGTAAACTAAAACTGAAAGGTGTTCGTACAAGCATGATAATTTTCCCCTATATTAGACACATCCACCCAGCCCTTCACAGGCTGCAGCCTCGGGTTCCCTCACCAGCAGGACAATGTGTCCTGCCAAGAGTTTGCATAGATGACAGGCAAACAAGAACATGTGTTTTCTGTTTTGTTTTGCTTTGTTTTTTGACGGTTTCACTCTTATTGCCCAGGCTAGAGTGCAATGGCATAATCTTGGGTCCATGCAACATTTACCTCCCAGGTTCAAGGGATTCTTCTGTCTCAGCCTCCTGAGTAGCTGGGATTACAGGCATGGGCCACCAAGCCCAGCTAACTTTGTATTTTTAGTAGAGACGGGGTTTCTTTGTGTTGGTCATGTTGGTCTTGAGCTCCCAACCTCAGGTGATCCACCTGCCTCAGTCTCCCAAAGTGCTGTGATTACAGGCGTGAGCCACCGTTCCTGGCCAAACGTGTTCTTTGCATCAAACCTCTCTGAAAACAGAACTCTGATGGGCTGAGACTTTCATAGCCAATTCGTACTTCCAATCAGAGAAAGTCTGTAATAAAAAAAAATCATTTCAAGTTTGGTGTGTGTGCGTGTGTGTGTGTGTGTGTGAGTGTGTGTGTGAGAGTGTGTGTGTAAGAAATGAAATCAGAAAATTTGCCTTGATGGCAGAGTCCTCATATAGAAATAGAAAGCTAGATATAAAGGTGTTTGCCTTTTTAATGCCCTCCCTGTGTATTCTCAGAGCAGGACTGCCCATTATTGCTATATTTCTGATTATTTTTTCTGTATGCTATTTTGATGTATAATTTCTATCACATACTATCATCTTTCAAGAACATCGACTGAATTTTGAATCAGAAACTAAAATCAAATCTGTTTGAAATGTTCAAAGCCAGCTCCAATGGCACTCTTGGAGCTCCATATAATAAAATGAACACAGAAGCAATAGCCCTATTAAGCTGATGAAATCATTGATTTCTTCTATGTCTAATGGTCACATTAAAAGCTGAGATTTTAAACAGATATAATACTGAGTAACTCAGTACCTTATCAAATTAACAGAGCCTTTTAACCCTATGACCCTTAATAGAAAATGTTTATTGGAAAATGGCTGTGAATACAAATACTTTCAAAACATGGTGGTTAAGTGTTCTATGCGGCTAATCAAAATAACATCACTAGCTCGGCTGCGTTTTCTGCTTTTCTTGCCTAGAAAAGATAAGAAGACCTTATGCAGAAACAATAAGTCAATCAAATGCTTTCTGAGTTGTTCTATTTATCTAACTTTAAGATGAAAATACGTTTAGAACATTATCCTCGAGCTGTAGTTCCCAAACACACTAGTTCACAGTCCTACTGTATCAGAACTGCTTAGCGTGCTCAAAGTACAGACATTTAAATTGCAGGTCAGATGTATGGATTCAGAAAGGACCTTGGCTTACTTTTAGCAGAACCCCAGATGGTTTGGATGGACACACCCATTTGGAAGCCCCTACAATAAAATTTGGCTTTAAGTATGAGATTATTAGGGGGTGCCTTTTTCTCCTATCTACAGCTTTGTCTCCCTTTGATATGCATTACTCCCCATCGTAGCCATGAAATAGCAGTGCAAGGAAGGCTTTCTAAAGTGATATGGTCTAATCCCCTCATTCCTGAGGGGAAAACTGAGGTTCGGGGAGATCGAGACTGCTGGCTTGGACCCAGTGTACTTTATGCCCTCTCTGTTTTCCTCTGTCTTGATCCTTTCTTTGGAAATATTCTGACAAAAGATAACTCTATTAATGCCAGAAGCATTTAATGTTTTGACACATCAATGATGTTAGCTAAAGAAAAGACCATAGATTTGTAGAATGTTAACATGTGAGAGAAAAGAGGAAGCAGAAAAGGAGGAGGATATGTTAAAGAATAAACTCTTAAAACTCAAAGTTCATGTAGCTTATAGTTTTCTGTTCCTTAGATCAACTCGACTTGCAGGATTTCAAGACTGACCAAAAAATTGTCAGATAGAATTTTAAAAATAATAAACCACCTTAGTGTTGTAACTGAGAGAGCGTGAAATCACCGCTGAGACAAAGACTATGCCAAATTACAGGGTCTTTATTGCTGGCGGCCACAGGGACGCCTGGTTCTCTAACCCGTGGCCATGAAAGGAGGGTGTCAAGACCTTTTATGCCCGTAAACCACCTCGTGGGCGGGGGTGAGGGCAAGGGGCTTCGGACATTCCGAGGGCCAGGAAACTTTGGACATTCCGATTGTTACTTAAGTGGTTCGCAGAAGTCAAGATAAGCGTTAGTTTACACATTGTCTGGGTAGGGTGGAAAATTACAGACCTTAGTTACTTATTACAAGTTTTGGTTTTTCTTAAAATGGTACAGGGGCCAAAATGGCATGGGTTTGGACTGCTTGCCTGTCACATTAGGGTTACAGAGAGGAGTTTCAATGGAAATCTCAGGTACAGTCGAGGTCTGCAGTCTGTGGGGCAATTACCATGTCAGCTTGGTGCATATTTCTTTCAGGCTTTTTTCCATCTATACAAAGTGACATAATGATGCTCATGTGGTTCTTGTAGCTCCGTTTTATTGCCATTCAAAAATAAATCACGAGTGCATTATAAGTCTATCATGTAGTTTTAGGTAGGTCCGTAATATAAAAGGTACCATAATACATTTATTACATCCTCTGTTGTTGCACATTTATTTTTCAATAGTTTGCACAATAAACAATGCTGTGATATTCTTCAAGCAAAATCCTACCAGATATCCAATGAGACTTTTGTAAAATATATTTGTAAAAGTGGGAATTACTAGACTCATGTCTATACTCTGAATATAGAGAGAATCTAATAAGTAGCATAAACATTCTAAATGAGTGTTTTGTAAAGAACAACAAATTTCAGATAATTTGGTTATTTTAGAACAAAAGATACTATAATCTCAGCACTTTGGGAGGCCGAAGCAGGCGGATCACGAGGTCAAGAGATCGAGACCATACTGGCCAACACTGTGAAACCCTGTCTCTATTAAAAATAGAAAATAATTAGCCAGGTGTGGTGGCACACACCTGTAGTCCCAGCTACTTGGGAGGCTGAGGTGGAAGAATCGCTTCAACCCAGGAGGCGGAGGTTGCAGTGAGCCAAGACTGCGCCACTGCACTCCAGCCTGGTGACAGAGCAAGACTCCGTCTCAAAAAAAAAAAAGAACAAAAGATAAATTGTGGAGATATATATTTATGTGGAAAATTTTATTTTGAATAAACATGAATATGCCAAATGTTTATAAATGACTAATATTTTTAAATTACAGCACTAATGGCAACAGAGTATACATTAACATTCCAGATTTTTATCTATCTGTCCATCAAATCATCTATTTATCAATAATTCTGAAATGGAGTCTACAGAGCAGTGGTGATCTTCAGAAAATAAATACTTATTTTGGAAAAGGCACCTATATAAACTATAGACTCCCTCTTCATGGGAGAATAAATGTAAGTCTAGGTTAGAGTGTAAAGAACCATAGAAAAGGTCACTCACCTAATGGCTCCCTCTATAATATTTTTAATGTAATGTTCAGATTAAATTTTCAAAAAAAGAACGCACACAAAACAAAACTGTAGAGGCTGGGCACAGTGGCTAATGCCTGTAATTCCAGCACATTGGGAGGCTGAGGCAGGTGGATCACTTGAGGTCAGGAGTTCAAGACCAGCCTCACTAACATGGCAAAACCCCCTCTCTACTAAAAGTACAAAAATTAGCCAGGTATAGTGGCACATGCCTGTAATCCCAGCTATTGGGGAGGCTGAGGCAGGAGAATTGCTTGAATCTTAAAGGCAGAGGTTGGAGTGAACCGAGATCTTGCCACTGCACTCTGGCCTGGACAATAAGCAAGAGTCCATCTCAAAACAAGCAAAGAAACAAAAAACTGAAGGTATGATAAGTGTAAAGGTTAGGATGAAAATACCTGAGTGAGATATTTTGTTAGAAGAAATAAAAGAGGCCGGGTGTGGTGGCTCACGCCTGTAATCCCAGCACTTTGGGAGGCCAAGGTGGTTGGATCACGAGGTCAAGAGATCGAGACCATCCTGGCCGACATGGTGAAACCCCATCTCTACTAAAAAACACAAAAATCAGCTGGGCATGGTGGCATGCGCCTTTAGTCCAAGCTACTCAGGAGGCTGACGCAGGAGAATTGCTTGAACCCAGGAAGCAGAGATTGCAGTGAGCCGAGGTTATGCCACTGCACTCCAGCCTGGCGCCTGGCGACAGAGCAAGACTCTGACTGAAAAAAAATAAAGGAAGAAATAAAAGAATTCTCTATTATCTGAAACAACGATGATTGGAAAGTAGACTGGATTGACTGGCACAGAAGATGTGATTCCATCTAAATTATCCAAGTAATTTAGAGCAAATGTTTTCTCCAAATGCTATGTGGTTTGAAAATAAATTTTAAAACGGGTAATTGGTTAAACACTTAAGGAGATTTATAATTCCCCCAGGGAATCTAAAAATACAGCTGAGACATTCTGCCACAGTCAGAGTCTTAGTGTTATAAACTTGGACTTTCTAAAACCTGGACTTTGAAATTAGACACTAAGATGTAAGTAGTGTGCTAGTGTAGAAAGGAAATTGGATGGCGAATAACATTTGGTTGCAATCTTTGCTCTGCGGTTCTATTAGCTTAGGGACCTTGGAAATGTCAATTAATTTTTCAGGATACAGAGATCTCATTTGAATGGAAATAGTTAATGAACATTTAGTTTATAATTTATGATTGTGACTTAGTTCTCAGCACACAGTTAAGCACAGAGTAGGTGCTTGGTAAATTTTTTTTTTTTCTGAATCAAAATGATTTTAGTGATTATTTTCATCTTGAAATGTGTAAGAAATTTTTTTTCTCTCTTTCATGTATTCTTGAGTTCCTGCCATTTCCCTCAATGCTATATTTGCTTAATAATTTATCAGTTTTGCTGGGTGAAATGTAGAGCTGACCACATAAAAATAAAAAGTACTTTTAGAATGAGCCTGTAGGGTTTTAGAGTCTCACATATGGATCTGTATTCAGGCTGAAACCCAGACACATACAAGATTGGAGTTGGTATAGAATATTAAGGATGAAACTGGGAATGAGAGAAGCTATACAGAGTTTGTTTGAATGCTAATAAATCATGAAATCACTGTTTCCCAGCTACTGGGATTTACTGCATAAGAAGCCTGCGATTCAACAAAGAATGGAGTTCCCTACAGAACTCTTTAGTCTGGCTCTAACCAATACACTCTAGGCTGAAAAAAAGGCAGAGTAGGTGTTAGGAAAGAAAGCCGAGGAGATTTCGGAAATGGAAAAGATCCCTTGTTCCAAAGTCTTACATATGTATAATTGTTATTTTAATACTAATCAAGACTCGGTGGCAGAATTGTGACAGCTTTGTGAACACGACTCCTAACCACACAGCTGGTTGTTAGTTAATTTACTTCTTTTAAGGGTCCCCTTGCTCTCATTTGATATTGTTTTCTGTGTGCAGCCTCCCTACCGTGTCTCTAGCTAAGTCAATCTACCTCTCCGAATTTAATGTACTCTGACATGGGCATGTTCAGGAGAGGAGAGGCTGTACTCAGACATAGAAAGCAAGCTCCACACGAGACAGTGCCTTCATTGCTTTCCCCCTGCCAGGAGACTGTGGGAAAACCTCCCCAGGAAGAACTGATGAAGAGACAAAGCCCACAGGCCACCTGGGTGGGATGTAAGAAGAAGTTGAATCCAGAAACAATTCTTCCTGAGCAAACATCTCTAGCTCTGCCTCCTCCCCACAAATCCTCACTGTGGAGTGAAACTAATTTAACAAGATATCCCCATTTCCTCTGAACAGTGGTGAAAATATTCCTACAGGACTTTATTAAGACAGACCCCCAAAGTACTCATCAGGCCAGTGAAAGGGAAAAATCCTGCTGTGGCCTTTCTACCCACAACACTACTGCAATTAAAGAAGAAGCCAATATCAAAGCAGACAGGTAACTTTATAAGCACACCAGGCATCTGCCCATGCCCAAGGCCACATTTTTAAAGGAGAGAGCCATTATTTTTCCAATGGCACAGGAAAGGCGCTGCAGGACATGCAGGTTAAATTGAAAAGGCCTTACAAGTACCTTAGGAGGTTAACAGTATCACCTGAAGCCAGGTTCCTATCAGTTATAGATTCAATATTCTGTTGGAATTTGATGAGGTCTGTGGGGATGTTTGCAAAGAGGAGGTGTGATTGGCCCTCTAACTTGGCAGGTATTTGGCATCCCATGCAGAGATTGTAAGAAGTTCTTTATTTTCCATGTGGATCTGGCATTCCTAAAGCAATAGGTGCTCTGTGCCAATAGGAACTCGGATTTTAATCACAGCTTTTTCATTCCGTAATGGGTTGAGTGGATAGATGACTGTGGAGGATGATGAGGGGGCTAGGTTATTATTAGAAAACACAAAATATGGATCTGATTTGCCATTTTTGTTTAAAAAGTGACATTTTGGCATGCATTTTAGATTTGGAAAGCAGCAAAGTTTGGCAAATGAGCGCCCTCTATGTTTATGGACTGGAAAGGTAATTCTTTCCAGGCCTGCTCTTGGACTCTCCACTTACTCCCCACTCTTAACTCTTCTTTGCAATAGTCCTGATCGAAACTCTCCTGAATGCTTACGTGTGTGTTTCATTTGTTAACCCTGATGAGGATTTGAGATTTAAGAGTATTCTTCTTTCTTTCTTTTTTTTTTTTTTTAGACAGAGTTTCACTCTTATCTCCCAGGCTGGATTGCAGTGGTGCGATCTCGGCTCACTACGATCTTCACCACCCAGGTGCAAGTGATTCTCCTGCTTCAGACTTCCGAGTAGCTGGGATTACAGTGCCTGCCACCGCACCTGGCTAATTTTTTGTATTTTTAGCAGAGATGGGGTTTCGCCATGTTCGGCAGGCTGCTCTCAAACTCCTGACCTCAGGTGATCCACCCGCCTCAACCTCCCAAAGTCCTGGGATTACAGGCATGAGTCACTGCGCCCAGCCTTAAGACTATTCTTGTTGTTCAAATAGGTTAGTTTCTCACACAAAAAAGGAAAAGGGGCAGGTCACCTACAGTTCTCTCTGATCTTGGGAGGTGTTAAGACAAAAACTTTCTCTGCTGCTCACAGTTCAATTGCACACTCTAAACAAGGCTACCTGACTGCTTTGGGGTTCAGCAGATCAGTTTAGACTGTATTTTTTCTATGTTTGCATTGTTCTTTTATCCAGCTGCAAGACTGCTTTGCTTTTAGCAAAATGTCAAATGGTGGTGAATTTGTTCAATTAGCTTTGCAAATGTGTGTTTGACTTCCTAGGCATTTTTCTCGTCCTTTCTTTGTTGCATATTTCTTATATTTCGAAGGGGGACATCAAATAAATCCTTCTTTTGAAAGAAATTAGCATTTTAATTCATAGATGATAGTCTGCCGGTGTGTTTCTGTTTATGTTTTTAATTAAAGGACGAACACACATGCAATCTTTTTCCATTTGATTCAGTTATTTTGCAGGTGAAGAAAATTCTTAAATCCCAGCTGCACTGAAGGTAATATTTTGACGTAAAATAACTTTATCACATAAAGTAGCTTAATCAATGGATTGCATGTGGCCTGCAAACTACAAAACAGCTCTTCCCATGTTGTTTGCATAAGCCTCTATAATTTTAGTTACAGAACCCGAGAATACATAAAAATGAATTAAAAAGCAAAGAAAAAGTTGAATCTTTTAGTCTAACAGGGATTGGGAAGGTATATTTGTTCGCTAATAAGATGAAACCAACAAAGCAATTATTTAAATAGTTGATAGGAATTTGAGATTCTAGGTAAAAAAAGAAGAGAGAGACTGGGATCAGAGTAATGGAGGTAAAATAGTGAAATGTTTGATGGTATGCGTCCCTAGTCACTCTTTTCTCTCATGGCGTCTTTTTTTTAAGTTTTGCCAACTGCAAACAATAGTTTATTATCCTCATGAATACCTTAGCAGTCCTCTTAGCTCTTATATCTCATACAGGTAAAAAAAAAAAAAAAAAAAATCATCTTTGCCCCCTTTTCTGTTTCCCCCAATAAAAAAGAGGTGGATACAGCACATGAAATACAATTAAAGGTCTTCAAAGGGCCACTGGGCTGCTGAAGCTAAGCGCCTCTCATCTGCATCAGAATTCCAGTTTCTTTGAAGTTAATTCAGAGATTATACTTCATGCCTTTAAACAGTCTTTAAATAAGAATGTGTATTATAGCTTTTTAAAAAATCCTCTGGAACATCAGATTGAAATGAAGCTGTGTTCCACTAGTCTATGTTTCAACCACGGGGCAGGGGAAGAATTGAAGCTTTTGAGGTTCCTCCCTCTGTTACTTCTCCACAGGATAGGGAACCATCAGAAACAAATCTGTTGTCTTCTCTTTTCCTTTCTTCTCTTCATTAGCCTTCAGTTTTTCTTCAGCTGAAAAAAAGTTTTTTTTAGTCACAACATGGCTTGTAAAGTTATGAAATACACCTGATGTGCATCAGTTGATTGCCAATTCGTTACATAACCAATTGATGTAGCTCCAGATGCAGCTAATTGACAATTGACTATTATCGCCAGGTTTTATATATCAGGTGATTGGGAGACCTCGATAATAAAGGTGTTTTCCACAGTTTCAGAAGAAAGGTGCTGGTCCCAAGTGAGGAGCCAGACTGACCGCTGAAGGTAAGTTTATTCAAGCTTAGTAACATATGTCTGGTAACTGATGTTTGGGAGGACATCAGTTTTCCTGTATACAGTAGTGTGTTCCCTAAAGTAGGGAGATTGGTGCTCAGAGCTAAAGTATTTGAAAAACTAATGCATTGGGCATGCTGGCATGAGCAAGCCTTATGCATTCAGGCAAGGTAGGGAGAGAGTCAGAATATACTAAACAGAAATTGGAATGGAACAATCTTGTGTATTTTTCTCAAGAAAGCCAATAACCTGTTGAGCAATGTGTGAAAAAACATCGTTCTCTGAGTACTAAGTTCAATGTATAACAGCAGGTGAACAGGACTGAAATCTGGGGGCTCAGTTATAAGATTTTAGGGTGACTTCTTTCACTAGAATCTTGTGTGAAATTACAAATTTTTTTGACAACATTAAAATTGTTTAACAACATTAAAATACTCAACATGGAGAAAATATTTTGAATCACTCACACTTAACTCAAATTTAATGAGAGTTTTATTTTGAACTCAATACAAGATTGGAGGAGTGAAGATGTTGTAGCAAAACTCCAGCCAAAGAACTAAAACTTCAGTTCTTTCCAGTGGAAACTGAAGAGAACTTTGATTTGGGCGCCTGGGCCGGCTGCAGGCTCACGTCTAAAATGGCGGCCGACGCCAACAAAGAAGGCAGTTTAGCTTAGGTTAGGTCTGAGGCGAGAAACCAAGGCGGGAAACCGGTTTCAGACAGACAGCTAAGTTTTACAATCTTGGGCTTCCTGGTCATTTAACTCTACAACCTTGAAGCTTAGGTAGGGAGTGGGAAGGTTGGGAAGGACACCAAGGACGTCAGAAAAACAGGCAATGCAGAAGTATGCGTGGGCTGCAGACCTAGACATATGCTCTGGTGCTCTTATCTAGGTAGAGAGATGGTGGTGCCAGGTCCGCTCTGTCACTAGTTTATCTGAATACATCTTACGACCTAGCCTGAAATGCAGGGTCAGCTTCACTAGGAGAGGCTACTCAAATTCCTTAGCATTTGCACAACTCTTAAACGACCCTTACCAAAAGTTAACTACTACCTATGTTCTACTTGTCCTGTAAACTTTAGTTTGTTCCATTTAATTTTATTTTCCTTCAACATTGAGGCCATCATTTTTCATTTATCGGGGCCTTTACATATTTTCAAGTCTCCTTGTGTGAAACGTTCCTAATTTAATGTGGATATTATTGTAACAAAGTGTATCACACACAAGAGTTTCGACTTAAGTCATTCACATTGTAAAACGATGGTCTAAGAATGACTAGGTATCCATTTTTATCTTGAAGGGCAAACAATGCCTAAATTAATTAAAGATAATTAACTGTCAAAATTCACACCCAAGAGTGCATTAATTTATCAGCACAAGCCTTCCCTGCTGATTTCTTACTGTGTCTATAGAGCTGTGAGATGTAATTTTGTTTATTTTCCTTAAACTACTTGGTAACTCTTATAATAAAACTGGAGAAACCTCTCATAGAAAACATGATTTTTAAAATTTTAATTTATATCCTTGCTTAATACTTAAGATACTTATCTGTTTTCTTCTGCTCTATGGAAACTGAAAATTTCTCCCAGCAATTAAAAGGACACTATTGACCATTAAAACAAACATGGATATTGTGAAGAATTACTATGCTATATGTTTACTTCAGTAAGTATTAGTCTCACTCATTTAGAACATTCAATTACCAAGAGTACTAATGACAATAGCAAGTAGGCAAATATGTAAAAATGTATCCAAATATATTTATTGAGATCCTACTATGTAGCAGGTTCTGATCTAGGTACTGGGTATGTGGAAGGTTATAAAACAGGTAAAGATGTCTGCTCCCCTTGAATATATATTATGGGGATAGGGAGACAGTAGTAAGCTATGAATGTAATAAGTAAATCACGTGGTATTTTAGGAGTTGATAATTGCAGTGAGGAAAGAAGTGTAGTGCAAAAGAGAATTTGAGAGTTCCAGAGGATGGGGAGAGGCTGGAGGGCAAGTTAGAGTATAAAATACAAAACAGGTGAGGGGAGGCCTCATTGAGTGAATGAGAGCTGAGCAAAAAGCTGGTGCAGGGAGGCGGGTAGCCAGTCACATAGTCCAGGAGAAGAGGGTTCCTGAGAAAGGAAAGGTCTTGTGCAAAAGCCCTAAAGAAAGAGTGCTGGGCATGATCATGGAAAACCAGAGAGGCTAGTGTGGCCCAAGCAACCTGAGAAAGTAGGAGTATACATATGATAGGGCCAGTCTCCTGAACACAACTGGACTTCTATTTGGAGAGACACGGAGAGTCTATTGCCAGAATAGACCAAAGAGTGAAATGACAAGTTTGAAAAACAGTAGGTGGTTGTTGGGTAGGGAAGGGAGGAATGGTGGGAGAAAAAGTAGCTATGGAGAATATGGTGGATGGCTGTGGAGGATGAAGTAGACTTCGTGATAAAGGTGAAATATTGTCCAGTTCTGCATATATCTCAAAGTAAGAGGCAATGAGATATTCTGTTATGTTGGATGTATGGTGTAACAATGAGAGATAAGAGAAGGACCACATGAGCAGCTGAAAGGACATGTTTCCTGAGAGGGGGATGCTTATGACTAGGACAGGCTGTGATGTAAATGCAGTAATTTTACTTTGATATCAATAGATTAATGTCTATGGATAGATAATGTTGAAATTTGAGCAAGCGGTCTAAGCTGGAGTAGTAAATACAGCAGTTGGGGTCATATTGATGGTATTAAAACCCCTAAGAAAATGGATTAGGGTTTTTAATTGCCAAGAAAGCAAATGTAGATGGAAAATTAGAATGACTAAGTCCTGGAGCTGTCCGATGCTAACGGGTTGGTGGGGAAAGAAACAGTAAGCCAAAGGAAGTAATGCCTGAGGAAGAAGGAAAATGGAGGTATCTTCGTGTTCTAAAAGACAGGCAAGTAAATTCGATTCTGTAGAAGTGAGTGTTCATCTATGCCAAATGCTTCAATTGTTCAAATACGATCAGTGTTCTAAATGTAAACATGACAAAAAATTTAGAGAGGCCATAAAAAAGAATGGTTTTTGAAAATGGGATCAAAGAAATGGGGTCAGCATTAGTTTCTAATTGCTGTTGTTACAGAGTGCCACAAATTTGGTGACTTAAAATGGCATAATTTAATATATTAATGTTTTGGGGGTCAGAGGTCCAAAGTGAGTCTCACTGAACTGAAAGTGTCAGCAAGACTGCATTTTTTTCTGGAGGCTCTAGGAGAGAATGCATTTCCTTGTCTTTTCCTGCTTTTGAAGACTACTTGCATTCATTGGCTTGTGATCCTTCTCCTCTATCTTCAAAGCCAGCATTGTTACCTTGGGTCCTTCTCATGCTGTTACCTCTTTCCCTCTAGCGCCCTCTTCTTTTTTAAGGACACATGGAACTGCACTGTGCCCAGCCGTAGTATCCAGGGAAATCTCTCTTTTTTAAAGTCAGCTGATTAGCAGTCTTAATTTCATCTGCAAGTTTAATTACCCTTTGCCATGTAACATAATGTATTTATAGGTCCTAGGAATCAGGATATGGCTATTTGAGGATAGGGAAGTTAGGTTTTTTTCTGACTACTGCAGGATGATAGCTGAAAGAAAAAGAAGAGAAAAATTTTTTCTTAATATAATGCAAATATCAGCATGTTTGTATGTTGGTGGGGAGTAATCAAATGGATACTAGAAAAATCAATGTAGGAGAAAAATGGCTTCTTGGAATGAATAGGCCTAAGCAGACAGCATCTGTACCTGAGTACAGAAGTTGACTTTAGTAAGGAATATAGCTATTTTATCTATGAAAACAGGCAAGAAATTAGAATATAAGGGTGCAGACGCAAGTAGATCAATGAATGTGGTGGCAACAGTCTGTGGAAGTCCTCTTCGTGTAGCTCTAATATTTGTGAAATATTGAGCAGGGTCACTGGTGGGGAGTGAGGATGGAGGAACAGATCATAGAGTTTTAAGGAAGGAATATAGAAAGTAGTCTTAACTGAGAGAAGGAGACTGAATTGACTGAGAAGGTATCATATGCTTACCTGGTACCATTAAGAAATTTCATTTGAAATTCCTGGATATGAAGTTTTAGTGAAACAAATTAAGAACATAGAACTTTTCTGTAGGCATTTTCAGCTTCAAATTTTACCAGGATGTAGTTTGTCAAGCTTACCAACCTTGGAGAAAGGCAAGGAATAGAAGGGAATATGCAAGGGAGAGGTGATACTTGACCTTGACCTCTCTTAACTGGGAAGATGGGAAGTGAGGTCAGCTAGCAGATGAGGGGGCATGAATAGTTGGCATTATCAAAGGACTTGAAGCCCCCTGAGGTAGGGAATAATTTTGAAGTTGAACAACAGGCTAAGACCAAATTTAAATGGCACATATTGAATCAATGTCATGTGACTGCTTATATTGTCTACGAGGAGATTTCTAGTATGTTTTCAACTGAGCCTCACAAATATGTATGCAGAATAACTTGGTGCCATTCTTTATTAGAAGACTGATGCAATAGATTCAAACTTGCTCCCAGGTAGCTAGGTCAAAATCCTCAGCTCAATTTCACTTACTCATCTTTAATCCCTCAAAGTGTTTTATATATTTGGGTCTAAAGGAGTGTGTCTCCCTTATAACTCCTCGAGCCTTATGATTTCTATTAACTTTTAATATTGACTTGACTTGAAGGATTGCTACTTATTTTATAAATAAAATGTGATTTTTTGTTTTTGTTTTCACTCATCAGGAATTTTATGAGGATAGTTAATTAGGAAATTAATATGTTTAGGAAATATTCATATACTTTCATTGGATCTTATATAATGTCATGCCATAAATAAAATAGTGTCATTCTGTTGGAAACCAACAAAATCCATTCAGATAAATTATCTGGAAAAAGACATGTTGAGACATTTGGGGAATAATTCAAAACTTTGGGTAATAAGTGATAGTTATAATTTTTTTGTGTTAGTTTCTTTAAGAATATTTTGGTTTAATTTTTAAGACTTTTGGAAATACAATATTAACTACAGGTAAAATTATAAGATGTTTGAATTTTGTTTTGTGCACTTCAGCAAGAAGCTAACAAAGGGCCATCCCTGGTGGCTTATGCCTGTAATCCCAGCACTTTGGCAGGCTGAGGTGAGCAGATCACCTGAGGTCAGGAGTTTAAGACCAGCCTGGCCAACATGGTGAAACCCGTCTCTACTAAAAATATATAAATTAGCTGGGTGTAATGGTGGATGCCTGTAATTCTATCTACTTGGGAGGCTGAGGCAGGAGAAATCACTTGAACCTGAGAGGTGGAAGTTGCAGTGAGCTGAGATTGTACCACTGTACTCCAGCCTGGGCGACAGAGGCAAGAAAAAAAAAAAAAAGCAAACGAAGGTTGCAGTGTGTGTGTGGAGAGGTGTTGGTGATCAGGGAGGGGGTGCTGAATGCAGGGATAAGAAGTAGAAGAGCAGAAAATTAATGTTTGCTGAAATTGGATGTGCATAGGGGTTCTAATTATTTTATCTATAAATATGTTTAAATTTTTTCATAATCAAAAACTTAAAGCAATTCTCAAACTATTTCACATGTATGTGTTCATTTTCATTAATTCCCCATCTGTAGGGATGCCCTAATTTTAAAACTTTCTTTCCCTGGTAGATGATGCTAGAGGCTGAATGTGGTCAGGAAATTGCTCACGTGTAAACACCATAGACACCCTCTATTGACTATGAAAAGGTAATTACTTACTACAAATATAACAGTTTTATATGTCGCAAATTCACAAATGCATTATCTTCCTTGTTTTTATTCCCTTTGAAACATTTGAAGAACAGCTCCAAAAGTCCCTCAGTCTGTCAGTGATTCTCTGTCATTTCAGTGCTAAAACTTAAAAATATATCACCTTTGAAGGAGATGAAGAATTGTATCTCAAGATGGATGCCATCATTTGGACTGTGATTGATTTTTTAAAATAACAGTCATCACTTTTGGTGCTCCTTTAATTTGATGGTGGATTAATATTGTTTGACCAGATGATAGTAGCCATCAATCTACTTTGCCTCCTATGACTGAAATGTTTTCTCACCTCTAGTAGGTTGGGGTCAATACTACACCTACATAATGAGACCCAAGTTATTAAGCTAAGCAATAGTTCCAATTAAAAAATTATTTGACTTGGGGGAAAAAGAAGAAAACCCATAAATAAGCCTTCTGGGTCAGTCTTCCATTTGTTCTAAGTATGAATTCCATGAGCTTAATAGCCCATCATCGTACTTAAAAGCCTGAGAAAGCAGCATATTGATTTGGAAATTAAACATCTGCCAATAACTTGAATGTACTTTATGTAACAAAATGATAAAAATATGTTTTAGTCATTTAATTTGAATCACACGTCAAGTGTATATTACTCATTGTGTAAATTTTAATCTCGATAAAAATCACAAATGAGTTTTGTAGGACTCTTTTTTAAAAGCAGGCTTACAAACACATTTATCTCTCTTTCTTGTGAGCATGATTTCAAAGGCAGGAAGTATGGCTTATCTAGTGTTATGTTTTATAAATACAGAATGTGATCTATGCCAATAAATTACTGGAACTCATTAATACCTTTTATAAACCATCACAATTGTAAACACGTAATTCTCTAACAGTGACCCATTAAAGGTTAGTACATGTTCATCCTTGTAGCTGAGGGTATGGTGAGCACAGATGAATACTTCTATGACCAGGAGAGGTACTTTGACTAAAGTCTAAAGATACCCACTAGGATGCAGTCAGTGGCAGATTGAATGAGAATTTTGAAAGTAGCATTTGTGATTCTCTATTCTACTTTGACTTTAGGTGATGCATATAAAAATACTAAGTTCTACGTAAATCCAAGTAAGTTCTGACTTGCATCATCTCAAAGCACCTGAGAATCTATATTCACTGGAAAAATAATTGTTGGGTGTATTGGGTTATTTTTTTCTTCATTCTCCTGTCACTCTGCTATTTCTCGAATTGGAAGTTATCTATGTATAATTACATCTTTAATGAAAAATAATTGTAATTCTTATCATTGGTTTCTAAAAATGAGCTTTTTTTCTGTAATAAATAGTATTTTTTACATTTCATCTAGCCACTCTGGGTATAGCAAGAAGGAAATCAAAACAAGATTTTAAACTTTATTAATTTTATTTTTTTCTACTTTATTATGTTAAACATTAAAAGCTATGAAAGAAATACAAAGATCATTATCCAAATTCAGAAAAGCAAGAATTCTGAAACTACTTTTAGTTAAGAACAGAGCAGAAATGGGAAATATCTTATAATTTTAGAATTCTTTATATATTCTCTCTCCCTGTTTCTCTTATTCTCTTCATTTCTGTCTTCTCTTATTCCCATTAAAGGCTTTGTTAACATATGATAACCTTTAAATCCATTATTTACTTATCAAATAAAAGCGTTAATATTTACCATCACTGGATGACTCAGCAACTTGTCAGTATCCTTGTAATGTTTCTAAAATATACCTGCATGGTGCTCACAAGTGATAGATGAGAAAACAGAAGGAAGGTATTTTTTAGAAGACACTTGCCTGAGATATATACATTGTTCAAAGTAATCCCAGTGAAGAAAGATTGCTTGAAACTGTTCAAAAATCTTTGAAATAAAGCCACTAATGCTAGCTGCATTCAGTGTATGTGTAGACAATGGACCTGAAGTCCATTGAATTAGAATTAGAATTGTGGAATTAGACTTTACTGCTAGCTGCCATCCTTTATACCAGAGACACCATCATGGGCCCTTTATCATGGGAAACAGCAACATTCAATGGCAGGTAGCTATTCAATGCACTTTCGAGGAAAACTGAGCAATTCAGGATTGTGTTGTAGGCCCTGGTCATACTTTATATATACAGACATTTATCTTCTAAGGAAAATTTAAGCTATGACCCTTTTCATACCTAAAATGAAAGGAATGAAAAGAATTAACGATTGGCTTAGTCAGGGCCAAGTTTGGTTGTGTTTCAGAAAAGCATATTGTGTTTAATTTTCTCTCATGAGAAAACAAATTTTAAAAATTGTACTGCTAAAATTAGTATACTTTAGTGGTTAAGAGTTTAGATCTGGGTGTGAATTGTAGAGATGTTCCCTCATTAGATGACCTTGGGAAAAATATTGAATCTCTGACAACTTTTGTTCTCTCATCTTCAAAATGATTATAATGATTATACGATAATGATTATAACCAATTCATTGAGTTACTGTGAGGATTAAATGGGACAAACTTGTATAGCACAATTCCTAGAACATGGAAATGCTGGAAAAATACATAAACTGCTATTTTTAACTCAAGGAATTTGAGTTAAAATTTTTCAGCCTTCCAGTGTCAGTGCTAATTTTCCTTTCCCTATTGAGTCATTGGAATGATCATGCTATATGACTTCTAGAAATGGGGTTGCTGCTTGAGTATTCAGAGGGCGTTGAGATGGTACTAGAAATGGTAGCAGGGGAGCTCCTGAAAGCTGCTTGAACATCTTGAGCTCTTATAGCTCCCTGTACCCCACTTTGCCCTCAAATGTATTCACAGCTCCTGCTTTTCTACCCCAAGGCTAGCTAAGACAAAGCTGACTCTAATTTGACTGATGCCAAACTTTATTCAAGGGTTGAATATACAAGAAGAGCATGACACAGAAAGGCAAACTTAAATTTGGGTATTAAACATCTTTGCTCTCAAAAAGGTTCTAGCTCACTGCCTCTCACCCCACCCCAGCATGTCACATGCCATGAGAACTTCTCCTTATCAGCTATGTAGTAGTTTCTTCCTTCACCCAAATTCCTATTCCTGCTTCACGATTAAAAACTATGTGCATTTGGCCCTTTGCGTCATGTATTCCACATCCATAGATTCAACCAACTGTGAACTGAAAATATGGGGGAAAATGAGAATGGTTGAATCTGTACTGAACATGTATAGACTATTTTTTCTTGCTACATTAGGGAATAATAACTATTTACATATCATTTACATTGTATTAGGTATTATAGGACTCTAGAGATAATTAAAAGTATACAGGAGGATGTGTGTAGGCTATATGCTGACACACCATTTTCTATAAAGGGACGTTAGCATCCTTGGATCTGGGTATCCACCAAGGGTCCTGGAACCATTTCTCCATGGTTACTGAGGGACAATTATATATGCAGAGATTTAGCCTAAACCCTTAATTGATTACTCTGAAATATTTGCTATTAGAATATATCATGATCCTGGCTGTTCCTGCTATCCTAAGATAGTGTTTGTGCAAATGACAGTTTATGCTTCCTAAATTAAGCATCTACCCAATGTGATTTCCTATTATCTTCACTAAAAACTGCAAACAATTCACTTTTTTCTCCTACGAAGACTTCTGCCTCCCCTGGGATCCTGGTATTCTTAGTAGCAGACACAATAGTAATCACTATTCTTATAAGTTAATTTTTATATTACAGTCTGTCAAGAATTTACCAAAGAGAGACTGTGGCAGGTAGCACTTGCCCTGGAGGGTAGATACACCCCCACCCTTACCACCTCCAACCCACAAGTCAAAGCCACGTTCAGAGAAAAATCTTTTGAGAGCTATAAAATGAATGGGTTTGGAGTAGCAAATGACTATCAGCTATATACATTTCAGAAAGAGCAGATGGCAGCCCTCCAGCAATTCTGGCTTGCCCTACATGGAGTAGCCCCCTACTCAAAATTAGAAATTCTTTCACCACAGCTGCCTGAATTTCTCTCTTCCGTTTTTTGGATAACTAGACTCCTCTTTTGGAAGAGATAATCTGATGGAATATCTGCCATCGTAACTGAGTGTGAATTAAGGGAAAAATAGATCGTCTGTCTCAACAGATGATGGCTCGTGCTGGGTTGGAAAGGTAGATCATGTAGATTACTTTGGGGAAGGACAAGATGGCTGGGCACTAGAATGAAGAAGGGGAATTGTTTTTTTCTAACTATGGGATCGGTAGCTAGGAAAATTACAAAGTAGGTGAGATTTGGTTTTGGGGTATCCTCTCACCACCTCATCAACATTCAGTACCTCCCTTTGCCACATTATTTACCTCTAATATCTCTCCTCTCATATCTATCACATATCTATTTTCTAACTTAGTATTTGGAATCTAAATAACTCAGAATCCTTAGTAGAATCCTTTGTAGGAAATAAATATCTCATTTCTACTGGGCCTGCAGACTTCTGAGTTAGCACCAATGTCCATGTTGAAAGGAGTGTACACACTTAATATTTGGAATCTAAATAACTCAGAATCCTTAGTAGAATCCTTTCTAAGAAATAAATGTCTCATTTCTACTGGGCCTGCAGACTTCTGAGTTAGCACCAATGTCCATGTTGAAAGGAGTGTACACACTTAATATTTGGAATCTAAATAACTCAGAATCCTTAGTAGAATCCTTTCTAAGAAATAAATGTCTCATTTCTACTGGGCCTGCAGACTTCTGAGTTAGCACCAATGTCCATGTTGAAAGGAGTGTACACACTTAATATTTGGAATCTAAATAACTCAGAATCCTTAGTAGAATCCTTTCTAAGAAATAAATGTCTCATTTCTACTGGGCCTGCAGACTTCTGAGTTAGCACCAATGTCCATGTTGAAAGGAGTGTACACACTTAATATTTGGAATCTAAATAACTCAGAATCCTTAGTAGAATCCTTTCTAAGAAATAAATGTCTCATTTCTACTGGGCCTGCAGACTTCTGAGTTAGCACCAATGTCCATGTTGAAAGGAGTGTATACTTTTTAGGGAATCTTCTTTGTCATGCTAAGTAAACCTCCTTCCTACAGGTAGTAGTATACCCTTGGATGGACAGGAAACTGGACTTATCCCAGGCGCACAGGTAGAAACTGATGTCATCAGACCCTTGCACTGCTTCCTCCGTTCTGTTCTCATTCTTGGCTCTTTCTTTGTTCCCATATTAATCTTAGGTCAGAAATAGGGCTACTTAAATTTTAGTACCTTGAGAGTCTGTTCTTTCAAACAGAAATTTGCATGACAAAAATTACTAGTGTGTTTCTTGTATTTATAAATCATTCAGAATAGAGATGCTGATTCCTTTAGAACAGTAAAGTGCATACTGGACATACTCAATATAATTAAAACAAGTAAAATCCTTAGAATCAGGATCTAAACCAGTCCCCTTGACAAGTCACTTTCATTTAAAGCCTTCCCATTTAATGTCATTCTTTTAAAAAAGATGTATTAGTGAGAAATGTTGGAGGAAAAAAAAGCCACAATCAAGAGCAAAAGCAGTGAAATGATTGAAGATGCATTCTTCAATCTGTAGGGTTTACTGGGATTACTTAGGCTAGAGAAAAATCCATGAAGGTCATAATGACATTTTTATCATTTTAGACTCATGTATGCCATTTTTATATTGTCTTTGCAATACACATTAAATTTTTAAAGAGTGAGCTGTTACTTTAAAAAGGAATGATTTAAAAATTTATCAGTTTTACCTTTCTGTAGTTTAACAAGAATTTTTACCACCATTTAGAAATCAACCAAGAATTTATTTTTAAAACTGCTAATGTGCTTTCTACAGGTGAAAAGTAACAGGTTTGTACCAATGTATTTTTAGCTCATAAGAATATACAGCTAATCAGCAATAAATGAAGAATATCAAGCTGATGTGACACATATACAACATGTCAAGTAAGCTAAACATTCTGTGTTTTTCCGAAGCTATGGTAAGGTTTGCTTGGAAAACTGATAAAAAACTGTGAGCAATAATAAAATAATCAGCCGTTATTGGGTGTTTATGTGCCAAGCACTGGACCCAGTATCTCACATATCTCATTTAAACTTCACAGCCAGTTAGCAGGGCGTGGTGGCTCACGCCTGTAATCCCAGCACTTAGGAAGGCCGAGGTGGAAGGATCACTTGAGGCCAGGAGTTCGTGACCAAAGAGCCAACATGGTGAAACCCTGTGTCTATTAAAAATACGCACACATGGCCAGGCTCCATGGCTCACGCCTATAATCCCAGCACTTTGGGAGGCCAAGGCGGGTGGATCACGAGATCAAGAGATCAAGACCATCCTGGTCAACATGGTGAAACCCCATCTCTACTAAAAATACAAAAATTAGCTGGGCATGGTGGCGCGTGCCTGTAGTCTCAGCTACTCGGGAGGCTGAGGCAGGAGAATTGCTTGAACCCAGGAGGCGGAAGTTGTGGTGAGCCGAGATCGCGCCACTGCACTCCTGCATGGGTAACAAGAGCAAAACCCCATCTAAAAAAAAAAATACACACACATATACACAAAGCCAGGCTTGGTAGCATGTACCTGGAGTCCCAGCTACTTGGGTGACTGAGGCATGACGATAGCTTGAACCTGGGAGGCAGAGGTTGCTGTGAGCTGGGATTGCACCATTTCACTCCAGCCTGGGTGACAGAGTGAGACTGTCTCCCCCAAAAAGTAAATAAACTTCACATCCAGCTTGCTGGCTTGTCAGTATCCAAGTGGCACTAAACAAAGCATTTTTGAAGGAAAGAAGGCAGTATGTAGGCTAGTCAGGGGTTCTCAAGGAAATATTTACGGTACAGATTAGGAAAAGATTTATCATATTAATTTCATAAATTCAGAAAAAGCTTGTATAAGAGAAAAACTGCCCAAAGTGGCAAAACTAAGTGATAAAGATGGGATTTATTTGCAAATCTGTCCAAGGCCTGAGTCTATGCTCTTTTGACTAGATACTCCATACTTTACACTTGTGTTAGCACATCTTTAGAAAACAGGGAGCTCCAGGCAAGATTCAGCCCTGAACTATTACAGCACGCTAAGTCTCATACGTTAAAATACTGATACTGATATATACAGCAGGAGAACACATTTTAAGTGAAATTGGGATTATGAAATACATGAAAATGGATCACATTTAAAGACGGCTACAAAGGCCATTTGTAACTGATCATGCTTAAATACACATTGGTGGCTGTTAACAGGGGAGAAATCAAGATTATAGACAACTGAGGGGTAGACTGTTTTTGTCTTTTTTTCCCCGCTATTTATTAACTTATTTTGTGACAAAGTCTCACTCTGTCACCCAGGCTGGAGTGCAGTGGTGCAATCTTGGCTCACTACAACCTCTGCTTCTTGGGTTCAAGCAATTCCCTGCCTCAGCCTCCCGAGTAGCTGGGATTACAGATGTTTGCCACCATGCTCAGCTACTTTTTGTATTTTTAATAGACATGCGGTTTCACCATCTTGACCAGGCTAGTCTTGAACTCCTGAACTCATGATCCACTCGCCTCAGCCTCCGAAAGTATTGGGAGCCACTGTGCCCGGCCTCCCCCTTTTCTTTAAGTCTACATTAAGAATCAGTGCAGAGCCACATTCAAGAAAAACATTGCCCTTTCCTTGGTTGCGTTTTTTTTTTTTTTTTTTTTTTTTTTTTTTTTAAGGTATGGGTAATCATCATTCCCCCACCAAAATAGAACTTGGGAACATGAATATGTCCTTTTAAAAAAGGAAAACAATTCCTAGCTAGCATATGTTACTGGAGGGAGAAATCAGAACAGAAATCAGAACTGGGTGGTGGGAAAAGGAACAAACATGAGAGGAAAGGGAGGCAGGAGGAAGGACTTAGAAGTCACTGGGTCAGTCTGCTCACCATGGAGAGGATGGTTGGACTTGACCCTTGGCCCCACTTCTTGGCCATTGCAGGGTCCTTGAGGTCTTCACCCAGCACCAAGTTGCACTAGGACTAGGGCCACATCTCTCGGAGGCCTCCTAAAGGGTGAGAGTGCTTCTCTAATTGTTTCCAGCTCTAAGAAAATTGCTCACGTAAACTGCGATCTCACAAAACCTAACTCTCCCTCCTTTTACCCTTACCCCTTATCTGTTCTTCACTTGTCCCTTTGTCTATAATGCTCCTTCCTATATAACTTTTAACCCACAGCATTAAACTTCCATTAAAAGACTCCCCTGACTTCCCGCTCAGAACACCAAAGTCCCGTGAATTCTCTCTCCCCTTTTTCACAAAGCCCCCTGTGACCCTCTTCTAGGGCCTAGTCGCTGTTTAATAATTATGTATAGACTTGTCTATTTCAAAGAATAAACAGGATGGGCATGGATGATGTCTGTTTCTTCATTCTTGTCCCTCTCAAGCATCTTCCTCATCATACAATCGATGGTCAGAAGATATTGATTAAATATAAAAGAATTACGAATTTAACATGAGCTGGGGAAGGGGGAGAAAGGCCAAGAAATAGTCACGTTAGGCTGGTTGCTATTCACGGACTCCCTCTCGTCCTGTATCTCTTTCTCTCTCATCCTCCTTCCCAGACTCTGGTGCTCATGTCTTCTTAAAAGATATCATCCTTGTGTTCATGTTTAATCTACTAAGCCCACTCTCAAGGACTTAAATGATCTTGCTTTTATCTTCTCTTACTCATCTCTAGATATTCTGTTCGCTCCAACCTGTATCCCTCTTTTCTTTAAGAGATGGAGTTTTGCTCTTTCACCCAGGCTGGAGTGCGATGCGATCACAGCTCACTGCATCCTTGACTTCCTAGGCTCCCGAGTAGCTGGTGCTACAGGTGTGTCACAACACCCAGCTAATTTTTAAAATATTTGTAGATACAAGGTCTGCCTATATTGCCAAGGCTGGTCTTAAACTCCTGAGCTAAGGCGAGCCATCCTCCTTGACCTCTCAAAATGCTGGAATTACAGGCGTGAGCCACTGCATCTGGCCTAACCAGCACCCTTGACTCCATTCATTATGAACTCCTTGGAGTTCCTAGAATAGGGCTGTTTAGACTCTGCCTAGGTCCCCTGGCTTTTCATATTCTGTTTGCTTAAAATACTTGTATTTTTGTCTCCTCTCATTCTTTTACCTTCCGGCAACTACTTAATCTTCAATTCTTCCATCTCATTTCCTCTGCCACATCTAGACTAGCATTATAGCTATCAGTGCAGGTATCACTGGTTTGTATATGTTCTCTCTAACCAAACTGAGTAGTGCATGGGGCAGAACTATAATCGTCCTCTTCCCGCTCAGAATAGCCCCAGCATTCCCAGTTAATACTCTCTAATTGCTTGTTGAATACAGGAATGCCTTTCTCCTTCTATCTTTTTTGGTAGAAAGTCCTTCCAATATCTGAATGAATCTGCCATCCCTGGAGCACAAGTCTAGAGAGATCATTTAGAGATGTGCGTTCAACTATATATTTGTTCATTTTAATTAATAGCCCTGGGATGTCAGCAAGAGGGCTTGTGCATCTGGACAGGAGGGTGAAGTCAAGGGAGGGTCTGGTCATCTATTTTTAGTAAGATTGCCATTTCAGGAATGGAATTAAAGACTGGGTGCCTACAGGCCAGATGTGCTAAAGATTAGTTACAATCTCTCTAGGTTTTTGTTAAAAGTTCCAAATGAGACATGGAATTCAGACTGGAGCAAGCTGTGTTCAGTTCACCCTGAAGCTGAAACTTGAAAGATAAACTGCCATATGAAAAAGAAACAACAAGAAAATATACAAAAATGCTATTATATCCACTCTATAGTTCTACATTTAATTTTTCCCGTTCTATAAAATTTTGTATTTCTTTTTCTTTTTTATTATTTGAGTTGAAGTTTCACTCTTGTTACCCAAGCTGCAGTGCAATGGCGCGATCTCGGCTCACTGCAGCCTCTGCCTCCTGGGTTCAAGCAATTCTCCTGCCTCAGCCTCCTGACTAGCTGGGACTACAGGCACGTGCCACCATGCCCAGCTAATTTTTGTATTTTTAGTAGAGACAGGGTTTCACCGTGTTGACCAGGATTATCTCCATCTCTTGACCTCATGATCCACCTGCCTCGGCCTCCCACTTTTTTATATCTTTTTTACAAGATGCAATTAGAGATTTCAAACTCTAAATTTTGCATGTTGAATCTAGATTTGTATTTTTTTCTTCAGGGAAAACAAATCTTTGGAAACTTCAGGAGGCTTACAGAAACTTTACATAAAGAATTCGATGATTCATTGCATGTAATGATAATTAGAAATCTAGACTTGTAATTTATGGGTTTGGCGTTTTGGAAATTAGACTTTATACTGTTTCACTCTTATAACTATAAGCTTGCACAGATGCCGCAAAATGCAGGATGCCACAAACAGCACTAGACCTTGACCGGGTACCCAGAAGGTCTTGGCTGAATGTAAATTAGCTAGCTTTTTAAAGGATGACTATTTACATATACTACAATCTTTAATTTCTTCAATTAGTAGAATTCTGTGAAATGAATAAGCCCCCAAGATGCCTTCAATATTTTAGAAAGGTACAAATAACTTGAACCAAAGAAAAAATTGGGGAAAAATACCGGTTATCAGAGAAATGAACACCAGTGGTAATACACATTGCATTTTGAAATGTAAAGCTAGCTTTGTCCCTTGTTTGAGTGGGGCATTAATGAGGAGGAGAAGCCAATGGGAACAAGACTATTGAGCATATACCAGTATGTTAGCTGACAGATTCTCTGCAAAGTATGTTTACATTTTCTCATTTAATCCATGTAAGCCAGTGTGATAGGTGTCAGTATGCCTATTTGCAGATTGGAAAACAAGTATTTATATATGTTAGCACAAGTGTGTGTATACATCTATGCCTGTACTTACATATATTAGCATGTTTCTCTTCACCTATGTAGTCCATTCTTTAAAGACAGATGATACGTTATAGTTATCCGAATAGTGGGAGCCAGGATCTGATAGAATCTTAATCAGTATTTGTTCAATGAATAAATGGTTAAATGGATGATATACTGATAACTTATTGGCTTTGTAAACGAGCTTTATCTCAAAGGACAAAATCACATTTCTGTGAGTGTCTTTTTAATTGAGGTAAAATTTACATAACACGTAATTTACCATTTTTGAAGTGAACCTTCAAATAACATTTAGTACGTATGTTCCCAGTGTTTTGCACGCACCACGTCTATTTAGTTCTAACACATTTCCATCACCCCAAAAGGAAAGCCTGTACCCATTAAGCAGTTGTTCCCCACTGTTCCCTGCCCCTGCTAGCAACAAATCTTCATTGTGTTATCCCATTGATTTATCTATTCTGGATATTCTAGGTAAAAATGGAATTATGCAATACATGACTTTTTGTGTCTGGCTGCTTTCACTCAGAATAATATTTGAGTTTTATCCACATGGTAGCATGCATCAGTTCTTTACTCTCAGTATAACATCTGAATACATGCTGAATAATATCTAATTGCATGTATTTACTACAATTTGCTTACTCATTCATCCATTAATGTGTATTTGAGCTATTTTCAGCTTTGCTCTTGTGAATAGTTCTGCTATCAATGTGTGTGTGCACATGTATTTGTTTTAGTACTTGTTTTTTTTTTTTTTTAATGTTGGGTATATGCTTAAAAGTGGAATTACTAGGTAATAAGGTAATCCTATGTTTAACTGTTTGAGAAACCACCAAACAGTTTTCCACAGTGACTGAAGCATTTTATTTTCCCACTGGGAATGTATGAAGGTTCTGGTTTCTCCATATCCTTGCCAATACGTAAGTGTTTCTTTGTCTTTTTTTAAATTTTATCATCCTTGATGGTATGAAGTGATACGTTATTGTGGTTTAGATTTGCATTTGCCTAATGACTAATCATGTTGAACATATTTTCAAGTGGTGGCTGGCCATTTCCATGAGATTTTATAGAGACATTAGGAGTCATCAATAAAACTCACAGAACAATTTTTTTTTCTATACTGAACTTCAGAGCTATTTTAGAAAATGTCATTGCTACAGATCTCATACTTGAACTAGGATCTTTGTTATTTTGGACATTTTCTTCTCAATTCCCACCATCCAGACAAGCAGCAAGCCCTGTTACAATATCACTACCTTAAATAACTACACTTTTTTAAACATTTCTACGATCGCCAGCATAATCTAGTCCAACATGATCTATGTCTGTAACTATTGCTTTGCATTTCATTATTTGCCTTATTTAATCCTTACTCCACACAACAGCTAGAATGTTAATGAATTCGACCATGAGAGTCCACTGCATAAGACCCATCACTTTCCTCACATTGCACTTTGAAGAAAAAAGAAAGCTCCATGCCACAGCTTATAGGTGATATGTATCACCTACCATCCCAACCACATGTAAAACCACTCTTTTCATGGATACTGCTTTCCATCAAGTCTGGCCTTTTATCAGTTTCTAGAACATAACCTAGAGCATTTTCAGATACTGTTACACTGGTCTGTGAAATAGCTCCCAAATATCACATGGCTTAGATTGTTTTATTTTCTCTTGAATGTTACCATCTTAGACAAGCTCTTGCTGGCCAGGCTATCTAAGATTAGGTATTCTCTATTGCAACAACACATTTGTCATCTAAAGAGTATTTTTCTCCCTGTCAAATTGTACTTAACTGTGTATATACTTATTTTCTGCCTTTACATATTAGATATAAGTACATTTATGGTGAGAATGATTTCCCTTTTTTGACCATGCCCTGCCTGTAGTTGATAACTATGTTATCTTTAATGAGTGTGTGCGTATTTCTCACAAATACAGGTTACTTGGAGTTCAATGGGGTTATGTATAAATGCCTATATTTTCTTCAGAGGAAATTATTGAAAAAAAGTTCATAACATTGTATCAGTAAGGAGTAGTGCTATATTCTCAGTGCTATGTTTCTACAGAAGAACACGAGCCTCCTATTTCTCTGTCAACAATAAAATAATCCTCTTTGCAACCCATGGGCTATACTGAGTGGCAGTGATGTGCCAAGTAGACAGAGAGGAGGATAAAGGAGAGGAACAGAACTGGTAAAGCAGAGAATGAAAGCTCATTCATTCTCTTATCATGGTCTTTGCACAGCTTGTGTCTTGCCATTCAAGAGCCAGCACTTTATTTCCACCTCTGTATCTGGTGAGCAGGCTCTAGACCTGTTGACATGAAAATCATCCATACAGCTGTGGAAGAAACATGATTAAATTGTGTTAGAATAGCTCAGCCTCTTTCTGACTAATAGAAAAGAAATAGTCTGGAGGCCATCATGGATCCCTGAAATGCCTATAATTGGAATGCTGCACTGCTGCAATGAAGGAGGAAAACCAAGTTTATGCAAGCAAATAGAACTCAGTATTTCATGATGTCAAAATAAATGTTTTCACTAGTTGAAAAATCTAGACTTTTTTCTACTATGTGATGACAATATTGCTTGAACTATAGTCACCTGATCCTTAATTACCAGCATATGTATATTATAAAATCAGGGGTCTTATTCCATTGCTCCCCTTTATAATAATGGCTACTTAGAGAATGTGAAAAATGTCTTTTTAGTTTTTAGCAGTAAGCTTACTAAATTGTCGTGTCACCTACTCAACCCATACTTCAACAAACTGATATAATTCCTTCTTTCCCCAATGCTTTCAAGTCCCTCATGTCAATTAATGCTCTCAACCGTAACTCTGGGATATAGGTTGGGAAGGTTTAAATTAGAATGGTAGGATTTTCAGTTTTAAATTGGCATTAAAGCATAGGTATTGCAGAGTCTATTACATGAAGAAACTGCAGAGATCAAAAGACCTGACTTATGTGTATAAGTCAATTAAACTGCAGACATAGAAAACTAAAATCTAAGCAGACCCCTGGAAGAGAATTTTCAGAAAACTTATGTGTATGTGTATATACAGAAACACATACTGAAGATTTTTGAGAAACAATTTCTTTTTAGAATCTGAAAATATGTATATACATATACATAGATATTTAGAGAGGGAGTTTTCTAGGGTTTGGGTCAAATGTTAGCATCTTGGTTACTATAGTCTACTAAGAAAATATTTATACTTTTTAATATCAGAAATATTTCTATGCCTTTAAATAGTTCCGTATTAGACTTCTATTTCTTGACATTCTGTTTACCCTTAGAAGCACCTAACTCTGTAAACTTCCAAAGGTGCAATATCATTACCAGACTTAGTGATGTGATTCCAATCTTAAGAAATCATGCTGCAAGAGATGTCTTTAGGTGTGATCACACCTTCCTTAAGGATATTTTTTTCTTCTCAAAATTTTACACAGGGTTCTTAGTCTCAGAAGTGATTTTAGATTGTATAGTCAGAATAGAAGGCTTATAAGAACACAAGTAAACCTTATAGATCTTCGAATCCCTTAAATCCTTAATAACATAAGTGGTTTGTTTACCTTCTTTTTATACTTGATTGCTTATTTTTCTACCATTTCAGGCTAATTTCTACATCATTAAGACCACTTATTTTTTAATAATGTTATATTTTAGCCTTTTGTTTTGATGTGATTTTGGTTTTAGAAAACAGTTGCAAATACAAATATATTCCATATCCCTTTATAGAGATTCCCCACATTTTAACATTTTATGTAACTTCTACACAACTAAATTATCCCAAAACTAGGAAATTAATATTGAAAATATTCTGTTTACTAATCTCCAGGCCTTACCCAAATTTTACAAATTGTCCCAGTAATGTCCTTTTTCTGTTCTAATTTAAAATCCAGAACTCCACACTGCATCTTGTTTTCATGTCTTCTTAGTTTCTTCTAATCTAGGGCAGTCCTTCAGCCTCTCTTTTTCTTGAGCCTTGCAATTTTGAAGTATATTCACTAGTTAATTTATAGAATGTTCCTCAGTTTGTAGTTGTCTAGTATTATGATTGAAATAAGATAATGTAACCTTGGCAAGAATGTCATAGAAGTGATGCTGTATCATCTCTGTTTACCTAACTCGTTTCTCGAACAGCAAGTATCTGGATTTCATTAACCACATACTTATTTTATTTTTATATATTTAGTATTTTAAAATAAGTCCTCTGAGTTTTTATATAAATTTTTTTGAGGGGAAAGAGGCGCTGGTGTTTTTAATAACATTATTGAGATACAATTTATATGCCACATATTAACCAGATTTAAGTAGACAGTTTACTGATTTTTTTTTTTTTTTTTTTTAGTACATTCACAGAATTGTGCAGCCATCATATAATTTAATTCTAGAACTTTGGTTATACCAAAAAGAAATCCCCACTTACTACTGTGAGTCCCCATTCCCATCACCTCCTCCAATCCTCAGCCCCATACAATAACTGATTACTCTCTTAAAATAGATTTCCCCATTTTGAACACTTCAGATAGAGGAAAATGTATGGTCTTTGGATTCTTTCAATTAGGATAATTTCAACATTTACTCATGTCATATAGCATGTTTCAGTACTTCATTCCTTTGTATTGCTGAATAATATTCCATTGTATTGCTGTACCACATTGTGTTTATCTGTTCCTCGGTTGATATTTAGGATGTTTCAACTTTTTGACATTATGAATAATGCTGCTATGAGAGTTCATGTAAGAGGTATTCCTTTTCCCCCATTTTTTCTTGTGAAAAAATATACAAAACATAAAACTTACTATCTTAACCATTTTTAAGTTCAGTCAGCTCTCCATATCCACAGGTTTATGATTTAAAATATTTTAAAATAAAAAATTTAAAAACACATATTAAAATGTAGGAACTATTTACATGGTATTCACATTATATTAAGTACTATAAGTAATGTGGATATGATTTAAAGTATACAGGAGGACAGGCATAGATTATATGCAAATATGCTATTTTACATAAAGTGCTTGAGCATTTATAAATTTTAGTATCTGTTAGGGGTCCTGGAGCCAATCCCCCACAAATACCAAGGGGCAACTATATACATTTCAGGGATATGAAGTACAATTCTATTGTGAAACTATTTTCACCATCCAGCTCTAGAACTCTTTTAATCTTGTGAAACTGAAAAGAGACACCTGTTAAACAATTTACTAATCCCCCTTCACCCCAACCCCTAGTAACTATCATACTTTCTCTCTGATTTCTGAATATGCTAAGTAATTTATTTAAGTGGAATCATATGGTATTTGTGTTTTTTGAAAAGCTTATTCTACCGTAGCATAATTTCTGCAAGCATCATCCATGTTATAAGAGGATTTCCTCTTTTAAGGCTGAGTAATAATTCATTATATGTGTATACTACTGCTTATCTATTCCTCTGTCAATGGAAACTTGAGTTGTGTCCATATTTTAGCTATTGAGAATGCTGCTGCTATCAACATGTATTTTGAGGCTCTACTTTCAGTTCCTTTGTGGATATACCCAGAAATGGAATTGCTGAATCATATAGTAATCCCACTTTTAAGATTTTGAGTAATTGCCTCTCCCTGCTCTATTTTGGCTACTGTTTGCTTGGTTTTTTGTTCATTTTGGTCTTTTCATGGCATACCTATGTGTGTCTTTGAATCTAAAGTGAGTTGCTTGTAAGCAGCATATAGCTGGATAGTAATTTTTTAAAAACCCATTCTGCCAACTTCTGTCTTTTGATTAGATAATTTAATATGTTTGCATTTAAAATAATTACTGATATGGAAAGATTTACTTCATTTTAATATTTGTTTTTTATATTTCAAAGTATTTTTGTGACTCCTTTCTTTACTGATGTATTTTGTGGGGTTTCTTTTTCTTTCTTTTATTTTGTAATGAAACACTTAAATTACTTTCTCATTTCCTTTTGTGTATATTTGCTGTTTTCTTTCTGGTTAGCATAGAGATTTCACTTAATATCCTTAAGTTATAACACAGTTGGAATTTTTACCGGTTTAACTTTAATAACATGAAACAAAACTCTGATAAAATACTCTGCTCTTTTAACAACTTCATCCCCACTCCTTTTAGTTGTCACAAAATTACACTGTTGTACATTGCGTGCCCAAAAACATCAATTGATATTTTAAATGCATCAGTTGCTTAAAGTTCATATGAAACAAAATGTGGCATTACAAATCAAAGTTATAATAATACTAACTTTTAGACTAATGGTTGTTTTATTCTTAACGATTTATTAGCATCTTTAATTATGCAGAAAGCTAGAAGTGGAATTGCATACCATCATTATGGTAATATTAAATTGTATATTTGCCCATCTATTCACTTTTACTGATACCTTTATTTTATCATGTAGCTTTGAGTTACTTCCAGTATCCCTTTTTCTCGTCCTGCACAAGTCCCCTTAGTGTTATTTTGCAGAGTAAGTCTAGAGGTATCACACTCTGTTTATGTTTGTGTGAATATCTTAATATCTTTCTTACTTTTAAAAGACATTTTTTGCTGGATATAGGATTCTTGGAAAATAGATTTTTTCTTTTAGCATTTTGAATCTGAATTTTTCACCTCACTCCCTTCTGATGGCCAAAGATCTGATGAGAATGTTACAGATAATCTCATTGAAGATCCCTTGTATGTGAGGAATATCGCTGATAATCTCATTGAAGACTCCTTGTATGTGAGGAATATCTTACTTTTTGCTACTTTTGAAATGCTCCTTGTCGTTCCGTTTAGATGTCTGAATTCATCCTACTTGGAGTTTGTTGAGCTTCTTTGTTGTTTTTATAATTTTCTTCAAATTTGGTAAGTTTTTAGCCCTTATTTCTTTGTATATTCTGTCTCTTTCTTTCCTTTTACCTCTAGAATTTCCCCAATACATATGTTGATCATTTGATGGTATAACCTTTGGTTTCTTCCACTTTGTTCATTTTTCTTCAGTGTTTTTCTCTTTATATTTCTTGAGTGATAATTTCTTACTGTCCTGCCTTCAAGTTCACTGACTCTTCTGCCTGTTCAAATATGTCTTTGAGTTCCTTTAGTGATTTTTTTACTTCAGTTATTGTACTTTTCACCTCTCGGATTTCTTTCTGGTTTCTTATAAGCTTTTCTATTTATTGGTATTTCAGTACCTTGAGTATCATTAAGATAGTTATTTTAAAGTCTTTATCTAGCAGATCTACCATCAAATCATTTTTAGGAACAGTTTCTGTTCATTTACCTTTCTCTTTTAATGATCTATACTTCTCAATTTCTTTATATACCTTATGAAAAATGCCTTGTTGAAAATGCCTTGTTGAAAAATTGATATTTTAATCTAATAATGTGATACTCTGAAAACCAAATTATTGGTTCCCAAGGTTTGAGGTTTTTTTTAAATTTTTTCATTTTTATGACTGTCGTAGTCTCTCCTCATAGTGAAGATCATGTGAAGTATAAACTTAAGGTCTTTTAGGATCTTTTCTGAGGTTGTGCCTTTCTCCAGTGACTTCCTTATCTCTGCTGTATATGCAGTTGCTTTTGAATGTTCTGGCTTCCAAATATGGAAAAAAAGAAAAATGGAAGAGGAAGGGAAAGGGCACAGACTTCTTAAGTCAGAAGTTGTATGGCCAGAAGAGGAGGGGTTTGTAGAAAGGAAATATAGGAGGTATAACAATGGCTACCCATCTTTGTGTCAAGACCTCAGTGATCAGAAGCAGTAATCAACAGTCAGAACACAGATCCACAATATTTTGAGGGACAGATGCTTTATTGTCCACAAGCTGAATGCAAGCTGGGCCAGGAATGTATACATGCTACTTAACACTGGGCTAAAGGGTAGAGATTGGTAGCAGCTGCTAAGAGTTAAAGTTGATTCAACTTACTGCAGTTTGCTACCTAAGATTTCCCCTAGGAATTGCAAGCTTGCAATAGACTCCAGAGTTCCAAAATAGTTTTATCAGACAGATTGTGACAATGTAATTGTTGTCTAGGTGGAAATACTGATTTCTGGTGCTTCCTATTCCACTGTCTTCTCTCAGTCTTCCTGCAACCATACACTTTTCTTTTGTTGGCTTAATTTCCATAAAGTAATTTCACAATTGCTAGAGCCATTTGACAATTGGTAACTGAGATTTCTATGGCAAACAGATGTACTTAGTTGAATATGTTTTATCATTATTTTTTGTACTTAGTTGAATATAATATGTTTTATCATTATTTTTGTATTTAGAGTAGGTACATAGGCTCGACATAATGTTTTCCCAAGTTACTTAGGTTTGTCTCTACCTTCCCCTATAAGTGTGGTTATGTTTATTTGCAATAGACTTATTTTTTATTTTTTTGTGTTCAATTTTGGGTCTTCTCATATTGGTTGATTTTTATGGATTATTTGAGTAAGTAAAATACAGCCATGGTGCTAAAAACATCAGAATAAACTAAAAATGTAAATTCAGGGACGTGTCACTACCCTCTTATCCATTCTACCTAATTGCCATTCTTTCATTTAACCATCCATTTCCACCCTCTTTAGTTTTTGATTTAGTTTCATTATGTTTTGGTTTAACCTTCCTATGTAGTTTGTTTTTATTTCTTCACTAGTAATCAGACACATACATATTTTATCTCTATCAAACTAAAAAACTACTATTCTATAAATATTTGTTTTGCCATCTTTAAATGTGTCTTGTAAATGATTCTATTTCAGTCCACTGAGGTCTCTTTTCAGTTTTGTATTGGTCTCTCATACTCCATTTTGTAAATATACCATCTATTATTAAGCACTCTACTATGTATAGTCACTTGGAAGAGTTCTATATTTTTGAAATTACAAATAATGCTGCAATAACCTTGTGCAAATATATCTTTGTATTGTTCAGAAGGTATCATCAGAGTAAGTGTCTAAAAGTAAAATTGCCAAGTCAGAATGTAACTACATATGCAGTTATCTTAGGTTTTGCCATATTCTCTAGCAATGTATGAAAATGTCTGATTCCCCAGTAATCCCACAGAAAGGGTTTTTATGTCATAAAAGAAATTGCTAGTCTGAGATTTAATAAATCATATCTCAATGTTAATTTAATTAGTATTATTTAATTATCAGAGGGTTTAGACAAATTTTCATAAGCCTAAGCACCATTTTTAAAACTTCTTTGTCAATTGTTCACATTTTTTTCTCATTTTTCTGTTGGGTTTTGATGCTCTTTCCCTCAAATTTAAAAAATTTTATGTTAGGGATATAAACTTTTTCCTGGAATATGCATGACAAAAATATTCTCTCATATCTTCAGTTGTCTTTTATATTTATGTTTTATGCAAGGCAAAATATTTACATAGTAAAATTTATCAGTTTGTCTTTTCATTGCCTTTGGGCTTTTGGGTCATAATTAGAAGACGTTTTCTACACTGATGTTAATGGGAAATTCATCCATAATTTCTTCTAGTACTCTTATGATTTACTTTTGTTTTTTACATTTAGATCCATTGTTCATTTGAAATTCTTGTATATGGTGAGCAATAAGAGCATAATTTTATTTTTTTGCAGATTATACAGTTTTTGTTTCTAGATTGTTTTTGTTTGTAGATAGTATGCTTTTGTAAAAATAATCAGTTGTCCCAGTAATACTTATTAAGAAGTTGATCTCTTTCCTAGTTATTTGAGATGTCATCATTAGATATTAAAAGTATCATATATGCAGTTGAGACCTATGTGTGATTTTTTTGTCTTATTTTTTCTGTTCATGTACCACTAACAATATCATTTTAATTACAGAGACTTCATAGTATATTTTACAAATGGATAGAGTTAGTCACCCCATGTAGTTTTCTTATTTAGTCTTTTCTGTTTCTTCACATTTGCTTTTTCCATATCAAGTTGAATACATAACTCTAGAAAATGTGTTTTGGTATTTTTATTGGAAATTTTAAAGTATACAAATCTAGACAAAAAACCCATTTTTTTTTTTAATGTTAAACCATTTGATCTCAGAATACGGAATTACTTTACATTATTCAGGTCTATTTTGTCTTTCAGGAATATATTAAAGTTCTCCTTCAATAGATTTTGCACATTTCTTGTTAAATTTATTCCTTAGTATATACTCCTTTGTTGTTTTTGGAAACAAGGTTGCCTATACCATTTAGCTCATGGGTCCCCAACCCGTGGGCCACAGACCAGTACCTATCTGTGGCATGTTAGAAACTGGGCTGCACAGCAGGAGGTGAGTAGAGGGCGAGCATTACCACCTGAGCTCTGCTTCCTGTCATATCAGTGGAGGCATTAGATGCTCACAGGAGCATGAACCCTACTGTGAACTACTCATGCGAGGGATCTGGGTCATGCTCTCTTTATAAGAATCTAACTGTTGCCAGATAATTATGTAGAACAGTTTCATTCAGGATTCATCTCCCCTACAACCCCTGAAACTGGTCCCTGGTGCCAAAAACATTGGGGATCACTGATCTGTTTGCAATGTATATAAATGAAGGTTATTATTTTTCTGTATGTAATTTTGTATTCTACTCTTAAATTGAATGTTTGAATGTGTTAATTTTATCATTGATTTTTATTTAGCTTTTCCAAGTATAAAAATCAAATGTTAAATTTTTTTATTTTTCAATTTTATAGCTCAATTTGATACCTGTTTTCTAATGAAAATGGCTAATACTCACAAAACCATCTTGAGTAGTAATGGGGTAGTTGGCATTTTTGCCTCTTTCCTTATCTTAGCAGGAGAACAGTGTTTTCTTGTTAAGTAAGCATTTAAGTATTTGAGTAAAATACCTGATTTGGGGCTGAAGATTAACATTATCACATATATAAGAAGTATCATTCAATTTCTATGTTATTGAGTTTTCTAAATTCTAATATATAATGGAATTGCTGGGTAAAATGGTGTTTCTAGCTCTAGATCCTTGAGGAATCACCATACTGTCTTTCACAATGGTTGAACTAATTTACACTCCCACCAACAGTGTAAAAGCATTCCTGTTTCTCCACATCCTCTCCAGCATCTGATGTTTCCTGACTTTAATGATTGTAATTCTAACTGGTGTGAAATGGTATCTCATCGTGGTTTTGATTTACATTTCTCTAATGACCAGTGATGATGAGCTTTTTAAAATATACTAGTTGGCTGCATAAATGTTGTCTTTTGAAAAGTATCTGTTCATATCCTTTGCCCATTTTTTGATGGGGTTTTTTTTTATTGTAAATTTAAGTTCCTTGTAGATTCTGGCTATTAGCCCTTTGTCAGATGGATAGATTACAAAAATTTACTCCATTCTGTAGGTTACCTGTTCTCTCTGATAGTTTCTTTTGCTGTGAAGAAGTTCTTTAGCGTAATTAGATTCCATTTGTCCATTTTGGCTTTTGTTGCCATTGCTTTTATTATTTTAGTCATGAATCTTTGTCCATGCCTATGTCCTGAATGGCATTGCCTAGGTTTTCTTCTAGGGTTTTTATGGGTTTTGTCTTACATTTAAATATTTAATCCATCTGGAGTCAATTTTTGTATAAGGTGTAAGGAAGGGGTACAGGTTCAGTTTTCTACATGTGGGTAGCCAGTTTTTCCAACACCATTTATTAAATAGGGAATCCTTTCCCCATTACTTGTTATTGTCAGATTTGTCAAAGATCAGATAGTTGTAGATGTGTGGTGTTCTGAGACCTCTGTTTTGTTCCATTGGTCTATATATCTATTTTGGCACCAGTACCAAGCTGTTTTGATTATTGTAACCTTACAGTATAGTTTAAAGTCAGGTAGTGTGAGGGCTTCAGCTTTATTCTTTTTGCTGGACTGTTTTGGCTATATGGCCTCTTTTTTGGTTCCATATGAAATTTAAAGCAGTTTTTTCTAATTCTGTGAATAAAGTCAATGGTAGCTTGATGGGAATAACATTGAATCTATCAATTACTTCAGGCATTATGGCCATTTTCACAATATTGATTCTTCCTATATATGAGCATGGGATGTTTTTCCATTTTTTTGTGTGTGTTCTCTCATTTCCTTGGGCAGTGGTTTGTACCTCTCCTTGAAGAGGTCCTTTACATACCTTATAAATTGTATTCCTAGTTATTTTATTCTATTTGTAGTAATTGCAAATGGGAGTTCATTCATGATTTGGCTCTGTTTGTCTGTTATTGATGTATAGGAATGCTTGTGATTTTTGCACATGGATTTTATATCCTGAGACTTTGCTGAAGTTGCTTATCAGCTTAAGGAGATTTGGGGCTGAGCTGAAAGGGTTTTCTTAATATATAATCATGTCATCTGCAAACAGATGATCTCACATCCATTCTTCCTACTTGAATACCCTTTATTTCTTTCTCTTGCCTGATTGCCCTGGCCAGAGTTTCCAATACTATTTTGAATAGGAGTGGTGAGAGAGGGCATCCTTGCCTTGTGCCAGTTTTCAAAGGGAATGCTTCCAGTTTTTGCCTTTAGTATGATATTGGCTGTGAGTTTGTCATAAATAGCTTATTATTTTGAGATGTTATATCAATACCTAGTTTATTGAATGTTTTTAGCATGAAGGGGAGTTGAATTTTATTGAAGGACTTTTTTGCATTTATTGAGATAATCACGTAGTTTTTTGTCATGGTTCTGTTTATATGATGGATTATATTTATTGATTTGTGTATGTTGAGCCAGCCTTGCATCCCAAGGATGAAACCAACTTGATTATGGCGAATAAGCTTTGTAACATGGTGCTGGATTCAGTTTGCCAGTATTGAGGATTTTTGTATCGATGTTCATCAGGGGTGGTTGTCAGAAATTTTCTTTTTTTGTTGTGTCTCTGCCAGGTTTGGTATCAGGATGATGCTGGCCTTATAATGAGTTAGGCAGGAGTCTCTCTTTTTCTATTGTTTGGAATAGTTTTAGAAGAAATGGTATCAGCTCCTCTTTACCTCTGGGAGAATTTGGCTGTGAATCAGTCTGGTCCTGGGCTTTTTTGTTGTTGTTGGTAGGCTATTAATGCCTCAATTTCAGACCTTGTTATTGGTCAGTTCAGGGAGTTGACTTCTTCCTGGTTTAGTCTTGGGTGGGTGTATGTGTCCAGAAATTTATCAGTGTTTTCTAGTTTATTTGCATAGAATTATTTATATTATTATCTGATGATAATTTGTATTTCTTTGGGATCAGTGGTGGCATCCCCTTTTTCATTTTTTATTGTGTCTATTTGATTCTTCTCTTTTCTTCTTTATTAGTCTGGCTAGTAGTCTATTTTGTTAATCTTTTCAAAATATCAGCTCTTGGAATCATTGATTTTTTTTTTTTTTGAAGGGTTTTTGTGTCTGTCTCCCTCAGTTGTGCTCTGATTTAGTTGTTTCTTGACTTCTGCTAGCTTTTGAATTTGTTTGCTCTTGTGTCTCTTGTTCTTTTAATTGTGAGGTAGGGTGTCGATTTTAGATCTTTCCCGGTTCCTCTCATGGCCATTTAGTGCTATAAACACTGCTTTAGCTGTGTTTTCCTCTAAACACTGCCTTAGCTGTTTCCCAGAGATTCTGGTACATTGTGTCTTTGTTCTTATTGTTTTAAAAAACTTCTTTATTTCTGCCTTTATTTATTTATTTACTCAGTAGTCATCTGGGAGCAGGTTCTTCAGTTTCCATGTGGTTGTTGGGTTTTGAGTGAGTTTCTTAATCTTGAGTTCTAATTTGAGTGCACTGTGGTCTGAGAGATTGTTATGATTTCTGTTCTTTTGCATTTGCTGAGGAGTGTTTTACTTCCAATTATGTGGTTAATTTTAGAATAAGTGTGATGTGGTGCTGAGAAGAATGTATATTCTGTTGATTTTGGGTGGAGAGTTTTATAGATGTGTCTGTTAGGTCTGGTTGCTCCAGAGCTGCGTTAAAGTCCTGAGTAACCTTGTTAATTTGCTTGTTAGTAAATGATTTTATTTCTCCTTTTCTTCTGAAGCTTTATTTGGCTGGATATGAAATTCTGGCTTGAAAATTCTTTAAGAATGTTGAATGTTGGCTCCACTCTCTTCTGGTTTATAGGGTGTCTGCAGAGAGATCTGCTGTTAGTCTGATGGGCTTCCCTTTGTGAGTAACCTGACCTTTCTCTCTGGCTGCCCTTAACATTTTTCCTTTATTTCAACCTTGGTAAATCTGATGATTATGTGTGTTAGTGTTAACCTTCTCAAGGAGTATCTTTGTGGTATTCTCTGTATTTGCTGAAATTGAATGTTGGCTTCGTAGGTTGGGGAAAGGTCTCTAGGATAATATCCTGAGGTGTGTTTTCCAACTTGGTTCTATTCTCTCCATCACTTTCAGATACACCAAGCAAATGTAGGTCTGGTCTTTTCACATAGTCCCATATTTTCTTGGAGGCTTTGTTCATTCCTTTTCATTCTTTTTTCTCTAATCTTGTCTTCACGCTTTATTTTGTTAAGTTGATTTTCAGTCTCTGGTATCCTTTCTTCCATTTGATTGATTTGGCTTTTGATACTTGTGTATGCTTCAGGAAGTTCTCATGCTGTGTTTTTCAGCTCCATCAGATCCATTATGTTCTTCTCTAAACTGGTTATTCTAGTTAACAGTTCCTCTAACCCTTTATCAAGGTTCTAGATACCACTGACATTCTTCACAGAATTGGAAAATAGTATTTTAAAATTAATTTTAAATTAATTATTTTAAAATTAACTATTTTATATAACAGTATTTAAAAATCATGTGGACCCCAAAAAAAGAGCCTGACTAGTGAACACCATCCTAACCAAAAAGAACAAAGCTGGAGGCATCATGTTACCTGACTTGAAACTTTACTGCAAAGCTAGAGTAACCAAAGCAGCATGGTTCTTATATAAGAACAGACACTTACACCCATGGAACAGAATAGAGAACCCAGAAATAAGACCACACACCTGCAATCATCTGATCTTTGACAAACCTGACAAAAACAAGCAATGGGAAAATGATACCCTATTTAATAAATGGTCTTAGGAGAACTGGCTAGCCATATGCAGAAATTGAAACTAGACCTCTTTCTATACCACATACAAAAATCAGTTCAAGACGGATTAAAGACTATAAAAACCCTAGAAGAAAATCTAGCCAATACTATTCAGGACATAGGCACAAGCAAAGATTTTATGACAAAAACATCAAAAGCAATTAAAACAAAAGCAAATATTGAACAAATAGAAACTAAAGAGTTTCTGCACAGCAAAATAAACTGTCATCAGAAGTGAACAGACAACCTACAGTGTGGGAGATAATTTTTGCAATCTGTACACCTGATAAAGGTCTGATATCCAGAATCTACTGATGTTAAATTTATAAGAAAATTTACCCCATTTAAGAAAAAAATCAACCCCATTAAAAAGTGGCCAAAAGACATGAACAGACACTTTTCAAAAGAAGACATACATGTGACCCAGGAACATGAAACAAAGCTCAACATCACTGAACAATAGAGAAATGCAAATAGAAACCACAATGTGATACCATCTTACACCAGTCATAATGTCTCCTATTAAAAGTTTAAAAAAAAAAAAAAGGCAGATGTACTAGCAAGGTTTTAGAGAAAAAGGAACACTTTTACACTGTGGGTGGGAGTGTAAATTAGTTCAACCATTATAGGAGACAGTGTGGCAATTCCTCAAAGACCTAGAGGCAAAAATGCTATTAGGCTCAGCAATCTGATTACGCAAAGGAATGTAAATCATTCTATTAAAAAGAGGTGTGCATGCACATATTCATTACAGCACTATTCACAATAGCAAAGACAGGGAATCTACCTAAATGCCCATCAATGATGAACTGGATAAAACAATGTGGTATACACACACTGTGGAATACTATGCAGCCAAAATAAGGAACAAGATCATGTCCTTTGGAGGGACATGGATGTAGTTGGAAGGCTTTATCCTCAGCAAATGAATGCAGGAACAGAAAACCAATTACCACATGTTCTCACTTATAAGTGGGAGGTGAAGAAGGAGAACACATGGACACTTGGAGGGGAGCACCACACACCAGGGTCTGTAGGAGGTTCAAGGGTGGGAGGAGGGAAAGAATCAGGAAGAACAGCTAATGGATGCTGGGAGCTTAATACCTAGGTGATGATCTGTGCAGCAAACCACCATGGCACATGTTTACCTATGTAACAAACCTGCACATCTGGCACATGTACCCCTGAAATAGAAAGTTGGAAATTAAAAAAAAAATCTACCTTAATGATTATACTGTTTAGGTTCTACCACTTATTCTTGCTGTTATATCCTTTCCTGTTCACTTGACCTGTCTTGGACTGAGAGTGGTATATGAAAGTCTCCTTTTCTTCTACTGTTAATATGTTTCTACTCCCTCCCATCAACGTCTGTTATTTTCCTTCATAATGGCTACTAAAATTCATAAGTATAATATCATCATTGTAAAACTGTGACTTATATCTAATTTTTTTTTCTTATATCCAAATCAGTACCTCTTCTTTTTCTTGAAAAGAAATATGGGAGAGTTTATCAATATCTTAATATTTAATATGTATTTATGATAATGTATATATTTAAATATGTATTAAAAAAGTAATATGTAGATTACAAATGTTTCTTTTTTATATAGATTTACGCTATGATGTCATCATAAAGTTAATGTAACTAGTAGGAAAACAGGAATAGATCCAGTTAAAAAACATAGGAGATCTTTAAAAGGTGAAGATTACAAAACTGTTGTATCAAATGAGAGGCATGTGTGCTCCAATATGGAGGTACAGACTTCCTAGGTCAAGGAGAAGCAAAGATGAAAGTGGGCCTACTAGGCTGTGCTTTGTCATTCATAAGGAACCTATCATTGTTCTGGAGAATCTGCCTACATGATAGCCAGCTCTTCTGCTGCAAGTAACTATTAAATAACATTCCCAGAAAATCTTTTATTTACCCCAAGAGTGGGTGAATGGGACACAACCTACTTAAGTTCACTCTCTCCATAGCTGGAGCTGTTTGTGATTTTTTTCAAGTATATAGATGAAAAAGCATATAAAAATGAGAGAACATAAAAGTTAAGCATGCTATGAGTTAGTACTATAAAATTAACTTATGTTTAAATGAACATATTTTAACATCCTCTAGGTGTAATTTTTAAAAGAAAATCTCTATGAATATGAAGCACAATGGAACACAGTTTACATTCTGTCTGAAAATGTTTTTAAGTGCTATGAAGTAAATCTTCTACATAAGTATACTTTGCTAACTTTATTTTCCACTGAAAAATGCATTCCATATTATAAAAAGAGACTAAAATGTTAAGAGTTTTGGGGTGAATCTAAAAGATATCTGTGGTAGTTACTATTAAATATTTATGAGCCCACTAGTAAGGACAAATCATTTTCTTAATCTATTTCACTAATAGAAATTATTTATAAGTACATCATTAATTATTTACATTATCCTGGTATTGTCTGCATTAATAATTTAAAAATATATAATTATCTATTAAATCATCTAAATATGATTTAACTTCATTTATCTTTCGTTACACAAATAGCAAGTTGATCATTAACTATTGTCATACAAAACAAGGTATGCCAATATAATAAACTTGGATATCTAGAAAGGGTAGGGACAATAGCTTGCATATCTGTCTTTTTCCTTAATATTTGGTGTAATTAATATTTTTAAGAAAGTTTTTGGTTTCTGACCTGTAAGTCCACTATTACTATATACCCTTGAGGTCCCTGGCATACAGAAAGCTAGTTTCTTTCTACAGGCTGCCAATTAACTCCATGCCCTCAGAGTCAAATACCTTTCATTATCTAGCAGGTAAAGACTTTTTATTTATTGTTGTTCTCTGGGCCACTTTAAACATGCTCACTGAAAAAAGATTTCCTGCTGAACAAAGTGTTTATGACAACTTTGTCCTCTCTCAGATCTATCAACACATCACCAAGAGCTCCTAGAGTTATGCAGTCCTGTAGTTACATCTGGAGTTACAACCGGAGGAGTATTATAACAGTAACTTGGCCTGCAATAAATTTTTTTCCCTTGAGAAGTCTGTTAGGAAGATTTTAACAGTCTGTTCACAAAAGATTCAATGTTTAGGGTACTAGGGGAAAGGCCAAGTTATCAGCTGATTCTTTTTTTTAGAAAAACACTTTATATGTTACATATTTGATAACGAGTCAAGGTACAGGCAAAAATAACATGAATTGTAAAAAACATCAGTGTGAAAATATTTGTGCTCCAATCTCTGTTTACTGTCCTCCTTTACAGACTGTTATGTGCTTGATTAATTATATCCTTCCCAAATTCATATGTTAATATCTTAACCTCCGTACCACAGCCTGCGACTGTACTTAGAGTGTTTAGGCTATGGCTCATACCTGTAATTCAAGTACTTTGGAAGGTCGAAGCTGGTGGATCACCTGTGGTTGGGAGTTTGAGATCAACCTGACCAATATGGCGTTGCAGTGAGGTGAGATCATGCCAGATGTCGTGCCGCTGCACTCCAGCCTGGGCAACAAGAGCAAAACTCCATCTCAAAAAAAAAATAATAGTTTTTAATGAGATTAAGGTAAAATCAGGTCATAAGCATGGGTGCTAATCCAATGTGACTAGTATTCTTAAAAGAGATTAGGACACACACACACACACACACACACACACACACACACAAGACCATGTGAAGACATAGAAGGAAGGCAGCCATCTGTAATAGTTTCAGAAGAAGCCATCTCTTTTGATACCTTCATCTCACACTTTTAGGCTCCAGAACTGTGAAAATCCATTCAATTCCTGTTTAAGCTGTCCAGTACTTTGTTTCGGCAGCTTTAGCAAACTAATATATGGAACTTACCCTCATGCACAAATCCCCAGTTCATATTCTGGGCTTGTAATTCCAATTGTTCAGATCCAGTGTCCTCATATGGGACACTTGAAGCAAGACTTGAAGACAGCGATTTTTCCTTGTTTACAGAGTAGTAGCAGAGGGAGTTTAGAGTCCAAACTTTAATTGCTTACCATTTTGGCTTTGAGCAACAATATCATTTGTAATGCTTAGGTTAAGGAAGACAGTTTATGCAAATAACCTTATTGAATGCTTTATTAACAGAGTCTTTCTCCAACCTTTCCTGACAGCCTGGATACCGCTGGGTGTTCAAGCTAATCTGAAGGTTAAGCCTCCCTGTAGGGTTCTAACAGAAAGCTTTGACATAGCCCCAAACTAAGAATGTTAGGGAAAGAAACTGCTATTTTTATATTTTCAGAAACTTGGCCTGATGCAAGAGATCTACGTATCTATTTCTATATTTATATCTGTAATAATTCTATAAAAAAGCTCATGGACTGTCCCAAGTAATAGAGACCTCAGTTTTGTTAATTTAGTGGCTTGTTCTCTGATAATCTTGACCTTGATGCCTCTCTAAATTTTGAACCTGTAATTAAACATGCTAAGTATGCAAAGCTATTTACTGATTTCCAGTTATGCTGTTTCAGGTTACAGATGTGAAAAGAAAAAAAATTAACTACTTCCATAGCAAGATGACCCAAGGGGCCACTCTAGCACAATGGGAGCTACTCTGCATAAGAAATAGGGCTGATGGCAACATGTATATCTTTTTAATTTGAGGATTATGTTGAAAATGAAACATAATCTCCAAGGTGAACAAGTGCTTTTGCTAGAGTAGTTAACCCTAACTATGAAACTAGCATAAATTACCTGATTGTTATTAACTGGTGTTTAACTTCTCTGCACTTTTAACACTTATATTGGGAAGTATGTTCTTTTTTTTTTTAAAAAAAAAAAAAACTTACTCATGGATGATTAGACTGTCTTTTTCTTTTATATTTAGTGTTTTAAAATCATGTATGTTGAGTACCGACCAACATATCAATTATTTAGTCATTACAAATGTGGGTGAGGAGTCATTACCACAGTAATTAGGATACAGTCCAACAAGTGTAAAAGAAAGTTCACTAAATTGCAGCCATGAGCTATGGAAATGATATTAAATTGTTCATTTCAAAAAATTTTCATAGCAATTCCCTAAACTAGATGGCATTACGGAATATGCAACAGCAGCAAATACTTACACTCACGGAGAGCTATGACATTTGGGAAATCATTCGGTTATATCAATAGGAAATTATTCTCTGAACTCTCCTCCAATTTTTGAATAATTAATGACTGAATGCTATTTAATTGGGAAAAGTTCTTCATAGGAAGGTAATATGACCCAAATTTCTGAAAGAAGAAAATGTTTCACTCCTTCAAGAAGTCGTTTCTAGATAGAACTCTTAAGAGCATAGCATAATGAAGGTGGGGTACCATGTAAGTCTCTGGATTTGCTTAGGTAATATCACAAATGTAATGTAATTTAAAAACCTAAAATTGTTATGAACATTTGCAAGTCTCATTAATATTTTTCTGGAAAAGAGTAAAACAATCATAACCTAATACATGGGTAAATTAATATGACAGTATTGTATTGTCTATATAAACAGTAAACATTTTCAATACAGTCAGTCTGGGCCACTGAGATAAGAGGCAATGACATTAGCATGCTACCAAATAACATCGTTCAAACAATATATTTTTCAATTTTTTACTAAAAACGATTTCCAGAATTGTTAGCAGATAGTGGCAGAGGGAGGGGGGAAGAAGCAGCCACAGAATGTGGCCATGAAAAAAAGGGCATCCCAGCCAGGCACAGTGGTACCTACTTGGAGTCCCAGCTACTTGAAAGCTAAGGAGGAAAGATTGCTTGAGCCTAGGAATTTGAGTTCATCACCTGGCTAATTTTTTATTTTAATTTTTGTAAAGACAGAGTCTCACTGTATCTCCAACTCACGGCCTTAAGCAATCCTCCTACCTCGGCCTCAGAAAGTGCTGGGATTTTGAATGTGAACTGTTGCACCCAGATAATATCTGCTTTTAAGTCTGATCTCCAACTCATGGCCTTAAGCAATCCTCCTGCCTCGGCCTCAGAAAGTGCTGGGATTTTAAATGTGAACTGTTGCACCCAGATAATATCTGCTTTTAAGATACAAATCTGTTTTTATATAAAAGCCAGAAATTAAGATTTTAATGTCAATTTCCCAATTTGTAAGAGTTGGCAACTCATCATAATTATTTAGTGTATAATGGCAAAGCCAACACTGATAGCCAAATAAAACATTTAAAAGCCAAATCTGGTCTATGAGCTACCATTGGAAGATCTCTGATTTACATTAATGTGATACAGACATTTTCATACAGAGGACTAAATGTAACTTATAAGTATTAGAGACAGAGTGAGTGAGCACGTGTGTGTGTGTGTGTGTGTATGTATGTGTTTGTGGTGGAGGGTTGGAGAGAGCGAGCTATCTTCTAAATTATATAAAATCAAGGTGAATTATAATCAGAATAGTTTTCAAATAATGTAGTGATAACACGTCCATCTACAAGTACAGGTATATCTTAGGAGAACAAATAGCAACAATCCAGTGTTTGAGATTTATATATATATATATATATATATATAATCATCAGTATGGAATTGATTAAAAGATTCTATATAATGAATGAGAAAAATAATTTTAAAAATCAGCTTTCGTTTTGATACCACTACTTGATCACTACTGTCTCTGTTACTTGCTATCAATTATCACACTAGGTGTCTGTCATTGTTCTCAGTGTTTGACAGGCATTATATAATTTTATTTATTTTCTTATATTTTATTGTGTTTTAGGTTTTGTGGTACATGTGAAGAACATGCAAGATTGTTGCATAGGTACATACATGGCAATGTGGTTTGCTGCCTTTCTCCCCATCACCTATATATGGCATTTCTCCCCATGTTATCCCTCCCCAACTCCTCACCCACTGCTGTCCTGCCCCTGGTTCCCCTGACAGACACCAGTGTGTGATGCTCCCCTCCCTGTGTCCATGTGTTCTCATTGTTCAACACCCACCTATGAGTGAGAACATGCGGTGTTTGAATTTCTGTTCTTGTGTCAGTTTGCTGAGAATGATGGTTTCCAGGTTCATCCAAGTCCCTACAAAGGACATGAACTCATCATTTTTTATGGCTGCATAATATTCCATGGTGTATATGTGCCACATTTTCCCTGTCCAGTCTGTTGTTGATGGGCATTTGGGTGGGTTCCAAGTCTTTGCTATTGTAAACAGTGCTGCAAGGAACATTCCTGTGCATGTGTCCTTATAATAGAACAATTTATAATGCATTGTATAATTTAATCCTTATGACAACTAAGTCAAGAATAGGCACTATTTTGTCCCATTTTAAAGTTCAGGAAAATAAGGCTTAGAGGATTTAGGTCATATACCAACAAAGGCAACTATTTCACCATTTTTCCTTGCAAACTGCTAGCTTATGGGAGCAGTATCCTGTTTCAGTTAGTCATTAGAATATTTTAAGTAGTTGAGTTTTTTGGATAACATTTGAATAGTCAGGTACTTCCCAGGTCTTCATTATCCACACATCCCTTGTGTTACATCTAGGGGCATCACACATCAGAGTTACATGAGCTTCAGACTCCTTTTCTTGCCTCTTTTTAATCTCTTCCAAAAATGTGCCAGAAAATTAAATGATATGAAATGGTAAAAGCATCTAATCTGTACATGGCATCTGATAAAGAAAAGTTCGCTTCTCTTCTTGTGATATACTTAATCCCCTCCAAATCTCCTGTTGAAATGTGATCCCTAATTTTGGAGGTGGGGCCTAGTGGGAGGTGTTTGGGTCCAGGGGCAAATTCCTTATGAATGGCCTGGTGCCCTCCCTATGGTAATGAGTGAGTTCTCACTCTACTAGTTCACAGGAGAACTGATTGCTTGAAAGAGCATGTCATCTCTCTTGCTCCCTCTCTTGCTGTGTGACACACTGGCTCCCCTGTCTTCTACTATGATTGGATGCTCCCTGAAGCCTCACCAGAGCATATGCTGGCACCATCCTTCACGTTTACCCTGCAGAACCATGAGCCAAATAAACCTTTTTTTTTTTTTAAATACAAATTACCCAGTCTCAGGTACTCCTTTGTAGCAACAGAAAACAGATGAATACATCTCAAAATCATGATACTTCTGGACACTGTTACTCTTTGGGTAATACTGGGGACTAGCCTTCAACTCTCTTAAGCCCCTTTTCTTTTAAAACAGACTTGGCCGGGCGTGTTAGCTCACGCCTGTAATCCCAGCAATTTGGGAGGCCAAGGTGGGCAGATCCCTGAGGTCGGCAGTTGGAGACCAGCCTGATCAATAAAGAGAAACCCCGTCTCTACTAAAAATACAAAAATTAGCTGGGTGTGGTGGCACATGCCTGTGCTCCCAGCTACTTGTGAGGCTGAGGCAGAAGAATTGCTTGAACCCAGGAAGCAGAGGTTGTAGTGAGCCAAGATTGTGCCATTGCACTCCAGCCTGGGCAACAAGAGTGAAACTCTGTTTCAGAAAAAAAGAAAAAAAAAAAAAAGAGGCTTGGGGATAGGCAATCCTGTACAAGTTTCTAAAGAAGAATAATGATCTCATTATTAATATAGTAAAATGTATTTAGCTAGTTGAATTTGAATATAGTGATGTGCATTTGGCTGAATTTGAGTTTAAAGCTATTAGGTTTTATACTATGATCTTTACAGCTTTATCTTTTCAAAGCTAAATGGCTATGCATATGTATGCTAATACAGTTTATGTTTATGCAAACATGCCTTATATAGGTGCTTACAGATAACCTTCTGCTGGTACAATCAACATGTGCCCCTACCTTTCAGACTGGTGACCTGGGGGTCTTAGAAGCTCATTGTGAGTTGGTACCAGTTTGGAGAATTAGGGAGAACATAAAGGTTTCTTATCCTTAAATTTTCCCTTGCTTTGACTTTGGAACTGATGAGAAATAAGTTAATTTCCAGACAAAGGGATGAAAGTAAGAGTTTTCTATTGCTGTGTAACAAATCACCACTGGTTTAAAGACTTAAAAGAACACTCACTTATTATATTTTTGTAGACCAGAAGTCTGAGTATGGACTAATTGGACCTCTCTGCTCAGGGTTTCATCAGACTGCAATAAATGTGCTGATCAAGGATGCATTTTCATCTGTGTTTCAGAATTCCCATGCAGTCTCATTGGGTATTGGCAGTATTCATTTCCTTACAGCTGTATCTGTAACAACCCTGTTTGCTTAGTGGTTGTCCACAGCTCCTAGACGCAATCTAGTCTGGTGTTCTGTGCCACGTGACCCTCTTCACAGTGCAGCACCTGGTACCTGTTAGGCCAGTAAGACAGCATCCACCACAGCTTTTAACTTCTGACTTGTCTCCTCTTTGACCTCCAGTCCTTTATGTAAAAGAACTCACCTTAGGATGTCAGGCCCACCCTTACTCGAAGAAAGACTCATACAGGGTGTGAACACCAAAGTGCCAGGAAGATGGAGCCATCTAAGAATTCCACCCATTAAGGCAGGGGAATTAAGAATCTTGCCATAGGAGCCCCGCTAATAATTGTTGGTACTTTTCTTCATGTTACTTTTGCCAGGAATAAAATGAAATAATGTGTGTGAATTTGATTGCTCCACGGTGCCATGATATTCATTCTTGCTGATTTGAAAATCTAAAATTGTCATTGTTGTGTAGATCTACTTATAGAGACTTAAAAAAAAACCATAAAATAGAAATTTAAAGTAACATTGTATAAAATAACTTTTGCCATGTCCAGAATGTCTCCTTAATACAGCTATTTTTTCTCTTCTTTAATTTATATCTAAATTTGATTAGACTTGACCCACATAACTTTCTGGGTGGTAATATACATTCCACATGGACTTAAATATTTTATCTAATAAGCTGGTTATATTTTACATGACACTTTGAATAACCACTATTGATTTTTGATTACATTAATATCTATATGCTGCCATAAACAATGTTTATGGTGCTATAATTGATAACACTATTAGTGCTACTTACTTGTAGGACCTGCAATTATATTGTTATAAAGGCAATTTATAGTTACAATAATAGTATCTAACTTGCATCTTAAATCCATAAAGCAATATTTTCTTTTTACCAAAAGTGGTGGCTAAAGTAATTACTTAAAATGCTTTATTAATTGGCAAGAATAATAACTGAAATTTTGTTTCCTCTTAGGACCTAGCCAACTTATAATTTTTGCTACCTTTTTCCTCTTTATTTTATTTTTCAAGATTGTCCTGGTATGAGTTGGTAAGAAGGTGATACTAATGGATTTTGTTTAGCAAATCTGTGATTTGAGTGTTTTTGAATTTTTGGTAAATAGCTAATAGGTATTTAATATTGTAATTATTATTTAATTGTAATGTTTTAGAATTTCTCCTTGGTTTATGTATAATGTAATTGAATGGAAGGTCTACTTTTGATTTGATACTCAGAAGCTTATTTTTCTTTTTAGCTTTCTGTTGAGTTTTGAATGTTATTTCTACAGAATAACTTATCAACAAAGAATAATAATTTCTTTTAAAGTGTGGTTGTTCACAGTAATAGCCATTTTAGCCTGCATGAAAATCATAGTTTGATCCTGAGAAAATACATGCTTGAATAAGGTAAATAAAACTTCAGAGCCTTCTTTTCTTTAAATAGTCTGATCATACCTTTCTCTCTCTTTTTTTTTTTTTTTTTTTTTTTGTTGTTGGTGGTGGTGGTGGTGGTGGTGGTGGTGGTGGTGGTGAGACGGAGTTTCGCTCTTGTTACCCAGGCTGGAGTGCAATGGCACGATCTCAGCTTACCGCAACATCCTCCTCCTGGGTTCAGGCAATTCTCTTGCCTCAGCCTCCCGAGTAGCTGGGACTACAGGCACGTACCACCATGCCCAGCTAATTTTTTGTATTTTTAGTAGAGACAGGGTTTCACCATGTTGACCAGGATGGTCTCCATCTCTTGACCTCATGATCCACCTGCCTCGGCCTCCTAAAGTGCTGGGATTACAGGCCATACTCTTCTCTTAAAAGAAACACTCTTTGAAGTTTTCTCCCATCTCACAAATGATTGTTTGAACTGAAAAAAAATAAATTCTGAATTTTCTTTTCAAGAGGTATTTGAGTATTTTACACTTCAATGTGTTTATTAAATAACTATAATATAACTATAAAAGTGTACCTTTCCCCACCCAAAAAACCCCACCTACTTTCCTCTTTTGAATGAAGATATCCTAATAGTATGCGTGTTAATTTTCATCTTAATTTCAAGAAATCACAGACCAAAATAATGAGGTCTTAAAACTATGAGATGATTAAAACTTCCCACGTATCAACCTGTGTTACCTCTTCTTTTGGTAGTTTCATTAGTTGGTTATTCAGTAGTTGATCGTTTTGAGCAAATACTTTCGCTGATTTGGAATATAGATTTTCCTGATCTCAAATTTATGCACATGAATTTAAAAACATGTATCATTTAAAAAATTTTAAATGCTTTTCATCCCACTTTAGTTTGATAATAAATATTATACCTGAGAGTATATTTTAAATCAATTGTTTCTTTTTGTTTTTAGACTTGTTTTTGTTTTTAACAGTCTTAGGGCAATAGCAAAAAAAAACTGGAGAGATCAAGGAAGAATTTTAGCCAACATTTAACTCGTGTAAAAATCACATTTTGCTTTGATTTCATTCTTTAAACTTTAACTTGTCAATTTCCAGGAAAAGCAGAAATGTACAGTAAATAACATGCTCACAACCAAGTCTAATTTCCACATAAAACTTAGTCAGCATGAATAAATGCTTGTGCTATAAAAATATATGAATATTGCCAACTCAAAGAGTTTTCACAAATTAGCACAAAATGCAAGAAAGAACCTAAAGGAAAGTTGAATGTTTATTTTCTGTAATACAAAACAAATAGCTTGGTAGCAAGATTAGAGGATATAATAAATAAGAACTTAAATAAAATTAACATTTCCAAGAGCTATAAAAGGAATCAGTGAGATTAAGTGCCTGGAACTGTCCGTTACCCCCAATTTATGTAGCAAGGGTTCATTAACTTCAAATGAGGGGACTCATACTCTATTTAATAAGATCTCACATGGAGTTCCTTTCCATTTACAGTATGTTCCTAAAGGTGAAAACAGCAGGGAAACGAAATTACTTCATTTACCGGAATTACAACTTCTTTTGTATAAAACTTTAATCATTTTATATATGACAACCTTATGCTTAATGTTTTTAGAATATTCTTCATAAAACATTATTTAGCAAAAGCATACTCTCCCACTGAGCACATTGCTGCTTTCAATGACTGTGCTAATCTAGTTTGAATATATGCGGCATTTAATCTTAATTATGATGCTGAAGTCTATACGACGTTAATTATTCATTTCACATGCTCCCTCCACTTTATTGTAACTCCTAATTTGCTTAACAAAATGTAGCTTTTAATTAGAACTGTGGAACTGTTGGGGCAAGGTGCTGTTCTGAGTGTGCATGCCGGTGTGTGCAAGTATGCATGCTTTCGATTGGGTTGGAAATGCATAAGGGGAGAATCGTTGTGTACAAGTAATGGAAGTTAACTATTTGTAATTTGAAACATAAAATCTCTGGTAGATGTACTTTCCTTCTTAAATAACCGTTTCTTGATTTCTTAGAGTTGGAAAATAGACATACCTGGTTGCCATTTTAAAAATGGAGAATAGTTGGGCTGTAGTAGTCTGTATATCTCTTTAAATATTGGCATGGCAGATCACACACACAAAAAAAGCACATGCCAGGAAAATTAGCTGATCAGGCCTCTTTTTGTCTGTCATCAAGAATATCTGACTGAAGTAGTGCATTAGTAACGTCTGTGTGTTTATTAAGCTCATGACACAAATTATATAACGCAAGATAGTTTGTAAGAAAACTTCAAAAAGTGATAAATATTTGTTTAGAGCCTAAATGCTTCATATTTTTCAATGTTTTCCTAATTTCTGTTGTTTTGTGGATTTTAATATTAATATACTTTAAGTTTTTTTAATTAAGGTTTAAAATTTAAAATCATAAATGAGTAAAACTTTATATTCTTGCTCTAAAAAGAACTCATTATTTTAAAATAAACTGAAAATTACTAAAGTTTTTTTTTTAACAGTTTATCACCTTACAGTCGCCAAAGGACCCATTCTACACCTATTTAAACAGTGTACACACCAACTTAGAGTTCTAGGAATGAAGCCAAATACCTCTAAAATTATGCCCTGGGTAAGCTGTACATAAAGACAAGGGATTAAAATGTTTTGTATATATTTACTATAAATTTTGAGACAGGTCATTTAAAATCTACAACAAAAAAGCCCACAAAATCATAATGATCCCTGTTGGTAATTTTGTATACTAATGTAGCGTGTACAAAAATGATGTTTTGGTTGTGAAATACAATTAATAAGTTTAATATTTTATCCAGATAGCTATTATCTTTCCAAATAGATGGTCACATATTTCCTCAGAAAAAAAAAAGGTACATTGGGTTATGGAATACCTACAGATACAGAATATCCTAATTATTCTGATAGTATTCCTTCCTAATAAGTACCTTTCGCAAGTGAATTAGCAAAAGGAATTACAGGACTTAAGGCATGAAATTAACAACTGCACATTTCTGATTTTAGTGGTCATATCAACTCCAAGTGTAGTCTTACACTTCTTACAGAACACTACTCATTAAGTTCCTTTTTAGAAAAGCCAAGTGTAATCAATATTTCTGTTTCATTTCTAATGCATATAATAACAGCTACAATTTATTGAGCTGTCCTTTAATTTTTATGATTATCCATAAGTTAGCTACCACGATATTCCCACTTTACAGATGAACAAATTAGAAGTTTAGGAGAAATTAGTGATATCCAAGATCATCTAAGATTTCCACCCAGGTCTGAGAGCCTGTGCTCTCAACTGTGTCCTCTCTGCCTTCATTTGGTTATAACCCAAGTTCCGTGCTCACTAACATTCAGTGCAACCAAACTGTTTCCAAAGGCGAGGCTCTTTGATCTAGATCCTCAGTCTCCTTGGACCACTGTATTCACTTATACAGGAGTTAAATCTTCATCTTGTATCAAAAGAATAGCTGGGTTAAAGTAAGTGACTATCAATGATTGTGAATATGTGTACTGTTTGTTAAAATTCTAACTATATAAAAAAATTCATCTGAGAGGAGAGAAGGGGTAAATATACCATAATTTAAGAATACTATGTATATTCATATGTTAAGATTTTGTTTCTGATCAGCAAACACTTTTCTCCTCTGTTACTTTCTGCTTCACAAAATAAGATATGACACTGTATGATATTTATATGGGGAAGTGCACACCCTCTGCAGTCAAGCTCTGCGTGTTTAAACTTCATCCCTGCTGCTTACTAGCATAGAAAGCTCCAAGAGTTTATACAACCTCTTTTGTGCCTCACTTTCTTGATCTGTAAAATGTGTGTGATATTTCTTACATCATAGAATGGCTGAGGATGAAATGTTTTACTATATGCCAAATGTCATAAATAGTAACTGAAATATTGTCCTTAATATATGTGTTTGCTTTTACTCCCAGAATCTAAGAAGCCCATATATAAGGAGTGTCTAGATTTTAAGAGACACTAGAATGTTAAAAATTCTTAGATTTTGGAAATACACTATTTTTAAGTTATAAACCAAGAAGAGTCTGCATGCAATATCTCTTCTTTATTTTAAGACTTATAACTCTAAGACCATATGTCTTGTTGCAAAAAAGATCTACTTTTATTTATTATGTCTGTTTGAAATATCTTAACAATATTTATCAAATTGTTTAGATAAAACTTTGCTTTCAGGAAACATAAAGAAATGGCTAATGATTTTGAGGGGCATTATCTGAGCCAATTTTTATATATACCCAAATCCCCTGGATAATTACAAAGCATCCACTTATGTTTTTTCTTCATAAATCACATAAGCCTAGCATCACATAAAATTAAAGATTCCTGGAAACAAAGCACAAAAGATAATAACTTCTCTTATTTTTATTTCCATCCTCCATGTGCTATTCACCTCATAACCTTGTATTAAGAAAAAGGGAGGGGGATTCTTTCAAATTCTGCTTATAATCTCATCTTAAGTATTTCCCGTTGTATTCACTCATAAGCTTTTCTATCTCCTTAATAACTATTTAGTTTTGCTTCTAATTCTTTCACTCTGCCGGGTCCAAGAGACTATCTAACTAATCTTGTGATGTGCACTTAGTGCTGAGTACTGTAAGCCAATTTTCTTTTATTGAACTTTTACACCCTGGGGAATTCCCAAAGATTGTGAAGCTCTATGGAGCTTTTCTGAAACATCAGCCTGCCTACCCCTTCTGTCCCTCTCTTTGAAAAGCTCTAGCTTTTTGGTCTGAATTTAGTTCTATTCACTATCTCACCATCACACTAAGCTGCTTCTGAAGTTTGCCCCCCATGTAGTTCTAAGTTCTAAAGCCACGTGGTTACTGTCTTTTCTGAGCTGCTTTTCCTGCCTCCCCTTTGGTGTCTCTCGGCTTTGCCATTCTGTTTAGGTATCACCCAGGATACCATGTTCTCTCTGATGTTTTCTCAGTTGACCTCCAAGCCTGGGAGGGCCTTGCAACATGTTACTTCTTCTTCTCTGTTTTGTTACCAGGGATGATTTGGTAGAGATGTGCAATTGTTTGAAATAGAATGCTTTGCTGTGTTGCAGCATGTCAGAGAAACGCAGGAAAATTATGTCTGTAAAGTTTTAAGTGTTTATTATCCCAGGTCATCCTTCTCATCTCTATATGTAACAGTAATTACTCCCCATTTTTACCAGTGAAGCGAAGTAATTTACTTGTCCTCACACGTTTTTTGACAGAGCTGGAGTTTGAACATCATCCTCTGAAATTTCAATGCCTGATTTTCTATTCTGTGATGTAGTATTGCTTCTTGAATATTCTCCTACTTTGTCCTTCATTTAATAGAGCAGTTTCTGATGAGGGTTTGGTTCTTGTCTCATAGCGTGTATTGTGATGTTAATAAGTATTTAGTTAAGGAACTCGAGAAAAAAAATAACTATACATGAGTTAATGAGTGCATATAAGAATTATACTAACTTTGTTTGTTTGTTTTAAGATATAGGGTCTTGCTCTGTCACCCAGGCTGGAGTTCAGTGGTGCGATCATAGCTCACTACAGTCTCAGATCCTGGGTTTTAGCAATCTGCCCTCTTCAGCCTCCCAGGTAGCTAGGATTACAGACACACATCACCATGCCCAGTTAATTTCTTTATTTTTGTTTGTGTAAAGACAGTGTCTCACTGTGTTTCTCAGGCAGGTTTCAAACTCCTGGCCTTAAGCAATCCTCCCACCTTGGCCTCCCAAAATGCTTGGATTATGGGCATGAGCCACCATGCCCAGCCAAGGTTATAACAATTTTAAATCTAATTTGAGATAGTCCTTAATGTTTGGGGATCTAGATAACAACTTATTTAAAATGTACATATTGAATGTCTGCACTCTTCTGGACTCCAAGGCTATAGCAGTGACTCAAAGTCCCTGTTCTAGTGGACCTTACATTCTAGTGGAGATGATAAATGGACCAGTGAGAGTCTCTACAGGGCCATCTCTTTAGGGCTGTCAATCACAGAAAGTGCTTTGAAAAGCAGGCAAGCAGGATGTGTGGTTGACATTTGAAGCTGAGTGATGGAAATATTGCTGGCCAGTTTTATGCCAACTATGTTAGACTAAAATATGTGAAATAATGTTGTGCATATTGCAAAAATATCTAGAAGGTTATTAACAGAGAATGGCTCTATGTTCTGAAAAGGCTTCTGCAAGTTACTGAAGGATGTTCATGTCATTAGGAATGCAGATGTTGGCATCAGACAATCCTTTTCTATCACTTTGTAGCTGTGTATTCTTGGGCACATTACTTTATGAGCCTTATTTTCCTCAGTAATTAAATGGGTAACAGTGCCCCTCCAAGTGTGCTGTAAAAATTGAGAGTGACTATAGGTGAAGCGTTGGTATAGTTCTTGGCGCATAGTAAGTTCCACTGGAGCAGCAATGTTAGTGGCAGAGGTAGTAATTATAGTCGAAATTATTGTTCTTACCAATATAGCTTGGAAACCTGCTATTTCTTTGTTTTGTTTTGTTGTTTTGTTTTGTTGTTTTGTTTTTGTTTTTGTTTTTGAGATGGAATTTCACTCTTGTTGCCCAAGCTGAGTGCAATGGCACCATCTCGGCTCACTGCAACCTCTGTCTCCCGGGTTCAAGTGATTCTTCTGCCTCAGCCTCCAGCAGCTGGGATTACAGGTGCCCGCCACCACAGCCAGCTAACATTTTTTTGTGTTTTTAGTGGAGATTGTATTTCTCCATGCCGGTCAGCCTGGTCTCAAACTCCTGACCTCAGGTGATCCACCCGCCTAGGCCTCCCAAAGTGCTGGGATTACAAGCATGAGCCTCTACACCCAGCCAGAGATCCACTGAGTATTTCTATGCTTTAGATTTTTCACATGTTTCTTCTTCCCCTCCAACTCCTCATAGATGTAGGAAGTGTAAATAATATATGTGAAGCAATTTTTATGAAGACAAGTTTTGTCCATTGTTATGTGAGGTGTCAGAAATATAACCTAATCTGGAGGTTTTCTAAGGGCAGAATTTCCATTTTACTATTCAGTGGGAGTTCCCGCTTAGAGATGTTTTGCAAAGTCAGTCCTAACATATTGAACTTGACATTTGAATAGCTGCCAGAGACCAACTAAAGAGAGGAGCCACATCTCACAGCGCCTAGAGCTCCAGGAGGTGCTCAGGCCTTGCCACCCAAGTGGGGCTGTCACCAGCTGACACCTAGTGCAGAGATGATATAAACACCCAGGAGTCAATTCCCTCTTGTCTCAACAAAACAATAATGGGTAGCTGTCTATTGTGCTCAGTGACTCCACACATACAGGCACCTCTCCCATGCCCATAGGTTTGCTGGAAGCTTTTGGTTAACTTTTTTACAGGCGTAATATGATGTTTTTTTAATGAATAAGTTAAAAATCTCATTTTTAATTATCTTTCACCTGTGCCTGTTTGGTTTACCCCAAAACTCCTTAAGGGAAGTTTTAATTATTTTTTAAACATAGCCCACCCCTAGGTGTCTGGTCATTGTAGAAATAGAAATTCCATCATTGTACATGGTTAACTAACTGCTTGCCTAACTAAGTACTCTATAACTTTTTATTGTTGACTAACTACGATTAACTGACTAATTAGAACACAACTTGTGATACTGACTCCTCTCGTGATTATAGTAAAAACAATATTACCTTAATTAGGCTTTTACCAAAAAGACCTTTTTTTTTATAATAAGTTTTCAAAAATTTTTTCTAATAAGTTTTTCTCTATACTCTGGATAAAATAAATATAGAAGTTAAATATGTAAAAGAATATTAAAATATGTTGGAGCTAGTACAAATAAAACAGCTAGTTTTTTAACCCTCCCTCTCTCCTCCTTCCTTCTCTTCCTTTCTCTCTCCTTTACCCCATTATAAAAATGTTTTACTTTAATAGCAGATAGTTTTAAATATATTCAGGAAATACAATCTTTGGAAATCTGTTGCTTTGTTAAGAAAAATGAATGGAGCTTCTCTTATTCCAACAGAAAAGTAAAAGGAAATATGCACAGACCTGATTCAAATTCTGTGTGTGTTTGGTTTGATTTGGTTTGGTTGAGGTGTGTTATTTCTTTGTTGTTGTTTAAGCAAAATGGTAACTAGAATACACTCCAGGACTCACAGTCCTCCAATACTGCTGGGTCCAGGAGCACCAGACCCAGTGGTGGCTTTCTTGGTGGTGATACATCGTGTTACTTCACAAGTGGTGAGGGTAGGGGATGAGGTTTCAAGTCAGATTTAGAGACATAGGCATTGCACTGTCTAAAAATAGAAACACTGCGTAAGTGATATGCTCATTAACTTTGGAGGGACCAATGCTAGCAAGCGCAGGAACAGACATTGTGACTTACTAGAATGAAAAAAGTTTCAAGAAGCACCCAGTTGAAAAGCATTTTCTAATTTTTTTTATGTGTCATAGAAGGAAAATATGATGGGAACAATAATTTTACATATTTTGCTGACATATCAACATATCAAACATAATTTTACATATTTTTATTAGAATTCAAGAATTTTATATGAGAGGGAGTCTTGCTCAGTTGCCCAGGCTGGAGTTCAGTGGCGGGATCTTGGCTCACTACAACCTCTGCCTCCCGGGTTCAAGCAGTTCTCCTGCCTTAGCCTCCCAAGTAGCTGGGATTCCAGGCTTCTGCCACCATGCCCAGCTAATTTTTGTAATTTTAGTAGAGATGGGGTTTCACCATGTTGGTTAGGCTGGTCTCGATCTCCTGACCTCATGATCTGCCTGCCTGCACGCACCTCCCAAAGTGCTGGGGTTACAGGCATGAGCCACCATGTCCAGCTATTATTTAAGTCTTTTATACAGTTAGAGATGTTGGAAAGGGCATGTAGTGCAAAAGGATGGATGTCTTAATCAGTGATTTTTGGGATTCAAGTCACAGAAACCTACTGGCACTTGCATACCCCAAAATAAGGAATTTGCTATTAAATACAAGGCTAGCTCATGGAATTGCAGGGGAAGAAAGACATTTCCTTCTTAGGAGAAACAGAAGGAGACCTAGAAAGCAATCCAGTTCTATGACTCTCAGACTCCTTTAAGTTGCAGAGTCTTACATCTTTGTTTCATCTGTTCTCTGCTCTTCGCACTACACTTGAGCAGCAAAACTCCACCCCATAGTTCGAAGTAACCTGTCTTTAGTTCACGGGCACAGCAAAGCTTGACCTGCCTCTATGTCAAATTCCAACTCAGGAAGAGCAAGTGTGATTGCTCTTTCCTGGGGCAGGTATCCATCCTTAGTCCAGTTGAGGATCTTCAGGGAGCAGAGCCATGGAATAAAAAATACGATTGTTGGAGTCTATCTTACATATGGGGTTTAATTCTCACTGAGAAAGGAGGATTTGTCTGGGAGTGCACTCCAAAGATACGTACTACAAAAGAGACTAATTGGTACATGAGATAATGGTGAGAAGGAGAACATGAGTGAGCTTTCATTTTTTAAATAGTCATAGAATTAATACAGGGAGGGAAGTCTGTTGGATACTATTGTGTTAAAAAGTGAACATTTAAAATGGCTTCTGTTTAAAATTTGATTTAAAGACCCTGTCAAACCCCTTGAGATGACTTATAAATATCTAATAAGGTTGTTCTTTCCCTCAACTGTATAAATGACAAGAAACCTGTGATATGGACATTTCTAAGAAGTATAATTACTGTTACCACTGTGAGGTGTGTTCTAAGGTTAATGATCGCGACTTGGGATTTACTATCCGGACTATACCATTGAGCTATCATTTTTCTTCCCACTAATTTATAGAAAATTGCCCAAAGTTTGAAAGCAAAATGTCTAACTAAAAAAAATGATGTCAGCTCATATAAAATATACACCACATAATAGAAATGGATAACAATAAAAGTACTATTTTTATTTATAAGAAATACCTATATTTCTTATTTTTTATAAAATGAAAACTGAAGAAAAATAAGGAAACACTCTGAGTGGTTTGGGGAAATAATTGAATTCTCCAAAATTTAAAATTTAAATGTATCACTTGAAATCTCTTTGGTCATCAATTTTCCAGTGAACTTATTCCATGTTATTAATGATGGTATCTAATTGAATTCCATCTCCTGAATGTTATTTACTTATGCTCTCTCATATATTCTCACTTTAAAAGACTTGAATTGAGATATGTATATATTACTGATTTCTACAGTGAATTTTAAAATACACTATTTAGAAGTCCCAGGTAAATATTTTCCTAATGAATCAGAATTCAACTTGCAAAAGAGAAAATAAGTGATTAAGGATAGCCCATAAATTTTTTCTTATAGTTCATAGTATGCTCATTTTAATTTCCAAATGGTGTAAATATATTCATCTACCCTTTGTACAAATGAATGATTGGAACGATAACAAATTAGCAATTGTACCAATGACTTTGAAACCTATAAGTAGAAGACATTAAATAGTAATCAATTTCTAGTTATCATATTTTTGTTTTAAATCTAGTTTTAGGCTGCCATGAACAACTGTTTGTTTAAAAATTATTCTATACTTTAGAAGAGCATATTTTCAAGAGTTACAAGATTTTTTCTTTAAAATACTCTGATTAATGTCAAATTTAATATAATATTTCAAGTTGGTCAAAAATTTTCCAAACTTTTAAATTGTCAAAGTTTAAAAAGGTAATGTTGTTCAGGCTTATCTAATGGTTATCTTAATTAAAGGAGAAGGAAAATCTTAAATTAATGTCATGAAAAGGCCAGTGGGTTATAAGTTAAATAATTCATTTTTTTTGCAAATATGAGGTCTCTGTGTTCACAAAATCTGTCTCAGATTGACTCTTTCCTTGACAATAGAGAACTGAGCAATGACACTGATTAGCAGATAAAAGACAGTTCTTGAAATCTTGAGGTATGTCTTTAAAAATAGTTTTTAAAATGTATTTGAAAGTTTTTCAAAAATAGTTTATTTCTACTCTTATCGAATGCCTCATTAGATACTCAAAATTTAACTAGTGTTTGCTCCGCAGAATATCCTCTTGAAGTAAATTTAAAGTAGCATGAATGTTCTTCTTACATAATAAAGACTCAAGAAATGAAAAATTAATTGCCGTTACACTTCATATGATATTGTAACTGAATTGTCACAATTGTTTGAGAAAATTACTGTAACTGACCTTCCTTATTCTCAGTAAAAATATAGTTGTTTTTCTAGATGTATGAACCCTGAGGGAAAAATTATTTTTAGAAAAACACTGTCAATAATAGAAATATATAAGTATGTATTGATGTTTATAAAGAAATCATTTTTTAGCTGGCATACAGTTTGGGGAATAAAAATAGAAGACGAGTAATAGAAATTTATTTAAAGAACTAATCTCCTCTGCAATGCCTTATTTTGCAAAATGGCTTCTAAAATTACTATGTCAAAGAAGATTATCACATTCTGTGTAATTCATCAGCAATTGACCTATTAAACAATTCTAATTGTGCTTCTCAATTAATTATGTTAATACAAAGCTAAGTTAGATATGCTAGAATATATTATGACTTTAAACATATCTAAGCAAAAAGCTAGGGGAATAAAAATGTGCTATGCATAATTGTTCTACACAAAAAGCAGCCAGATTCCATTGACTTAGTACCTTTGTGAGATTTTCTGGGTACAAAGTCAAAAATCCTCAGCCTTGTAATTTATAAATAACAAAATGTTTGATAAAATGTAGACAAAACATTTCGGTGAGTGATCAGTTTCACTTTACTTTCAGAACTTAAGCATTTTATAGACAAAATCTCTAAGTTTGGAGAATAGAAAATTTTTACTAGAGGTAATATTTTTTTATGCATTGTATTACCAAACTTAATCATCCTGCTATTTACAAAGTTAGATGTACTCTAATATTACCTATAAAAAAAATAGCACCCTGAAATTTTGGACTATGCCTGATTTTTGTCTTAGTATAATAGATTGCAGTGTTTTCAAATATGTCTTCTGTTGAATGGCTCATTCATATTTGAACTGACTGCTTATGAGAGGGGAGTTAAGAACACAAGTACCCGAGTAGGTAATGGACAACGTATTGGAATTGACACCGGCATATAACAGGCTCCTTTTCTGTAGCCGTGGCAAAACTACTGACTAAATGTGGAAGTTCAGACAGAATACGTTAAGTGTTTGTTTCTCTTGTTAAAGGGAGATGTATTAAATTTTACATTTTAAATTTTATGTCCAAATCTAATACCCGTCACAGAAAAATTACTTGAGTAGTTGCTACGCTGTCCACTCATTCATTCATTCGTTGGCCACACTTAAAATGTGGCTGTATAGTACCTACCACAGAGTTACAGCATAAATTTGGTAGTTAGACTGTCTTGAGTTTGGATCTCAGCTTGACTTCTTGCTGTGGGATCTCTGCTCCTCCATTTCCTTATCTGCAAAGTTAAGGATATAATAGTGCCGATCTGTATTAGTTTTTTCTCATAGCTATAAAGATGCTACCTGAGACTGGGTAATTTATAATGAAAAGAAGTTTAATTGAGTTACAGTGCTGCATGGCTGGGGAGGAAGGAAACTTAAAATCATGGTGGAAGGCAAAAGGGAAACAAAGACCTTCTTCATAGGGAGTCAAAGACAGAGCTAACTAGAGCAGGGAAAATTGACTTATATAAATATCCGATGTTGCGAGAACTCACTCATTGTCATCAGAACAGCATGGGGGAAGCCTCCCCATTATTCAATCACTTCCCAGCAGGTTGCTCCCTAAACACCTGGGGATTACAATTCATGATGAGACTTGGTTGGGGACACAAAGCCTAACCATATCACTATGTTATAGGGTTGTTGTGAGCATTTGAGGTGTTCAGCCCTTCAGACTGGACCTGGCTAATAGTTAGTACTGTGTAAGTGCATTATTGTTATTTTTGTTACTCTAGCTACAGATGTTTAGGTGTTAATGGGCCAGTGTTTTAGGAGGCAAAAAAAATTCTATTTATGAAAGATGTTGTAATGGAAATATCTAGGATAGTGAGCAGAATGCCAGGGTGATCTCCATGGGTAGGATCTCAAAGCAAGGTCTTTTTATAGAATCAACCAGAAAGATCACACTGATGTAATCATTGAGACCACAAAGATATTGTCATTCATGAGACAGACGAAGAAGGAACTTCTAGAAAGAGGGACCAGAAGTAACAGGCCTTCTTATGGGGGGAAGAAAACAAATTTCAAGAATGTCAGGAGGGCAGACGGTGTGACTGAAGACAAGTGGATGGTGACGAGAGCTGGTTAGAGAAGGCGGAAAACCAGGCCTGTCCCATCGTGCAAGCCTTTGTAAGAATTTGAATTTTATTCTACTCAGAGGTTGTGTTCCATGGAAAACAGATTCTGAGATTAAGTTTTGCAGGCAGGAAGTTTGTTGCTGAGTTCTGTAAAGAACAACACTTAAATCAGTGTAAGGAAAATACCACTGGTGGAAAAAAGGAACTGAACTGTGATGTGGTTACCACAAATGTCTTGTCCTGCTGTTCCCAAGGAGGGCTGTGGTGCTGTGATGGCTCTGTAAGTTACCTTGCATTTAGGCAATGGGACTGGGCCTTTATATCCCCACATCAACGAGTCATAGCATCCTAGCTATCCCTAGGTATCCTGTCCCTAGCTGTCCCTGGGAGGAGACCATAACCTTGGGGTTAGGTTATCTTCTGCCCTGTGTAATTCCTGGAGTGGGATACTGAGAGTTTTTTGTTGTTTTCAGACTGTAGGATGAGCTCTTCCCTCCTGAAAGGTGACCTGGGAGAGTAGTACAGTGTCCACTATAAATGGAAGCCATTCCAGGATTTCACAGAGAAGTCAACTTATTCAAGACTTATTCAATTTATTCAAGAACTAATCTTTGAATACCTACTTTAAGACAGATTTTATACTAGAGCCTGAAAATACAATGTGTAAGTAAGGAGTGAAGCCAACTGTCTGGTAAAGAATTCGGTCAGATTAATGGAAGAGACAGCACTGTGCAATGAATGTTATAAGAAATGTAGTTTAAGGCCAGGTGTAGTGGCTCACACCTGTAATCCCAGCACTTTGGGCAGCTGAGGTGGGTGGATCACCTGAGGTCAACAGTTTGAGATCAATCTGGCCAACATGGTAAAACTCCGTCTCTACTAAAAATACAAAAATTAGCTGGGTATGGTGGCATACGCCTATAATCCTAGCTACTTGGGGGCCTGAGGAAGGAAAATCACTTAAACCTGCAGGGCAGAGATTGCAGGCAGCCAAGATGATGCCATTGCCCTCCAGTCTGGGTGACAAGAGTGAAACTCCATCTCAAAAGAAAAAAAAAAATTGGTTGGGCACCGTGGCTCACGCCTGTAATTCTAGCTCTTCGGGAGGCCAAGGTGGGTGGATCACGAGGTCAGGAGTTTGAGACAAGCCTGGCTAACATGGTAAAACCCCGTCTCTACTAAAAATATAAAAATTAGCCAGGTGCAGTGGTGTGTGCCTGTAATCCCAGCTACCCAGGAGGCTGAGACAGGAGAATTGCTGGAGCACAGGAGGCAGAGGCTGTAGTGAGCCGAGATCGCACTGCTGCACTCCAGCCTGGGTGACAGAGCAAGACTCCAGTCTCAAAAAAAAAAAAAAAAAAAAAAGAAAAGAAAAAAAAGAAATGTAGTTTAAGATGCTATGGGACCAAAGAGAAACATTGAACTCAGCATAGTGGGAAGGGGAGTTGGAGATAATGGAAAGCCTCTGGGAAAACCTGGTATTTGAAACAGAACCTAAGGGATGACGGGGGATTATTCTCGTAAAGGGTAGGTGTATGCCCCAGGAAAAATGGTAGCACTTACAAAATCCCAGCCATGAGACAAATATGAATGTAGTTCCTTACGGCTGGAGCAAGGAGTGTGATCCCTTAATGACTCAGGAAATCCTGCCTAACATCTCAGGAAAGAGGAGGAAGATCATAGAATGTGACAGCTGCAAGTGACCTTAGACATCTCCAGGTTCAAGCTCTTCATTACATAGATGTAAAAAGGGAAGCAAATATGCTCAAGGAATTGTTCAAGGTTTAACACGAATGAATGGCATATGAGAGATGAGAGTCCGGGCCTGACATGTAATCTGAGCATCTACAAGCTTTTACCGAACTCACTTAGCATCATAAGACATGCAGATGCAGCTGCAACACTTACCGTAATAGGATGCACACAGCAAGGGTTTAATAAATACTTGATTAGGGATATAGATTGGTTGATATATCCCAAGGGCTTTTTATTAATGAATAGGGTGGAGTCAGAGCATGACATTAGATTTCCAATCTCAATATAATAAGAATGACTTAGCCACATATTTCTTGGGTGTGAGAAAATACTAATCATAAAACTGTGTTCTCTGTAGTATATTTTCTCTGGTTGAGAAGTCTGTAGGAATTGGTTTTTTTTTTTTTTTTTTTTTTTTTCCTGAAGACATCTGGTGAGAGAATTACAATTAGTTAGAACAGGTCAGTTATTTACCTGTTATTTTTAACTTCTTCAATTCAACACCTAGTTGGATTATTACCGAGCATCTAAATTGTGTTTGAGAGCATTTGATTTTCAAAGAGGGCTATGTGTCATAATGAAAATTAACTTTGGGTAGATCCAAAAGGTAGGGCAGCCTCCTCCAGAATAGCTAAACTAGGTGCAGCTCCTGAGGCTTCCCTAGGAGACACAAGCCATATTTACTAAGGTGTCAAGGACAGCAAAACAGACTATGAACTATGGACGCCAAACTGAAAGTCTCTGAATTGCAGGTAGGTTCCTATGGTGCTACTTCTCACAGACACAGCTTGAGTGAGTGGCTAAGGAGAATGATTTACTTAAGGCTGGATAACAACCTCCTAAGCAGCTGCAATGACAGTAGCAACAGCAGCCACTATTTATTGGAACTTATTCAACGTCAGGTACTCCAGTAGTTATGGTTCATTATCTTTTGCCCTCACAAGTGTTTTCTGAGATGGGTTATATCCATCCTATATTACAGATGAAGAAATGGAGGGACAGTGTCCTTAAAAAACCTTCTCAAGGCTTCATGGTGATTAAAAGGCATAAAACTCAGGTTCATTTTACTCCAAAATTTATAATCCAAAGTGTCACAACTCTATGTGGGTTTATGTGTATGTGTATATACAAACATATCTCTATGTGCACATTATATGACTTTACAAGTATGATTTTATACTTATCATTTCTCTATATTTTACTCTTATGAAAAAGTGTAAGCCACAAAGCTTGATCAATGCTAACATGCAATACCAGCATTTTCATATCTTTCCTCTTCCAATAAAATATAGGTTATGTATCCCCATTTTCAAGAAAACAAAAACAACAATATTAGTTTAGGGGAAAGCAGAATATGTATTTTACCAAGTCACTTATGTGCAGATATCCTCAAATACAAAGGCTTTGGGATTAAACATATTTGGAAAGTGATCGGTAAAATTCTACTTCAAAGATTTTTTTTTCTAAATAAAAGGCAGTTAAACCTTCTTTTAAAAAAAATAAAAAGCAAGCTTCCTTTCAATATTTTCCAGTCAAAAAATTCTTAGTAAACAAGGGAGACTATACATGAATCAGCTGAGTCTCAGTTGGAATTTTCCTTTAACAATAACCTGTATTTAATAAGCTGGTACCCAGAGTGCGTGCCATGCTGTTTCAAAGTGATAGCAAGACCATGAGGAAGATCAAAGAGAAATGGTCATGGGATCTGAACTGTGAGACTAAGAAAGAGAATTGTATCTGCATGCACACTGCTACTTTTGTTGTGCCTATACAGGGAAACGATTCACTTTATTTTCAATGACTGCTTAAAGATTTTAATCCAAACTTCCTTTCAGTAGCAGAGATCAAAAACTCCAGATATTGCTGGGTTATTGAAGACAGAGACAATATATCTATTAGAAGAGAGATAGCATCCTAGGGATGGTTCCAGGGAGGTTTTAGCACTAATGGGACTTACAATGTGATCAGAGTAAACCTAAAGCAGCAATGGTAATGGTTAGGTGAGGATGCCAGCTAGTCCAATCATTCTAGTACTATTTAATATTGACAATCAAATCTACATCCTCTAACATGCCTAATGAATGAATACCTCAAAGATGTTCATAGAAGATCCTTCCTCCTATATAAAACTCGGTGGGCCAAACCAGGTGTAATTAATACCATTCTTGTCACCATCCCATCAAGGTGAATTCAACCTTACGCATCTACAGAGCAGAAATTGCCCTCTCTTTTTAGTGATGGTTTGTGCTGCTTGGCCACTGTTCTTCCTGCTGTTGCTCTGGCTGTTTTTATTGCTGGGATGAAGTTGGAAGGTCCCCTGCCCTTAGGCCTATTAATTAACATCTGTTGTACTCCTACTGTTTAAAAGTTTATAGTTAAGTTGGACCACATTTCATTTGGTTAACAATGATCTTTAAAAGTGAATACACTTAAGAATTTGGACAACAAAAACTTTAAGCATTTTTCAGTCACACATGTTCTGGTAAGCATTAACTTAGCCAATTATTTTCTAACACAGTGGTTTGTTGAAAAATATGTCACTGAGAAATAGAAACCTTGGTTTGTGGGGAAGATATAACAATGAAAATGAGAAATAAAAGTGAAGCACAGGGCAGTGACTCCAGAGGCAGAACAGGGTTCCAAGCTTTTAGCAAAAGAAGAGGCAAACGAAACATAGCAGGGGCTAATGGTAGGCATAATGTCCTATCTAACCTAAAATTCTGTTATTGTAAGGAAACAATTCATCACACCTGCCTTCATCTTTCAACTCTTAGTTCGCAGATATGGGGTGTCTGGAAGAGAAGCTATACTTCTTCTATTCACCAATTATTTATCACCATTTCTGTCAGCAGTTGCCTTGATGGTATAATTCCAGGGAATATATGAAAATTCTCTTAATGATTTCCTTCAAAGCTCTACTGTCTTTTCCCAGATATCTTAGAATTTTTAACAAAATCTTTTAATTCACACTTAGATAATTCCTAAAGTGAGTCTGCAATAGATGAGGAAACAAACTAATTGTGCCAAGCACAATGCATTCATGCTAATGTGTTAATGACTGATGAATCTTCCAATAAATGAAAAAATAAAACAGGGACAATAGCAGGCAGTGTCAGAAGGGATGGGGTAATAGAGAGAAAGAGCATGAAGGACTGGAAAGATAAATTTCACTTACTGCACAATGTGCCTCAGGCAAACTCCCCTATAAGTAGTTCCTAATGCTCCTGAGTCATAATAATGGTTATGAAATTTGGAGTGATTCTCTGACAGTGCAATTTGGCTTAAAAATCTGAAATATAGTCTTTATGTGAAGGGAGAGCCATTTGGATTCTTATATTAACACTCCTTCCCTCTCTCTTCTCAGAAGACAAATGTAATTTAGCATAATGAATAATCTCCTCTTACGAATGTATTTTTCCTTCTGAGTCTTCTGCCAATTTGTCCTTTCTTGCCTACTTCTAGGATAATCGGAAGCACTGGCTATGAAAAGGGGCCGTCTGCTTACAATCCCTTATTTCAACAATATGCTTTAGTATATACTTCCCTTTAGTATAGTATATATTGATACTATAGTCTATTGCCTAAATAAAACCATAGTAGTGAGTAACACTGAGTTTCCCTCAGGGTTGTCTGTCATGGCACAGCTTTGAGATTAAAAAAAAAAAAAAATTCTCCTAGGAACTGACAAACAATAGGAAAAGAAGTAAAAGCCTCTGTAAAAGCTAGCTATAAATTAAATACTCTGCTTCGGTTGCTGTTGGCCTTTTCTGGGGTTCTCAGGATGAATCCTTGTTAAGGCACATTGTCCCCTCCATCAGTGATGTCTGTGCAACTAGACATGACTTTCGGGAAATGAGTCTTGGCTAGTGGAGGAAAGAATGTTAATGTTTCAGCAAAATGGCTCTGTGTTCACTATTTGGCTCTGCACTTATTAGTTGTATAACCTGGAGGAACTTACATTACCTCTTTGAGCCTGTGTCATCTGTGAAAATAAGGCTAATGTGTCTTGTATAGGAATAATAAAACGTTACAGTGAAAATCCAGTTGGCAGAGGCACCCAGATGTGCAGGGGAGTCTTGCCCAGGTCATGGCAGGCAAGTCTGTCTCAGTAGGTGACACTGACCTGAGTAACTGATCTGGTTGGTTTTGCTGCTGGTTTGGAAACTTGTTTTCTTGGACTTACTGATTACCAGTGGGATGACTTGCATTATCAGCTTCAATCGATGTGCCTTGAGACCTATAACTACATAGATATGTCAAATGCCAGTGTATTAATGAACCATAGGAAAAACATAGCACATGCTTGCACCAGTCTAACCACATATTCTCTTAGCAGAGAGCCACATTTAAAAACAATGTATTGTAAGTGTGCTCATTAAATTAATATAAAATAAGAAAACAATACTATTTGTGATTCAAGTTTATTGCCTTTAGAATCTGATAAATTTAGATAAATCTAAATTTATCTCTGTAGTAGGGATCTATGTCAAGTGGATGGCAATTTGAGTGGACCTATCCTTGGCCGCCACCTTTCTGAGATGCTGCCTGGATAGGATCTGCTGATGTCTTGGTGGTGGTGGTTTGTTTTTGTGTTTATGCTCTGTGGATGAGTAAATCCATTCTCTCTTCTGCCTGATTAAAGCTCTTCTCAGGATAGGATGTAATCTTGATTCAACTTCTGCCTACTCAATTGCAATAACATCCCTCCCATCCTGCATCCTTGACATTCTTCCCCATGTCACTTGTATCAGAGTGATAAATATTCCTGAATGTTCAATTGATGAATTTGTAAGAACATGCATGCATTTGTTAAAAAAAAAGTCATATCCATTTTTTGTGGATTTCGCTGGTTTTAGTTCTCAAAATATTAGTTTATGTCTATAATTATTGATGAGCTTGCACCGTTGCCTTCGTATGCCAATTTTTTAAAATGAAGCAAAAATGCTAAGACAGTATTTGCACTCCATGATAGAAGCTATACGAAGAGTTGTTATTTTTCTGTGGTGGTTGATGAAATGAGATTTTAATTCCCTACACTGAAACTACCACATATGGCTGATCTTATATGCAGGTAAACCGGGCAGCAGCATAATATAATCTGGCATGAAAGTCACTAGAAATTCTATTTATCTAAAAGTCATGACTTCCCTTGTCTTCCAGCAATACCAAACACTCCTTCTCCTTAAGATGCTCCTTCTAAACCAACACATAGTCTAAAAGGCTCCTGATAAATGATAGAGAATTAACCCGTGTGTGTTTGCTTAGCAATATCAGCCTCTGAAGCAGTACAGCTAAATGTGCTGTGATAGAGGTAAGTGCAAGCAATCCTAGTTAGACAGGCCTCACTCTATTAATTCCCGAAAGTTGCTTAACCTTTCTGTGTCTCAGTTTCCTAATTTATAAAGTAGAAAAAAATATACGATATGCTTTACATATCCTATAAAAATTATAAATTATGCTTTACAGCATATTAATATACCATAGGGTATGCAACCATGAAGCAAAATGCTACATTGCCGAGATCGTCATTATCTCATTGTGATCACACTAGGTGGGAAGTTAACTTGCAGAGCGAAGCCACGGTATTAACTCTGTAGGACAAATCACTGCTGCAGGAACCAGAAACCATGAAGTCCATTAGAGTAGCACATTCTCACCTAAGTCTACGATTAAAAATGGATAGTGGGCCGGGCGCGGTGGCTCAAGCCTGTAATCCCAGCACTTTGGGAGGCCGAGGTGGGTGGATCACGAGGTCAAGAGATCGAGACCATCCTGGTCAACATGGTGAAACCCCGTCTCTACTAAAAAATACAAAAATTAGCTGGGCATGGTGGCGCGTGCCTGTAATCCCGGCTACTCGGGAGGCTGAGGCAGGAGAATTGCCTGAACCCAGGAGGCGGAGGTTGCGGTGAGCCGAGTTCGAGCCATTGCACTCCAGCCTGGGTAACAGCAGCAAAAAACTCCGTCTCAAAAAAAAAAAAAAAAAAAAAAAAAAAATGGATAGTGGTGTATCTGGGGCTTTTTCAAAATATTTTTACTAACTCAGGCTATCCAGATTCAGACAACAGTTACAGAGGATGAAATCCCATGATCTCATTAGACTCTCATGAACTACCAAATAAAATGACAAAACTGATTGAGACTTGAACAAAAATAAAGCGAATTAGACAAAACCAGAGTTAAATGCCATAAGGAAAATGAATCTTGAGACTGCCTTACAGAAGAGACAATCTTGTTGATGGGTCTGAAACCTTCCAAGACGGTGCACTGCAAAAATCTAAGAGGTACACATGGGATGTTTACTGTCCATTGTACCTGACTCACTGAGAGCCAATCAAAGGATTTTTACTTTAACAATATCTCTAAATAAACATCTGCAAAAATTAATTGGAGGTAGAGGATGGGAGGGGCAGCCCTGATAGGACTATGACCCATATTCATTGTGTACAATTTTATTTCCCTGATTTTTTTTCCTTTATAGTATAAGCAGTGCTTTGGAAAACAGTGAACAGAAAAGATGTTAACTGCTGGCAGCTGCACATCTCATGCACGCTTCTGATTGTACATTGTTACTTACTGCCACTGTTAACTCTGTTTACTACTAATCACTACTTTCAGATTGAAAAAACGTTCCAGAAACAACCCCCTTTTGGAGAGTAAAGTGCATGTAGCCCTTTCGTGTCTTTTCAAAGGGTTGCCTTCAAAAATGATAGGCTCATTTGTGAAGCAAATGTACAGATTCTGCCTTGGAGTAGACATACCAATCTGTTCAAGAAGTGTAATATTGTAGCCAACTGGCTAGGCACAGCATATGCCCTTGTGGGCTCATCTGGAAAATAAGTCAACAGGTTTCTTATCTGACAATATTCCCTACATATTTCATTAGAAAGCAATTTTTTTGTCAACTTTTTTTTGTGTAAATTATATAATAGGACACAGCTGGTTGTATACCCCCATATATGCTGATACAGTGTTGTGTATAAATTGCTGCATAAAAACATGCCAAATGGGCAAAAAAATACAACATGAGCAAAATGATCAGATTAGATTGGCAGATGCTTATATTAAACATGTCTGTTTACATTGTGTATAAAAGGTTTTCATGGGCTTTGATTTTAGATTCAGTAGAGCATCTCTGTTTCTTTTATGAGATCTAAATTACGCTAGTTATTACCAGTTTTGGAAAATGTAAGTTAAATTATAGAAATAATCATATGCTTTTGCTATTTATTTTTCTTATTATAAATCATAACACAAATGTAGTAATAATATATTCTAGGAGCCTATCACCAATCACTCCTAACTAGAAGTAGTATCACTGTTAACCTAATAATCTTTTTTAAATCCTCAAAATAAATAAATTAATCACAATAATAATTTGTAGCACAATTTACAAGATCCTTATGGATAGAAAATGAAACAAAAAAGGCATGTCTTGAACCAAATCACATTATTGGGCTACTAATAGACAATATTTTAGCATATTCAATGGTGTAGTCCCAAACAAAATTGAAAAAATTTTTAACTTTCAGTAACATAGCCTAATATAGTCCAAGAAAGCATACTGAGACCATAGACTTATATATAAAATACATATATACACACATATGTATACGTAAAGCATACTTTTACATGTATACATAAATGCACATGCACATATTATCACCGTGCCCCAATTTAAAATAGTGTACAATGCAGAATCGAATTACCTACAGCATATCAACATCAGACAGTGTACATACATTTGTTTCCTATTAAGACTGTTTCTCCTCAGTGCAAAGTGAGCATGAAAGCCTTTGATACCCATTCTAGAATTAGTGCTCCATAACGTCTATTCAGATAACACCCTTAGAACTTTTCTGATTTACCAGATTTTCAGGTGTTGAGATTGAATTTCACTTTTCAATGTCCAAATGCTGGGTGAACATCTAAATCTCTATATGGAGCCAAGGAAAATATGAAAGATTATACAGGTCTTGTAAAATTATTTTGACTTATTACTTATACAGACTAAAAGGAATGCATATGCTAATATCTAGGCATTGCTGATTCATTTCTTCTTGAAGATTCATGTATTTATATTTCCATCTGTTTTTAACTCCTTTAGTCTGAAAAACGTAGTCTTTTTAAAATTTTATGTCTGCTGGCAATGAAATCTGTTTTCTTAGTTGATTTCTCTATTATTCTTTTTTTTTTTTCTTCTTGAGACAGAGTCATGCTCTGTCACCCAGGCTAGATTGCAATAGTATGGTCTCGGCTCACTGCAACCTCCACCTCCCGGGTTCAAGCAATTGTCCTGCCTCAGATTCCTGAGTGGGATTAAAGGCTCCTGCTACCACTCCTGGAGGATTTTTGTATTTTTAGTAGAGGCAGGGTTTCACCATGTTGGCCAGGCTGGTCTCAAACTCCTGACCTCAAGTGATCCACCCACCTCTCAAAGTGCTGGGATTATAGGTGTAAGCCACCGTAACCAGCCTCTATTATTCTTGAAATGTATTTTCACTAAGTATAGACATCTGGGTTGACATATATTTTTCTATCAGCACATGAAAGTTGTTTCACTTCTGATACCCATTATTTCTAATGAGAAGTTAGAAATAGTTGAAATACAGTTGACTCTTGAACAACATGTATTTGAACTGTGCCTGTCTACTTATATGTGGATTTTCTTCTGCCTCTGCCATCCCTGAAACAGCAAGACCAGCCCTTCCTCTTCTTTCTCCTCAGCTTACTTAACATGAAGATGACAAGGATGCCTAACTTTAGGATAGTCTACTTCCACTTAATAGTAAATGTGTTTATTTTCCTTGTGATTATCTCAATAGTATTCTTCCTCTAGCTTACTTTTTTGTGAGAAAACATTTTACAATACAAAGAATACATAAGATATTTGTTATTTGAACGTCTATGTTATCAGTCAACAATAGGCTATTAGCAGTTAATTTTTTGAGAAATCAAAAGTTACATGCATTTGACTTCAGGGGCTGGGAGGAGGGTCAGTGCTCCTAGTCTCTCAGGGGTTGTGCAAGGATCGAGTGTAATTGTTCTTCTATAAGATGTGTGTTTTCCTTTGGCTGCTTTTAAGAATTTATCTTTGCTTTTTAGTGGTTTGGTTATAATATGCTTAGGGATTTCTCAAGGTTTTGTTTTGCTTTCTTTCCTGCTTGGAATTCAATAGCCTTTATTATCTGTAAATTTATAACTTTCAACATAAAATATTTTTTCTACTTTGTTCTATTCTTTTGAGATTCTAATTACACAAAACTAAGACTTCTTGATGGCCCCCAAATCTCTGAGGGACATTCATTTTATTATTCAATAGTTATTTCCTAGTCATATATATATATATTATATATATATAAAATATGTTACATATTTTATATATATATTATATTTTATATATATAAAATTTATTTAGAGATGGAGTCTCACTCTGTCTCCCAGGATGGAGTGCAATGGTGTGATCTCAGCTCACTGCAACCTCTGCCTCCCAGGTTCAAGCGATTCTCCTGCCTCAGCCTTCCGAGTAGCTGGGTTAACAGGCATGGACCACCACACCCAGCTAATTTTGTGTATTTTTAGTAGAGACGGGTTCCACCATGTTGGTCAGGCTGGTCTCAAACTCTTGACCTCAGGTGATCTGTTGTCTCAGCCCAAAGTGCTGGGATTAAAGGAGTGAGCCACCATGCTCGGTCTCTAGTCTTTAAATGGAATACTTTTTATTTATATGCACATTTATTGACTTTTCCTCTATTGTTTATGCTATGCTATTAAGCATACCCCGTAATTTTTAAATTTGATTTTTAGAATTTTAATTTTCTTTTAAGTTTTTTATTTCTCTGAAAGTTTAAGATATATTGTGTAAACCTATTACTTTTTTACATTTTGAATGTAGTTGTGATTTCTATATCTGGTTATATCTATGTTGACCTCAGTGATTGTCTTTTGCTTGAGAATTGGGAACATTTTTCTGGTACTCGACATGTCGCATACTTTTGTAATATACCTTATATATGCTGATTGCATTAGTAAGTATTTTTTATTCAGACATATTTCTCTGGAAAACGTCAATTTTTGTTTGGTTGGTTGGTTTTGGCAGTCAAATAACTTGCTTGGACATAAACTTCAATCTGTCTTAAGTAGAGGAAGTCAAATTGTAGGTCAGCTAATTTGTTCTTAGGTAAGCCGATTTGAGAATCCTGAGCCAGTCCCATGCATGCATTGTCCAGGGGTCAGCTATAAATTTTTGAAGAGTTTATAGGCAGAATGTGACTCTTGTCTCTGATGCTCCATCCCAGGATTCCCTTTTATTTACTGTGGTTGCCACAAAACACTTCTATTGATCCTTGAATCCAGAAAGTCTATGTGTATTCTTTTGGCATTTCTGCCTTGCATGAGGTTGGATGTGACCTGCCATCAGACTTAAAGCTGTAAAAATGGCAACTCATTTTTTGCAAAGCTTTTGGTTTATTGATATTTTTGTATTCCCAATTTTATCATTGATATCTGTGGGAGAGTGAGATCTAAATGGAGGTTGTTAGGTCATTCCAGAATCAGAAATTCTGTCAAATAATTTTTCTTTCATTTTCGGGTGACATGAAATACTTCACATATTAATGAGATAGAGTAAATTTATTTCTGAGTTCTCTATTTTGTCCTATTGTCTGTTTTTGTTGGTCTGTTTTTATATCAATACCCTGTTTTATTTATTACAGCTTTGTAGTATATTTTGAAGTTAGGTGGTGTGATGTCTCCAATTATTTTGTTGTTGTTTAAAATTGCTTTGGCTATTCAGGGTCGTTTTGGATCCATTTGAATTTTGGGATTGTTTTTCTATTTCTGTGAAGGATGCTATTGGTATTTTGTGAAAAATTTCATTGAATCTGTTGATTGTTTTGGGTAGAACGTTGTTGTAATGATATTCTTACAATTCATGAGCATAAATATTGTTCTAGATTTTTGTTGTCTGCTTCAATTTCTTTCAGTAGTGGTTTGTAGTTTTCCTTGTAGAGATCCTTCACTTTCTTGATTAAATTTATTTCCAGATACTTTATTTTTGTAGCTATTCTAAATGGTGTTCCTGTTTCGATTTCTTTTCCAGCTAATTAGTTATTCATATAGAATAATGCAGAGTTTTTTAAATGTTAATTTTGTATCATGCAACTTTACCAAATTTATCACTTCTAAGTGTTTTTTGGCAGTGTCTTTAACTGTTTCTATATATAAGATTATATCATTGTTAAAGAGGGAAATTTGACTTTATCATCTTCAATTTGGATGCCCTTTGTTCTTTCTCTTGCCTAATTGCTCTGGCTAGAACTTGCAGCACTATGTTAAATAAGAGTGATGAAAATGGGCACCCCTGTGTTGTTCTAGTTCTTAGAGGAAAGGCTTTTACCTTTTTCCCATTCAATATAATCTTAGTTGTGGCTATTTTATTTATGACCTTTAAGGTGTTGAGGTATTTTCATGTATTCTTAATTTGTTGAGAAGATTTAACATGAATTGATGTTGAACTTTATTAAATGATTTTTCTACATTTATTGAGATTGTTATATGAATATTCATTCTGTTGATGCAAAATACAACATTTGTTCATTTACTTGTGGTCAAGCATCCTTGTATTTCTGGGCTAAATCCCATTTGATCATGGTGTATTTTTTTTTGAGATGATATTGGATTCAGTTTGGTAGTATTCTGTTGAGAATTATTTTTCTATATATGTTCATTAGAAATATTGGTCTTTAGTTTTTGTTGTTGTTGTATCTATCTGGTTTTGGTATCAGAACAATATTGGCCTCAGAAAATAAATCGGGAGGAATTCCCTTTTATATTTTTTGAAATAGTTTGAGAAAAATTAGAATTTACAAGTTTGATAGAATTTAACAGTAAAGGCCTTTGGTCCTGTGTTTTTCTTCGTAGAGATTTCAATTTTGTTACAGTTTCAGCCTTATTATTCATTATTGGTGTATTCAGGTTTTCTATTTCTTCCTGATTAAATCTTAGTAGGGGCTGTGTGTCCAGAAAATTACCTATTTCTTCTGGATTCTCTAATTTATTAGCATATAGTTCCTCATAATAGTCTCTAACAAGACTTTGTATGTGTGGTATCAGTTGTAATGTCTCCTTTTCCTTTTCTGATATTATTTAGGTCTTCTCTCTTTTGTTATAGCCTAATTAACAGTTTAATTTTGTTTATCCTTTTAAGAAATGAACTTTTTGTATTGGTAATTTCTAGTTTTTAGTTTATTTCCTTTAGTTATACTTATTCTCTATTATTCTACTAATTGGGGTTTAATTTATTCTTGATTTTCTAATGTCTTAAGGTTCATCATTAGATTGCTTATTGAAGTATTTCTGTTTATTTAATATGTGTTTATTTCCATAAACTTCCTGCTTAGCACTGCTTTTGCTATATCCCATGGGTTTTGGTATGTTGTGTCTGTTTCATTTGTTTCAATAATTTTTTAAATTTATTAAATTTCTTCATTGATCCAGTGGACATGCAGAAGGATGTGATGTTAATTTCTATGTATTTGTATAATTTCCAGAGTTTCTCTTGTTATTGATTTCTAGTTTTTTTTTTCTTTTATGGCAGCAATTTATTTTTCCTTACCCAATGACATGTTGCTGAAGCCTAATGTTTTCACATAACAATAGAAAACTAAAATTTGTTGATATCTTTTAAAGAATTGAGAATTATGTACCAAAAAAACCTTATATAAATTAAAAGGATGAATACATTTACATGTCTATGAATACATTTACAGTGGTTCACAACTTTGCAAACCAGTAAAAACTCAAGGCAAGTAACATTTCTAGTTTTATTCTTTTTTGGTCTGAGAAGATACTTGATATGATTTTGATTTGTTTATGTTTGTTGAGATTTGTTTTTTGACCTAACATATACTTTTTCCTGGAAAATGTTTTCATGTGCTTATGAGAAGAATCTGTATTCTGCAGCTATTGATTAAAATGCTTTTTAAATATATCTTAGGTCAATTAGGTATATAGTGCAGTTCATAGTTGTTTCTTTGATTTCTGAATAGATGACCTGTCCAATGCTGAAAGTGGGTTGTTGAAGTCCCAAACTATTATTGTGTTTGGGGTCTGTTTCTCTTTAGCTCTAATAATATTTGATTTGTGTATGTGGTTTCTTGAATATTGGTTGCATATATATTTACAGTTGTTTATATCCTCTTGCTGAATGGGTCTCTTTATTATTATATAGTGACTTTCTTTGTATCTTTTTATTTATGTTTTTTCACTTACAGTCAATTTTGTCTGATATAACTATTCTTTCGGCTTTTGGTTTCTGTTTGCCTGAAATATCTTTTTCCATCCTTTCATTTTTAGTCAATATGTGCCTTTACGGGCAAAGTGAGAGTGAGTTTATTTTAGGCAGCTTGTGGTTTGTTCTTGTTGTTGTTTTAATATGTTAAGTCAAGCTATAATTTTCTTGTTGTTGTTGTTATGGGCAGAGTCTCACTCTGCCGCTCAGGCTGAAGTACAGTAGCACAATCATAGCTCGTTGCAACCTCCAAGTCTTGGGCTTAAGCATTTCTCCTACCTGAGAACCCTGAGTAGCTAGTACTACAGGAGTGTGCAGCCATGCACTGCTAACCTTTTGTGTGTGTGTGTGTGTAAAGTCTTGCTATGTTGCACGGGCTGGTCTTGAACTCCGAGGCTCAAGAATCTAGTCTGTATTATTTTCATTAGTGAATTAAAACAATTTACATTCAAGGTTGTATTGATAGGAAAATGACAGGAGTATGTTTTTACCTAACTGGTTTCTGATTGTTTTGTTTGTTTCATTCCTCATTATTTATCTTTGTAGTTTGGTGGTTTTTGTAATGAAGTTGTTTAATATCTTTTTCTCATTTGTCTGCTTCTGATGAATATTATACTTTTGTGTGTTTTTTATGATGACAAATATTTTTTTCCCATAAATGTGGGATTCTTTTAAGCGTTTCTTGTAGAATTGATCTAGTGCTTATCTATCCCTCAGTTTTTGCTTGTTTGGGACTTTATTTTTCCTATATTTCTGAAGTATGGCTCTACTGGGTTGCAGTGTTCTTCATTAGCAATTTTTCTTTTACTTTGGATTATTTCAATATATTACCCCATTCTCTTTTAGCCTGCAGTGTTTCTACTAAGAAATCTGTCCGTAGTTTGATGGAATTCCTATATATGTGACTAGATGCTTTTCTTTTGCTGTTTTTTGAATTTTTCTCTTTGTCTTCAGTTTGTGAGAGCTTGACTATAAAATGCCACGGGGAGGTCTTTTGTATTGAATTTGGGGATCTTTTAGTTTCCTGGATATTTATATCTCTTACAAGACTTGGAAATTTTTAAGCTATTGTTTTATTAAAGGGACTTTCTATGACTTTTCCCATCTCTTCTTCTTCTAGAACTCCCAAAATGCTTGATAGTGTCTCATATGTCATGTAGGCTTTTTTCATTTTTACAAATTTCTTTATTCTTTTTGTCTGACTGGGTTATTTCCAAAGATGTCTCTTCAGTTTAGACATTCCTCTACTTGATCTAATCTACTGTATTTTTATTTCATTCTTAATTACATTTTTATTTTATTAACTAAGTTCTTCATTTCCAAGATTTCTTTTTGTTTCCTTTTTTATGAAATAACTGTTGAATTTCTCATTCATACTATAAATTGATTTTCTAATTTCTTTTTATTGTTTACCTGTGTTTTCTTGTATTGCTCTGAGTTTTAATAAAATCATTATTTTGAATTCCTTTTCAGGCACAGTCTGCATTTTTTTTCTTTGGGGTTTGTTACTAGAAAATTATTACTTTCCTTTGGAAATGTCATGTTTCCTTGATCTTTAATATTTCTTCCATCATTATTTAGCTATCCCTGCATCTGGTGTTATAGACTTTTTTCTGAAGATGTATCTATAAAGACAGTTAGGTAGGTTACTTTGGTTCTGGGTGGACACCATAGTGTAATCTCCTAGTGATTTCTTCAGCTGTAATGAATGTCAGTGTTATGAGTTCCTCAGTGGCTTAGGCTGTGATTGTGGAGGCTGTGACTTAGTCTTTACTGGTGACTGAGCCATTGGGTAAGCCATTACTTAGGTCTCTAGGTACACATGTAAGTGCTAGCTGTGGCAGCAGCTGACCCCAGGGGAGTTGTTTTTTGGGTCTCTGGATAGTGTGCATGGGTGGTAGCAGTGGTAAAGTCTAGGCTGCAAGGCTTGTTCTTAGGCCCCCAGACAGTATGCATAGACACCAGCAGTCATGGTGGGCTCTGTAAGTTGGGTGGACTGGTCATTGGGCTGCCAGGCTGCGTACTTGGGTGGCAGTGGTGGCAGGCTGGTCCTTAGGTTTGTAGGTTCCCAGATGGTACAGGTAAATGTCAGTTGGCTAGCAGACTGGTTCTTGGGCCCCCAGGTGACACACATGGGTGCATAGTAGCCCCATTGCTGGAGGAATCAGGTTCACTGTTCATGATGGTCCTAGGCAGGTGGGTAGGTCTAGTTGGTGTTGCAATGTGATAGTCCCCTGAGTTGAAATGTGGGGATGTTGGTAAGGCTTCTGGGATGTGAGGATACAGGGATTACTTGTCTTAGGGCAGCATGAAGTCTGGCATTGGCTCCTACTATTAATTTTTAATGTTTAAACTATAAGCACAATGTGAGTGTATGTATGTGAATCTTTCAGATACTCTGTCTTGTTAAAAACAACTAATTCTTCTTTTGATCTTTTGTGTAATCAATACAAATTAATACATTTTTGGCTATATTACTACCTGTAGCTTTATCCCTAATGAAATTCATTAGTAAATACATTTTATTCACTCAGTGATAACTTCAAGTGTGGTTGATATAAAAAATTTATGATACATTTTGAAATGACCATATGTCACTAAATTAATCATACATCTATGTGTCAACCAGGCACATTGTTCAGGGTACAGCGTAAACATAAGGTTCACTTATGCCTATAAAACTTCCCCAAGGGCTGGGCGTGGTGGCTCACATCTGTATTTCCCAGCACTTTTGGAGGCCGAGGCAGGCTGATCATGAGATCAGGAATTTAAGATCAGTGACCAATATGATGAAACCCCATTTCTACTAAAAATGCAAAAATTAACTGGGTCTGGTAGCATGAGCCTGTAGACCCAGCTACTCAGGAGGCTGAGGCAGGCAGGAGAATTGCTTGAGCCCAAGAGGTGGAGATTGCAGAGAGCCGAGATCGTGCCACTCCACTCTGGCCGAGGAGACCCAGTGAGACTCTGTCTCAAAAAACAAAAACAAACAAACAAAACACTTACCTTAGAATCCTTAAACCTAGTAGAGACAAAGGGAATGGGTAATAACAGACACAAACACATAGGGATTTCTCACATCATGATGAAGTGGCAGAAATACATAAACTAAATGCTATAAATTCTTACAAGGCAATACCATTACCAAGAAAAGCTTTATACGTGATGTTTTATTGTAATAGCTGTTGAAGGACATGGGTTATTTTACATAGAAAGATGATGATGAAAATATTTCAGAAAGAGGGAATAAGAGAAATGTATGGAATGATCAGAGAAGGGATATGAAATACATTTCATTAGAGCTTAAAGTTTTGTGTCAGAGTAGCAAGAGTTAGAAAGGAAGATGGGGAACAAATTTGTAAAGAGCTTATATTATTGGACCACTGTAAACTTGGAGCATCTATTGATTACAATCTGTGATTTTGGAATATTGATTCATCTCCATAGTTCCAAGTGATTAGAGTTGGTAGTTTTTAGAAAAGGAGAGAAAAGTTTGGAGATAATTGGAATACTTGAGGCTGAGGTTGAGTATTTCCACTTGAGGGTGAATTTGGGAATGAAATGGAGGGAAGGGATGTTCAAGACATATCAGTAGTAGGTCGGCAATTTAATAACTAAGTTGATAAAAGAAAATGAGATATTAGCATAAGTAGCTTAGTTTTAAAAGTTAAAAACAGGATGAGTTTAGTTTAAGAAATGTTGAATATGCAGTGATAGACATAATCAGCAAAGAGCTGGAAATAAAGACTGGGGTTGAGTATAAATACCATGGTTGGAGATACATATTTAGAGTTATCTGACTAATTATAATTGATAATAATTACAGCTAATATCGATATACTGTATGCCAGGCACCCTGCCAAGTACTTTACCCAAATAACCTCATTTACTCGTCAAAAACATCTATGTATGTCCTAATTTTTATTTTTGTATTATATATGAGGAATCTGAGTTTCTGATATGTTCATATTTCCAAGGTCGCACAAATAATAACAGATAGATCTAAAATATTATTTTAGAAAGTCTGATTTCTTTTCTGATTCAACAGAAAATAGCTCTAAAGAAGTCAAATTTGATGTCAAGATCCTTTGAGGCTGTTGAGAGTTGGGAGTAAGGCAGAAAATCAGAGGGAAAATAAATGAAACTTAAATTTGGGAAGGCATGTAGAAAAGGATTAGAGGGATAAAATTAGCAATCAGAACAGCAGAAAGAGTATAATCCAAATCATGATGCCCTGACTTTGAACCCTTTTGTTTTTCTAAGGAGGTTGGTTGGGTGGAATGGGAGATGATTCTTTGTCCAAGTCTTTGTAAAAGTCACATAGGCAAGCTGACTACTTTATCACATTCTTCACTCTTTCCTACCCATTATCAATCCTGCTCTCGATGGCCTCTATGAGCTTGCTCCTCCTACTGGTGACAGTGTCTGCTATGATGGCAATGCTATTTCCCTCACCTAGGCCCTTTCCCTCACAATCTATACCTGGGGTGAGGCTATCATTTTAAATAAAATTGTATAAAAGTAGTTAAATAGTGGATTTCAGGATACATTTAAATGCATTTATGTATGCATTTCATAATATTCGGACACACAGGTTTCTGTCTATGCCAAGTTCCCTTATCTGAGCAGTTATCAGCCTTGCTTCTGGATTGCTTTTGCTTGAACAGGAGTAGCTCGTCCCCATCACAGAAGTCCTCCAGGCTGTTTCTCTATGGCTGGAATGCACTGATTCCTGGAATCACAGAAAAGTGCTTTGTTTTCTTGTTGGTTTGTCTTTGGTTTCCTTTTTAAAGGAAGCAATGTTTAGGGAAACATATTTATGTAAATGTATATGTTTTCATAAAGTTGTATGCACAACCATTGGATTAATCTACCTAAAAATTAAGTTTGGAGATGTTTCTAATTTCTCTTAATACAAGAATATAGAGCTTCCTTGGAAGAACTGGACATGAGGCTTAGGAAGTAACCAATTAAATAATCAGAATAACATTCTTCTTTCACTCACCTTCTAACTCCCATCCCATTAGAAAGAGAAGGAGATTGGGTGAAGAGGGGGATGGGGAAGAGCTCCATTGGTTTAATAAGTTTCATATAAGCAATGACCCTGGAAGTGCCTAACTGCCTCCAAACTCCCCTATCCCTGGACAAAGCCATACCGAATATAGAGGGTTTTTTCTTAAACAAATGTCTTCCTTGCCACCTGTTGTATGTCATTTTTAATAAGTTATCAGTGGTAGTCCTGAAGAAGGAAAAGAAATGAGGGATACGTGTATGAATGGAGTGGTCTAAGATGAAGTAATTCCTGAGTCTTGCTATCTTCCTGGCCGTGTTTAGTTTCCGCCAAAAAGGTTTGCAACTGCCCCTGTAAAAGTACAAGCGTCAGGAGCTTTGAAAGGAAGTTCCAGATAATTAATGCCAAGTCCAGGATATTAACTAGCTGGATCTGAAGAACAGGGACCTTTTCTTTTCATAATAGTCATCAAATACAATAGGTGGCATTTTAAATATTTAATAAAATATGAATAATAAATAACACTGTAAATAAAAGGTCAGAAGCTGGCCTAACACTAGGGAACTCTAACACTTGTGGGAACAAAACACTGGCATATTTATTCTAGGCAACTGCCCTCTGTGATCTCCAGGGGATGGTCTGACCGACCTGAAAGGTCTTTCCCATTTTTGGTTAATTTGGTTTTATGAAAAATATGCTTCTAAGATTTTTGTACTGGAGAGGCCCCAAGTCTTCATTAAATAAGAAAAATCTTAAATTGTTTAAATCTCCAGGGTCATTTTTATGTTTACCTTTCAAACTGAAATATTCAAGTTTCAAACTCTGCTGGATTCAGCCCTTTGATTGTGAGTTTGTTCATTGGATGAAATATTGTATCTTTTACATCTTTTCACTAGGGGAGACCTATTTGTTTAGTCCCTATAGTATTTACTGTTCCATTTCCAAATTGAAGTAATCCTAAATAAAACGAACTCAGGAAAGAAAAGGGGTGAGTAGAATTTATGTAAGGCTAAGAAAGCCAGTGGAAAAGAAAAGTAAATGGCTTTCATGCGAAAGTTGAAAAACTAAAATAAACACATTACCCGCTATTAATTACCAGATAGTCCAAATCTGAGGGTTTATTTTGCTGTCCTATTTCACACAATTGATGTAGTTTTCCACCTATTGGTTGTTTAGCATCATTGCCAAGGTAGAAAGCAAATACTGGGATACTGAGGGAAAAAAGTTATTTTTAGCTTTTGCTCTTTTCTGTTGAAACTTCTTATTTTGGGTTTCACCTTTTGGGCTCCTTTGCCTTATTATGTGAAATAAAGTATTCGTAGGCTTTTTCTTATTGATTTGTTTTTTAAATGATATATTTCAAACTTAAGTTGCATTTAAGCTCTACAGCAAAAACAGACTCTTTATTGCACAGACTTTGGAAAATACAGAGTTTACTTGATGCAAGATGACTGGCAATTAATGCCCAAACAGGAAACTTCTAAAGAGTTTTTCCCACCCGGTTTAAATTAAGCTCAATTTAATACCAAATGTAGTATTTAAAACAATGTCTTCTGTAAACCTCATAAACTGTGTATTCAGAGTTCATGTCAAGGGAGTGAAGAATACTGAACACTGAATAATATACTTTATACAAATAAAATAAAAAAAGTTAAAAATATAAATACTCTTTACTTTTTATCTATTGTTTATTCTGAATTGTATTTTATAGCAAAATGTTTCAGAAATCTGAAGCACAAACAACATATGGAGGACTAAATATTTTGCAGGCTTAATGATGTATTAGTATTTTGCTTTGTATGAAATTCTAATCACCAGATATGTTTATCACTGCAGATGGAATATGCAGGCCTCTGACACCTCAGGGGATTAGAGAATCCAAACATCTGTAACAGGGGAAGAAAAAAAAATCCCATTGCAATATACAAAATTTAAAAGAATGAATTAATGAGAAAAAATGAATGGAAATAAAAGTTTATTATTAATATCCTCTTGTATTTATAATTACCAAGGAGCTCTATATGCCTTAGAGATCTAGATTCCATCCTTTAAAAATCTAATGAGATGTTAAAACACAATCTAGATGCAAGTTGGGGAAATGTACATTACTCTTCATTCCATTTTTAGGGGGATAGTTGGGAGCTGAGATAAAGACATGCCATAATTAGTGCAGTCCACATGTTAGTCTACTTATAAAATCCAAACACCTGGTTTATAATTGGCTGTTTTGGTAAATTTATCCAGATATTTTCTAAACATATTAAGACTCTATTAATTGGAAAACAGAGGGGAGGGTTGTTTTTTGGTTATGCAGAGTTACTGGTTTAACTGAAAGGAGTCAGAGATGACAGATCGGAAATGTATTTTGGCTCCAGAACATATATTGCCGTTTGTTTGAAAAAGACGTTACACATATTCTTGTTCCCATGATTTGTATCTTTCTGATAAAGCCCCGTGCAAGGGAATAATAGATTGGCATTTGATTCTAGTGACTAATTTATTGATTTATTCAAGTCATTTTAATTTTAAAAACGAGCTCTTCTAGAAAATGGGATTAATCAAAAAATCTGATTGTCATGTGTAGAAGATAGACATGCAAACAACAGACCCTTTCCAGAACAAGATTTGTGTCATAACTTTTAATATATATGAAGGACTTTCATCTGAACTTTTAAAAGCTGTATAATCTAGTTTAGGCAAATTTTAAGTATTGCCTTTGAAAATAGCATTTTAAATGAAATTAGCCTTCAGGAAGGAAAAAGGGGGTACTTCATCAACAAAGCTATAAAAAGTAGTAATATAGCATGGATTCTGAAGCTGGACAACCAGGGTTCCAATTACAGATCTGCCAGTTAATAGCTCTGTGGCTCAAAATAAATCAATGCTCAGTGAGTCAGTTTTCACATCTATAAAGTATGTATGACAATATTTTCTTTATGAAGCTATTGTGAGAAACAGTTTATACAAAAATATATGTATATGTGTTTATATGAATATACATATCTAGATTAAATCATGTAGATGGTTATAATCTATATATATTTATACTACCATCTCTTAAAGCATAGCCTAGAACATTATAAGTCTTACATAAGTTTTATGCATTGTTGAAAACAAATAATAATTTCAGGTTATTTTTGAATTAGTGTGTGTAAAGAGCATAAAATGTAAGAAATCAACATTTTATTAATGAAGTGCATATTAATATTTGATAATATGAATAATTTCTTTTTGTTGTTCTGATTTTGAGACAGGGTCTCACCTGTCACCCAAGCTGGAGGCTGGAGTGCAGTGGCACCATCTTGGCTCACTGTAACCACCTCCTTCTGGGCTCAGCTGATCCTCCCACCTCAACCTCCTGAGTAGCTGACACTACAGGCATGTGCTACCACTCCTGGCTAATTACTGTATTTTTCGTAGAGGCAGAGTTTCACCAGTTTTCCCAGGCTGGTTTTGAATTCCTGAGTCCAAGTGATAAACACAGTTCAGCCACCCTTTCTTATCCATGTAATTATGACTGGGTTACCCAGGTTCTTAATCTGTAATAATAACAATGGGAGGGTCAAAAACGTGCAAACCCACAAGAAAGATACAATTTAAGATAATATAATCGAGAGAAATAAGTCAATTTCTAATAGTCTTTAAAGCAATCACTTTTATAAATGCATACAAATAATATGCAGTTTCAGAAGTATGTAGATTTGGAGGATATTGTCAATGACTTTTTCTCATTATTCATTTTCTGGGAAAAAATATTTGCTTACGAAGGAGATTCTCATAATCTTAGTGTTTAATGAATTAGACAAGGTACAGAAAACTAGAGCCTTTGGGCCAAGTCCAGCTCAGCATCTGGATTGGTAAATAAAGTTTTATTTGATCATAGCCATGTTCGTTCTTTCAAATACTGTCTATGGCTGCTTTCATGATAGTGACTGAGTTCAGTAATAGCAATGGAGACCTGAAATACTTACTACTGGGCCCTTTGATAAACAAGTTGGCTGGCCCCTGAGTTAGTCTAAAAATCCATTAGAATATGAATAAGTTTATAAATTAATGAAAACTTATAAAACCTGTCTCCATTCAATCATATAGTCTCATAGAATGGTACCATTTATTGCCTGAACACTTCTAGATCTCTTGCTAATTTTGGTTTTGGAGTTTGTCAGTGCTGTACAAATATAGAGCAATGACATTGCAAAGTGACATTGCAAATCTTGCAAAAAGTCACAGATTTCATGAAGTAGATGACAGTGACATTGGAGAACTGTTCTAATAACTTACAAAGCCATTGATTAACATGGGACTATCTGGCAATTAGAGCAGTGGCCAAGGGAAAATGTTAACTTCCTAAAGAAAAATTGACACAAACAGTGAAATGTTAGGTACTTCAAAGGAGCATGACTTAAATTTCAGAGTTAACGAGAAGTCCCTGGGGAAACTGATAAAGCCCTGAAATACTTCTAGATAAAGACTGTTTTTGTGATTGTGCAAAAGTTATTTCCAAAGTGAGAGATGTCATTTCATGGTATCACATGTATAAATATCATAGTGTATAGAAAAACTATACTGTGAAAACAATGTTTGTGTATTTTTAATCTCAAGATGGAGTGCATGATTATAATTACATTCTAAAATTTGCTAAGCAAAAGTTAGATATAATTTTTAAGATAAAATCCTTTTCTCTTTGTACTATATACTAGCAGATTCATTTTAAGTAGGCATGTCATAAGGTACTTATTACTCCAAAAAAAAAAAAACCCAAAGATTTCCTATAGGCTCAAACATCATCTGCTCTCTGGTATCTAAAGAAAGTGCACATATACACCCCCATACCTTTTTGTGTAAACGTTTCAAATTTTACAAAGTTAGCCTATTATCGTGCAATGTTTCCAACGTAGTTTTTAAAGTAAAAGTCTAAAACTTGTCATACCCTGTCTTCTTCTGATTATAGATTAATTTGGCTTAGCCATGAGCTTTTCTGATAGATCTGACTCATATCTCTTTTCATGTCATTTTAGTAATGGGACCCATGATCAGAGGAGACATAAATACACATGAAAGTAATTTTTAGCATTTCATAAATGAAGGGAAAATTAGGTTTTATATTCCCATAGGAAAATATCTGCAAGACAACTTGTTGCTAAAATTCTAATATGTAATTTTAGCTATATTTAAATTTGAAGCATGATTTTGTTTTTATTTTCTATATAGTGTGCACACTTTCTATATATTTTCTATATAGTGGCACTTGAAAACAGGATTTGTTTTTTGAATTTTTTTTTCCTGTGGCATCCATTTTGTTCTTGTACCCTTATACTAACTTTTACCTTTGGAAAGGCCATCACTAACTGGCCACTAAGCAAGAAAACCCCTCAGCTAACTGTGTCAACCGGAGACAATTGACCGGGTGAAATAGAGGTGGGTTAGAAGGTTAACATGTTGTAAAAGATTCTAGCAGGATTATCTAGTCATCCTGAAAGCAGTTAAGGGATCCAGAACTCTGAAGGTTTTTTTTTTTTTTTTTTTTTTGGTTTAAGTCATATAGGTGGGCTGAGAAGTTTGTTTAAATTCATATATATGTCAATTATTATTTAAACAGTTCAATCCCAGACTTAGTTAAAAAACCATCATTGGAAGGAAAACATACCTGACAGATTTTTTGACTTAATGATAGATAATGTCATAGATGTTTTCTTGTATCAAAGCCAACACATCATTTACTTCGCTTTCTAGTGTTATGAGTGGCATTTAGTTTAAAGTTTTCTGTCTTTTCTCGCATTCCCAAGTGATTTAATTTTCTCATTTTGCAGTGAGAGTTGCAATCATGACAGAAAAGGTTATGTCCTTCAGAGACAAATTTCTATGAAAACTAAGGTCTCGCCAGGATTTTTATCAGCATTCAAAAATATGCTGTCCCATGTCAGATACATTTATCCATAATCTCCAAGTTAAGCTAAAAAATGTAAGTTGAAAGTAGGGTTCGTTTACATTGTGCTTTGGACCTTGTGATCATTGAGCTATTGCATTAAAAGCAGTTAACAAGAGATGATTCACCACTGAACACAGGTGCATTCTTCTATCAGCATTCTGTTCATTTTAACTTTTACACAAAATGTGAGAACAATGTGAGATATTGTAGGCAGACATCTCACTCGGCTTTTTAAAAATCTGACTTATAAATTATATTCTGTACTAAAATTTTACCTTCCTCGAGTACCTAATGCTTGACAGAATTGTATAACACATATATGTCATATACTGTTATTTACCTGGGTTGAAGGGTCATTTTTTGTCGATGAACTATGAAATGCATTATGGCAAAGTACTATCCCAAGAACTGATTATGTGGAATTCATGTGGTAATAAAACTGAATGGTTCAGTACCTTAAGACATTACTATTCTTCTAAGCAAGGTAATGGATCACGTTATCTCCAACAGAAGACAGAGAGCGTAGGTCTGTGCTTTTCAAATTTTAGCAGGCTTAATGATTTCACAAAATTTCACAAAATAATAATAATTTATCTTCTTTCCTCCTGAGAAGGCAGGTACATTCTGGGGCCTGTGTCTAAGAATTTCTGTCATAAAATTGTTTCATCTGAAGGCTCTTAAACAACAAAGCAGTTATTGAAAAACATTTCTAAGTACTCACCTTGGTTTGATTCATTATTAAGACCTGAGCCAATAATACAGATCCACCGTTTCCAACTCCACCCAGGGACTCAGTACAGTGCTTCTTGGTTCCCAAGAGAACAATGGAGCATGAATACTATTTAATATTATTCCAGGTTTCGGACCCAAATTCCTAGCCAGCCTCTTGCCATTTGGGGTTTGAACCCAGGAGGGTTTCCAAGACCCCTTTATACCTTTTCTTTTCTTTTCTTTTTGAGACAGACAGAATCTCGCTCTGTCACCCAGGCTGCAGTGCAATGGCACCATCGCAGCTCACTGAAACCTCCACCTCCTGGATTTCCTGGATTCAAGTGATTATCCTGACTCAGCCTACCAAGTAGCTGGGTTTATAGGCATGGACTACCATGCCCAGATAGTTTTTGCCTTTTTTTTTAAGTACACATGGGGTTTCACTATGTTGGCCAGGCTGGTCTCAAACTCCTGACCTCAGCTGATGCAACTACTTCAGTCTCCCAAAGTGCTGGGATTACAGGTATGAGCCAATGCACCTGGTCTGCTTTACGCCTTTTATGGAAGATTAAACCATGGAGATTTTTTTAAAGTCTATCTAGCATGATAGGTAAGAGTAGGAGCCTCACATCTAGGTCTATTATTTCCATGCTGTTTAAATTACTTGAGTTCTATGTGCTTCAGTTCCCCTTCTGTAAAATAAGAATAAAAGTAGGATCTACTTCATATAGATGAATAATTTAAATAAGTAAATGTAAATATAATCATATAAATTTCTTTTTTTTAAAAAACGGATGTGAGGTTTTCATGTTGCCCAGGCTGGCCTCGAATATATACTTGCTTCCTTAAACCAGGACAGCAGGCCTGAGCCACTGCGGCTCCCGATTATTCATAAAAATACCTTACAATAGGATCTGACACATGAGATACCCAGTAAATATAAGCCAGTGCTGTGATAAACTATTAAACGACCTCATTATATCTGACACCATTACTGGTACCATCAGTACTGGTGCCAAACAGGCACTATTTCTACCCTCCCATTTTCTAGTTGACAAAGCTAACCTACCTGCTTTTGCTAGATTCTATATTAGGCTTGCTTGAATTTTCTAATCCTATTAAACTAATTTTGTAGGATGAACTAGAAAGAAGAAACACACATAAAAGTAAATAAGCCTAATTCTCTTTCCTACAACAGCATAAACCATCATAGAAAAGGTAACCTGACTGACAAGTCGTTCTTATCAGACAGCTAGAATCATCTTTCATATTTCTTTCACACTCTCACCTTTTCCAATTAGAAAACAAATTCTGTGTATTTTACCTCTAGGCAATATTTTAATTCCTGATTTCTCTCCATCTCCGTTGATGCTACCAACCTACCTCAAACTACTGTCATTTTTCATCTGGTCTCTTCAGAGATCATGGTCAGTACTCATTTGCAGACCCTTGCTTTTTGAATAAACCACATAATCTTTATCATAGTCTATACTTGCTTGAATGAACTGGTCTCGTCTGGGCTCCAGCCTCATCTCCCGCCTCTCCCTCTCTCCCCACTGGCCGCTTCACTCACAAGTCCCCTGCAAAAGACTTTCCTTCTCTTCATGGAACAACCTGAGTGCCTTCCCACTTTTATGTACCTGGAGTATCCCCTCCTACCTTCTTTGCTTGGCTCAGTCTTCAGGTTTTATTCTAGTCATGTCTTTCTCAAGGAAGCATTTCCTGAATGCTTGGACCACAGGACGTGTTCCCATTTCCTACTTACCTGGCACACTGTGTTTTTACCATGATAGAACTTACCTTGGCTACAATGATACAAATGGCAGTTTATGTGTTGAATGTGTATCCTGGTGTCTAAACTAGAAACCCTCAAAGGTTTAATGGACCTTTCTTTTTCTATACTGCATTAACAAGAACATTAGGGGTGCAATAAATAAAACTATGTTTAATTAATAATAAATCCTGTTTTGTTCCACCAATAGCCCCCAAATCTGCAGTGACTGTCATTTTGCAAATCATGATCTCAGAACTCTCTTACCTCCAGTATGGAGTGATGTAAGACCCCATAAGGAAGAATCAGAGGATTTGGATTATAATCCTAATTTGTGACATTGTGCAACCTCCCTGCAAAACCATGTGTTTTTTGAAAATTGTCTCTTTTCGTTCTCCATTTTCATTTTCAAACTTCTGACTCTTCAGTCCTTCAAATTATCCCATTCATACCAACAATTACCTCCTTTTACTATCATTTTTTTAAAAATCCCACATTAAGAATAATTAGAGTTGTCTGAGAAAATGAACTATGGCACCAAGTGTAGAGTCAGTGACTTGTTTAAATAAATGTGTGTTTTATTTAACACAATCGAAGTTATGCTTGAAAAACAATAGCATGTGAACGGGTGAGACCTGTTGCATCAAAAGACAGAGGTTACTGTGCTCAGAAATTTCAGTCCTCTTGAGACTACCCTGTTCCCATTTCCCAACCCTTGTCTAACACATTCCCTTCTCACCCTTCTCTCCTCTCATCAGTCCTTATTCCTGCCCCACCCTGTGCACCTTCACTTTCCTAGATGGATTGTGTGATTCAGTTCTTACAAAAGCCTCATAAGACAGGCAGCATTCCTACCCTCCCATTTTATAGCTGACCAAGCTTAGACAGTTAGGGATGTTGCCAAAGTCACACTTGCAGTAAGTAAAGCCAAGCGGAGCTGACTTCTTCATTTGGCACAGTAGGCATAGTGCCTGTAGCTCACAAAAAAAGTTTCAATTTATTTTAAAATCAGAAGAAAAAAATGAAACTTTAGCTTAATAAAAATGTCTTATCATATGGTAATATATCTTGCTAAGCCAGCACAGTCATATAATACAATTACATACATATTTGTGGAAAATAACATAGACACAGGCATCGAAAGTTTCCTAGTTTTATGTGGTTACTGTGTTTTACCCTCAGATACAAGTTGACCAGTATCTCTACTTTTGTAAGCTTCAAAATGATTCCAGTGAATTCCCTGTATTAGGATATCACTTATTAGTAAAACAATAACTGTTACTTGGGTTAATGTAGCATGCAAATCACTTGCTGAGATACATTGGCACACTTCCATACCCTTTATAACATACTCTTTTATTCTGACTTTGAGGATTTACATATAATTGCTTCTCCTGTCCCCACCACCAAAGAAGTGACTTTTTTGCTAAGCAAAAAATCTTTCAGCCTCCTAGTATTACATTAAATTTTCAGAGCTAACCACTAGTATGAATTTATCAAGTAGCTGATTTTATACACTAGTTTTGTATTTGAATGCATCTTTCAAATGATACCAAGAAATCATGCATTTTTAAAGTGTTTTATGTAGTTGTCTTTCATAAGATATTGAATGTTGTGCTTTTGTTCCCAAATAAATAAATCAACTGGCTATTCAGACTAGTGGAGGAAAATGAAAAAATCTTTTGTTCCCAAGCAACGCATACCTGTTGGTATTCACCTTCCTGAGATCTGTTTCTAAGAGACCCTCACTGTTGAGATTGTTAGCCAGTTCTTGAATGACAAACTGTTTCCTGTAATATGATCATAATACACTGGGTGATGGGTTGGTACAATATGGAATTTAGTTAATATGAAACATTTTTTTAAATCCCCTTTTAGGAGCTTTACAAAAGTGATGTCTTGAAAGGCAGAACTGCCGTGTATAACAATGACTTAATTCTACTTTCTGTTATCATTGACACAGTTTCCCTTTTCCCCTGTCTATTTCTTATCTGTCTACTAATATTATTTGTAGCAGTAGTCATTCTAGAATCAGAGACTATATGAGATAAAAAGGGTTATGAGAGGTCAAAAACTGGAAACACTTCGTGCAGCCTCTCTTAAAAGATAGCTATATCCTGGCTGGGCGCGGTGGCTTAAGCCTGTAATCCCAGCACTTTGGGAGGCCGAGGTGGGTGGATCGCGAGGTCAAGAGATCAAGACCATCCTGGTCAACATGGTGAAACCCCGTCTCTACTAAAAATACAAAAAAAAATTAGCTGGGCACGGTGATGCGTACCTGTCATCCCGGCTACTCAGGAGGCTGAGGCAGGAGAATGGCCTGGACCCAGGAGGCGGAGGTTGCGGTGAGCTGAGATCGCACCATTGCACTCCAGCCTGGGTAACAAGAGCGAAACTCTGTCTCAAAACAACAAACAAGAAAAACTATATCCTTACATTTTCTAAAAGCAAAAAAAAAAAAAAAAGAAAAAAATCTCAAAATATCTGGATAAATGCAACCAAGGTTTCCATTGACTGTGAGACTTTAGGTAAGACTTGATGCCAATTATTCTTGTTTTTCTTCCTTTTTCAAGAAGAGTTCTTGCTGCTGTTTGTTCGGGCTGATAGCTAATGTCCTATTTTTGTGTAAATGAAATCAGAGATAAGGAAAATAATACTCAGTTTCTGAAATTGTTACATTAATAAATACGATTTATCAAGCACGTAGACCAATGGCTAGCGAATTTGTTTAATGCAATAGATAATTACTTGGAAATGATTTACTTAATCCACAAAACAGTAACTTTGATGCATGGCAAATATGAGAAATACTATTTACTTTGTTATGCACCTTAATCTTGGATATGCTTTGGAGATTTACACAGAATACTAGGGTTCCTTTGTTCAGAAATTGTGGACGATGCCAACTTAGCAATTACTTTTCTCTAATGACACCTAAACTAAATTTGGTGTACTAAATTACTTTTTCTTAGGGGCTATTGGTTATTTTTATTCCTTAACAAACTACAATTAGAGGATTGTTCTTTTGTTTGTGTTTTGTTTTTGATGGAGTCTCATTGTCTCTTAAGGCTGGAGTGCAGTGGCACAATCTCTGCTCATGTCCACCTCTGCCTCCTGGGTTCAAGTGATCCTTCTTCTGCCTTAGCCACCAGAGTAGCTGGGATTACAGATGTGCACCACCACACATGGCTTTTTTTTTTTTTTTTTTGGATATGTTTTGTAGAGGCAGGGTTTTTTCTGTTTTGTTTTGTTTTGTTTTGTTTTGAGATGGTGTTTTGTTCTTGTTACCCAGCCTGGAGTGCAATGGCATGATCTCGGCTCACTGCAACCTCTGTCTCCTGGGTTCAAGCAATTCTCCTGTAGAGGCAGGGTTTTACCATGTTGGCCAGGCTAGTTTCAAACTCCTGATCTCAAGTGACCCACCTGCTTCAGCCTGTCAAAGTATTGGGATTACAGGCATGAGCCACCACACCCAGCCTACAATGAGCATTTGAGTGCTACCCAATGCGTAACACTATTTGAAGAATCAATACATATTGTTTCTTGGGACTTGTGGAATATGTCTGTGCAAGATCATATTAACTTCTACTTCTACATATTTAGTCTGTGGTAAGCCAGTGTCTCAAAGAAAAAAATGTATATTAAATAACATTATGCAATGATTAAAACAGCATGTAAATTGCATAAACAAATAATGTTTTTTCCTACCACATTAAGTGTTCATATGGCTTAGATCAGACCAGATGTTGCAAGATCCTAGAATGGTTTGGACTCAGCCCATGATAGGGGTGAAACAAATTATTTGAATACTTTTCCAGAGATTCAGATCAAAATCGCTTCTTTCTCTTTCCTTTGTCAGCAACATATATATATTGCTGGAAAAGTATTCAAATAATTTGTTTGAATAATATATATATATATATATATATATATATATATATATATATATATATATTGCTGAATCACTGAAAAAAATATATATGTTTTCTTTCTTTTTTTTTTCTTTGCAGTCTTGCCTGGGCTGGAGTGCAATGGCATGATCTTGCCTTGCTGCAACCTCCAACTACTGGGTTCAAGCAATTGTCCTGCCTCAGCCTCCCGAGTAGCGGGGATTACAGGTGCCCACCACCACACCCGACCAATTTTTTGTATTTTTAGTAGAGATGGGGTTTCACCATGTTGGCCAGGCTGGTCGCAAACTCCTGACCTTGTGAGGACAGGGATTACAGGCATAAGCCAGCATTCTCATCCTGTCACTAATATATTATTAATAAAATTTTGCCCTCAATCTTTTTCTTGTTTTCTCTTATACTACTTTTCCTTCCTCCTGCTAATTTTTGTACATCATATATTATCAAAAGTCACTAGGAAATTTACAAGTTTCCCAATCTTAGCCATTAAACTATGAATCTTTTTTAAAGAAATAAATATAAAAAAAACAAGTTTTGGAAGAAAATATTTTTAGGCAAACTGATCCTTACTTGTCATCACTTGCCTTACTATTTCTAGTAATGCTTTATATTAGTGTCTGAAATTGGCCAAGTGGATTCAAAAATATATTGCCTCCACCTCTGTGGCCAGGAATCTAGGGAAATGGTGAGAAGGGGCCATTAGCAATAAGCGAGCTTTATAATCAGAAGAAAGCTGATTAGCATTTTAGATTTTCTTAGAGAATTTGAACTAAAGAAAAAGAGCATTACACAAAATGGTGGAATGTAGAGTCAATGATGAGTGATGTGCTAAACTGCATGATTTTAGTTATTCACAGGAGAAGCTAGGGACACCTTTGGATTTGTTGGAAAGACTCTATCATAAGATAACGACAGGAGTTGAGAGATACATAGGAAGGACATGAAGTAGGCAGAACAAATACGTTTCAATGTTCCAAGAGTCCAGCATTCAAGGTCTGCCACTGACTGGAAGATGACTAGGTTTTTATACAACTTTTGTTTTTCAAGTCTTTCTGGCTGGCCCAGTTAATGATAAAGTGAATGCCAAGTTTTACAAGAGATTCCCCTCAAATGTCTAACCTAGTGGAGAAAATAGATATATTATACCTATTGGATCCGAGTGAAGTAAATAATCCAGAAAGCAGAGTGCAGGCTTCTAACTCTTGCTTATCAGAGAAACAAACAAAATTCTTTGATTTTTGCCTTTCTAAATATTTTCTTTTGATTTTCCTGAGATTTTTGAGATGTGATTAATTCAAAACAAAGGTAAGTCACAGAAAAATCTTTCTCTATAATTTACAGTAATTTTTGGAGTTATATTTGCATCCTTTTGTCTCTAAGTTTTAGGCTTTCCACATTTTTTATCTTTTGTCAGATCAAATCCTTTCTCTAAGTAATAACAAGTTTCATTAGTGAAAAATAGATAAGCTTAAAGATAAAGTCATGCAAGTAGATCTTAGTCAATGATTTTCCTTTCCAAGTAAAATACCATTTTGGTATTTATCTTATCAAGATATAGTTGATGTTTAAAGTAAACATTTTATTATAGACTTAAAATTATTTTTAAAGACTTTTTAAATTTTACATGTTAAATACCTCAGTAATCATAGTACCTTATATTTTCCTCGTGCTTTATTAAATGTTGCTAAACACTTTAATGCTTATTATCATATTTGGTATTAACAACACACTTGAGTTAGTTGAGGTAAGCATTTGCTCATCTGAATGTAGTATTTATGCTATTTTATGGTTTAACTGACAAATAATTTGCAAAGTTTACCATCTGTACAGCATTCAAATATGAAAACTTGGTGGGGTAGGGAAATAAGAGCAGGTGAGCAGTAGATATTTTGATTTCTAATGGAGATACTAATAGCTAGTAGACTCTTTTTTAATGGCACATACAAAAAATACCTTCTGTTAAATGGTCTTGTCCAGCTTTTTTACTCTGACAAATCAAATTCCTTACTCAGCTTTAACATTAGATAGATCTAAATACAATTAGAATTTAGTTATTATTTTTCAGGTTACTGACTGGTGCTGGGTATTTTGCTATTCCTGCAGGATCACGTAGGGTTTAGAACTCGGGTTAGTTTCCCAGGGCTCCCATATCAAAGTACCGAAAACTGGGTGATTTAAACAGTAGCAATTGATTGTCTCACAGATCTGGAGCCTAGAAGTCTGAAATAAAGGTATCAGCAGGGCCATACTCTCTCTGATGGTGATAGAGAGGATAATCATTTCTTGCCTCTTCCATCTTGTGTTTGCCGGCAATCCTTGGCTTCCAGAGGCCTCACTCATCTCACATGCCATCTTTTCCACGCGTCTTCACGTTGTTTTCCCTCTGTGCATGCTGTCTTTGTGTCCGAATTTTTCCTTTCCTAAGAAAACTAGGCACATTGGATTTGGCTCCACCTGAATGTCCTCATTTTAACTTGATTACCTCTGTAAGGGTAAAATTCTTTCAGAAGACTGTTTCCAAAGTAGATCACACCCTGAGGCATTGTGGGTTTGGACTTAAACAGATCTCTTTGGATGGACAGAATTCAACCCATAACAAGATTCGATTATTTTCAGATAGATAGGGATAGCTTAATATTTGTTTGTCAACTCTATATGTCTCGACTACTTCACAGTTAAGCTTTTTTCTCTCTATGCCTGTGGTTCTTTGTTGCTCTGTGGTAGTGTGTGTATGTGTGTGTGAATGTGTGTGTGTGTATATATATATTTACATATACATTTATGTCAACATATATTGTGTATATATAACATATATGATATATTGTATATATATCATGTGTATATGTTTCATATATACAATATATCATATATATGATATATTCATATATATTTATAACATGGTATATTTATATATGATATACTTATATATATGATGTGTATATATATATATAACATAACGTGTGTGTGTGTGTGTGTGTGTGTGTGTGTATCATGTTCTGTTTTCTAATGCAGTTATTTGAGGACATTTGAGCTCTTCCACTAGACTTGATGTTCCCTCAACAGAGTAATTGCAGCTTGTTCATCATTGTATTCCCTCAAATCACTACTTCTGAGCCTTCAAAATGTAGGAAAACAATAAATACTGAGGTTGTATTAGATTCAGAAATAAGAAACTATGTAAAGGATATTAGGCCTGTTGTACTTAAGCTTGGAGTATACTTACATTAAAAAAACCTTTAAATAGCTTTATGTATATATAAGTGTGTATATTTTTACAGTATATATAATTGTAAAGAAAGAAAAGGAGAGATTTGCTTTTCCTAAAAAAAAAAAATGCTTAAAAAGAAATGACTACAATTCAACTGTAATAGTAACCATATTAATACTTCTAGTGAGGACAATAGCTGATGTTTTCGATGATATATCAGACCCTGGGCCTAGTAGCTCTCATCTATCACCTTATTTAATCTTTAGGATAACTTTTTTGAGAAAGTTGAAGAGGTTAGAAAGTGGAAATACAGAGATTTTAAGTGAAATTCCCAATATCACCTAGTTAATAAGTGACAAAGCTAAGATTCAAACCTGTGTGTTTAACTATCACATTGATATGTATGTCAGTTGGGTATATTATTGTGAAATGTCAAGGAATCCATAAGTATAGTCTATTCACATTATTAAATAACATACATTTAGCTCTACATTAAAGGCCACACAGTTAGAAATATGCTTTGTGTCATCTAACACCAAATTTAAGTAGTTAAAAATAGCATTTAGCAATGAAAGAAAACTAAACCAAAAGTAATATTAATTTAGTTAACTGTCCGAATTAGAACCTAAACCTGTCTGAACTTACTTAATTACAAATTCCCGAAAACTGAAAATTGTAATAAAAATGCTAATACATGCTTACTTGGGTCAATAATAAAAATTATACAAGCAATTTGTAAGTGGGTTATGTAATATAATTAAAATATCTCTTGTCCTTTAATGTAGTATAAATTCTTAGCAGATATTTCTATAAGATGCTATGATGATAATCTTTAACAACAGAGACTGCAGAGTTCCATATTTTACTGGTATGTTGCTAAATTTTCCAAGTAATATTTAGGTGATAGAGCTATAATATGCCAAAACATTGAGAAGTCAATGTAGTACTGACATTGGGAACATTAACTGTTAACAGATTTACTTTAAATAATATCTATATTTAACTATACATTTTAAGCTGAACTTGCTGTAATTTGAATCATATCTGATAAAATTCATCAGATGTTATCATCTGATGAATGATAAAATGGTAAGGGGATGTTAAAAGTTATAAACATGAATCTTAGTATTTACCATAGTGTAAAATATCATATAAACTATTACAAGTGCATTTTTTTCCCATTCATGTGACGGGAAAGGAAACGAGTTTAGAAAATATTTTTAGAATAATAATAAGATTTTACTACATAATAGATTTTAAAAATTGATGGCGAAAAATAAAATTATGAATGAAGAGTAATAATTGTATGTCTGTATTTAAATAATGTAAGCTTTAGGGAAGATCAGCATGCAAAATCTTTCAAATACTTAGATTGAGGCGGGCGAAGGAAAGAGGAAAAGGAATTAAGCAATGCAATATTTACTGAGGGCTTACTGGTAGACTTGAAGACCACGAGGAAATGGTGAAAAAGGCAAGCCAGATCCCAGTTTTCCAGAAAGTGACATTCTGGTGACAAAGACAGATAATTATAATGAAGTCAAATAGATCGCCCATATGCGTAGGCATTTTGGTTGTTACACTGAAAATCAATAAAGAAGGTAATAAAAAATAACTTGAGAAGAGTGATCAGTAAAAGGTACTGTGAGGAAGTGACAGTTGTGTGGAGACATAAAGCATAAGACACAAGCTAAGACATGTTTAAACAAAATCAACCAGGAGAAAACTAAAGTGAAAAAACAAAAGCAAAAGCAAAAACTGCTCCGAGAAACAAAGGCATTGCAGATTTGTCTTTGCCTGGATGGGGTCGCTTAGGTTGTATGTCTTAAATCATGTTGTGCCTCTTCCTGTTTTGAGCTATGCTTGCAAATGCAGTTGATGAGTAAGCAAAGAAAAGCTGAGAGAGAGATAGCAATACGAGGAGACAAGAACGAAAGAACTTGCATTGTGACACAAGCCCGCCGACCTGAATGAAGAGGAAAGACAGAGAAGAAAAAGAAAAAAAAGTGGGAAAAAATAACAAGGGCTCTAGGTACAGAAGAACTGCAGAGGAGCCAAGTTTGTCAGAAAACTGTAGGCAACCCCATGAGAAAGGGCTCCTGGGATTTGCACAGAAACATGCAATTTCTAAAGACAGTTTGAGCCTGCACTTAAAGCAGACAGGGAAATGAAATAAGAGAGCAGGGCGCAGCAAGTTCTGGGCAATGTTATGCAGATAGAACTGGAGATAAGAGGCGGTTTAAGGATCATTCTCACTATTTCATTTGGAATGGCAAGTGAGGAAAAAAAGGGATTATCTGCCTCCTACTCAAGCTAAGGCAAAAATCACAAAAACAAGATATCATCTAACAGTGGGAGCCTTAAGGAGAAGGGGGAAAAACCTGCCTCTCTGAGGCAGCATGCAGCATAATCACTCAAGAGGTATAGAACAAAGATTAGGTTATCTAAAGGTATGGTAAATTACATACACAGAGCACATATATTTTAGTACAACTTTCTTAACCCCATTATATGCACACAATTTTAAGATTTACCTATCAGCATTAGTTGTTACTGATTACAGTGAGTAATCTTGATAGAATTACTTAGCAGTGATGTTGAAGTACTGTGCATTTTCAGGGGGAAAAAATTGAGTTTGGCTGAATAGATTCATGCTATGTTTTCAGGAATGGTTGTGCAACATTTGAGAGTTAGACTGTATTTTAAGAAGTGAAAACGGGTATGAAACCTAATCTAGATGCCCTTCACTCATATACTGTTTACTCCGTTCTCTCTAAAACTGAATTGCATAGGGCTCCCTTGCAAGGAGCAAAGGGGCTTCTTGGGTTTAAACCACAGAGGGTAAAGGAAAAAACATCCTTTGTTCAGAATATTTTACTCTCCTACCACTTCCAAAGATTGTGAAGTCCATGGTTAGGATACACATGGATAGAATTTATATACTGCTGGGAACATGTAAGTGAACTATTCTGGTAGAACAAATCAGAGGATTAAGCTTGATGAATGATCTAAAATTCATTTTATACTTGATTAACTATCAAACATTCATTCATCGGAGGAATATTTTTGAGCACCTACCATGTGTAAGGTACTGTTGTAGGCACTGAAAAACCACCAGTGAATAAAACAGAGTTCCCTTAGAGCTTACATTCTGCTGTATAGAAGGAGAGAAGATGAAAAAGAATAAGTAAAATGATATCAAGTGGTGATACCTGCTAAATAAATAATAAAGTAACATCAAAGGAGTAGAGGTGGCAAGATGGGAAGGTGCTTTATATACAGTATTCAAGGTATGCATCAGAGGTAAGATGACATTTGAACAGATATCAGAAGGGAAGGAAGAAGGAAGGAACCCCAAGGATATTTGGGGCAAATGTATTTCAAAGGAGATAAGGCAGTAAAACAACAGTCCTGATATAGAAGAGTTTGATGTGTTCAGGAAGCAGTACGAAGTCAATGTGTTTTGAGCAGGTTAATACAAGACAGGAGCAATGGCAGACAGGATGAGGAGGTACAGAATGTTGTAGACTGATATCCAGATCATTTTTTCTCTGAATGAGGTAACAAGTTAATGAAAGGTTTCATGCAGGGAAGGAATGTATTATGTTATTTCAATTATTTTTGAATAGGTAGTATACTTAATGGTTTAACTATAAAGATGATATGTAAGTTTTATACTAAAAGTCCTTGTTCCCATTCCTGTCTCCATTCACTAGGTTTACCTGTATTTTTAAGAAACCATTCTTAGTGAGCTGTCATATAAGATTACCTTTAGGCAAATACAAAGATTTCTAAATATTTCTCTCCCCACTGCGTCACTTTTTTTTTTTCTTTTTGAGACGGAGTTTCGCTCTTGTCACCCATGCTGGAGTGCAATGGCGTGATCTCGGCTCACTGCAACCTCCGCCTCCTGGGTTCAGGCAATTCTCCTGCCTCAGCCTCCTGGGTAGCTGGGATTACAGGCACACACCACTGTGCCCAGCTAATTTTTTGTATTTTTTTTTAGTAGAGATGGGGGTTTCACCATGTTTACCAGGATGGTCTCGATCTCTTGACCTCGTGATGCCTCACTTTTTACACCAATGTATTTGCCTATTGACATATTCCTTGCCTCTGTGATTATTTTTATTAAACCATACATTCTAAAGAGTTCTATATCAATAAAAACATCACTCTCATTTTGCATATAGCTGCATACTATTCTACTGTATGTATACATCATAATTGAATTACCTTGATCCTATTTTTGGCCCCTTCAGTTTCTAATTTGTACAACTATAAACAATGTCACAGAGGAAAACGAACCCTTCTATTTAATTTTACACGTGTAAGTCAGTTACGTTCTCACAAGTTAATACATCCTCAGGGTAGAGGCTGCTCTAAGAAGTTATATGTGTATGTTTCTGATAAATACTGCCAGACGCCCTTCAAAAGACTTAAATTATCTCTACTCTCAGTAGCCCTCACATAGAATGTAACCTGAATTTATATTTTTAGAAATTACACCGAGCATATTTTTATGTAATTATTAGATATTTGCATTTCATTTTTCCTGTTAAGTGTCTGTTTCTCTCATTTCCTCATTTTAAAAATCAGATTGTTGTTTCTTTTTTCAGCCTCAGTAGCACCTTCACTCTATTAGGAAGAATAGGCAGTAATTGATACTGTTTCACAAATTGTCTTTCTAGTTTATAGTTTCTTTTAACTTGCCTTTATTCTTACCTCAATGATTATGTAATTAAATTTATGAATAATTTATAAATTATGGTGTACTGCCTTTATAATTAGCCTTATAAAGCTAATTCTGCCTGCTTTGTTTTGTGTGCATTCCAAGTGGACAAGGATGGCAGTAAGGAGTCAAGTTAGGAGGCTCTTGTTTTTCTACTAGAGAAACAATAGTGGTTATGACAAAAGTGGAAAAAAAAGGTTTTGGATCCAGTACGTATTTTAATGGTACAGCCAACAAAATATTCTAATGGCTATTGGTTGTGGAGGTGGAGAGGAGTCGAGGATGAAGCTGCTATTTCTGATCTGAGCAGCTGAAAGATGGACTTTCCCTTAACCAATTCCATGGACCATACAAGTTTAGGATGAGATTTCCAAAGGAAGATGACAAATAGGCAATTGGCTTATCAGGTCTGGGGAGAAATCTGGGCTGGAGATATGAATTTGGAAGCAGTGAAGAAATAAATATTTAAAAATCATAGGACTAGAAAACTCTAAGGGAATAAATGTAGTTAGGAAAGAAGAGAAAATGAAAAATTGAGTCATGGGGAAATGGGGAGAAAGCAGTCAAGAAAGATGAAAAGAGAATGGTCCTTATGGTCAGAGAAAGAAAAAAGTCCCCAAAGTAAAGCAAAATGTTATTTCAAGAAATGAATGACTATCATTACAAAATGCTTCCTATATCAGCAATGAATTTGAGTGAAAGGAGAGCTGAGAATAGTTCATTTAATTTAGCTATGTGAATGATGTGACTTTTACAAGATTTATTTTGGCCCAGTGATGAGGTGAAAGAACAAATGGGGATGTGGTAAGGTTTTAAAAAACATAATGCAGTACATTGTATTGTAATCAGAGTAATGTGGTAAAGAAGTCAAATTAATGGTACAGAGGAAAGCAGAGAAGTGTTGAAGTGATGTCCTTGGTGAGATAATACTTAGTTTATCCCAGTTATATTGCTTGACATTGGATAAGAACATAAGGTCAACATGATTGTTTATTTCAGTCTTACCTCTTCTGTCCAGTTATAGGCGTAGACTAATCAGAGAATTAAATTGAACTAGGATATAGGCATTTCCATGCAATCATAAGTGGGAGGATGGAGGTATTGAAGTGAAGGCTAAATGCAAGGGATGGTGGATGATGAGATTCAAGCTGGCTAAGGGTGGAAGTTAGCACATGAAGGAATAAAAGACAGAGGGCATGTGCTAAGTTCAATGGCCATAGGTTGCAGGAAGAAATAGTAATTGTTGAAGCTGGGGAATTAATAGGAAGACCTTGAACCAGAGGAAGTAATATTTGGAGAGCAGGAGCCTTGAAATGAAGAAATGAAGAAACATTTTTCAATAGAGAAAATGTAATAATTGGTGAATAAAGGTTATTGGGTAAGGTGTACTGGTGATAGAGAACACTCATTCAAAAAGAAGAGGTTAAGGAACTGAGGACCAAGATTTTGGAAGGTTTGCCTATGTGACTAGTGGCTGAGGCAGGAGAATTGCTTGAACCCAGGAGGCGGAGATTGTGTTGAGCCAAGATTGTGCCATTGCACTCCAGCCTGGGCAACAAGAGCAAAACTCCGTCTCAAAAAAAAAACGAAAAAAAAAAAATTGAAAGCTAAGATGAGTACTGTTAGAGATTAACACTGATGCAAGAATGAAAATCTCCATAGCGTTTGTTGTAGAGGTTTTACATCAGCCTGCAAAATGACAACAAATAATTTTGTTATAAATTTGCTTTACACAACATACATATGTAATATGTTCAGTTTCTATCTAGAACACAATCTCTATTAGAGTTTAATAAAAGCTCTTTTATAAAAAAAAATTCTAAAACTAAAAATATACCAAAATTATTTAAAACTGAATTTACTTTCTACAATTCTGTTTCTATAAAATAGAAAATAGGTGTTTGCTTTTAACAAATTTGGATAATAGAACATAGTATTAAAACAATTCCTATGCCGCTTGTCTTCCATCTGGTACTTTTTCATCAGTGCGTATCTTTCCTTACAATAAATCACTTGGGACTATATAGATGATTTATTTTTTTTAAATCTTTTATCAAAGTTGATTTCTGGCCCAAACTGACACTATTGACTGGAGTGGGAGTAGGTCTGATAAGATTGCTCTAAAGATATAGCCAAATAAATCACATAGACTCAAGGAATTAGTTTTGACCTGCTGAATGTGCTTTGCCTTTAGAAAAAAAAAAATCTAACACAAATAACTTGTTTTCATCTGGAAAAAGGTATGAGCTAGAAACTTATTTTAAAAACCATGTCTGGTAAACTTGAGTACCGAAATAAATTCTATATTAGATGTTGGGAGAAGATTATATATTTTTAAAATATCTGCAAAAGTACTCATGCCAACATTCAGATTTTGTATACACTGACTACCATTTATTTTAATCAACCAGTGGCCTCCACTATGTCAATCTTGGCTTTCATGAAGCAGAAAATGAAATATTGCCTGAACAGACCCTAGAGAAATTCTATAATGACACTTAATTCAGTAAAGGACAACTGATAATTATGTAACACATAGGTGGGACAATTCACTTGAAAATAAGTTTAGTATAAATCAATGTAAGTATCGAATAGAAAGATATTTTCGTTTTGTAGTCAAAACTATCTTGTTTCAAAATGTAGCTTCTTTCTTTCTTTCTTTCTTTTTTTTTGAGACGGAGTTTCACTCTTGTTACCCAGGCTGGAGTGCAATGGCGCGATCTCGGCTCACTGCAACCTCCTCCTCCTGGGTTCAGGCAATTCTCCTGCCTCAGCCTCCAGAGTAGCTGGGATTACAGGCACGCGCCACCATGCCCAGCTAATTTTTTGTATTTTTAGTAGAGACGGGGTTTCACCATGTTGACCAGGATGGTCTCGATCTGTTGACCTCGTGATCCACCCGCCTCGCCCTCCCAAAGTGCTGGGATTACAGGCTTGAGCCACCGCACCCGGCCCAGCTTATTCTTAATGTGGCATGCAGATAGACAAAATCTGCTCCATACTAAGCAAGTGAGGTTAAGAATATTTTCTGAATTCAAATTTAAAGAAGAAACAAGCAAAAATAAAAATGACATAGTTAAACAATAAAAGAGGTCCACATTCTTACGAATACATTGTTAAGGAGTTTAGCAGCTCCATGCTTTTAATATCTGCATGTAACTGCCAGGTATTAAAAGCACGGAGCTGCTAAACTCCTTAACAGAATATATGATTTATCATCAAAACACACACACACACACACACACACACAAACACACACACACACACACACACACACACACACAGAGAGAGAGAGAGAGAGAGAGACAGAGACAGAGGAGCCCCAGACAATTTAACAGTTAGAAGATACCAAGCGAATTATTTCCATACAATATTCAAAACATTTACCACCTGTATCCCATACATTTAGCAAGTTAACTTTATTTATGTCTCTGATTCTTAAATAAATTTTAGGATCAGGAAGTATTCTTAGATTTTGTATTTCCACAGAGAGGAGAGGAGTACCCTGGACTTTGACAGCTCTTAATAATTGTTACCTACACCTAAGAGACAAACCCGTGTCTAATTTGTAAAGGAGAGACTCAAACAGTAAGATCTTTATATTGCAAGGTTTTGATACCACAAAACCTCAGAATGATTATTGCTGATGAATTTCTTTCTAATAATAAAGAATATACATCATATTGAGAGGAAAAATAGCATTTGACAATAAACTGTGAATAGATAAGAAAGTTTAGCTTTTTGGTTCTGTAATATTGGGGTTTAGGGTGCCCTCAGCTGCCCTGAGAGAATGTTTCTCCAGGTTCTTGGTCTCCTGCCCTCTCAAGAATGAGAGAGGGGACCACTGCGCAGTGCGCAGTAGATGCTGGATTCGAAAGTGACTTATTTAAAGAGAGAGAAATAGGAGAAGGAGAGAGAAAGAAAAGCTAACTCTCATACCAAGTAAGAGAATCCAGAAAGATGAAATCCAGGAGAGGAAAGCAGCTTCCACACTGAGTGGAAGGGAATAGAGAGAGATGGAGTTTAGGAGGGGAAGACAGGCTTCCATGAGACAGTGTGGAAGAGGACCCCGGAGGGGAAATCCAGGAGAGAGAAAGATGGCTTCCACGAAGGTAGTGTTCGTGGAAGGGGACCGAAACATGGAGTCCAAAGGGGTGTGGAAGAAGGGGACTTTTAGCCTGGAAGGAACCCCCACCTTCTCCAAGACCCCAGACCAATGAAAGGAGTTCCTTAGAACTTCTGCTGGAGTGATTGACTCTTAGTTTCTTCCAACGCCCGCGAAATTTAAACATAAATCCTTAAATCTCCTGGATGGAGGGAGATGGGAGGGGGCGTGGTGCTGGGAAATTCTTGCCCTTAAAACTGCGCCCCCTTGTGGACCCGGAAAGCGAATGCATTCCCTCAGTTCTACACGATAAAATAGTGCTCTAAATTCTATCTTAAAAATACAAGGTTTTAAAGACACACAAAAAGTTTTGCTATGATTTTTTTTAAATACACTGCCCTGAAACCATTTGGAGAAGGTTTATTATGTTTATGATAAAGTGTTTATTTTGTCTAATTATTCTTATTTCTGTGATTTCTCTGTATAAACTCTGAAAACCAAAATGAACGATATTTCAATTAGCATTAGAAATAGAAAAAAATGTGAAAAGATGAACGAAAACAGTCTTTGCTATATTCTTTTGCACTGTCAGAAAATGGCTCAAAGAGACAACAGAAAGAGGCCAGAAGTACTAGTCGTCTTTGGAGTAAGGCAGACCAGGGTTCCAGTCTACCTCCATTATTTTCTAGCTAACAAGGAGGTGCTTAGCAAGTCATTAACACTGCACCTCAAATACTAAGTACACAGGAAGTTTAATATTAACATTTATTTCTGATACAATGTACAAAATGCCTTGATTTTTTGATAACTGTTCTCTATGTTAGGGTGTCAGAAGCGTTTGCTTTTTATTGTTAGCACAACAAAATTGTGTGTGGTTATCATAGACGCACGATTGAAGCCATTTCACTCTCTCCTTTTCAAAGCTTTCCTCTGGTCGCAACTCCCACAGCAAATGTCCTGGCCAGTACATTAGCTCAGCTCTGCACTTCCTGCCATTGGCAGTCTACTCTTTGGAGCACAGTTCCAGCACCATCTATTTCATTAATGCTCATTGAATTTCAACAAAAAATATAATATTCTCTTCCTCCTTGCTTATATATTTTAACTCTTCTCTGCTCAGCAGTTTAACTTTGTAACTTAAAATGTTCTAATTTGCTTTAGCCTTCAGTTTCCCTAATATCATTGTAAATATGCTATTAATTTTATCCCTCAGATCATTATATAGGTATAAAAAATTTGCCTTTCTTTAATGACTTTTTTGTTTGAGACGGAATGCAATGGTGCGATCTTGGCTCACCGCAACCTCTGCCTCCTGGGTTCAAGTGACTCTCCTGCTTCATCCTCCTGAGTAGCTGGGATTACAGGCACCCACACCACACCCAGCTGATTTTGTATTTTAGTAGAGATGGGATTTCTCCATGTCAGTCATGGTCTCAAACTCCCAACCTCAAGTGATCTGCCCTCCTTGGCTTCCCAAAGTGCCGGGATTACAGGCATGAGCCACCGTGCCTGGCCTACATACATTACTTTTTAACAAATTTTACTCCATAGTGTAACTCGGCTCAGTCAACCCTTTTAGAATAGCTGAAAATATTTACAAAATATGCAAGACAACATTAAGACATTTGTCTTGGAGAATGTAACAAAGAAGTTGGACATGTGAAACTAAGATAAAGTATAAAAAGAATTAGTTTTGAAATTAGATTTGGAAGGAAAACTAATAAGCTAGCTAATCACTTACCTGACAACCATTTATAAGATTCTGCTCTGTTCAAGTCACTGAATAGAAAAAAAAAAGTGTTGAAGTCTCCAATTTTATAATCTAATATATATGAATGGAATATGATTTATAAGGTACAATAATTTCCAAGAGGAATAAAAGTAAAAGTCTCATACCTCCAAATTTCAAAACTTGTGACAAAACTACAGGAATAAAAACTGGATTAATGGTATAATGACAGATACACAGACCAATGGTATTGAATGGAGAACTCAGAAATAAACTCGTGTATGTGATCAAATGATTTTCAACAAGTTTGTTAAGACTGTTCAATGGGAAAATGACATTCTTTTCAACAAACTGTGAGGGGAAAGTAGATAGCTTCATGTGGAAAAAAAAAGTTGGACCTTTGCCTTATACTGTATGTAAAAATTAAAGTGGATAAAATATCCAAATATGAGCCAAAACTGCAAAAATGTTAGGAGAAAACATATGGGAAAAACTTCATGACATTAGATTTGAAAGTGACATCTTTGATGTGAAACCAGAAGCACAGGCAAGAAGGAAATAAAAAAATTGAACATTAGACATTTGATACAGTTTGGATATTTGTTTCCACCCAAATCTCATGTTGAATTGTAATGCCCAATGCTGGAAATGAGGGCTGATGGGGGGTGTTTGAATCATCGTAGTGAATCTCTCACGGTTTGGTACTGTCTTCTTTGTGATAGTAAGGTTTCGCAGGATTTGGTCATTTCAAAGTGTGACACTGCCCTACCCCAGTCTCTCCTGCTTGTTTTTACTGTTTCCATGTGATATACCTCCTCCCCCTTCATTGTCTGCAATGATTGTAAGCTTCCTGAGGTCTCCCTAGAAGCCAAGCAGATGCCAGCACCATGCCTCCCATACAGCCTGCAGAAACGTGAACTACCTAAACCTCGTTCCTTTATGAATTACCCAGTCTTAGGTATTCCTTTTTTCTTTCTTTTTTTTGAAACTGGGTCTCATTTTGCCACCCTAATGATCAAATGATCAAGTGATTCTTCTCCCTGAGCCCCCCAAATAGCTGGGACTATAGGTGCATGCCACCACACTTGATTAACTTTTGTATTTTTTTTGTAGAGACAGCATCTTGTCATGCTGTCCAAGCTAGTCTTGAACTCCTGGGCTCAAGTGGTCCACCCACCCCGGCCTCCCAAAGTACTGAGATTACAAGCATGAGTCTCTGTGCCCAGCCTCAGGTTTTAATTGTTGTTGTTGTTTTGCTTGTTTTGTTTATTCATTTTTATTAAGACAAGAGTTCTTGCTCTATCATTCAGGCTGGAATGATGCCGTGGCGTGACCTGGGCTCACTGAAACCTCTGCCTTCTGGGTTCAAGCAGTTCTCATGCCACAGCCTCCCAAGTAGCAATGCAAGAACAACCTAATGCATGTCTGCAGACAAGATGTGCCAATGGTCAATAAATATACAAAAAACACTCAACATCAGTAAGCATTAGAGAAAGACAGTTAATAACATAATGATATAATCTCACACATTTAGACAGCAATTATAAAAAAAAGATAAGTATTGCTGAAGATGTAAAGGAAACCCTTGTACACTGTTGATGAGAATGTAAATTTGTACAGCCTATGAAGAAACAGTATGGAGGTGTCTCAAAAAATTAAAAATAGAGCTACCATACGATCCAGCAATCCAGCTACTGGTTATATATCCAAAGACAATAAAGTCAAAAATATATCTACACTTTCACATTCACTACACCATTGTTCATAATAGTCAACATATGTAATTAACTGAAATGTCTATCAGTTGATAAATGGATAAGAAAATGTGGTCTCTATACACAATGTAGTACTATTCAGCCTTTAAAAATAATGAAATCCTGTCATTTGCAACAATATGGATAAAACTGGAAGACATTATGCTAAGTGAAATAAGCCAGACACAGGAAGACAAATACATGATCTCATTTCTATGAGGAATCTTATTGTTTTTAAGTATGTCAGGTAGTGATTTTTTAAAATTATACTTTAAGTTCTGGGGTACATGTGCAGATCGTGCAGGTTTGTTACATAGGGATACACGTGCCATGGTTGTTTGCTGCATCCATCCCCCTGGCATCTACATTAGATATTTCCCTAATGTTATCCCTTCCCAATCCCGGCATTCCCTGCTATCCCACCCCTAGCCCACCCCACCCCCTGACAGGCCCTGGTATGTGACAGGCCCTGTGTCCATGTGTTCGTTCTCATTGTTCAACACCCACTTATGAGTGAGAACATGCAGTTTGCTTTTCTGTTCTTGTCAGTTTGCTCAGAATGATGGTTTCCTACTTCACATCCCTGCAAAGGACATGAACTCATCCTTTTTTACAGCTGCATAGTATTCCATGGTGTATATATGCTACATTTTCTTTGTCCAGTCTATCATTGATGGGCATTTGAGGTGGTTCCAAGTCTTTGCTATTGCGAACAGTGCCACAATAAACATACATGTGTGTGTCTTTATAATTAAATGTTTTATCATCCTTTGGGTATATATCCAATAATGGGATTGCTGAGTCAAATGATATTTCTATTTCTAGATCTTTGAGAAATCGCCACACTGTCTTCCACAATGGTTGAACTAATTTACACTCCCACCAACAGTGTAAAAGTGTTCCTATTTCTCCACATCCTCTCCAGCATCTGTTGTCTCCTGACTTTTTGATGATCGCCATTCTAACTGGCGTGAGATGGTATCTCAATGTGGCTTTGATTTGCATCTCTCTAATGACCAGGGATAAGCTTTTTTTCATGTTTGTTGGCTGCATAAATATCTTCTTTTGAAAAGTGTCCATTCATATCCTTCGCCTACTTTTTGATAGGGTTGTTTGTTTTTCTTGTAGATTTCTTTAAGTTCTTTGTAGATTCTCCTTATGTTATTAACCCTTTGCCAGATGGATAAATTACAATTTTTTTTTCCCATTCTGTTGGTTGCTAGTTCACTCTAATGATAGTTTTTTTGTTTGTTTGTTGATTTTTATTTTGCTGTGCAGAAGCTCTTAACTATCCTATTTGTCTATTTTGGCTTTTGTTTCCATTGCTTTTGCTCCTTGAGTCATGAAGTCCTTGCCTATGCCTATGTCCTGAATGGTATTGCCTTGGTTTTCTTCTAGGGTTTTTATGGTGTTAGAACTTATGTTTAAATCTTCAATCCATCTGGAGTTAATTTTTCTATAAGGTGTAAGGAAGGGGTCCGGTTTAGCTAGCCAGTTTTCCTAACACCATTTATTAAATAAGGAATCATTTCCCCATTGATTGTTTTTGTCAGAGATCAGATAGTTGTAGATGTGTGGCATTACTTCTGAGGCCTCTGTTCTGTTTTGCTGGTCTGTTTTGGTACCAGTACCATGCTGTTTTGATTACTGTGGCCTTATAGTTTGAAGTCAGGTTGTTGATACCTCCAGCTTTTTTTTATCCTTCACAGCTTAAATTATTGATTATAAAGTTAGTGCCTTTTTAATAGTCTTCTGCCTCAAAAGAGTATTTGCTAACCTTACCTTGTTAATATCCAAGGGATATATTTAAATCTATTTGTTACATTGCTAGAATATACCTTTTGTAATTTTAGTGGGAACATGTTAACTGTGTACATAAATTTAAGAAACATATTTTGTTTGCTATACATTGCAGCCATTAAAGGAACAACCTGTCTGTATAAGGAGACCTCTGTCAACCAGAAAAAGAAGGAAAATCCAAATATGTGCACACTTTTAACTTATAGTTCAAATATGTTTATGGTAGTCATTAAGAAAACTGTTAATATATAAGTAAACAGCATTCACAAGTGAAACACATGTAAGTTCCCTTGAGAGCTATGCTATTTTAACTGCCAAACCATAACTAAGTGATAGCTTTCAATGGAAATTACAACCAAAATGAAAGAACAAGGTTAGCATTGTGTGGAGGATATTAGTGGTTGAAAGCATGTCAGAACTTACGATTGTTTTTGAGTCCATATTAGCTCCACAGTAAATTTAAGATTAAGCAAATGTTTCGGCGACTGTTATTCATTCAGGTGAGGAAAGCCCTGGATGGGGATTGAGATGATGGAGCTCTTTTCCTAGGTTGTCTTCTTAAAAATGCCAGGTTATTTCTGTCCTCATCTTGACCACATAAAAAAATAGAGATGATGATAATTGTGACCAATCTGCATTTGAGGGCTTGGGCAAGTTAACCCAAATTTGAACTCTATCAGTTGAAGTAATGGTGGTAAAATTGTTCATTCTATCATATTTATACTCTCATATTAGCACAGGTTCTACTATTTTTTTTTAATCTATGAGATCCAGCCAGCTTAATAAAGTATCAGGTCTTAGGAAAATATCCCATGTAGCTACAAACTGCATGAAGCCATAGGTATAAGTACAATTATTCTGATCTTCTGGGAAGCACGTTGATGAAACTAAGAAAAGGTCTTTTCAAAGACCCAGCGGACTGCTGCCAGGCAGTAGTTACATTGTCCATAGCATAAGGCATAGTTGGAAAAAAAAAAAAAAATTCTTCCCAGGACATCTCTACTCTCTTCAATTTAAAAATGGCTTTCAAGTTTCCTGTTCAATGTGATGATCTGGAAGCCTAGAATGAAGGAGAAAGGGAAAGAAGAGTTAGACTATAAAGTTGGTAATACATTAGTTAATTCTTTTATGGAACTTTTTGAAGCACAGGCTATTAAATCACCTCTTTCTGTTGGGTTAGCTTTTGAGCCTGTTAAGCATCAAAGCCCAGATGGAAAATTGACATCCAAAGAGACTGACATATAAGCACACAGTTTAAAAATTCAGCAAAAGAAGTAGTGTTGTACCTAAGATCTTTCTCATAGTTATTCTGAAACTCTAGCTAGTCTCTATGATGTTGTAATAAAATTGAAAATAACAAAAAAAAAAAAGCAAAACCGGTATGAAATCAGGTTTCATGAAGTGACTGAAGTGGCCTTTTGAAGATTTTAAAACAATTGCAGAAAATATTCTTTTTCTCTGTCCATGGCAGTAGCAGATTAGAGGCTCATTTCCATACCATCATTCTGAGACTGTTCATGACGACCCCACCCTCATGCTGTGTATTCAAAAATACTGATCTTTTCAATTTTCAAATGGGATCCAGAGCCACTGGGGGAGGATTTGGGAGGAGCCCTGCCTTGCTGAGGGAAAACGTGTTGAACCAATAGGTCATGACTGGTTATTAGTTCAACTACAAACCTTACAGTTGATGCAGCTTTCAAAAGTGCTTAACTTACTAGCAGAAAGTAACTTACCCCCTGGTAAAATAAGGATCAATAATTATTAAATACTTCACAAACTCTGTTTATTTCTAAAACATCCACTTGTCTGTCTTTCCTGTCATGTTCTGAATTAATTTGATGTGGGATACAATTCACACCTTTTATACTACATTACTTGTCTGCTGAAAATTGAAAAGCAAAATACTGAGGATTGCGGAATAGACTCCTGGTTTTTCTCAATTGACTCATCTCCCTTTTCGAAGGTATTTATTATAACATCTTCTTAGACAGTAATTTTCCACTTTTTCCCTTAAAAATATTTAGGCCTAAATCCACAAGTAAAATATTAAACCCTTGTTATGTACTTTCTTCCTAGTTCTTTGGAAAATAGTGAGGCGATTTCTGTAAACAAATGAATTATCCTCCCTAAGTACTTTATTGATAGCCTGGAATGAATGTAGCAAAAGATAAGGATGTCAGAATAATTACAAATATATTTATTAAATGATTTTGAGGTTTTGTTTAATCTTTATTTTTTTCCTTTTTAGAAAAGAACAATTCAAAATACATAATCTAGAAAACAACATCACATACAGTCTTATCCTTGAAAAATCATGTGTTCATAATTAGGTTGCATACAGAATTTTCTGATTGTTTATTGTAATGTAATCTCATTGTGCTTTTAAAGGTAGTTCTACCTTGAAAATATTTGGTTCAAATTCTGAAACAATTGTTTCCCTTTTATTTGTAAGTAAGCAGAGTTTAATATTGGTTTAATTTTTGCCAATAGTAAGATGAGCTCTCTCTAAGGGTGATATTGGTTGGCTTAACTGTCCATTTGAAAAAATAATTCAGCCATTATATTTGACTAAAATATACTTGTTACAAGCATTTTTCTAAAGCAAAGATTTTTTAAAGTAACATGAAGAATATTAATAATTACTATTTTATATTCTGTAGTAATTTTAAGGGTCTGATCTGTTACCAGCGATCTTAGTCACCATTTGCATATAAAGCAGGCATTATTTTTAATTTTTCTAAAATTGGGAAAATCGATACACAAAGAAAATAAGTGATTGCCCAAGGCTTGAAAACCTATAAATCCCCAATGTTAAACCAGATTTCCCTTGAAAGTTGAGCCTGAGTGTATGCATATACTAAGATAGATATTTGAGATATTTGAAATAGCCAAATATAAAAATGCATTTCCTTAAGAGAATGTAAGGTCAATTTGTAGAAAAACAGGGATATTACAGAAATTCAACAGAATTAAAGCAATGTGAATATGGAGAAATAGTGGAACAACTCATGGTTTTGAGTTGGGAGTGAATAATTGAAATGTCAAATGAAATGATAACTTTAGTAAGAATTATTCAACTTTAATCATAGGGTGAAAAAGATTGAGTGAAAATGCTTGATAAGAAATTATTTGAATTTTGTCCTTCACTGTATTTACTTATGTCCCTGTTCTATATCTATTTACCAGTCTAACATCAAATCTTTCTGCAAATTCATTCCTTCCTTTCAATTATATATCTTGTGACGGTATCACTTTCTAAAATATACAACTTGCTCATTCAGTTACCTAAAGTTTGTTCAATATTTTCCCTAGACCTGAGATGCCCTTTTTCTCCTTCAATGACTAAATCAAATAAATATTTTCAGTGTTCTGAAAGCCAAAAATTTTCTTCTGTGTAGCTTTTTAGTCAGTCATCCCCAAATAACCCCCACCTTCTATGAATTGCCACAGAATAATAACATCTATTACTTAAACCCCCACCTTCTATGAATTGCCATAAAATAATAACAGCTATTTCCTTATGTGCCAAGATCCTTTCAAACCATTTTTGATTGCATTATCTCCTTTAATACTTGGTAAAAGCCATATAAGATAGGTAATGGTTTGATCCTCATTTTAAAGATGAATAAACTGAGGCCAGTGATTTAAAATAAGTTTTCAAAGATCATGCACCAAGTAAATGGCAGAGCACATATCACTCAGCCCACAACTGCTTTTTAAAATTCTTGCGCTTTTTTATGCTCAAAGACACTTAATGAACATTTCGTTCTTCCCAAAGAAGTGTAAATTTCTGGAGGCCAAAAACATAGCTTGGTTATCTTTATGTTGGTCATAATACTTAACAGAGCTGTGGGATGTAGTAGGAGCTTAGTAAAACTTCAAGGAAAACGGTACGTTTTCAATATTAAGAACTCTGTTAAGGCTTATTGAGAAGGTAGAAAGAAAAATGAAATTACAAGCCCATAGTGATGTGGAACATTCAAATCTAATTTAATTATGATCTTTATATGAAGGAGAAAAAAATGCATGTGACAGCTGTGATATTCATAAAACCTTTGTTAAAAAATTCATTTCTTATGTCTTAATTTCTGTTTATACTGAATCTTTGTTTGTTTTCATGATTTTTTTAAATTCCAAAAAAGCTATTTTCACCCAAGTTTGTTTCATTGATATGATTTTAGTAGCTCCTATCTGAAACTATCGTCAGGAAATGTGCTTTTTCTCTTTGGCTATTTCAAAAAAGAAAAATACTTAATATCAGTATGAATAAGAAATGTGCTCATTGCAGCATAATGTTGTTGCAATCTGTGCTTGATACAGTTATAAATAAGTCTTTGAAAGCATTTTTCTGTATTTTAAATAAAGGCTATAGAAAGCCACAAGAAGGATCTAGTCTTGTTAATATCACAAGCTGTTTCCCCACCTGCACTCGGAGCAGCTTTAGTACAGCAGCTGTCTGGGTCGTGTTGGCACATCACTGTCTGCACAGGAACCCCATGGTTTACACAGAAAATGAATAGGCCACAGTTCCAATGGGGGTCTTCAATAATCCTTCCTCTAATGCTACCATGTGTGAGCACTGGGCTTTGAAAGGGTGTGAGGTGTGAAGTTTCAGGAGGATTATTTAAAGCCACTCAGTTTCGAAGGTAGAAAAGAGCATTACAAAAACCAGAGAGTGCCTTTGCATTCCTCCTGCATGTTGATAAAATGCAGCTTATATTGATATTAGAGCTTCATGTCCAGCATGGAATAGCAAGCAAAGGGATTGGTATAATTAGGTGATTCACTCCATTCGGCCCTCTTTAACATGGACAAACAAACCTAGCATAGATGTTTCACTGATTTTATTTACTAAATATTAGCTGTGAAAATATTAACCTAATGAGAACAAATATCTATCCTGTAGTACCTATGGATATTAAATCAAGGGAGGAAGAAATTTATACATTGGACTTGCCTGTGTGTAATTGGGTGGCCCTTGGACATTTAAAATAAAACATTTCTTTCTCTTTTTTTTTTCTCCTATATAGACTTCTAAAAGTATCATCTATGGCAGTTAATCAATCATGTGTTTTTAGGCCATGTGAATAAATTTCTTGTTCAAACTGAGGACTTTATTCCAATAACTCTTACTTCTCTTAAGGCACTTTAAAGAACCCAAAGCCCATTTTGTGATTATTCTGAGCAGTGTTTAGAGAACATAGTATAATGGAGGTGGGGTGATTTAGTCACTTGGAGACATACTGTGTGTAACTACAGAATCAAAATACTAGGGGCTCATCAGCCACCTACTGGCCCAATCTGGACTTATGTTCAAAGCATCTTTAAGCATTGGGAATGCCCAGCATTGAGAAACTATCTCCAGTGTCATAGGAAAAAGCAAGTAAAGAGACTTTATGTTCAATCTAATATGCATTTCCTCTATAGATCAGGCACTGTGCTAGGTACTTCAGAACTGAAGCTGAATGATATATGTCTTAGACCAAAAGGTTCTCATTCAAGTAGGGATGATAGACATCTAGACAGATAAGCACACTTGGAGACAGAGCTACAGAGGCATCTTAGAGGAGCCCAGTGATTAACTTTCTCAGTAGTTAGAAGTGGAGAGGCCTATGAGAAGGTAACGTCTCAATATAGGGCTTAGATGAGCAATGGGAAGTTTTCTAGGTGGCCGAAAGGGCACACTAAATAATACATGCAAGGTCTTATTGTAGGCAGAATGGGGCTCGGTATTGCTGGACCTCAAAATAAATTGGGAAAGGATAGAAACCATCAGAAGATGAGTCTGCAAAATAGACCAAGGCCAGATCATAAAGAATATTTTATCTGTCATTCAGTCTAAAGAATTGCTGATGTGGAATAAGCCAAATGTTGGGATGTGTACAGGCCTGACGAAGGGCAATCAGTTAGAAAAATTTTGCTGGTGGGAAGTGAGATGATAAGGGAAATGGCAGGAAGAATGTAATGGGAGGGGAGAAAGAGGAGACATTCAGGAGGTGGATTTGTCAGGGTTTATTGAAGTAACGGAGTAAGAGAAAAGTGGGTACCATTCTGGTCTCTCTTTTGGTGGGGCGGGAGACAGAGTCTCACTCTGTTGCTGAGGCTGGAGTACAGTGGCACAATCTCAGCTCACTACAACCTCTGCCTCCCAGGTTCAAGTAATTCTCCTGCCTCAGCCTCTTGAGTAGCTGGGACCACGCACAGTGCCACACCCGGCTAATTATTTGTATTTTAGTAGAGACAGGGTTTCACTGTGTTGCCCGGATGGTCTTGAACTCTTGAACACGGACAGTCTTCCTGCCTTGGCTTCCCAAGGTGCTAAGATTACAGGAGTGAGCCACCATACCCAGCCCCTTTCAGGTCTCTGAACTGTAAATTTTTTAAAGTCCTTTTTTAAGATTCACAGAATATTACTCCTCTTAAGTTATGACAGACAATAGTGAATTCTCTGTCCACTGCTCTGAATATTTCTAATCCCTAAAACATTCTGATTTTGTGCAACAGGATGTACAACCTACAGCCTATAGGGTGGAACAGCCAATGACTGGTTCCAATAGAGCTTGACAGATATTTTGTGCCTGTCATTGCTTTATGACACATTTTTTAAGCCACAGACTAAAGATGATTGTAGCTACCACTATCCTCCTTACGGTTAAAACAGCTCACACAGTATTTTGCCCTAATATTGTCAAGAAGCACAATTCCTTTCCCAGAAAACTGCTCTAATTGGATTCGGTGGACCTTGACTGGCTTGTCACTGCATTGTTCAAGGTGAAGGTGAAATCTTTGAGGAGGCTGTTTCTGAAAATAAGAGCTGAATATCTCTGATGAAAGCCTTTTAAAAGTATATATCTTTATGCAATCATTTTCATATTACTTTTCCATGATCTGTGTTTTACTATATGTGACAAATGACCAGGAAAAAAAAAAAAGGTGGTGAGATTGATTTATACTCCAAATCCTATATATATGGGTTTATTTTTGTTACATTTATTGACATATGAATATAAAATTTGAAAAAAACTTTATTCTGGTTTTTTAAAAATTTCCAATTTAACTTTTTTTAACAGGTGAGAAATTGCTGTTGGAGCCACGCTGCTTATGAGGACTCAGCAGGTGTCCTGAGAATTCACCCAGTTGTAACTGTAACAACTTTGTAAGGTAAATACTCTTCTTAAGTTTTAAAATCTGGGCAATGCACAAAGCCAGTATTTAAAATAATTATTGTTAGATTTTCTTTATGAGAAGAATAAAGCTAATTCACATTTTTCAGCCTAATTTCCTTGATTCATATTTGGCAATAAGGACTATTACCATTTATGAGATTTTATATCACATTTTATATAACATACACAAAATGCATATATATGTACATATATATGAATATATACACGTTTACCACTAAATATTGAAAAGTATTATCAAAGCTTTTATCTGCCTAGATTACCAAGTAGAAAGTGTGACCACTTTTTGAAAAATATGAATACACTAAATCATTTAATTGTCTTGATGTCCCAGAGAGTAGAAGCAGGATAGTCCAAAGTGTGCAAATGTTAAATGGTGTGAAGCATTTTGGTTCTAAGATTTTGTTAAGAGAGAGGCCATTTCACAGTTGGCCTACTTCCTAAAGGAAGCCACATTGATGTTTTATTAAGTAATGGAATATAGTTTGTCTCTTCATTCATGTACTTGTAAGAAATATGACAGGGAGAAACTTGAAACTAGGGCTTAAAGAGAGACAAGTACCAAGCATGAGAAATGCGGCTCCCTTAAAGAGAAAGTAAACATTCCAGGAAGCAATCCTTTTAGAAGATGAGCCAATCAGAGTTGGTTCTGCTAAATGGAGAGGCTAGAGAGTAGGCGCTCCTGACTTCTCAACTTCATATTAAAAAATTCTGCTGTTCACCTTTCTTGAACTCGATTCCCTAACAAGCAATCTGACATTAAATCTTCATTCTTTAGAAATTTTAATATTTAGAAAATGTGTGAAGTAGGTCACCTAAAAATGTAAAAAGCAATTCTCAAGTTATAGTACTCTGTTGCATTTTGGTTTGGATAGAATTCTATTCTTTTTAATGAGTTGTTTGATAATCTCCCTGAAACTGAGAATACTTGAATTCTGAGATACTACACAGAAATATGACTGAAAAAGCAACTGATGATCTTCAAGCAGATCAACTTTTGAAAGTGTAACGATCACTGGCGTTAAATTGTTTGTCGTCTTTTATGAGGAAGGGAAACGACTGGATTTTTATAAGGTTTATGTTTAGCTTCTTGACTAACTGTAACACACCTGAAAATAAGGACATGTTTATGACGTCTTACTGTGTTTTTTCTGCTTTCTGAAAAACTCTCATTGAGGAATTTTGAATTGAGATAGTAATGTACTAAAAAGGACTTAACATGGGGTTTGGATAAGTGCTGTTCCTTTGAAAGAGTCCAACTTCCTAAGAAAGTATTAAAATTCTGCATTGATAAGATAAATTGAAGTTTTAAATTGAATCTCATAAGGAATCTCTTTTAAATGATCATTCCAGGTTCATGATTGGTGAGTACAAGTGAAGGGAGGAGGACTTTCTATTTCCCTCAAACCCTAAAATTTTTCAATTTTTTTCTTGTAATTTCTGATTAATGGCACTCTTGATTTTGATTTATATTATCCTATTATTCATTTTATAGGAGAAGAAGAAGTCACTTTTTTCAATTTAATTTTAAAAATTAGGGCTAGCAGTGATGAAATTTAAAATCAAATTATCTTGTCAGAGTGACAGATAAATCTCTAGAGTTTCTAATGAGATTTTCCACTGGCAGGATGCTGAATTTCTCCCTTCCCCAGACTTCTTCATTCCAGGTTTTGACAGGGAGTGACGATGAGCATCTGTGTTTTGAAATATAGTGCTATTTGAGGTATTTTGGTCCTTATTTAGAAATTGAGGTGGGGGGGTGCTTCTTGTTCTACTTTAAAGGGGAAAAAGAGAAATGTCAAATGGGTACATCTTTTACTACTGAAAGTTGCAAGCAATTGTCACATACCTAAATTTGATTCAGTACAGTAGATTCACCAATTTCTACCCTTGCCTTTACATGTTACTATTCTTAAAGGAATTTTTACCATAGAGATAATGTAAATATAACACGATATTCTTACTATGCTGCTATTTGACCTTTTTCCCCCCCCCGTTTTCTTATTATCCGAAATAAAATTTGAACTCTGAAACACTTTCACAGTATTAGGTAGAACTCCATAGTTCTATATGCAGTTAACAATTCTGTCTTATGTAATCATGGAATTAGAGATTCTCTGTTTCTAAAAAAAAAAAAAAAAACACCTCTATTCTTTGCTGATCTCAAACCTGTAGCAAGCAAAATAACGATTCTTAAATGATATAATAGAGTGCACTTCATTCCTCTGCAAAAGAATATATCTAAGATAAGCAGTATATTCCGTGATACTACCCACGTAACTGAATTGCCAATTAGTAGTTTTAAATGTTTTATAGAAACAAAAAGAATACAGAGAAAATGATTAGTTAGGACAGGACCCTCCATGTTGGGATCATGTTGGAGTAGAAACTGTTGCAAAATGAGGTTGATTCTAGACTGAGCCTGCTCCCTACCTCTGACTAGACAAGGAGTTCATGAGATGTCTTAAAGCTTCTGATTCCTCACATGTTCAAGAAGAAGCAATTTTTCTTGCACTCTTTTTTTGTTAGCCAGAAGCTAGTCAAAAGCCACAGCTGTAATTTAGAACTTTGCTTCTTCGTTACATTTCCATCTATGTAGGTTGTAATTTCTACATCAGAGGATATTAACCAATGAGTGCCCCCTGAGAAGCCTGCTTTGGTTACTCGATTATTATTTCAAAATGAGGAATGGTGAGTATGTTAGGTAGTAATTCAAGGAACAGATAATACTCAGAAAAAAATGTGGCAGGGCACCTATATGTAGGCCCTGAAGAGCTGCACATACTGTACATTAGTTAAGAGTCTTAATAAAAGAACAGAAGGAAGGGAAAATACAAAATGAAGAATGAATTACTTAAGATTAAATAGTTTCTATTACAGAAATAGGCTGCATGTAGAGCTAATGGCAGGCATTTTCTACAGACAGATGGAATGCTCTCATCTCCCAATAGTATTGATATGAAGTCTCTGTTAAGATTAATTTTTCCTGAAACATTTGCATATAAATATAAACATCATTACTAGGGGCTAATTGCCCTGTAGGAACTAAAATGTGGGAATTAGCATCTTTAGTTGCTTTTATTATTATTTTTTAAAGTATCTCTAACACGCATCATGGTACTGCATGGCTGCAACAGATAATTACCACCATTAAGAATCTCAGACACAAAATCAAAACCATTTGGAATGGCTTCCAGGGCAACCCAGCACAGTGAGTAGCCACCAAAATGAGTATATGAGGTTTATGTTCATGCATATTTATAAGGGTACTTAATTCGACGTTCATAGTGGGGGGCTTTTGAAAGCTTGTCAAAAGAGCAGCCCCAAAACAAGACCAAACATCAAAGGTAAGAAGATACAGTACATCTCTCTCCCACACACATAACAAATATTGCTTGCAGGAGGCAATGAATAACACCAAAGGAATTATTTATTTTAACTACTCAGAAGAGATGGCAATTTCTCCGAAGATGTAAACCACAAGCTTTTGCCTTTATCATTCATCTTATTGATCAGAAAGGTCAAGAGTATAAGTTATTCAAAGGGTGGATCATAGGCAACAATTCTGGATAAATGGGCATGTAGATTTGTGTGATTAATGCCTCTTGCTTGTACAGAATATGAGGAAGAGTTTGAAGGCATGTCCTGAGGACAGAAAAAAGGAAAGTATTTGAAGGAATATCACCATGCCTGACAGGCTAACTGTAGCTGAAACATTGCCCACTTTGTGGGTGGGTCTGTGTGTTCGGTATGTAGGTGCTGCCTTGTTCAAGTGTTGTGTTCAGAGGCGATCTTGCTGACACTTACACTTTTCAAAACCATTTCCATGACATTCAGCAAATGTTTGTTCTGGTGGAACAAATCTGTTAAATTATAGATTAGAAACAGTACAAAGAAACCTTTACAAATGTTTCAGTTTCAGTTTTGCACAAAGCAAACAGCATTATATTTAAATGCAACACTCCTTGTTAGAATAAAACATCTACATAACAGGGTACTATGCTCGATTTACAATTCTCTTCTCCGCTTTGGGGGCAGGGATGCCTGAAGTTCTGAAAGCCACAGTATTGGGGATCTCCTCTCCTCAGTTCCTTTCAAATGCCCACATCTACAATTCACTTTTGCTTCTTGCCATTTCCCTGTCTTTCCCAGCTCCCTTTCCTTAGGGTCCTTTCCTACCCCTTTGACTTTCCATTGATGCTAGGAATGGTCCAAATGCAAAATAATGACACTTTTTCTGTAATGATGATTCCACGTTATTTGATGGGTGTTTAGTTCTATTAAGTCCCCCGTTAACATCTTCACTCATTATCTTGAAAAAAATATTGGAGAATGGCATAGTTTTTTTTTTTAATTTTGGGAATAGCATATGTTGACTCTAAGATACAACTGTATTCTATATAAGATACAACTCTATATGTCAGTATTTTAAAGAAACAGATTCTTAAAAGACCAAAATAACCCACAGGCCATGAGGTGGTTTTTCTTTTTCCTTTTTTTTTTTTTTTTAAAAAAAAGCAAATGTGCACCATGTTGTTTCACCAAGTAAGACAAATGCCATGAATGTGAAAGCTGCAGTTTGCAGTATACCATATTTAGAACCCAGGGGAGGTGAATTAGACAGAAATGCTAGTCATTCAAATTAAACAATTGGGTACCTTCATGACAAGTTGATATGTAGCTTCAAAAGTGTCCATTTAAGTTTCTTCTCTCTTGATGATCAGAGGTCCCATGTTGTCTCCAGTCTCTTCGTTGTGTTCTGTGTGAGACCCATCACAGAATGGGAACTTTTGAACTTCCAACAATGGTACACACCTTTATCTCCCAAATCCTCCACGTCAAAAGCACCTTGGGGTTGTCTTTCTGGATGTGAAGGTTTATCATGGATTTATTTCGATGATCATTAACATAAAATCTTTCGTAAGCTAGATAACCAATGGCAGCTGTCCCAGCAGCAATGGTAACTGCTGAGATCCATTCAACTCACACGCTGGAACTGGAAGTCAGACTCATGGCTCTAATGCTTGCAAGGTGTGTGCACTAGGATACCTGGCACAAGCACAGTTGTTTTAAAAGCATTCTGGAGGTGAATGCAAGGGTACTACTAGCTTACCACAGGCTTCAAGTGACCTGTTTATGGTCATACTTTAGATCCATAACTCAAACATTAAGTCATTTTATAAAGAACAGTAAAGTTTAACTTAATAATTCTTTGACTACTGAAGAAAGGTTTATTTCTAGGACTATATGTTGTTTTATGACAATCATTTTTTAAATTGTCAAAAGAAGTTTTTTTTGTATTTGCTTATATTTCTTAGTGACAATAATTAAATAGATGATTTAGTTGAGGAAAGGTTTGTTAAAAAGACAAAGTTAATTACATTGCCAAAACATATCAACATGGCATTAAAGAGAAAGTAACTTAAGTGACTGTAAGCATACTTTAAAATGTATTTCAAAATACATTCTAAATATGTTGAAACATATTAAAGACACATAATACAGTGAACAGCAGTATATTCAAGCATATCCAGAGAGAGAATGAGCAGAAAACACAAAAACAGACATGCATACATGCCTATGAAGTCAGCATGTGTAGAATTAAGAAAATATCACAGGCTGGAAATGGTGGCTCATGCCTATAATCCCAGCATTTTGGGCGGCCAAGGCAGGCGGATAACTTGAAGTCAAGAGTTTGAGACCATGCTAGCCAAAATGGCAAAACCCTGTCCCTACCAAAAATACAAAAAAAAAAAAAAAAAAGAAAAACCACACACCTTAGCTGGGTGTGGTGGTGGGAACCTGTAGTCCCAGCTACTCTGGAGGCTGAGGCAAGAGAAATGCTTGAACACGGGAGGTGTAGGTTGCAGTGAGCCAAGATAGCACCATTGCACTCCAGTCAGGGCAGCAAAGTGAGACTCCATTTCTAAAGAAAGAAAATATCAGGAAACATTCACAAAAGAATTGATAAGTGGAGTTATTGAGTGTCTTTAGAAGGGATAAAAACTTAGATTC